>OX638132.1:49695475-50895475 GCA_951804985.1 Dryomyza anilis
TAAGTTAATTGCAAGACTAAGGGTACAAAGCGGAAGTGGCCATTATTTATCTAGAAATATTAAAAAAAGTAGATCACTTTTTATTTTTTTTATAATTACTGTTATTACACCATGAAATTTTTATTGCTGATGCTTAAAGAGGAAATACTTACAATATTTTATAAAAAAATGAAATATTAATTCCATTACAAAATAGCGAATTATAAGCATTACAAAATCAACATATTCAGATTTTCGGGTCAAAGTCACCCCAGTTGACGGTATATAAGACTTTGGTTTTAGATTTTCAAAATTGGAATAAATTTAAATCATTGATTTTATACTAAATTATATATCATGTTTTGTATTGAGTGCTCTGGAATGAATTTTATATCGTGTCGTTTGCAGTACTATTACAAAATAGTGATTTTTTGCCAATCCCGAAAATCCCGGGATTAGTACTTTTTAATCCCGGGATTTTCGGGAATAGAAAATGATCGGAATCCCGGGATTGTATTCCCTAACTAAGATGCGCATAGTGAAACAGTGGTTGTACTGTGCGTTTCAGATTTGTCGACAATAATTAAAATGAAAGATATATTTTTTAAAAAAGAAAACTATTTATTTATTTAATTTGAGACGTGTGCTCAATGCTGTGGTTCGTACGTGAATGAATTATTTTAAAAAATGTTCTCAATCAAAATATTTAAAAGTTACCAATATTAAAAAGTAATTTGATATAACATTTTTAATACAAACAGGTATTTTAATTACAAGTATATAATTTAAATAAAGATATGTATATAGAACTACTTGTTACGGTATTATTTTTATTTTATGGAACTTAAGAAATCATGAACTAGTGATGGTTATTCATTTTCATATTTTTTATTTATTTCATAATATGAACCGAAATCCCTAAATTGAAAAATCATTGGAAACAAACTAAAAATAACTTGAGTTTAAACTTTATATTTAAAAATTCACTATGGTACTTGCATCTGAACAAGAGTGCTTCTAATAATGAGAATATGATTGGCCCAACCTACCTTTTAAGATTGCCAGTTTAAAAAAAATAGCGGTGACTCAGCATAGGGACCAACCTATGGTACGGTCCATATTAATACAATTATAAATATTAGCAACATATCGAGCAACTATAGAGCACGTTATCGTCAATGGTTAATCTATAGTGTACAAATTTAAAAAAACAATGACATAAAATATGCGGGAAGTGTTGTCAGAAAATTTTCTGTCAAAAAAATTGAGAATTCAAACGAATTAAAATTGGCCGGTTAAACTTAACCATGGTTAAACGAGTTGGGAAAGTTAGGTCAAATGGGTAAGTTCGGTCACATGGGGCGGATTTTTATAGTCGGTCGGGCCCGACTATGGAATACCCTACACCTTTGGTGGGGATATTAACGTGGGATATTTAATTGCATACCTTAATTTTAAAGATTTTAATTATGCTGAACCTCCCCACCCTCAGAATATTATACATTAATCAGAAATTTACGTCTTATATCCCCATAAATTAAAAAAATTATATAAAAGTATAAACAACTAAAAAAAAAAGAATAATATAATTGGGCGGACCACGCCTATATTTAAAATTTTGAAAGGCTAATATTTCATAGATTTGATTTTAATAATTTACGGATCAAATTTCCACTATGAAAACCCGCGAAATAATGAAAAAAAAGTGGGCGGATCACGCCCATTTTTGTACCACATATTCTATACCTAGAATACTTTTCGAGTTCTTAGTTCCGAAAGAGTTATATAAAAGTGACTTGTATGGGAGGTGGGCGTGTCCGTTGACCGATTTGGCTAATTTTCAAACTCAGTTCCTACTTTTGGCTAAAATATATTGAGTAGAAATTTCATTGCATTCTCAAGTATTTCTCAAGTTATTCTGTGTTCGGACAGCAAGACAGACAGACAGACAGACTGACGGACATGGCTAAACGGACTCGGGTAGTGATGCTGATCAAGAATATATATACTTTTTCATACCGGACACGCCTCCTAAGAGGCGTTACAATATATGCACAAAGTTAATATACCCTGTACCTCATAGGTGTAGGGTATAAAAATGGATTTTGACTTTAAACCAATATTAAATACAAATTAAGCACTACAAATTATCACTGAAAAACAGGCATATTTTTTTGCATTTCTATACAATTCAAATATAAAATTGAAATCGGGTTCATTTTCTTCGTTTTTTGTTGTTAAACATCATAAAAAAATAGAAAATCAAAAACAAATAACACACAAAAACGCAGGCAAACGCGCGAAAAAGTGATCAGGAGAGCTTGCGATAACAGCACAGAACAGCAACGCACCTCTCAGCTTTACTGCTTGACTGTGCACACGCTCATAAGAACCTGCACACAAAAGAAAATTTGTATAATTTTACGATCATAAAGCGAGGCCACTTGTTTTCTTCGTTTATAGTAAGTAGCACTTTTAAACAAGCAATGTTTAAATTTAAACTAAAGGAATCAACGATATATGTGTAAAGTGGTGTAATCTTTAACATAAAATGTGTTTATTTAAACGTAAAATGTGTAAAATTAAGCGTTTATAAAATTAAAAGTTTGAAAAATTAAACATCAAATATTTAATTTCTTATTTTTTTCAATTTTTACGGGGATTGCGTTTCCGAAATTTCTAAGTATAATTTTGCTCTGAGAACATCAATGTATTAAGTTTTAAATCAACTTTTTTGATTTTCTTTATTATTTTTATAATTAGCATTATTAAAATAAAGAAAAGCAGAAGATCAGATTGATTATTTCTATTTTTGTTAGATTATTTCTTGATTGTTTGATAATCAAAAAATAATCAAGAAAAATAGAAATAATAAAAAAAAGTTGGCAGATTACTTTTTTTGATTATTTTCAAATAATCAAAAAAAAAGTGGTCAGTTTACTAGTTTTTGAATATTTAAAAGTGGTCGTGAAAATAATCAATAAATTTACTAAGTATCATATTACACTCAAAATAAAATGTCTGCTATTAATAGCAAACTCTGACTGCTAAATTTTAGCACACTTTAATTTGCATTTACAGCATACTTTTATCTGCAATAGCGAACTGTTTGCTGGGAATCTTAGATCTGCTAGTGATCAAGATCGTGCTAGTGTAACTGGTGTGCATATTGCTAGTGTAGCTAACCTGCACTAGATGGCGCCATAGTCACGAGACTCTGCAATTAAATGTGTCTATAATTCGTAGACTCTTATTCGACAACATGTTTATTTAAAAGATATATTTCTTCTACGTAATAATAATAATACACGCATGCAAGAGTGAAACAAAGGAAAAAAAAAAATATGAGACAAATAAAAATATATAAAATAAATATAATAAAAGTAATAATATAAAAATAAAAAAGTATATCAGAAATAAAATATATTAAAATACAAAAAATATATTTTTTTATTTTCTTTTTTTATGAATTGGAGTTAACAGCAAAATAAATTTTTAAAAGAGCTAAAATTGTCTGCTCTAATAGCATAAAAAAAAGTTCACTGAAACATCAAACTGTCATTTGCTGTTTCAGCAGAATCCGGCGCTTTCCTCTTTTCAGCAATCATTTGCTATATTGGTCACCTTTTTTGCTACTGTTACAGACTTTTTATTTTGAGTGTACTTTCTGATTATTTCTAATAGGCAAACTCATCGACTCAGGATGTCATTCTGATCAAGAATAAATATATTTTTCTATATCTGATATTTTTTGCTTCATTGTGGGTGTTACTAACGGTGTACCAAACTGAATCTTTACTTTTAGTGTAGGGTGTAAAAAAACTCTTATTATACATGCTGCAAAAAACACAGTAAGCGTTTCCTCTCAACTCAATAATTTTTAAAAAGGTCTGGCCAGACGTCCCCCTATGTGACATTTTTTTTACATAATTGGTCCCCCTTATTACGAAAGGTTTCCTATATCCCACTTCTGCAAAGTGTTAACTTTTTAATTGAACCATTAAATTAAATCGGTTTTCTTTTTATCGAAATTGAGTAATAATTGAGAAAAAATAAAGTAATAATATTTTTCCAATAGTAATGAAATTTGAAAAAAAGGACATATGTGATCCAAAAATGTGCGTTTTCCGCCTTATTTTTCATATTGCTGTTTTTTAATTTAAATATGTCTGTATATTCCATATTTAAATTTTAAAAAATAATTATATAATTCCTCAATATCGTTCATCAACGGTTGTTCGTAGCACAAAAGATGTGTGCTACGCCTATTTACCATAAAACTTATCAAGCAAAACTTATAATGATTTGAAAAGTGATACAAATATGTTATGTGATCTCATAGATTTTACATAAAAACTCTAATGTTGGAAAAAGTCGCAACAGTTTTCAACAGATTCAAATTCAATAAAAATTATTGAATTTTAAATTAAAAAATAGTGTGTTTGATATGGATAAGTTTTCCAAAAATGTATGTTTGCTTACATTAGATATTTGGTATTGATATTTTAACTGCGCTTTGAACTAGAAAAAGAAATTAAAAACAGTTGAAATTACAAGAAAAAAATATTTTTCTCGCAAATAATTTTCTAATGCGGCTAGAAAGGGATTAAAACAATGCTGCTAAATAGAAGATATATTGGAGAATAAGATATGAAAAAAATAATGCGTATTCGTATTCAAATTTTGATTTGGTTGTAAAGCAAAAGCAATGTCACAGTGACCTGTTCAATATAGCACATACATTCTCAGCGTACAAAAGAGTTTTGTGGGATTATCGATATTCAATTAATTTTGGTAATTCATAATTTTGTTAATTGTCTACTTTACTTAAGTAGAAAGGAGTACAGATCACTGACGGGACTTCTAACGGGACTCAACTCATGTGAAAACACATGAACGGAATCGGCCTGTCCGAAAGCGCCTTATGTTCTGCCTACTACGAAGAATCTGGTACCACAGATCTTTGGCACTGACGTGATGAAGAAGGATGAGATGAGCATCACTCTTTATCACCCAATAGCCTTCTTAGATTTAATAATAAATCTGAGAAATTTAATTAAAAACTTCATAAATAAAAAATTTCATTAAAACTGGGTCACATCACAATGGATTTAACCCTGTCTGACTGCTGTGGCTCTGACTACTCCTTTGGTGTTTCCAGCCTTCGTCCGGCAGCGGAGCCTAAAACTACGGGAATTCTGTTCGTTGTGTGATTTTCTCCAGATCACCAGACCATTGATAAAACCCCGTTTCGATAACTTTTTTGTCTTTGTATTTGCTTATAATTTTGTTTTTCCATCCATTTTTTTTATTTTTCTGTTGTTTTTGAATTATTGTTTAATTTTTGTGCTTTACTTTTGTTTTTGTGTTTGATTTTTGCTTTTATTTTTGTGTTTTTGCTTTTGTGTTTTTTTTGTATGTGAGTTTTTTGTTTCATCTTCTCAGCTTGTGTATGTGCCGAGTTATGTCGTTTTGAAAGTTTAGGTTGTATGGGTGCTGCCACTCCCTTTTTTCCAATCCCGCCCATGTATAGCCCATGATACCCTCCGGACACTATAGTATCCTGGTGTAAAATTTCAGTTAAATCGGTTCATCGGTTAAGACGTTATGCTAGAACAAACAGACAGACCGACAGACGGACGGACGGACGGACCAATAGCTTTATATAATACTAGCTGGACCCGTGCACGACTCGTGCCAAGATTTTGTGAATTAAAAGATATGGAGCGATTTTATTTATATAAAAAACATTTTTATTATTTATATCAGGGGCCCGTGCTTGGCTGTGACAGTTTTTTTATTGGTTTTATAAATGTAGTAGCCAAATAATAATTTTTCGCCAAAACAACTTTCCTCAAAGACAATTTTTCTCAGACTGCCCCGTAAAATTCTTCCCCATAGAACGCTTTCCCTTAGAATTCTTCCTGGTAGAAATCTTCCCGTAGAACTCAACCCGATAGAATTCTTCCCGGAAGAAATCTTCCCGTAGAACTCATCTCGGTAGAATTGTTCCCGGTATAATTCTTTCCTGTAGAATTCTTCAACGTAGAGTTTTTCACAGTAGAAATTTTAGTGTGGCGAGTTTTAATGTGGTGAGTTTCAGTGTGGTGAGTTTAGGTGAGGTGTATTTTGGTGTGGTGTGTATTAGTGTGGTAAGTTTTAGTGTGGTGAGTTTTAGTGTGGTGAGTTTTAGTGTGGTGAATTTTATTGTGGTGAGTTTCAATGTGGTGAATTTTATTGTGGTGAGTTTTAATGTGGTCAGTTTTAGTGTGGTGAATTTTAGTGTGGTGAATTTTAGTGTGGTGTATTTTAGTGTGGTGAGTTTCATTGTGGTGAGTTTTAATGTGGTGTGGTTGCTTTTGTATATTTTTTTTGTATTTGAGTTTTTTGTTTCATCTTCTTAGCTTTTGTATGTGCCGAGATATGTCGTTTTCAAAGTTTAGGTTGTATGGGAGGTGCCACGCCCCTTTGTCCAATCTCGCCCATATATAGCCTATGACACCCTCCGGACTCTATAGTATCCTGGTGCAAAATTTGAGTTAAATCAGTTCAGCGGTTTAGACGTGATGCTGGAACAAACAGACAGGCAGACAGACAGACAGACAGACCGACAGACTGACAGACGGACCAAGAGTTTTATATATATAGATGGATCAAAAAACTTAAAATATGGATCAAAAAAACTTTAAATATGGATCTAAAACTTAAAATATAAATATACAATTTTTTTTTTAATTTAATTATTCAAACCTCATGAAATTTTTTACTTAAAAAAAAAAATGTACTGAAACAAAATTGTTGTATAACCAAATTTTTACACCCAACCAAATTTGCTACAAATCACAATATATTGATTCCTGCAGTGATATCCAGATAAAGTTTATGCAGTAAAATTGATTGATTTTATTGATTGAACTCCAAATATGTTTAAAAATATCAAAATTGTAGTGCAAATCAGTTTTTATTAAAAATATAAATTTATATGGATTAATTCAAATATATGGATTTTTACCTTATAATTCTTATAATTGTATTTAAATATTGAATATGTAAATACATAGCCCTGCTGTAACTATTAAAGATACAATTTCTAATTAAATGAATATACCCTTTCACTCTTAGTGTAGGGTATATAAATTTATATTCTCTAAAGAATTCAATATACCCAATATCTCTGACGTTACGACAACCATGATCAATTGATATAACTCCTGCGACCCCTTTTAAAATTATAAACTATATTTCATTTGGTATCACTGTCCGACAAAATTAAAATTTGAATTTGGTTCAGTAAAAGTTCCAGAATTTTTCTTTGTTATTGGCGAAATTTGCAATTATTTTTATGTTTTTAATATAATTTGCCTATATCCTGTAAACTATTGTTATCTAAAATTAGTGCCGGTAGCTCAGAGGTCAGTGCGTTGGACAGCAAACCAACAACATAGTTTTGGGGCTAATAACATATTTTTCATAGAAAACATTTTTCTATAACTCGCAGTCTCTCGGCAGTCAATGGCGAGCCTACGAGAGTAAACATTGCCTATGTAAAGCTCACTCTCAAACTTGAGGTCCCGCCACTTTGACTACAAATATAACACGCACTGCTCAAAATGTAAGAAAGCTCGGCCTAAGTTCTTCAAGACTGTAGTGCCAAACAATTATTATTATTATTAATATAAATTTTGTATCATATCCTAAAGTTTTCAGTGTCTAATACCGCAAAGAGTATTTGATTCTTGTATGTTTATTCAAATTTGACACTCTCGGGATTTAACTCTGGAACTTTTTGCACATTCACTACAGTTTCATTCTTCACAACCAGTGATGGATTGACCTTGATCTGGGTTCAACAATTTTGCCACCTTTAAATAATAAAACATACAGTTATTGTACATTCAAAAATGTGCGGCCTCTTCAATTTTGCTGGCTGTACACTCCCTACAAAACAATTTTGTAGGGTTAAGACCATCGAGGCAACAATAAATTAGTGCTGCTACATTCTTTTAAAACTGGTGTTCAAAAAGAAATACAATATCCTTGAAACAAGAACAAAAATGACACTAAAAGTGCATGAAGTAAATCATGGTCACTTTTATATCTCCAGTTTTATTCAAACCGCTCAACTTAAATTCTTTTCATATACTTATTCGATTACGGAATTTGATTTAAATGAAATACATGAGTGCGACACACATAGACCGTGTCCGAAACATAAATAATAAAGTTGTTCTAAAAAAATAGCAAAAGTCCATTATCCAGGCTCATTAAACTTGAGAGTGCCCCCTTGGAAAAGTGTTCACACCCTACTTTAGCGATGCCGACTCGCAAAAATTTGTAATGCGGTTGCATAAAACAGGACCACAAAAATGAAAATAAAATATCACTTTATATAATAATGACTGGCGTAAATCAACATTGAAGAAATTCCTTATCAAGTTTGTATTTTAGCTTTTTGAGAAAAGTAACAAATTGACTGCACCCCCAGCCAATATGCTTTACCCATACTGCTGTGTTATAAACAACTTTACTAAAAAGGGGAATCACTTTCGATACTCGATTGCTCTAAATTGCCATGAAGAGTTAATGACCCACAATAGCATCACTTGTTACTTATTAAGCAAAGCAAAGTGTGTGTGGGATAGATTTCTGGCACGTGCTGCATGTTTGCTTTTAACGATTTTTATAAGTATTCAAATGTGAATTACTTCAACTTGATACTTTGTGCTCTCAACGGACAAAAATTACGCTCCACAAATCACTCATCATGCCAGTCATGGCATGAATGCTTGCCAACACCGATGAGCGAGTTTTAGGAACATTCGTGAGAAGATACCTCGTAAAATCTATGGACCAACGAGAATTCGATTGAACGATGATATGTATAGGTTCTGTGACGACATTGAAATAGTCCGGCGCATTAAATTCCGTGTCTGTAACGAGAAAAAATACTTTGAAATCATTTTAAACTCCGATAAAAAACACTTTTTAATTAAAAGAGTACCTGAAAGTTTGCCTTATATAAAACCTATAAATTTCAAAGTGTTTACTTTAAATTTCATATTTTAATGTGATACTTTAAATTCTTAAGTAGGGCTTTTACTTCTAAAGTTCCACTTTTAATTTTTTGTAAGAGTACAAAAACTCTCTCAATAAGCGTCAGATCGTATGGCCATTTTAATCTTTGTTGGAATTCTTAACCTTTCCGATATCCCTTACATTCGTTCAGTTCACCAAATCGTTGATATGGACTATGTTTTACTTTCATGAAGATAAATAGTGTTAAATGAAATTTGAATGTGATAAATTTCAATTTAAAGTGTTACACTTGAAATTCGTCAACCCGTAAATTAATAGCGTAAATTTTAAAATAAATTTTTTTTTTCTGGACACAAACGCACTAATTTAAGGTCTAGGGTAAGTATCCGTCTCCCGACTTTCCGGTGAAGCGACTGTGTTTGCAGTTTCACTCATTATCTCTTATAACGTGTATTTATCACGGTATCACTAATATTTACCATTATAATATTTGAGGTGAGTCCTTTTATAGAGAAATCATTACATTTTATAATGAATGTTGGGGATAATTGGAGCGTTTAAAAAAAACAACATTTTCGGTTTTTATTTGTATCAGCCAAATGTCAAAATAATAGTTTTGCTCATAATGTTTGCAGTCTATTGCATATATAACAATTTACATATAGTTGTGGCAAACATCTTGTTACTATTTGCATATACACATAAATATGTCATACACTCAAAATAAAATGTCTGTAACAGTGCAAAAAAGGTTGCTGAAAAGAGGAAAGTGCCGGATTTCGCTGAAACAATAAATTACATTTTGCTGTTTAAGCAAACAATTTTTATGCTAATAGGGCAGACAATTTTACATATGATTATTTTTGTACAACAAGAAATTTTTATTTCGAAAACTCCAAATTATATATATCGTTTATTTCGGTTTTGGATATCGCACTAAGAAAACAAGATGTTTATGAAAGTCTTGCTGCAACTATCCTTTTAAATTTACGCCTTGTAGCAAATATTCAAACATCCCATAAGTTTCAATGAAGTTGCTGCAAAACTCTTGGCATTATTTAAATATGACGTATATGCAGATAGTTACGAGATGTTTGCCACAACAGCAATGAAAATTGAGATATTTACAGTTGAGTAATAGCAAACATCCTGAGTTCTTGGACATTTGCAGCAAAACTTTTGAGGTATTTTGACATTTGACTACCATAAAAAAGGAAAATGGCGTACTTTTTCCTTACGCTCGAGTAATCCACAACAATTAATTAAATCAAATGGTGTAAAAAAGTGCAAACTCGAATATTACATTTTAAGGGTAAAAGTGAAATTAAAATATCATGTGGTTTAAATTATCAATACGTGATGGAAAATATTTTTTTTCAGAGTTTACTTTGATGACAGCATCGCCGGGCGGACTTGGTTCTTCTGCGAAGAAATCTCAAGCCGTTGTACAATTTTACCTTCAAAAGATTTATAAAGACAATGGCGATGACCAGTTTTAATTCTAGAATAAATAAAAATACATTTGATTCATTTTTTCAATTCAATAAAAATTACTCCGCGAATTCTAATGAAGTACCTTTTCCAAATATTCATCAACTATCTTCCTATTTGTAAGATGTTTATTTGATGGTTGCTATACATAATCGTAAATTTGAAAGATGGTTGCTGGAAATATTTATCGTATTCGACGGATGTTTGAGAGATGGTTGTCTCAAATACTATCTAAATAATTTGTAAATAACTTGATATTTAGGGCTGTGATATTTCTGGTAATCATCTTTGTTTTCTTAGTGCGGTTTAATTCTGATTTTCGTATAACGGTTTCGATTTTAAAAATGAAACGGGTTTAAACGGATATTAGTTTTAGTTTCGGTTATGGTTCCAATCCATGATTTATGTATTTTTTCTAAAAGTCATCACTTTAATACTATAGAACCAGTTGGGAAGGTTAGATCACACCAATTTTAAAGTAGGTGTAATTATGATAGTTAGGATTATCAAAATTATAGTCGGTCTAATCCGACTATAAATACCCTACACATATGTGTGGTTACCATTCAAAGTGATACATAGATCACCAGGGTACACGAATCCTAAAAATAACTACAAACATTCAATCGCTGAAGAATTTCCATTCATTTGATACCCATATTTACAAATGGGTAGGTGTACCGAATTTCGATTTTTTTTTGTGAACCACAAGTCTTTTCGCCGGAAAACATTATTTTCATGTATTTGAGCATGATGTCAATACATATTTGACCAAAAAAGTTTACCTAAGCACGTATACATAAAAATTGATCTTTATATGTACATTTTATATGAGGTATTTGAACATAAGTGGTCGGATCATAGGTCACAATGGACCGATCTCGCCGATTTTCGCACATACAGCGTAGGTATATTAGTAATCTAAGTTATAAGTTTCATTTATCTAGCTCTTCAATTTTAAAAGTAGTAGGGATTTCAACAGACAGACGGACAGACAGACGGACAGACGGACATCGCTAAATCGACTCAAGAGGTCATGCTGATCAAGAATATATATACTTTTCCATACCGGATATGCTTCCTTCTGGGTGTTACAAACGGCGTACCAAACTGAATATACCCTTTCACTCTTAGTGTAGGGTATAAAAATTTGGAAAAGGAACTTTGTTACGGTGGGGCAGAGTGCGATGATACATCATAATATTAAATAAAAGCCGTCCCGTTTTCTGCTATTGCTAAAACTTCGCAGCTCATAATATTATTTAAAATTTTGACAAGATGTTTAAGGTGTATCATACCCATAGGATTGCCCGCATCTTCTTGGTAACGTCGTACTTGCGGAGATTTGTGGCTCTGGAAACGTTAAAATGTATAAATATCCTTGTTGAAAATAAGTAGAACTGCTCAATAAAAAATTATTCTGCCATTACATTTGACAAAGCTTTTACCATTCTCGGAATCAGCACAACAATCTACAACACCACACTAAGTAAATCTTAAATAATAGATTAAATGTTAATCTTCAACATATATTAATTTAAAAATTTGAAAAAGGTAGCTTTTTGAGATATGTTCTTTTGAAATATACTTTGTTTGAAAGTGATCACTATTGTATGGTATGGAAATTGTAAGGCATCTTTTTGGATCTTTTATTATCTCTAAAATGAGACCTTTGTGTTTTATTATGGTTCACTATAGCTTGAGTTACGTTGAATTGATTAACACCACTTTTGTGATATTTAAGTATACATTTTTTCCAAATTATTCCAAATTAATAAAGCACCAAATCTCTGAAACTTCAGGATCTGTGAAGTTGAAATTTCGCAAATATTTTAATTTTATGTTGTTTTACCATACTTCCAAATTTCATCAAATTTAGAGGTGGTGCTGCCGATCTTTGATTTTTTTCGGTTGTTTGGGAATGGAATGACTCATATTACTATTAGCTTTCCTGCATTATTTTTATACTGATGGTATTTTGTTATACTTGCTACAAGGCATAAGTTAAAAATAATAGTTGCAGCAAGTCAATCTGTTTATGATTAACTTGCTGCAACTTTTAAATTCTTTTTATTTTTTTAGTTATGGTGCACCCATGTTGATAAACCATGAATATCATAAATCACTTCTGTATTTTGATTTTGACAATAATGTTGCTGGCTTCATTTTGTTGATATTATGAAACTTGCCAATTTAAAACAATTATAATAAAACAAAATTATCGTATAATTAAAAGCAAGGTATTCAAAAAATAACAAACTTCGTTTATGAATCATAATAAAACAAAATGTGTAAAAACAAATTGTTTTCTTATTGTTGTCTTCTTTTGACCATTTAAAATCGAAATCGCTGACCGTTTTGCCAGGTTGCTTAATGGATTTCTATTTGGTTTTGAACAGTATGAAAAGGAGCCGCTTTCTAAGGTAACCTGCGGCGATAATTTGTAGCCGAGAGCAAAATCATCACACCTATCTTTTTGTTGTTGTGCGGCATGCAAACGAAAATGATTCTCACATTCGAAGGAATATGAGTGGAGTTATAGTTAATATAAAAGTGTTGTTAGGTTGGCCTTATAGATATTTTAAGTCGGCACCATTACAAAACATCATTTAAATGTAAATTAATAAATTATACATAAAACAATTATTTTATACTGTAGAATTTTGAAAAAAAATTCTATCATTTTCTATATCTTAACTACAGTTTTTTATACCCTACATTAAGAGTGAAAGGGTATATTCAGTTTGGTACGCCGTTTGTAACACCCAGAAGGAAGCATCTCCGGTATGGAAATGTATATATATTCTTGATCAGCATGACCTCCTGAGTCGATTTAGCGATGTCCGTCTGTCCGTCCGTCTGTCCGTCCGTCTGTCTGTCCGTCTGTCTGTCTGTTGAAATCCCTACTACTTTTAAAATTGAAGAGCTAGATAAATGAAACTTATAACTTAGATTACTAATATACCTACGCTGTATGTGCGAAATCGGTCCATTGTGACCTATGATCCGACCACTTATGTTCAAATACCTCATATAAAATAAACATATAAAGATCAATTTTTATGTATACGTGCTTAGGTAAACTTTTTTGGTCAAATATATATTGACATCATGCTCAAATACATGATAATAATGTTTTCCGGCGAAAAGACTTGTGGTTCACAAAAAAAAATCGAAATTCGGTACACCTACCCATTTGTAAATATCCCTAGTAGAAATTTTGGTAGGGCCATGGTCATGAAGTGATCAGGTCATTATTTGAGATGATCGGGATATGACGAGGCCCATAATGTCCTTGTAACGCAGTGTCCTGATCAAGTATTGACCTCAGGTCATTATCATGTACTGATCGGGCAATTCCACATTTTAATATTTACCCGACAATTGCCTTGTCTGAGCCCGAGCATAATAGGGTTTCTCTCATTAATCTCGTTCATTGCCTGATGCTAATTTCGTTATGAGGAACAAATAATGTGGCTATGATCGGGAACATTGACTGTTTAGACAATGTAAACCTTGCTATGGTAAGCATGATAAGGGCATGCAAAGGCAATGATCATATTTTCTCTAATAGGGCTTACCCAACGAAAACCCGATCATTTCCCGTTGGCGCATCGGGCAAATTTCTACTAGGGATGGGTATCAAATGAATGGAAATTCTTCAGCGATTGAAAGTTTGTAGTAATTTTCAGGATTCACATACGCTGGTGACCTATATACCACTTTGAATGGTAACCACACATATGTGTAGGGTATTTATAGTCGGCTTAGACCGACTATAATTTTGATAATCCTAACTATCATAATTACACCTACTTTAAAATTTTCCATGTGATCTAGCCTTCCCAACTGGTTTAGTCATATTTTCAATTTAAACTAAGTTTAATTTCTCTATATTCAACATATCACAAATATTTAAAATGTCATACTAATTGTCTATCTGGCTGTAAAATTAAGACATTCGGAAATTTTTACTAGGAACTATAGACGTTCAAAAACATGCACTAAGAACTTGACCATAATTAAGTAATAATGTGCATCTATGTTCAGTAATCCTTCCGTAATCACTCAGAATGTACTATACATCACTCAGAATGTAATAGTACACAGAACATTATATATTCGTATGTGCACACTTTTAATGGATATAAAGAATCTATGGAAAAACGATAGAAACTCAGAAAAAAATAATGTATTCTTCTGTTCAGAAGTTGTACTATACAACATTTGTAGACGTAAAATAAAAATGTGATAAAATGTGATCCAAAACTGAACCGTAAATACCTTCAAAATAATGTTTTTTTAGAAACTATTGATGTGAACATATTATAAGCAGTTGTTAAAATTCACAGCTAGAAGTTTTATAAAAAATATAAAAAGTTACATATTTCGTATAGACCGGAAAAATCTGTAAGCAAACCCCAATCATGTGGTTGCCACAATTGTTGCATGCCGCTGGTTTCAACAAAAGACTACAAAATTAGGTAACTGAGGTACAAAATGAATAAAATTAAAAATGTGATTTCTGGATTAACGACGTCATTCTAGCACCAATGTCCGATGCGTTGGAAACTGTCAGATCAGGTACCAATTTTCCATCATTTATCTTGTTGGTTGGTCTTATTCGCTATAAAATAACAAAGCGGCCGAAACACACACTAAATCAACTTTTTAACGCTTCATTAATTAATTGTATTTGTTTAAAAATAGTTTATCCGTAAGCATATTAATCGTTTATGTTTTTGGTGGTAAATTAGCGGTTTCTTCAAAGGGCCACAAAAACGAACCGCTAATAACATGTGAGTGAGTGAGATACAGATAATACGAAAAACATGTTAAATTATTAAATAAACCTGATTTCAAAGACGAGTTTTAGACTACGCTATGTTGTTCCATAAATATACCAATTTCGTTCAAAAATTATACATCGTAATGCTATAATATTTTTATTTTATGTGCATTTGTGCTCAGAAATTCTGAAACAAATAATACATCTCGACAATACAGACGGTAATAACTCAACTAATTTCGGTTTTCTGTTTTTCAATTTCTTTTTGCCTTTGCTCATATTAATTTGCAATTTATCGACTCCATAGTAAATTTAAAAAAATTAATAATCTTTTATATTTTTTTGCAGTACCGAGTGTTTGAAGCCGTGACTTTTGGCTCGTATTCCGAAGCATTTACCACTGATCTACGTAGTAACCAAAAGAAAAATAATTCTCCGCTAAAATAACTTTTCTCAAAGACAATTCTTCCACGGACGGTTCTTTCCAGTAGAATTCTTCTCCATAAAATGTTTCCCTGTAGAGTTCTTCACTGTAGAATTCTTAGCCGTAAAATTCCCCCCCGTAGAATGCTTCCCCATAGAATTTAACTGGTAGAATTTTCCCAGAAGTGGTGAATTTTTAGTGTGGTAAGTTTTGGAGTGGTAAGTTTCGATGTGGTGAATTAGTGTGTGGTGAGTTGAAAGAATTTGGGGTGGTGTAAAATAATTTGATATCACGGTAATAACTGTCGAACCATACCTCCCACATTTGTCCAAACCGTTTATAATGCTTAGCAAAATTTCAATAAATTTGCTATCCTAATTGCTCCAATTGTAGATGTGGTGGCTCAGTGGTTAGTGCGTTGGACTGCGAGCCGAAAGGTCCCCGGTTCAAGCCAGGACTGGGGCTAATAACATCTTTTAATAGAAACCCTTTTGTATACTTTTCTATAAAGCTCTCACCCGCCGTTTGGATTCAGCAATAAACTGTAGGTCCCACCACTTTGAGTACAAATTTAACACGCACAGCTCAAAAATGGTGAGAGAGCTCGGCCGAAGTTCTACACAGGACTGTAGCGCCAAATTATTATTATTATTAATTGCTGATATAATTGCTGATAAATTCTCCGTAAAATCTTTGGCCCTATCTGCTTTGCTAACGAGTATCGAATCAGGATGAACCACGAGCTGTATGAGTTATTCGACGACATTGACATAGTCAAGTGCATCAAGATCCAGCGGCTTCGCTGGCTAGGTCATGTCGAACGAATGGACGAAAACACTCCAGCCAAGAAGGTGATTGAATCGAAACTCGAAGGTGGACAGCGTAGAAGAGGGCGTCCCAATCTGCGTTGGAAAGACCAAGTTGAGGACAACCTGGCAACGCTTGGTATTTCTAACTGGCGTCAGCGCGCGCAAAGCAGATCCGACTGGCGCGGCTTCATCTCAGCGGCCAAAACCGATCCACGGTTGTAAGGGCCATTTAAGTAAGTAAGTAGATATAATGTTCCTCCAATTCCACCAAGATATAAGCTATACTCGGCCATGTACAACATACATATTTTGTAAAAAAATGTATTCGAATCGGTTAGCCGTTTTGACGTATATTGGAAATATACTATATAATTGATTCTCGCAATGATTTTTAATAATTTACTTCTGGGATCTTCCAGCATTTAGGGCTCTGGTAGTTAGGCAGAATCCACTTCTGCCTATATATTATAAAATAAAATGTAATATATCATAATTTTTTTAACTTAAGACTTATGCAATTTTTTAATTCTCCTGTATATTAACCGTAATTTCAAGATTAAATTCAGTCAACCGATAATGTTTGTATTCCATAAGAATTTAAAATTTTTGCCAAAACCTGTTTATAAAAATATAACGAATACTTGAAAACTTTGCAAGTTCTCCGGACATGAATTCCTCACGTTGCGTGTGACTAGAATGGTGCCCTTTTGGGCCGTCTAGGTCTAGATATACGACATACAATAATTAACATCGTGTTAGGCTTCTTCAGTAGTCTTTATTTCAGTGTAATGTGAATTGCGATTGAAAATGTGTGAAAGTCATAAAAACTGGACAAGAACATGAACATGTTGATAGCGATTACCAACAAGAAAAGGATTCGTAAAACATATACTGTGCCACGGCTGATGCGATACTGTAATAACAAAAAAATAAACATTGGAATTCAGATACCGAAATGCTTCTAATATATATTATGAATTTTTATGATGGAGTTGTCTTATTGTAAAAATGGAAACATACCATATTACTATTTTTTATTATATTACTTATTATTTTTTATTTTATCTTTCTCTATTTTAATTATTTTCTCTTTCTTACATACATTCTGCTAAAATAGGCTGTCCCAAAAATATATGTTTGTAGATTTATGTAAAAATAATATTACTGGTCTGATAAATAATTTATAAACATATTTGTAATTACGTATGTATAAGAATAAAGCGTAACATTTTAATTTGTCACCTTAAAATGATATATGCTCAAATAGATACATAATTATTAATATTTTCAAACAAAAATATATTTGAACCGGAACATTAATATGTTCAATATCAAACATGAATATAAATATTATTATCCATAAAAACATATTTTTGTTTCAGTTCCAACAGTAGTATGAAATTAGTTGAATCCAAAATTAAATATTTTTGAAAAGTTTTCTGCGTGACGATTACCGCAAAAAAAGACACGTTACACGATAAGAAAAATTGCATTTAGGCAACATATTAGTGTTTGCATTCACACATTTACTGACTTTAATTGTCCGTTACTTTTATATCAAATTTTTAAAATGATGTTGGTATTCATTTCGTAACTTGTGGAGATATACTATTAAAAATATATTAATGTTAACAGTTAAGAAATTCAGAAAATATTGTTGCAAACATAATATGTTATCTGCAATATAGGTAGAAAAAGACGGTCAACGAGTTTTAACTTCGTATGTTGACAACTTGCCGACCAGCCTTAGACTTTTGCAAGGATACTTTTATTTAAGGGCCAGTCCACACCATATCGACCAAAAAAAGTGAAATTTGAGATTTTACCTTTTCGTTTTCAATGAAATTTGGGTAACTGATAAAGGGTATCAAGTTAAGATATGAACTACTTCCAGAGATACAATGGCTCCAACTTACAAAATAATGGTTCAATAATCACTGGTTGTTCATATTTAAATATCTCTTAAATTAGAAATGCTAGAAACTTCGTTGATGGCACATTTTAAAGCTTGTAGAACAAGCTTTTAGAAAAATTATATTGTAATTTTTAAACGAGAACATGTGGACCGTGGTCATTATTTTTGCACTTCAAAATTATTCTTGCATTGTCAATTTATAAATGTTCATGCAAAAAGTTTTTGAGTTATTGATTTTGGGATATAATTTTTACATTTTTCGATTTGATGAAAATGACGCCATTTTATCCACATTTATTAGAATCCTATCCCTAGTAATAATGTTAACATTGTCATTTTAAAAATTTGGAAGTGCTACAAAAAATAACAAATTAGAGTAATTAATTAGATTAAAATAAGTTATGGATTATTGATTACCTACTAAATCAATTATTGCGAGAATAATGTTTTTATTGAACTGCAATAATCGTATTTTTCAAAATTTTGTACTAATCTAACAATTTGTAATTATTAAGATCTTTGTTACAATGCTTTTTTTTATGAAATTATAATGAACATCATGAACAGCAGAACCCATATGGCTACCACAGTGTATTGTACCGGAGGTGCCAGTTGTTTTGATGTTCTTCCGTGGTGATTATTAATGATCTATTTATGCTTTGATCTCGCTTCAAGTCGAAGGCCCCCGTACAGCATACACAACCGACCTGCGTGCACGAGTATCCAGGCACTTACGTTGCTTTTCTGTTTTGAGGCGTTCCTACGGAGAACCAGTTTTTGTTCATGTCTCGTTTGCATTTATGTAGAACAACAAATATTTACATAAGAAATTATTAGGATAACAACATTTTAAACTAGTTTTCAAAAGAATAAAATTATTTCTTGAATACATTGACTGCACGCAACCGTTTCCCCCTATAAAGCTGCTACATATCCCTGGTCGTCCAAAGTTAATGAATGCACTGCGCCTTTACACTGAAAAACATATGCAAACTCTATAGGAATCGTCGAAAGCTGCCTTTGGGGTGTAGCGCCCACCTTTACATAAGTCACATGAATAAATCACCAAAATTGCTTGATATTCCTCCGGCCTGTTAAGGTAGGACTGAGTAAAGACTGCGAATTTAGGTTTCGACGTGTTAGACAGCCATGTTGGCAACACTGTTTCTTTCATGCCGGAGTCTTTTATTTGCATAAATATAACCGATGTGAGAAACTAAGTTTTGATGGCAAGTGTCGTGTCAAAACTGAAGAAACGATATTAATTTACTTAAATGCCCTTTTCTTAGATCGTTTAAATTGATGGCTATTGTATGCAAATATTTGTTTCAGCTCTTATCGTGTATATTGCTCTTATGGACGTTTTCAACTGGGTGTGGATTTCATTTTATTTTATTTCAATTTATTTATTTTATTTATTAAGTTTTTGTATTCAATACTTACAGACTAGCAAATTTCTTAATATTATTAATAATTATTAAATTATATTTTTCTTTAATTTAGTATAATATAATACAACAAAACAACAATTTTACATAAATATGTTTCTATAAAAAAGGTGGCCCAAAACCACTTAACGAATTTCTTTTCATTAAAATAAAACGACATAATTTTTCATTTTTTTTTTCAAGTCAAGTGGGTATCGCCATTGTCGATTTATGCACTTTTAACCCATTTTCATCGTTAACCAATCAACGTTAAAGTCAGAATATGAGACGATCCATATTATTTAGCATATTATTCATATGTGGTACAAGTGTAAGAAAACACTCGTGATTCCTCTGAGTAGTAAGAACTGATACATAACATAATCCAAGTCAAAGATGATGAATCAGAGAAAATAAAAAAAAATAAAAATGCAAAATGTTTTTGTTTGAATTTTGTTTTTTGAAAATAAAATGAAGACATGACTTTAGTTGTGTCTTAATACTTCATAAACACTGGTTCAAATGCGATGTAATTTTATAATTTAATTTTTTTAAAACAAAAAAGCAAAACTGGTTCACGGATATAACCACATCTCACACAAGTTACATACAAATAACTGTAAAGTATAAGGGCATTTCCAGAAAAACGTCAACCACGACCGAAATATCCCAAATACTCACATCTTTGAAATAACGATGGATTTGGAATCTTAAATATCTGAATCTAAAAATCTGAAAAAAAAATTCTATTCCGTTAAAGGTAACGTATAAAGAAATACTCATAATGCTACGTTACTGTGAACTATTTAAATACATCAATTTTTCATGTATTTTAAGTAACCAAATTAATTAACTTTAAAGACATACAGATAAAAAATATTATATTCTGTTTTTTCAGGTAACATTAGTTATTATTTCTAAAGCTTAAAAATAATTATCCGAAATAAAATAACGGACATTTTTGTATAAGGGTTTTTGATGTCCCGTGCGGAACCAAAAAGATACATTTATTAGCATAGTAACTGAAAAGTTTTTTTTAAGAGTTGAATCCACTGTTTCCACAGCAGAAATTTCTCGTCATTTCCAAAAATGTAAACATAATTTTCCTAATAATTCCTGAAAATGTTTGACAGCTAATTGAAAATTGTTCCGTCCGGAACTTTGGTACTCAAAGTGTAAAACTACAGTATAAAAAATATATTTTTTTTTTCAAAACAAGTAAAAAAAAAAAATTAAAAAACATCAGTATATTTGAATAGTACATCACTTTTTTAGAATAAAAATCGTACTGATAATTTCGAAACGGAATGTTCCGTCCTCAATTTTTTTGTGATTTATTAAGATAAAACTATAATTTTTAGAAACTAAGTGTAAATATACAAAGAAAGCACGTTATTTCAGCTATTTTTTAAAATACTTTTAAAAGACTTTTTGTAATATCCATATGAACCTCGATATTTACTTCCGTTTTTGTCCCGTCCGGAACGACCATTATTTTATTTATATCTTTTGATCTACTGTATAGAATTATATCATTTTTTGCAAATGTTTAGTCCTATTTAAATACTGCATGCACAATATTCTTTAATTTTCCTTCGAGACATTAAACTGAAATGCCCTGAAAATGCCCATGTAGGATATAGTTATAAAATTTAAAACGTATGCTTAAAAATCATGTTTATCCGAATCTGTCATGTCTTTGATACCTTTAAGTTTTTTCGAACCAACTTCTATAAAGATTTTGATCTCATAGCTTTATCGTACATTCAAATATCATAACAAAACACGATACGTATTTAAATATTTTTCACATTGATATCGACATATTTTTCGAAGCAATCACGAATTTTGATTTTTTTTTTTTTTGATATCGATTCGATTTTGTAAAATATTTCGTACCGAAAAAACTTCGACAGAACTCATCGATATCTACCTAGCACAAGAAAGTGTTCGATATTGTGTGAATTCTCCAGCCTCGCGCATTGATCTCGTAACGATATCGAAACGAATGGGCCTGATCCGTACAAATTATTATTTCTTTAGTGTGACATGAAATGTGTGAGAATAATATTCTGCTGTTTTTAACTCATAATTATGTGAATTAATTATCCACATTAATACATTCCCCAAGTAGAGTATTCCATAGTCGGTCGGAGTTTCGCCCATTTGACTTAACTTTATTTTCACGTTTTTATATTTATTTATTTAAAGATGTACATTTATAAAAATGCTAAAATCTTCAGTACACTTAATAATTTTAGTAAATATATATAAATCTATACTTCTAAAAGTGTTAAAAATTAGAGACGTCAATCAGAATTCGAAATGGATATCGCAAGTCTTCAAGTATAAACGAACGAGCTGCAAACCTTCATTAGCCTGACTAGGACCGATATTAGTTGCCTTTAACGCGAGTCTGTCTTCATTCGTAGCCTGCGGCAGCGCGTACGTTCTTCCAACAGCTGTGTGATAGCCGCATTGATGAGCCGAAGAAAGAAACTTGTTATTTCAATATGTCCCAGTCGGTATGGACGTCGTATTTGTAGACTGTTTTCCTTTTCCATGCTCATACACTCAATTCGTCTGAAAGAAATGTTTAATCATAGCTTTTATTGATAATAATGCAGAAAATTGATTGAAAAACTAATAAAAAAAAACAAAGAATGACAACACAAAAGAATATAAAGCGCACTGACAGTGTTTGGCAGCACATTAACTTGGTTCCCCACAGCGCACTTCACTATTGAAGCTATTGGTTGTATGTTAAATATTTTAGATTTTATTGATAGATTAAAAACGCCGACACTATTTTAAATTTAAAAGGTTCATTTAGTGGTTTAACTTGGTTTTATTATAGTATACATGTATATACTGTTTAGCATAACTGCTTGAAGACCCTCCTGTATACGCTAAGAAAAATCTGCATGCAGGAAACATATTTATAATCACAAATTTTCTATATATATATATATATATATATATATATATATATATATATATATATATATATATATATATATATATATATATATATATATATATAAACATTATTGTTCCTTTTTGTTCAATTTCTTCATTACATAGTCAGTAAACTTCCATTCGACCACTGTCTATTAATATTATGCAATTTATTTTGATGTACAATATAAATAATAATTTTTATTTATACATATGAATAATTATTAAATTACAACATATCTATTATAAAGTTTAAATATCATAATGATGAATTATATGATAATATTATATGATATTAATAATAGAAAAAATATTGAAAAAAATTAAATATAAAACCAGTTGGGAAGGTTAGATCACATGGGAAATTTTAAAGTAGGTGTAATTATGATAGTTAGGATTATCAAAATTATAGTCGGTCTAAGCCGACTATAAATACCCTACACATATGTGTGGTTACCATTCAAAGTGATATATAGGGCACCAGGGTATACGAATCCTGAAAATAACTACAAACATTCAATCGCTGAAGAATTTCCATTCATTTGATACCCATATTTACAAATGGGTAGGTGTACCGAATTTCGATTTTTTTTTTTGTGAACCACAAGTCTTTTCGCCGGAAAACATTATTATCATGTATTTGAGCATGATGTCAATATATATTTGACCAACAAAGTTTACCTAAGCACGTATACATAAAAATTGATCTTTATATGTACATTTTATATGTGGTATTTGAACATAAGTGGTCGGATCATAGGTCACCATGGACCGATCTCGCCAATTTTTTCGCACATACAGCGTAGGTATATTAGTAATCTAAGTTATAAGTTTCATTTATCTAGCTCTTCAATTTTAAAAGTCTTAGGGATTTCAACAGACAGACAGACAGACAGACGGACAGACAGACGGACAGACAGACAGACGGACAGACGGACATCGCTAAATCGACTCAGGAGGTCATGCTGATCAAGAATATATATACTTTTCCATACCGGAGATGCTTTCTTCTGGGTGTTACAAACGGCGTACCAAACTGAATATACCCTTTCACTCTTAGTGTAGGGTATAAATATTGCACCATGCGGGATTCGAACCCGCGTAATCGTGCATAGAAGGTAGGCATGAAATCGTCGTAACATTTTTTAAATGTTTTTATTTTCACGCAATAGAATTTTACGTTTAATGTACATGTTATATACATTTGTTGCAAAATTTGTTGGCACAAATTGAGGGCAAAAGAACTTTCATTCAGAATAAATAATTTATTTTTTTACAGTAAACATGTTTACAGTGAACATGTAAGCAAAGTTGGAGCATGTTGCTACAGAAATTCTTTTGCCGCAAACGTTTTCTAAAGTTTTTTTTTGTTTGCGTGTGGGAGACAAAGACAAACCGAGCGTACACACTGCATTAAAAAAAGCCTGTAATATTTCTGTTCGCATTCGGCATTAAACAGTTGAGTACAAACATAACAAGTACATGTCAAATGGTGCGGGTCAAAGCTCGGCCTAAGTTATTCAGCGCTATTATTAAATAATTTTAACAATTTGATGCAATTAAAAAGTATATTTACATATATTTATGTATACGTACCTTGTTCCGAGTTTGGCAACAGTCTACTCGTTCCTTCAACAGGAATTATACTCATCTCGGCGAAGAACATTGTTATTAAATTCACACCAAGACCAACAACGAACAGCCAGCAACAAAAAAACCTAAATCGATCTCAACATAATTGGCTATTTTAGTCAGCAACCAACACCTCACCAATTCAGCGGCATTCTTTTTGATAACTGAGTGGCCGACAGCCAAGCACTACCATTGCTGTCGAGTTGATTTGGCTAGTGTACAAAGACGTTACGTCGCAATGCAGATAGAGAGTTGCGGTCTCAGCCGAATTTATTTGTACACATAAAAAGTTCATAAATACAATAAAAAGACACATGCATTTGGTAATAAGGAGATATTTTTAAATACTAATCATAACAGATATGAATCACATAGGGGTTACAAATCCCACACACGAAAAATATATCTTTTCCCGTAAACACTATCTAAAACAAACACTATTTTTTTTGAAAACATGTATATCGCAAACAATGCAAAGTTCATAGGTGTTTGCCATAAATGAGTTTCGTACAAGAAATTAAGTGTTTGTCGGAAATACACTAAATATTTAATGCGTTTCCCATAAATAATGGTATAGTTTGTGGGAACACTAAAAATTTTGTAGTGTTTCTTGGAAACACTACACATAATGTTTCCAACAAACATCACAATATTTGTACAGTTTCTTCTATAAATGTTTCCATTTTTGAAGTGTTTCCTACAAATCTTTTTAGTGAGCATGGTTAGAGTTATTACTGGACATTGTATAATAGGCAGACATGCAAATGTTAGGTGTACGAAATTCTAAATTTTGTAGAAGCTGTATGGAATATGAAGAAGATGAAACCAATCTGCATCTCCTCTTTACCTGCCTAGCCTTTTCGCGCAAAAGCAACCAATATTTCGGTTATCACTTCTTAGGAAACCTGAACAATATTGTCAACATCGACATAAAACATATACTTAGCTGTTTCCTACTTCAACGAGGAAGAGTAGAAAATAGATCCATGGTATCACAATGGACTCGGCGAATTAACACCTAACGCAAAAACGCCAAATGTAATAAGTCGTAATGTAAGAAATCCTAACAAGAAATTAACTAAACCCTAACCTCTAAAAATGAAATAACTCCTAACTAATTATGAATTATGTCCGAAATAAATTATAAAATATCACCTAACATTTAGGTGTTAATTCATTATGAAATATCTCCTAACCCACAAACGTGAAATAAGTCCTAATCATAAAAAAAAAACAATTTAATAACTTTAATTATTACTTATTTTGAGTACAATTTTTAATACAAATATAATATAATATATTTCAATTAATTTTACACTACTGCCCTGGTCATTTATTGGACAAATTTTTCTACTGAGACAATAAAACTTAAACACTTTCTTATTATTCCTGGTTGTGAAGCATTTTGGTTGCGGATCAGGTTGCGGACCAGGAATAATAAAAAATGGTTTTAGTTTTATCGCTTCAGGTGAAACATATGTTCAAAAAATTGCTCGATTTTGAAATTCAACAAACAAAATTAAATTACTACTAATTTTGATGAAATGTTATTTCATGTGCAATAACTCCTAACTTTATATGTACAATGTTAGGCTTTTTTTCGTTAGGTTTTTCGTTAGGTGCTATTTCGAAGAGCTATCACAATGGACCATTTTGTTGGACTTAGTGTGCATGTAGCAGCCATTTCTACCTTACCTATACATATTTTTACACAGATATTAATAAAAATAGCATCGGAATCGTCGGCTTATAATGGTACATAAAAAATAACTAAGCAAGAACCATTAAGTATTGTTACGAAAAGAGGTAATTTGCCCCACTGTGCAAGCAATCAACAATAATAAATGAGACGCAAGACAATTCAGCGCACTAAGCATGTGTTAGAAAGAGACGGAAGATCATTCAGCGCACTGAGGCAGTGTGCGAGAAAGAGATGGAAGATCAGCGCATTAAAACACATAAGTGCGAATGAGATGCCAATAGCATGCGTCATTCACGAAACGAGTAGAAGGTTCTCGAAACAAGTCGAAGCTTGTCGAAACGTGTCGAACTGATGCATGCATTATATAAGGCCGCGCATCTGAGGCACTGGACTTCAGTAGTGATTGTAAAGTGGGCGAGTGCATCTCGAGTGATAAATGTCAAGTTAAATTGTGGACATGCAGCAGTTGTTAGAATTTGTTATTAGTAAAGTTGATTATTAAAGTGAATTAATAAAGTTAATTGTTATAATTTAAACCAAACATAAGAGTGTTTTTATTTTGTACACAATCCAGCGATACGAACTCGTAGAACAGTTTTCCGTAGACTGAATTTTCGTAACATTGGTGTCAGAAGTGGGATTGTGATACAAAATGGTTAAATTCGAACAACTTAAAGTCGACCAGCTAAAGAAGGAGCTGGCGATTCATAATATTCCAACTGTAGGTACGAAAGTAGAGCTACAAAAGCGTCTAATGAAAGAATTAGAGAACCAAGGCATTGACCTCGCAGAGCACGAGTTTGAAGTGGAAGCTGCAATAGCGTCATCGAAAAGTGTGGACACGGAGCGAAAAGTACAGTCCCAGAGTTTTGATATGAGCCAGTTGCTCGGAGCAATACAACAACAGCTTCAAGAAAATTCCAATCAACTTAAAACAGAACTAGATCAAAAATTTCTAGAAAATTCAAATCAATTTAAAGAAAATTCAAATCAACTTAAAACAGACCTACAAGAAAATTCCATCAAAATGGAACAGAAACTTCAAGAAAATTCCAGCAAAATGGAACAGAAACTTCTAGAAAATTCAAAACAGCTCCAAGAAAATTCGAACAGAATGGAACAGAAACTTCTAGAGAATTCAAACCAACATCAAGTAAAAATTGAGCAACAGATGCAGGAACATTCTAAGCAGATTCTGGAAGTTTCTAATACACTCCATGGCAAAGTAAACGAACTTGAGGCACATGTAAATGACATTGTAGTGGACATTGATGACAAATTTGAAAAGATGGAAAATGGTTTCGACATAAAGCTACAGAAAATACAAGAAGATGTCAGTTTACTACAGATAAGTGGGCCTACACAGCATGTTGTTACTGGTACGAGGCTAAAATCGCCGATTTACGATGGAACCACAGCGTTCAACATTTTCAAGCTGCAATTTGAGACCACGGCTGTAAGTAATCGATGGAACAATGAAGACATGGTAGCAGCGCTTATTGTGGCACTGAAAGGAGTAGCAGCCGAAGTTTTGCTGACAGTTCCAAAAAGTGACATAAACAGTTATTCAGCGGTCATGGGTGCATTGCTGCGGATGTTGAGAGACTTGCACATTTGGCGTATTCCGATTCAGCCTGTGATTTCTTGGAAATGTGCAAGATAAATGCATTCGTTTATGGCATACGGGATCCTGAGACAAAACGGACAACAATGACTAACCCAAAGGTGACATTTATGGAAACGGTCACCACAGCGCTTACGCAGGAGATAGCGTCTACATTGTGCCGACCAGCGACGGCGACACGTGTACAAGATGAGGAGAGAGAAAATATATGTCAAGGAGTAAGTAGAGCGTCCAAAGTCAGCGTTAAATCCGAACATTATGTTGCCAACGGAAACACACAATTGAAAGGTAAATGCTACAATTGCGGAAAATATGGGCATATGGCACGCGACTGTCGTGAAAAACGTAAATGTATAATTGTGCAACCACCAAAGAGATACAGACCAGAAAAGAGATCTGAGTCCGAATAACACCAGTTGCCATCTTGGAAATTCAGGCACTGTGTCGGCACGAGTGTGTACAATGGAATCCGGAGAATGCCGGAGAGAAGATTAAAAAACGAACATAATCCACATTCGTTCAATGGGTGTCGTGCCAGATGATCAATGGAGTCTAGAGCAAATACGAAATGATCAAAAGATGGACCCCGACTTCGCAAAAATTCGGACGTTCAAGGAACAACAAAGAAAACCATTATGGAAAGAGTTAGCATCCAACAGACCAATAAGCAGGGCTTATTGGGCGCAGTGGGAAAGCCTGAAGCTACAAAATGGTTGTTTGTACAGTGTTTGGGAAACTGAAAATGGCAGATCTGCACGAAATTTAATTGTTGTTCCCAAATTAAAAATAAAAGAGATAGTACTAGAATGCCATTGTGGATCCAATGGATGTCACTTGAGCATTAATAAAACGCTTGAAGAAGTCAGAAAACGTTTCTATTGGATCGGGTATCAGAAGTCAGTCGCCTATTGGATTCACAGATGTAAGCAATGTGTATCCGCAACAAGAAAACCCGTCAGAAGTTGCGGTAAGATAAATCAATACAATGTAGGAGCACATTGCGAACGTACTGCAATGGATGGGCAAAAGCAGAATTCAAAAAGTGTTTTGCGTAAGAGAAAAAGTGAAGACCGAGACGAGTTGCATCAGTCCTTAAGGCAGAGGATACAAATTCCAAGTAGTAAGATAAAGGCCAGATACGACTTGAGAGCAAAATCTGAGGGGTTTAATGAAGGAGATCTGGTTAAGATTTGTAGCCCGCCACGAGTGAATTTGATAAATCCAAAACTACAAACACACCGGGAAGGACCGTACAGGATAATTAAAAGGATAAATGACATTGTGTATCGGATGCAGAATACTACAGCCGTCAGACGAAAAATGAAAGTAGTACATTTAGAAAGGTTGGTGCCGTATATAGAGAGAGAGGATTAACATCTGTTCGGGACGAAGAGATTTAGGTGGAGGGCAGTGTTACGAACAGAGGTAATTTGCCCCACTGTGCAAGCAATCAACAATAATAAATGAGACGCAAGACAATTCAGCGCACTAAGCATGTGTTAGAAAGAGACGGAAGATCATTCAGCGCACTGAGGCAGTGTGCGAGAAAGAGATGGAAGATCAGCACATTAAAACACATGAGTGCGAATGATATGCCAATAGCATGCGTCATTCACGAAACGAGTAGAAGGTTCTCGAAACAAGTCGAAGCTTGTCGAAACGCGTCGAACTGATGCAAGCAGTATATAAGGCACTGGACTTCAGTAGTGATTGTAAAGTGGGCGAGTGCATCTCGAGTGATAAATGTCAAGTTAAATTGTGGACATGCAGCAGTTGTTAGAATTTGTTATTAGTAAAGTTGATTATTAAAGTGAATTAATAAAGTTAATTGTTATAATTTAAACCAACCATAAGAGTGTTTTTATTTTGTACACAATTCAGCGATACGAACTCGTAGAACAGTTTTCCGTAGACTGAATTTTCGTAACAGTATTTTAAAAAAAAATTATGATCATAAACGTAATTATCATCTTTTTTTATAAATTGAATCTGAAACTACATGTCGGGTTCTAATACTTATTTCTGTAAGACTTTCTAGATATAAATTTATATCACAAATATCATATTGGAGTAGCACAAAATCAAGTCACAAAAAAATTCAAATTAGCGAACCCGTATTACATTATCAAATCGAAAGATGGAAATATATTTGTTTTTTTGCACTATGTAATCAGACGGATCATTATTAGTAATTTATCGATATACATTTTTGGGCTATTTATAAAGAAACTCTGGATTTCGAATACCCGGGACAGGAACCTCATGTTCCTATGAATCGGCTTAAATGGGCTCGAGGATGGTGCACGAAATCGTATTGTTGATGCCTGGACGAGATATGTTATTATTGCCACCATCCAATTATGTTCATCGACACCATCTCACACCGCAAATATCACTTCAACGCATTCCCGACGTTGAACACGTATATTTGAACAGCATATCAACCACACTATAGGCAGTACTGACGGCCGTGGTCACCGCGACTTCTCACATATCGTTCGCTATTCGCAAACAAAAACAATTTTTATTTGTATCTTTATTTATTTTTCTTTTGAACCTTTACGATGCGTAATTATATTTGGTTAGCACAAAATGAAGAAACCCAGTCAAAGATTCATGTTGAAGTATGGATTTTGGTTAAGGCAAACGGCAGCAGCTCTTGATTAGGTTTATTTGTAGGCTGCTCCCTCCTAAACTATCATTAATTTCCAGAGGTGATCACTATTTACTGATGTGTGTTACACAACAGAGCATTGCGGTTTTTGCGGATTACATCTTCTAGTTCTTTGTTTTATAGCTCTAATGGCATACAGAAGCTGTACGATATATATATATATATATATATATATATATATATATATATATATATATATATATATTGATACTAAAGTATCTGTAATCGATGGATATTGACCGATAAGAAAATTGACAAATAATATCCTTTACCGTTAATAAATATGAAATTAATTTAGTAAGGATATCCAAAAAAATCCATTAAAAAATGAATTCTATCCATACAATGCTTTGTGAACACGACTTTTATTTTTATAACGACTTAGTGTTTTCTGGCATAATGTGAATAAAGGTACATTTTTGTTTTCTGATTCAGTTTTCAGTAAAATTCATGACTAAAGCAGGAATTTTGACGGTAGTCTGTCTGAGTGCCTATCTTGTTCCTATGAGTAAATTTAGCTATCTCCGGCATTCCTTGCTAAAAAAAACTGCTCTTCAAGTACGAAAATCTCAATAACATGAAATATTATTGTTTTTGCAATAACAAGGAGGAACAATGTGTTCATCGACATAATATGAATGCAATACGTATTTTATGTTCTTGTCATGTGACTAATAAATTATCAATTCACCAAAAGCAAAATCTTGGTAAATTAATGGTATTTTAATGGCAAAACAATTAAAATTAAAGCTTAAGCTAAGCTAAATTAAAGCTCCTTCATATACCTGCACAGAAAAAATAATCGACGTAAATACAGCAATCAAAATTAATTGTACACCATTTATTGGTCTAGCAATGATATTTTTGCCTTTTTCATGTATTGAGCAAACACATTCGCTAAAAATGTTATTTGCGTTCAAAAATATACCAATGATGAATGATGATGAAGCATAATTAAATATGCAACTATTACCATCATCATCATTTTCAACGACACCAATGGAGTATCATCAAACTCTATAAGCGTTTCTTTTAACATGAACCAAATCTGAACTGATATGCGCGCCAACCTCCAACTCAAAATTCTAATTCTAAGCGAATTCCACCAATTTGACGAATTCCACTAAATTCACCAGCGCTGTAAGCGATTACACGAACACACTCCACGCACTGTTATAGCGACCACGCACTGCTACAACGACCACTCACTGCTATAGCGACCACGCACTGCTATAACATCAACGCGGTATGCGAATACACATAGTTGTTGCCAGCAAATGCGATTGCTAATATGATGAATGTGTACGCTAATACAATTAATAATTTAGTCGGCGAAGTTTTAGCAATAATTTGAATGTGATGATGAACGTTTTTGGCAATATTTAAGAATTTTTTTTTCTGTGTGGGCAGTGGAATCTCAGCAGAAGATATCGCAAAATAAGGGATTATGAGGGATGCAAACTCGTCCCAATCGCTAATGACATACGCTTCCCAAATCGTTGGACAAAATCTGTTGACAAGCCCTCGAGTGGAACCGACAGGATAATGTAGAAGAAGTCGGTCAAAAGCAATATAAAAGGGAATCGCAGAGCTGGAAGCTAAGGACTCTAATCATCGCGTGTATTAAAATCAATGGCTTCAAAGCGTACACGATGAAAATGTTTTTTTGAGTTCCTGTACTTCTCGAATAGATCTAGGATGATGAATAGGATGGCTCAGCAGAAAACGTCTCATTAAGTATTTAATGATACGATTGATTTTATGATTCATGTTTTGATAGGTTTTTCATATTAATTCGAAAGTTTTCTAATAAATTTAAAATATTTAAAAAGAGTCAGTACCATTAATTTAAATATTTCAATATTATTATTTTTTTAATAGTATAAATACTATTGTTTTAATGTTTTCCTACCATAATAATTTACGTCTCACTATGTGAAGATGTTCGTTTTATGTTTCATTCTGCTAGTTAACACAACATGGCCGCACACTCAGAAAAAAATACCATTATATTAATTCTATTCAAATTAGTCAATAGGAAAACTATTAACTCATTCCGTAAATCGCATTAAATACTTCAAAATATTATGAAATTATCTACGGGAAAACGAACCGGTCCTAAACTAAGAACGCGAAGATAGTTAACCGATCCCAGTTCTGTCTCTTTTATATGAAACAACCGACAACTTTAACATGGCGTTGTCCTAGGGAGGGGTCAATTAGCATATCCTGCAGAACTTTAGACCTATCACAAAATTGGTTTTCAAAATCGTCTTATGTAACCGACACTTTTAGACCTATTACAGAACTGGTCTTTAAAATCGTGTTCTGTGACCGGTATATTTTTTTTATTTCTTTTTTTATATATTTTAAATTTTAGTTGTTTTATTTTAATTTACATTTACATTTACAATACATTTTATTTTACTTTATCCTTCGTGCATTCACATTTTATAAATGATTCCACCCTTGCATGCGTGTATTATAATTACTGGAAGACATACTGTATTTAAATAAATTATATTTCGAAAAACAGTCTATGAATTATAGACGCATTAGCTGCAGCGTGTAAATAAGTCTCGTGACCTAGTGCCTTTGATACCTAAGTACATAATGTCTGAATATCTAAAAAATATGCTTTCTTAATATTCAGATGAAAAATTCTTGAATTTTAGTAGTATTTTATTGATGTCGAATTCTTCTCGAGTTTTAGAATTTAATTTCCCTCCGTGTACCTTTGGACTAGAACAAAGTTACGCCAGTCACGTTATACGAATTTTTAAATCAATTGACACTTTTTCCCGCCGGGCTATTAAATAAATAACTGTACTAGTGAAAAATTTTAATGGGATTTTATGACAAACATCTTTCAAAATCAGACAAATATGCTAAATATTGCTGCCAAAATCCTTTAAATTTGCGATTATGTATAGCAACCATCAATTAAACATCTTTACAAATAAGAAAATAGTAGATAATTATTTGAAGAGATACACCATTAGAATTCGCGGAGTTATTTACTGAGTAAGTTAATTCTGGTTAACATTATAAAAAGATGTCAAAATCATTGCAAAATATGACATGGAAGAAGTTTTGCAGGAATATCGGAAGCCCAGCGTCGAACGATGTACGGTGAAGATTATTATTAATTCCAGCAAGATGGATAACCCGCTCATACCGCAAAACTTGTTCTAAACTGGTGTGAAGTAAATTTAACTGATTTTATACCCAAGGACAAGTGGCCTCCCAGCTCCCCGGACTGCAATCCCTTGCACATTTTTATTTGGGAATATTTCTGGCAGAAGCTCGAAGGACACAAACACAAAAATTTGAATGATTTCAAGATTGTTTTTTTGATGTATAGGATAATATATATAATATACCAGTTGAGATAGTAGCGCCGCAAGTTGTGGCCAAGAAAGAGGCAGCAATCGAATAATTATCCCACGTAACAAATCTTGAAATTATATTATATACATTGTATTTTTTTTTTACATTTTGAGTACTCTTTTAATAAAAAGCTACTTTGTTTTTGTTTGAATGCATATTTGTCACACTGTAGACTTTAACATGATTTTTTATTTCATTTTTTAAGACTTTATTTTACATATTTATAGATAGGTTTTACATTTTATCATGAAATCAATATATTTGTATGCAACTTTTATAAACAACTAACACATAAATCAAAAACTGAAAACCGTTTTTATCTCCGACTTTATAAAATTGTAAAGTCGTAAATTTGTTTGTTTTCCAATTTTATTGTTTTTTTTTTAAATTGGACTTATAAGTAAATTTCTTCAATAACATGTACTTTTCTTATTATGTCAACACAGGTAAATGTTAAAGCTTTATATTTTTTTTCCTCAGTCAAAATTTAAGTTTTTATGACGAATTATTTCTACGTATTTTTACACTTACTTATTTTTTCCCGGCGAAGTAAATGTAAAGCAGCATTTTCACAAAAATACTAATTTTTGAAGCGACCGTAATTTCTCACTTTAAATATATATTTTTAAAAATGTTTTAATAAAGCATAAGTACATAAAATTAGTATATATTTGGTAAAAATTTCATGATGATTCGCTTTTAGATTTATTTAATCAAATTAAAAGTATTTTTTTGCGATAAAGTGTTCATAAACTATATAAAAATTGTCCTTATATTCACCACTTAGATTCTTTGAAATCTCTTCTTTTCAACGATACAAACACTTACATATTTACTTTACATGTGTGTACAATATGACATATTAATTAATATTATGTTTTATTAACATTTTTTTTTTTTTTAATTTTATTTTAGCGCACCTGCAGAAATGTTTTCAAAGCTCAACGTAAAAATTTAGGTATACAATTTTAAAGATAAATTAGTCCTAAGAGATTTGCGTATAAGTTCAATTTTCCAAAAAAAACAAAAAAATTAAATTTATGGTTTATGTGTTAATTGTTAATAAAAGTCCCATACAAATATTTTGATTTCATGAGAAAATGTACGTCTATGTATGTCTATGTATAAATATTAAAAATATTCAAAAATTAAAAAAAAAACTTAATGTTCAAGTATACATCTTTAAAACTAAACAAGATATTTTCTTATGTAAGCACATTTTCTATAGATCTCAATGTTAGCTTTTCATAAACAAAAGAATCTTTAAAATCGGAAAGCTTTTGTATTTTTACACTTCACTTTAAAACTTAAGTTCTCTAAAGAATTCTCTATACAACACTTTTTAAATTTTTAAAATCGATTAACTGTGGGGCCGAAACCAATCTTGTGTTGAAATGTCCTAATACGTAAGTAAGTAAGTAATCTGTATGGGTCTGAATCCAGTAAATGAAATAAATAAATAAATAAATAAATATAATAAAAAAACAAAATAATAAAAAAAGAGATTTACGTGTCGATAATGAGTATCATTTTTGTTTTACTTTGACATCACCTCCAAACGCTTTTCTATAATCCTGATTTTTGCGAATTAACAACTTACCATTACCAAAAACTTCTTTTGGAAAAATATAACATATTTTTTACAGTTTTAAAGTACAAATATCGATCAATTCTCGCTTCGATTTAACATCGAATTGTCGGTTAAATATCTGCAGACAGTTTAATGTAACTTTTCATAAAATTACAGTACCAGAACTTGCTTCAATATCGGAACAATTCTTCGGCATCTCGGAACATGTCGAAAAGAATGGAATACAGGGTATTACCAGTGTTGCCAAAGTACCAATTTTATGGCGAGATTTAGCCATTAAAATCTGAAAATACTATTGGCCGGAAATTTACCCATTTTTTTTATTTTAGCCATTTTAGCAATTTTTTATACTTTTATATGCATGTGGCGAATATTCAGAAATACACAATTCATACTTAGTTAAATACTTAATTAAAACTTAATTAAAATAAATATTTTTAGTTAAACGAAATAGTAATATCGATTATTAACATAACAAATATTGAAAAAAAAAAGACTGATTCTGAGTTTGTAAAAGTACAAATAGGTAAAAAATTGCTGTTAAAAGGTATTTTTTGTGAGTATTAAAATCCATTAATGAAAGAAACTTTGTTTCACACTAATTAGATAAAAGAACTGAATATTTTCAGTAGAATAAACTGTGTCCTTTTGCAAACATGATATTATTGTAAAATAAGTAGTTTCCAAATGTCCCTTTTTTATACCCTACACTAAAAGTGAAAGGGTATATTCAGTTTGGTACGCCTTTTGCAACACCCAGAAGGAAGCATCTCCGGTATGGAAAAGTATATATATTCTTGATCAGCATGACCGCCTGAGTCGATTTAGCGATGTCCATCTGTCTGTCTGTTGAAATCCCCACTACTTAAAAAAATTGAAGAGTTAGATAATTGAAACTCATAATTTAGATTACTTATATACCTACGCTGAATGTGCAAAAAAATTGGTGAGATCGGTGATCTGACCATTTATATTCAAATAACTCATATAAAATTTACATCTACAGTTAAATTTTACTGTATATGTGCTTAGGTAAACTTTTTTTTGGTCAATATTGACTTCATGCTCAAATACATGGAAATAAAGTTTTCCCGCAAAACGACTTGTGGTTCCCAAAAAAAAAAAGAAAACCGAAATTCGGTACACCTACCCATTTGTAAATATGGGTATCAAATGAATGGAAATTCTTCAGCTATTGAAAGATTGTAGTTATTTTCAAGATTTGTGACCTATGTACCACTTTGATGTGTAGGGTATTTATAGTAGGCTTAGACCGACTATAATTTTGATAATCCTAACTATCATAATAGCACCTACTATAAAATGTCCCTACTTTAAAATTTCCCATGTCATCTAACCTTCCCCACTAGTTATTAAACCAAAATGTTTTTACTGTAAATGCATAAAAAGATCAACATTTTTAGGTTTCGACATGGATCCCGAATAGATAATATTTGCATTAAAGTGGTTAGTAAATAAATATTAAAGTACTTCAGGAAACTTAAACAGGATTATTTAAGTGCCCAATCCGCAAAATTATTCAAAAAATGAGGCACTTAACCGAAGAGTTTCTATCTGGTGTTTTTTATTAAATAAAATAAATTATAGCCATTTTTTGAGAAACTTTAGCCATATTACGTTGGGTAATGGCAACACTGGGTATTACCCAGGATTCAAACTACTCGAGTGGTGTAAGAATTAAAAACACATTCAAACTTTTGAGGTTTGTTTCGTTTATCAATAGAGAGGAACACCTAGTTCGAGAGAAACTCCAAGACCTAAAACTTGTGCACACCCTAAGAACATGCAATAAAGCACTTAATTGTTCAATGTAGTACCTCCTCCTTAGGGTTGGGGAGTCATTTTAAACACGAATCTTTAAAGTATTGTTATACATTTGCCTTGGCGAAGCATATGCAAATGTTATTATTGTTCTAAAACAACATCGGCAACAAAGACAACTGCATGAAACAAAGTGGAATCACGTCAGCTGGGAATGCGTTGCTAACACGTATACTTTGCATTTACCAAGCAATATTTATTATAGGGGAATGAATATGTAGTAACAGCATATTTTACTCACTTACGTATTTAGTTTGATCAATCTAACTATGTTTGCATAGCTCAATGTTTCTCTGGCCTCGATACTTTTGCCATTTTGCAACCCCGTTGATTTAATGCTTGTGTTCCTTTCTTTTCGACATTAAGTTCCTGTTTCACTTGTCGTTGACACCGCTGTAGCCCTTTTCAGCCGCAGTCATTTCTTTGTCGTTCCTTTGAAAATCAGATTAATTATGTAAACCTACCCATTTATTCTGTTCAACTACAGCGAGAAAAAAAAGACTTAAGATCTGGTTATAACGAAAACAGTAAATGCATCAAAGTAAACCATAATTGAACACTATTTTAATTAAAAGTATTTCTTTTTATTTCATAATGTTATGTATAATTTTATTTAATATAAATATTAAATTTTTCTAATTCTACTATTTATCAGTGATTTATGACGTCATTTTTAACTTTTCCGATAGTCCTCTAGATATTAATGGTATACAAAATTTACATACTATCCAACTTACTTTTCAAAATTTATTTTAGATTACAATACTTTTCTTAAGATCAATGACCAAAACATATACGGGTTTCAATTTTGGAGTTTTTGTGTTTTCGTTACAAGTTGGGCATGCAATTTCACATTTAATGTCGCTTTTTGAAATGTTATTAATTTGAGTTTCAATATCTGAATTAGAACTAAATTGCAATTTTTCACTATGTAAGGTTCTTAAATGTTAGGTAGGTTTCTTTTGGTGCAAATATTGTTGATTTCGTTTCTAAACAATAAATAAACACTCCACAATCCTAAATAGAGCGAATTGGCAATCAAAATAAATTGCACTATTTGTGTTTTGATTTCTTTCGTTTGAATCATTGATTTAAGTGTTTGTGGATAAGAGTCATTAAAACTAATTTTCTACATATTGACTTACAGTTGAAGGTATTTTAATATGATACCTATTTATACTCTTCACCCATGGGGTGATATTAACTTAATGAAGATATTGTAACGCCACTTGGGAGGCGAGGTCGGCATGTAAAAGATATATATATATATATACATTTCGACTACGAAACTCCAAATTCCATATTTAAATTTAGGGTAACCTGGAGTAAAATGGGAAATGAGGTAATGTGGGAAATTGCAGCTTTTTGAAAATGTAATACATTTTTATACAAAAACTATTGTGATGTGTTACTTAATATGGCATCTACTTTTTCATAATCAAATCTGTACCTTCTTATTGCTTTTCGGGAACGAGTGAAAAAAAGGTTTGGAAAAATGTTTATAAAATAGAGATGTTTTTGTTTACACTGTTCTACAAATTGAGGGTTTTTGGATTTACACCCCACGTCGACATTTTACAATAAATGGAGTCAAAGTAGCAAAAAAGGCCGTTTTTGGAACTTTACATCGAAATTGCTCGCACGATTTTGCAAATAATCACAAAGAAATTTCGGTTACCTAAAAAGTGTTTCGAACATAATTTAACACTTTAATTTTTATCTTATTTTTTTCTTAAAATATAGTTTCGCGATTATCTTACTTTATCTTACTGAAACTTTTTCTAAATACTTTTTAATGTTTGTTTATGAAACATTTGATTAAAATGCTTGATTAAAACGCGCAGCGATATACAACTTAATACAGAAACATTGTAGTGGGGATAGGTTCAAAAACATACGCATTATGGGGAAGCTACTGGTGTGTATTTGACTCGGCAGGCTTAATAGGGTTAAAAAAATGTTTAACACACCGCGACTGAACTAAATTTTTTGAAAATTTGACTTAACAAAATAAAAATAAAACGAAATTGGGAAATGAATACTGCATATTTGGTATGGAAATAAATTTCCTGACGTACTATATATTGTTTAGAATTATGTTTTAAATTGAGAAAATTACAAATCAAATTGAAATATTTCAATTGAAATAGATATTATTCCAAATGAAATTGGATTTTACATTAAATATTCTGAAGAAAATTGAGATTTTACCATTCAAAATTTGAAAAATTCCTAATAAAATCAAAATTATTAAATTTGAAATTGAAAAAACTAAATCTACCAGAAATGAGAGGTTTCACTACATATTAAAATCCTTGTAGAAAAGTGTAAATCCGAATGTTTGCGAATTTTTCCCTTTTGTAGAGTTTTTCTAATATAAAAATTTAATCCGGTTTGATTTTACGACAACTACAATTTCAGATTAGAAGCATTTTTACTATTTTTAATACCTTTACAATTTAATGCTTCATATTGATAAATTTAAAATTTTATTTAATTCAAATTTTTTAAGTAAATTATTTAAAAATCTAATTTGCATATTCCATATCGACCGACTGACAATAGCTTGGTGATTGGTAATGCAAAAAGTTAGATCACGATCCACTCTATATAATAGAATCAAAAGAATTTACCCCCAGTCTTCCCAATATTGTAAGGCTATGAATCGCAAACACATAAATATTAAATACATGTTTATAAATATTTTATTTGTTAAATTAATGTTTATACAGACATATTTACTCCTTTACATTATTTTGGCACATCATATAACTATACAATTTTTAATTATGAAATTAAATATTTTACAAGTCTAGTTTCTTAAAAAGTATATTTATATTTATCGTTTGCGTATGTGCAAAAGGTGAAATACGAGTTCCTCTGTACAATTTAAATTATACCTGTTATTGCATAATCTTATTTTCTAGGTCATAGCTGTGTATGAAATTGGTTCTTCTGTTTGAATTCGAATCATGTTTTTCACAAAGTTTACATATATTTTCAAATGTCCACATTTTGAAAGTTAGCACATTCTCTCAAATAACAAACAAACACTACACAATCCCAAACTAAATTTTTCACATGTTTTGATAAAATGTACTTTATGTGAAATTCCAAATTAAAGTTATTTAAAAAAACTAGTTTTATGAAAAAGCTTTCAAAAAAAGTAGTCTTTAATTTAAGCTCCTGCGTAATTTTCTATAATTTCTTTATTAAAATTATTTAAAATAAGTATAACCTAAGAAATCCATGGTTATGAACCTTAAAAATCATTGCAGTCGCAAATTATTGCGGTTAAATATTTCACACTTTTTGTGATAATTAGAAAATGTTAATAGTTTTGCTGCAAAAGCTATGGAATATGCGAATATTTGCAGCAAGTCTACATATTCTTCTAATAGTTGCAGTGAATCTACCACAAATATGTCATTTTTCGTGATGTTCATAGGAAAGATCTCATAAGTAATACAAAATATGTGATGTTGTTTACAAATTACTTACACTTTTGATACAAAGTTATTTGTATTCACTGTATATTGGAATTGTTGTAACAAGCATTTTATTTGCGTAATATGTAGTTGCAGCAACACTCTATAAACATTCTGTTTTTTTAGTGTACAGTTGTCTTAAAATTGACTATTATATATTCTATATAAATGAAGATAACAGTTCAAAATAGTCGATAACTTTTGCTGACAAACGTTTGAAATTGATACAACTCCTATAAATATTCTACTATAATTGAAATTTGTTGTTTTTTTTTTAATTTTTTAACAGTTTGCAGAGAAATGATCAAAGGGCCGGTATTTCAGTGCTAGTTGAACTTAGTTTGTGGTTTAAACTTGGTTTAAAATCAGAATTGATTTTTTGAGTGAACGTCAATCATCGTTTAAACTTAGACCGATGCTGATGGGTTAAATTTAAATGTTTTTGACAGGAAAATTTCTTACAACACTGTTCGTTATTTTCTGTTGCTGCACCGTTTCACAAATTACTCATAATTTATTTATATTTGCACACTATACATTAAAAATAAATTCTCCAGTTGCTCGATCCGTACCTAAAATTTATAATAATATATTTTTCTGAAACATTTTTATAATTTTGAATGACATCTATCCGAAGTCATAATAGAGAGAATTATTTGTCATTAGTCTGTGCCACATGATATGTGTTACTTTTAAAACTTCACTGAAAAACTGGTAACAAAATTAAACGTCGTTTAAAGAGAATATTAATTAAATGGAGTTTAAACTATATCTATCTATATCTCATATACTACTATATCTCATATACTACTATATCTCTATTTTATCGTTTTTTTTTAACGCAGTATTTATAAATATACTTACTAATGTTTAAGTATATTTTAAATTTATTTGTCGATTTATTTGTCGATTAGTCCATTCGCATATGGGCCATTCTACACCAAATCTAACAAAAAAGTAAAATTTTAGATTTTTCCTTTTCGATTTCAATTAAATAAAAATAATGCGTATCAATATATAAATTAATCATTACAGTGGTTCAAAGTTACAAGAAATGGCCCAAAAACCATATTTGTGTAGTTGTTTATATTTAAATATCTTCTGAACGAGAAAACTAGAAACCCCTGTTTTTCTAAAAATGTATCTTAAAAACTAGAGACAATTTAATGAAACTGACGCCATTTTCGAATAAATTAAAAAATTATTGCAAATTTTACTTTTGAAAAAAAAAAAATTTTTTTTTAGTACAAAAAATATATAGAAATTTAAAAAATAATTTTACCATCTTGAAATTTGTACAAAATCAACCAGTCAGCCACATGTTCAAGTTTAGAAGTTACAACTCAATAATTCTAAAAACTTGCATTTCCAGTTTAAAAGATATTTAAATATTTTGTAACTTTGAACCACAGTATCTCTGAAAGTAGTGGTCGAAAAAATAAAAAAAATTTGGTCAATGCATATCTCGATATCATTGGTCAAATTTCATTGAAAACGAAGAAGGTGAGATCCAACCAAAGGTCGATTTGGTGTGGAATGTCATAATTGATCTCTATTACACAATTTTTCATAATAATATATTAAACGTATATTTTAATAAGTTAAACGTATATTTTAATAAAATATACCTAAAATGATTCAAAAATACATTTTTTAAAAAAAAAGATCGTCTTTTGATGTAAATTACAAAAAGTCCGCAAAAGCTTCAAAACATTAAATAATAAAAATTTTAATAATATGGGTCAACCGTTTTAAAGTACCTACACAGAAAAAATATATGTGTAAATATAGCAAACAATTTTATCAATACAATTAATTTTTAATTGATTCATCGCCGATACGACCTTTAATTGAATTGATTAAATAATTAATCATATTAATTAATAAATTAACAGAAAATAAACAGAAAGTTATATCAATAAATTATTTGCTAAAACGACTATAGAATAATTGTATTGATTAAATATTTAATCATTTTAATTAATAAATTAACAGAAAAAAACAACATTTACATCAATACAATTAATGATTTGCTGAAAAGACTATTGAATTAATTGTATTAACAATTGCCATTGCTGAGCACACGACGAGTCGCGGCATCACGATGCGAGCTTGCAGCGAATTAACGCCGACAAACAAGCAATCGATTGAATTTATATTTGCGCGTTTGGTTGCTCGTATATTATTCCCATTTGGTATATGCCAAGATATACACTTATAGAGCTTGATCATCCTCTAAGTGTGTCGTCAAAAATGGTGCTGATGGCAATTATATATCCAACTTCAACATCTGAAAAGTATAGATTATGTACGTTCACAAGAATTTATAACATTATTTTTTAATTAACTGACTGAGAATTATAAAGACTGTGAAGATAATAAAATTACTCGAACATACCAATAGTTTGCTATGTATGCATAGTTTTTAATTGGTATATTTTTGGAAGCAAATCACATTTTTTGCGAATGTGTTTGCTAAATACATTAGAACTCGTTGCTAGACCAGTTAATGTTACACAGTTATTAATGTTTGCTCTATTTACGTCGATTATTTTTTTCTGTGTAGGCAAAACCTCTCCCACCATTTGAACTGTAGGCGTTATTTTTGCATTCAAGTATTGTCACCTACAGTTTATGCCGATTACGAACGGCGGGGATTAGAGGCTTTTGAATGCAATGTTATCCATTCGGAGATTTGTCATTGTCTGCCATGAGTACCATGAGTTGGTATGGAAAAACAATTCCTTTTTGAATGCTGCAGTCGCGGTTGTTTGAAGCTCCATTTTGATTTCATTATATCTTGAGTGATCTCGTGTATTGCCGTAAACAATCGTGTATTTTTTTATTACATTTGACGAAAACCGCGGAACGAGCTAGCAAGGTAAACAGGAAGAATTAAAATCAAATAACAACTTAATAAAAGTAATAATTGTATCATATTTATTGAAGACCACGAGGTTAAAATTTCAAACACCGTGACTCAATTAAATACCCTAATAAAAATTTGCCCCATTACGTACTCGTGTAATATAAAAATACGACGATGAGGGAAAATGAAGAATTTTCGCTAATATAATAATTTCCACTAGTCACTTTCCTTCCGTTCGGATTAGAATTGTCTACCATCGGGAAATGATCGGATCTTCATCGGGTAATCCTATTAAAGCGAACATGATCATTGCCTATCCTTATCATGTACCTCAGTAAGTTTAACATTATCTCAGTGGACTTGATCAGAGCTGCCTAATTTCATTTTCGTTAAATTATATACATAGTTTAACCATTAAAGTGTGCAACATATGACTTGAAACATTTTTTATAATACTAAAGATTATATTTTAGGTAAAGTATTAATGGATTCTACATGATGAAACATTTCTTTTTAAAACTGCATCATTAGATTTTTGAAATTGAAACATCGAAAAATTGCATTTTTCCGCCAAAATACCACTGTGCGCCGTTCGGATTCGACATTAGACTGTAGGTCCTACCACCGGATATAGTAGAAGTGTCATCCGTGTTGGTTGCAGTTCGATGGCCCGATTGTAGCAAGTAAATATGAGTAAAATGGTTTAATGAGTAAAACGGTTTAATGAGTAAAATGGTTTATATTCGTCGTACTAAGGCAGACAAAATATAAATATTAATAAAACAGCTATTAACAATATTAGGGAGATAGAAAATTTGTATATTTTCGGTCTACATTTGACGCATTTAACATAATAAAACCATTTTATTCATGTTTACTTGCTACAATCGGGCCATCGAACTGCAACCAACTCGGATGACATCTCTTGTAATCTCTTCTATCACTTTGAGTACAAATATAACACGCACAGCACAAATAGTGAGAGACCACGGCCTAGATTCTGTAGCGCCAATCTATTTTTATTGTATATGATCACTACCAAAAATATGCATTTGTACACATTAATGATCAGAACCAATTTAATTAAGCAATGTATTAGCCCTGCGTAAAAAGAAATGTATTTTTAGCAATGTAATATCTGGGACTAGTATCCTAGAGACGATATCTGATTCAATTTCCTCTTTAGTGGTTAGTTCGTAGACGAATGGAATGTTCGGACACTAGTCCTATGTTATATATGAAGTGTCAAATCCTCACCTCCTATGAGAAAGCAATGTCAAAATTACCTGTTTGTTTCAATGATTTGGTTAGAACCAATGATTGAAACCTAAACGAATGACGATTTCGGTTTTCTCTCTCATATCGGTTTCAAGTTTTATAATTTCGGTTTTTGGTTACTTTTTGGCCTTATTTATAATGCTTTGAACAAAAAGTACAAAAAAGTTAATTACCTAAAAATGTCAGTTATAATTCATATTTAATAAATAATAAGTAAAATCGAGAATATGATTATTTTTGGTTGACGGAACGAGGTTCGAGAACTAGATTGAATTTTAACCAGATCCATAATTTTGAGGAAAATATCGAATTTAAGAACTTTTGTTTTTAAACTCGCAAAACCCGGATTTAAAAATGAAATGCTTGCTTGTATAACAAAAAAAAAATCATTTACGTTTAATAACATGTGATCGAGTTTTTATAATAAAAAATTCCGATAAAAACTTGATTGTTTTCGATTTAACGCTACACAAGTGATCGAAATCGTGAAGATCGGACCAAAGAATGCTAGTCCGTCGTATTGCGTTTTCTCATGCAATTTGTGGAGTAATAATCTCAACACTTTCATAACACTTGAACATTTTTTGACGTGAGTATAAAACGTAGAGACAAGACTCGAGAACGGTATCGTTTTTTGAACATTTTCGTGATCGAGTACGATCACGATTTTTCAAACTATTTTTTAAACTGGTATAAAACCGAAATCGGTTTTGGTTATCGGTTATTTTCTTATTTTTGTATAACGGTTTAGATTGTAAAAATAAAACAGTTTTAAATGGGTATCAAGAGAATGTTGTTAGAACTGGTACTAATTACTATAAAACATCATTTAGTCACATATCGGTTCATTTCCCCGTAGGTTTGCTCGCGTATACCAAGCCCGTAAAAGTGTCGAAATTGTGTTGAGTTCTTGCTTTAACCCTAGACCTTACCGAAATACGAAGCGTATGAAAGCAGATCTTTGGTATGTTAATTTTTTACAGTGCGTTTCGAAGTGAAGTTGACTACAGAAGCGGTGGTTCTATTAGCTGGTTCTATTAGCAAGATGCATTCATTTAGGGTGTATAGTAAGATATATATGGTATGCAAATTGTGGCAGTATTGTATTGTAGTGTTGTTTGATCAAATTTTTTTTCAGTGGTCCGGAATAAAATTTCTTAATATAAAAATGTTTTAAATCGAATTCAAACAGTCAAGTAAATAATGCACGAATTATATTCGATTTTTGTAGACACAGATATTAATTTCAATCGAAAGTGAATTTAAGAACATGTCCGATAGAAGAATTCTCTACTTAAACTAATAATTACACTTACATCTAAATGATAATAAACTTAACATTAAATCAGCAAGCAGGAACTAAATATGTTGAGTCTCTACAAGAAACAATCCATTGGCGTCGAGTGCTACACTGTACTGAGGCCTGTGTTTATACGTTGTTGCATTTCGTTAGGAAGATGCGTTCCTACAACAGGCATGGTCATATTTGCATAGTAGGACGGATGCAAATTCGCCATGGGATTAATCCCAATCAGTAGCGGGTGCACGGGCATGTCATAGACGGAAGCGGTAGCAGGGTTCGCGCATATTTGGCCTATTGACATCGGCCGCACACTAACTCCCGTGGAGTAGTGCAGGAAGGGCAAATTTGCAGCTGCCGCAATCGTATGCAATGGAGGCAGCGGACGAAGTCGTTGGTCATCGCAATTCAAACGTCTGATACTGGAGGCGACACTGCTTGGATTGTGAGACGAGTAAAATAGATGTCGTGTGTCGGAGGTATCTTCGTTGTTGTTGATTCCGATGTTGCTGCTGCTGTCGACTACGTCTATATCCGTGCGTTCGTCATCATTCAGACTATCGCCTGAAACAGAGTCCGCCTTGTCAGGTGTAATGAGACTTTCAATTGTGAAGGCGCGCTTCGGTCGATAACTACTGCAACCGATGATGTTTGTGTCCAGTGTAGTGGAAGGAGACGTTAACGCACTGTCGGCCAGTATCGCTGTTGCAACATGTGCGCCATGCGCAGCCATTGATGATAGAGTGACGGGGGAACTGTGATGAGGTGACGGCGTTGACTGCGTCATTGGCAGCGGTGGTATTCGTTGCATGTACAGTGTTGGGTCACCCATTACGGCGGTTGTCGAAACGTCCATCGGCGGCATTACAGACATGCCCTGACCCGAGTTAGCCGTGAAAAAGAAGCGGTTAAGATTTGCCAGAGCTGCTAACTCTTCATTTAAAAGATCTTTGTCATTTTTGTGCAGCTTAAAACGCTTGCGTCTGCGCAGCAGACTTCCATTTTCGAACATGTCGAATGCCTTTGGATGCAGAGCCCAGTAGGCGCCTTTGCCTGGCCGATCCGGACGTCGCGGCACCTTCATAAAGCAGTCGTTAAAACTAAGATTGTGGCGTAGAGAGTTTTGCCAGCGCTGCGTATTCTTGCGATAGTACGGGAAACGGTCGGTAATGAACTTGTAAATGTCACTAAGCGGTAGCATCTTATCGGTGGAACTCCAAATCGCCATGGCCGTCAATGAAATGTACGAGTACGGCGGTTTCTGGTCGCCGTACGATTCACGCGAAGGTCTGGGCATTGTTCAAAGGCATAGGCCTCTAAGCAGATGCACGCACTATTTGATTAGCGTCAACCAACACTTTCAATTACTTAAAATTTCTTTAATTTTTGCAATTTAATTGCTTTTTATTAATATTTTAACTAATGTATTATTTCATCACATTGTTAACGGCCACACTCAATCACAATGCACTCGATTATAAATTATGTACGACAAAGCGACGGTGAACCGCAAAAGTGCCGCAATCGAAAAGATGTTTTTGTTGTTTTTGGAATCGCACACGACGCATCCGAACAAACGAGCGCGTGAATCTGAACACGAAAGACACACGTTCACAACAAACGAGCTTAGCGCAGACCGAGCAACGAGACCGAAATCACAGACCCACAGACGACAAGCAAATATATGGTCTGAAGTCCAATACAGCCAACCACAGCAGCATCACCGGAGACCATCCACACGCCGTAATATGCACACAAACATTCACCACCGGAACCCGCCTCTCCACACCACGCGCAAATGCTCCGACAAACCAACGAGCCACACATAAATGAGCGAGGTGTTGAAAAACAAAATTACAATCGTTTCAGCGATTTACAGATGATTTTCCATTTTCATAATCTCGTTAACTAATTCGCTCCGGCGCGTTTGTAGCGCTGTAGTCTTTGGTGGAGGATGGATGGACAATGAGAGCGCAGAGCATGTGGTCGTAGTGAGAGCGCGCTCTATGCTCTCGCAGACAACAGCCGGTCAGTCTGTCCCAGTGGACCTGCGGACAAACAGTTGGAGGTAAACGCTCCACGCGGAGTTAATTTTGTGTACTTTTGAGGAACAGGTTTGCGCACTAAAAAGTCCATCGTAACGAAGCCGTTTAAACCAACAAATAAAAGAATAAAATATAACTCGAGTTGCAAGTAGTCACTCACCACGATTGCAAACAAATAGAGCAGCGACTAACATTGCGCAGACAAACAAACGGAAACACCCGAATAAGTACAACAAATGCACAGATACTCTCTGCACTGTGCGAGAGAGCAGGCGCATGAAGGCGCATATATACTTGTCCACGAAAATACTCCATGTTTGCGGAGAATTTATAAACAAACATCGGTTATTGGTGTGTCGACAGCAGAAGGCGTGGCCAAGTCATTTGTGTGCAAGGAACAGAGAGCACAGACAATACATCTGCTTCTGCACACATCACCAACTTATTCAATTACTACATTAATGGAGTAGAATGCTTTTTAGTAATTTTGCATTTAAAATTTGAAAAGAAATGTGTAAATAAATAAATAATGTATATGTATGTACATATATTTATATATATGAGGCGCTCATCGCCAAAACGGCCTAACCCACATTGCTAAAAATATTGAGCTGAGTATGCAGTTCGATTCGCAATTTTTAAATCTATAAGTCTATAAAAGTGGCTAAGTTTTACAAGCTTTGGTTGTAATCTAGTAAGCGATAGTTTTTTTTTTGGCATTTCATAAAATTAAAAAAATGTGAATGCCAAAATGGCCTAAGTCAATAAGGCCAGATTTATTTATATAAAAGTTTATATTCTGTTGATACGCCAAATTTATTTAATTGTTTTAACACTTTAATTAATGTTAGCTTTTACCATAATATGCATCTGCAAGCATAATAATAATAGAGATTGTCTACCGAGAGGTATCGAGGTTATTTTAAAAAATTGTTTTTTCTAAGAAAAGATTTAGTAGTCCCAGCACAGATTTGAACCTGTGTTACGGGAGAACCACAAGAAATAGAATATTGTATTATCTATCATTTAAAAAACTATGTTAAGAGTCAGAAAGTTATAATGTACAGTGATCAATGCAATAGACAAAATAGAAATATAACAATGAGTACAATATCCAATTTATAGTAAACTATTCAAACTTAAAAATTAATATAACAGATCATGATTTAAAAAAATTTCATCATTGTAAAAATATATTACCAATAGAAAAAAAATGCATTGGACAAAAAACAATAATGGAATAAATGAATATTCAATGGCTTCGATTTGCAAACGAAAATCCACGTATTATAAAATTTAAGTATTCCAATAAGGAAGAGGACTTGTTCAATGAATTGGACATTTTAAAAATATATTCATCTAAATTGACTTGGATTCACTGTATCCAAACAGAAGACATATTGATGAAAATAAATATTAAGATCTGCAAGAATTAAAAAATTATATACCACCATCAACCATTCATTTAATAATTAATTGAAAACAAATTCTCAAGCAAAGATGATGCTGGATTATCTAAGTTATATAAAATTATAAAATAATACATAATAAATAAAAATTCTTTCATTTCCATTAAAAATTGGCCTAACAGGAAGTTGGAAACAAATTTTAATAAATGCCAAAGTGGCCTAAGCCACATTAACTTTTTTTAGTATGTATTTTAATAGTTATTTTTTAAATATAAGATTTTTTGTTACTATTATTAGTACAAAAATATATACCAATATCTAATTTATCTAAAATACAACGAACTAAAGCGTTTTCAAATATGACCATTTACATTTTTCTGTTTTCTGAAGTTCGAAAATTTTGTGAGTTAGGCCGTTTTGGCGCTGAGCGTCTCATATGTATATATATATATATATATATATATATATATATATATATATGTATATATGTATATATATATATATATATATATATATATATATATATATATATATATATATATATATATATATATATACATACAACAACTTATTCAAGGGTTAAGTCCACATTTTTCGAAATTGAGTTTTTGTTGAATTTCATAAAATTATCATTGCCAATATATAACAATAAAGTGAAAATATTTTACCGTTGTAAAAGACATATTTGCCTATGATGAATATGTGATTTTACCACTTCCTAAAACACGCAAAAATTTCATGGTGCTCTTACTCGTATCTTGTAATAACTCGAAGAAAATTCATTAATTTGCTTTATTTTGGTCCAAGTATTTAACAATTCAGAGTTTAACAATTCAGAGTAACTATTTCATTGTTATTTACCGTTAAGGTTTTTTTTCTCATATTTTTATGCTCATTTAGTCCCTGGATAGAATAATGTAGACAATTCCCAAAAGAAGAAATCAAATACGTAAGATGCAAGGTAATGTATGGAATTATAAAATTAAAGAATATTTAGTAATTTTTGTTTAAATCGAATTTTATTAACAATAACTTTAAAATTATAATAAATTTCACTAATAAAAAATATAAAAAAACCGTGCAATATTCATTGAAGACAAACATGTTTTTTAAATATTCTACAAACTAAGTTTGAACGGTAAAATATGTTTAAAAAAATGAATAATTCAGTGTTCAGAATTTCCTCACTAAATAAGGTTTCGTTTGAATAATTGGCAAAATCCATACAAAACTCATTATATCGAGAAACTTGTTGAAAATTATTAGTGTTTGTACCTTTTACGTTTTGTAAATTTAAAAACACATTTAAATATTTAAAAAAAAATATATTGGATTTTTCGGGAGGTGGGGGAGAGTATTTCGGGAGGTGGGGGAGGGGGGTCAGAACCCATACAAATTCACCCTACGGGCCTGTATATATATATTTATTTAAATACTTCAACGATTTTTAGATGTTGAAAACCATTTTGATTAACCCTTAAATCCTGACTTTTTTTTTGAGCTGAAAAAATGTATATTATAGAACTCGCGATTCTGGACAACGTTTGTTCTACGACTTTGCTCATAGGTGTTACTTACTTGAACCAGATCAAAAATTCCAGATTGGTTCCTCGCGGAACCAATGGGCACCCAGTCTTCTAAATTGAAAAAGTGCATTTTGTACTTAAGAATTTTTAAAACAAAAGTCAAGAAATTTTATTATGAAAAATCGTGGAAATTGTAAAAAAGTATAAAAGTATGAATATTTGTGGTTTGTTTTGATGAAATAGTTCTTTTTTATGTATTTTTATGTGATATTCATAAAAACATGTCATATTCATACCATTAATTCATATGTCATATTCATACCATTAATTTTCAGGCACTTATTCTGTTCGAAAATCAGGAATTCTGTTGTTTGTAAACAACAAACTTAAAAAAAAAACATAAAAAAAACTTTTCTATAGAATTTTACATATACTCAATTTTGAAGTCCCGGTGCCTGATGGTTCCGCAAAGAACCAACCAAAAATTCGAAAAAATCCACTAAAATAAAAAACTGCATTTATTTCAAACACTGACAATAGCTTCTAGATAATATAGCGATCACGACAATATTTTTTTCAGCTTCGATTTCGACAAATTCACCACAATAATATTTTTTTGAAAGTACACAATTTTACAAAAGTTAATTTTCTTGAGGTTGGTTGGCCTTACTTGACATACAGCCGGAAAATGAAGTTTGTTTCAAACGGGAATCTGCGCAAACAGTGGCGCTTGGATCAATAAACATTTTAAAAGTAAAAGGGGGAAGATTAAATAAAAATCGTTGAACAAAGTTTTGATTTTCATCCGTTAGTTTCTGGCGGAACCAGTGGGCATTTAAGGGTTAACATCCCTTGAAAGAATCTGCAAGACAAGTGGAGAAAATCGTTTGAATTAGGTCGAACCGAAATATTAAAAATAGATTTTGCTTCAACGTTCCTGGAAAACATTTTGATAATATGAAGTGGAAATTTATGGTATCACATAAACTTTAATATTCTAAAATAATTATCTTTTTCATATTTAGAGTCATATTCTGGCACAATTGTCACAATTTTGTATTCTGTCAATTTTATTTTCTATGTATATTTACATATAGGCTGAATCAATTGTCATTTGTATCAATTGTTACTGATAACAGTTGTCACTGCTCGCTAGAATATGGCTGTTAACTGAATGTATAAATCCTCACAGCTAATTGTTTTTAATCTATATATGCAATTTATAGAATTTTTTTATTAAAATACAAATTAAATGGTATAAACGAAATATTTTTACTAATTCAAAAGCTCAACAAAAATTCTTACCATGGACTTCCCATACATCAATTCTATATAATTCGTGGTTGCTGATTTTGTCTGCATTCTCAGTTTTTTCTCTATAATGTAACGTTTTTAAGAAATTTGCTATCGATACTTTAGACCATTTTCAGCCTCTTTTTGTAACTAATAAAATACAGTCTCTTACACAAAAAGATTTCCAAAAAATTGTAAACGGAACTATTCTATCAATTGTCAAGACTAATTACAATATATCGTTAAATACTACTATTCCGATACGTTTTTAAGATATTTCAATCTAAACTCAAGAAATATTTATTTTTTTAAACTAGTTTTGGACGATATTTTTGCATTTTGGATCTAATGAGCCGAGCCGATTCTGGACAACGTTATTTCTACGACTTTGCTCATAGGTGTTACTTAATTTAACCAGATCAAAAATACCTCGTTGGTTCCTTGCGGAACCACTGAGCACCCGGACTTCAAAATTGAAAAAGTGCATTTTGTACATAAGAATTTTTAAAGTCCCGGTGCCTGTTGGTTCCGTACAGAACCAACCGAAAATTCGAAAAAATCCACTAAAAGAAAATATTACATTTTTTTCAAACACTCACAATAGTTTCTAGATACGATTTCGACACTGTCACAAAATAATATTTTGGATCAATAAAATAAAATTCGTTGAACAAAGTTTTGATTTTCATCCGTTTGTTCCTGGCGGAACCAGTGGGCATTTATGGTTTGAAATATTAACACAGTTTCCGTTTAAAACTATTTAAATTTAATATGCTTGTATATTTTCTATACACGCTGCAAAAAAAGGCTCTCCTTAACATAATTTTGCAGGTATTACATATATCTTAGAAGCTTTCTGCAAACAAAAAAGTTTATTGCATTGCAAAACATTATTATAATGACAGCCAAACATATTTTTGTTTTCGATCAAACATATTAAAAAATATTCCGAAAAATTTCAGTAAGATAAAGTTTAAAACATTTTATCGAAATTTTGACTGCAAACACATTGCAAACTAATATTTAAATGTTTTTCAAGAAAGCTTAGAGAATGGTGATAAATTACTCTCCCGACACTCTTTTTTAATTTTTTGCAAAAACTAATATATGACCCAGATTTTGTTTGCCAATTATCCATAGGGAAAGGTTCATATTTTATTTTGTGATAAAGATTGCATCTGCTACATATCGAAATCGTGCGATAACTTGCGATATAAAGTACCAAAAATGGCCTTTTTTGCAACTTTGACTCGATTTTTTGCAAAATCTCGAAGTATAGGGAAAATTCTGAGTACGCATAAGTTTCATTTCTGTGGACGCCAACAACCCTCAATTTGTAGAACAGTGTTATCTTAAAAAATTATTATAATATTAGCATTTATTAGTATATTAAAATTAGCCAAGGCAATTTAAAGAGCTGCGTTTAAGTATCTTTGTAAAACTGCGATTAAGTTTTTTTGTAAAACTATTTTTCCACAGAATTCTATTTTTAAACGTTTTTATTAGGTTGCTTTCTTGTCTGTCTGTTCGGTACAAATTTTGTACACAGACTTGAGATTTTAAATATTGCCTCGAACTGGATGACAATGCAATATTATCGTTTTCTTGCCATCCGGCTCAACATGGTTCCATATTAAAGTAACTTTGAAACATGAATATTTTGAATTTTAATAATATTAGGCCTTTCGAATTCTGCTAGACGAAAATCAAACTGACACTAAAAAATAACAAAAATAAAAATATGAAATAAAAAATATTTTTGAATGTAAAAAGTTTTTGAGGTGAATTTTTGTATGATTTAAAATAAAACATGGGGCGGTAGATTATATAATCTACTGGATCCTTAAGTTCACATATATATACATTTATATTCTCTTTAAACACTTTTTATTGAATATTATTATGCATGTTATAATTTAACATTAGAAGATAAATAATATAAATCCAATTAGAAATTAAATACGTACGTACTTTTTTGTATACAACGTTTTCAATTACAAAAGTTTTTAAATCTATATTAAATACACTTTTTTTTATTTTTATATTTTCTTTATAATAGTGTTAATTAATATTCTAATAAAAAATATATAAATTGATTTCAGTACTTTAGGGCGGAATAAAGGAAAATGCCAAAAATGTCTTTCCTGCTTCCGTCCTGTATATGTAGAGCTGAAAATAACTTAATTTGTATTGGTTACAAGTAGTGGGGGAAAACGGCTTCAAAATCCTTTTGCAATTTTCTCAAAAACGTTACGTAATATTACGAAATTTTCATAGTTGGTGTGATGAAGTTAGTAAGCATTATGAAAGTTATAGTCGGTCTATGCCGACTATAAATACCCTACACATATGCGGTTACCATTTAAAGAGGTGCATAAAGGTCACCTGGGTATACGAATCCTGAAAATAACTACACACTTGCAATCACTGAATAATTTCCTTTCTTTTGATACCCATATGTACAAATCGATATGTGTACCGAATTACAATATTATTTTAGGAACCCCGAGCCGGTTCACGGGAAAACATTATTTTAAAATATTTGAGCCAAAAAGTTCATTTAAGTCCGTATAAAGTAAAATTTCATTTCAAATAAGTTTTTAAATTTTGCAAATAATTGCTTTTGCGAAAAAAACTAATTTTATATTAAAAAACATGGGATTTTTAATATAAAATAGAAATGCATATGAGAGGGGCTATAAAAACGATTGAAACTCTAGGCATTCTTCACCAATGTCTTCTTTATCATCTTATCCTTCATCTGCGTTATCTTCTTTCTCGTAATATTACCCCTTTTAAACGAATTTCTTATAAATTGTAAGTTCATATTTGACTAAATAACTCTTCTAAACAAAATAATTTTTAGATCATTGCAATTTTTATACCGAATCACATGAAGTTGAATCACACGTTGAACGGTTAATGGAAATAGACGATTTTTAGAATTTTAAACAGAGTTTTTCAATTTTGGACCACTGTGCGGCGCCCTTATATACTGCATGCATCAGTTCGACACAATTCGACAAGCTTCGATATGTTTCGAGAATCTTCTACTCGTTTCGTGAATGCTAATGGCATATCATTCGCACTAATGTGTTTTTAATGCGCTGATCTTCTATCTTTTTCTCGCACACTGCCTCAGTACGCTGAATGATCTTCCGCCTCTTTCTAACAAATTGCTTAATGCGCTGAATTGTCTTCCGTCTCATTTACTCTTGAACATTGGACCAAATTACCTACTTTGTAACAATATATAAAAAGAAACAATATTTAAAATATAAAAAATATTTAAATAAAAAATATATAAATATTTTTTTTAAATTGATCACATGCAGGATTTTGAGGACTAGTTCTGTGATAGGTCTAAAGGTACCGGTCAGAGAGCATAATTTTCAGGGCCATTCCTGTGGTAGTTCTAATGGTCTGCAGGAGGTGTTAATTGACCCCTACCTAAGACAACGCCATGTTAAAAATTGCCAGTTGGTTTCATATAAAAGAGCCAGAACAAGACGTGGAACAAGACGTGCCTAGTTTAGGACCGGTTCGTTTCCCCGTAGGGTTATTATGAATAACCACGGACCCGGTTGATAGAACGAATCTCTGGGCAGAGATATTTGTAAATAATTCAAAAGTTCCAGAGAGCAATCAACCACGTCGACTTTGTTTCTTTTCCCATGTGGACGATACATTTGCAAATTCAACGAACTGTTTTTAATTAATGTTAAAAGTTTAAAAATATTAAATTTTTAAAAATTATTTTTATTTTATACTTGTTTTATTATTTAATGTTTATTTTTTCGTTCATTACATACCTGACAAATCAAATATTTTACAATCAGCCATTATTATTGCTCTTATTATGAAAATTCGTTCCTGACGATAATATAACGAAGGAATAACATATTTTACGAATGAGTTTTACATTTTACGAATGAATTACTAAACTTTCGTAAATTGTGAGGCTATATGTAGAATTTTACGAAACATTCCTGTTTTTTTAACAAATAAATAGTAAATAAACAGAAATAGGTTTGCGTCAAATCGCAACTTGGAGCTGCTATTTGATAATAAAATATAAAATAGTAAAAAAAAAACAGATTTAAGATGTGTTCAGTGTAAGTTCTGTTTGTGTGAAAGGTGCAAAAGTATCAAATCAGTATATAATATTTCATATTTTATGAATGAATCGTAATTTTTATCGTCAGTTTTCTAAACACAGCATTTGTCTATTTTACGAAAGATTCGTAAAATTCCAACAAAACATATAATAAATTACGAATGAAAATATTCGTAATGTAATCATGAATGTACGAAAGTCTTTTGTGTATTTTACGAAATAAATGTTATCATAAATTTACGAAAGTTCATTCGTGTATTTGACGAAATTTAGATAGAAAATATCGTAAATTTATCTTAAAATACACGAAATTAACCATTCAGCGATGCAGGGATTAATCTTTAACAATTTGATTTATATCAATTTATCTTAGTTACCTTAATTTTCATATCGTTTAAGAGCAAATAACTATGATTCAGTTTATTTTTAATTTATAACAAAAAATGCAACATATTAATATAATAAAATATTGCTTTCAATAATAAGTGATTTGAAGTGGGTAAAAATAAAAATAAATGTGAAAATGTTGAAAATACATCTCTTTGCTAAACAAATGCTAAGTAAAAGACAATGGCGCAGTAGTTATGCAACCGTAATTGTATGGCCTGTTGCTATTGGTAGTTGCAAGGGTTCGGTATTCGTCAGCATCTAGGAAGCATTTAGCTTTATTTGCTGTCTTGCTCTATTCGTGGCGACTAATGCGCATGGCTTTGGTTGGCCTACATCTTCTTTTACCTACAGCAAGAAATTGCTTTTCATTCGGCGAATACCGCCGGTGGTTTTGTGTACATTGTATTATTTTCCGCTAGCACTTCTGCCTCTTAAAATAACTATATGTCAGCACATATGGTTATTATTATTAATACATTCTATTATTTTTCTATTATTGTATTTAAACAGTGCCCTTATTCAATTAAACGTTACGGAAGTTGTGAAAACATTTGCTTTTTGAAGAAAATGCAACCACATTTATACAATTCTTTAAAACGGCATCAATGGCTTATATTCAATACTGCCTATCTACAGTTTTGACGAAAATGAGTTTTTGACGCAGAAATCTTCACTGATCACCGTTGTCTACCCATTTACCCTATTTGGTTTAATAATTAAAAAAAGAAATATAGCGGGAATTATTAAAGTAAAAATTTAATTTTCAAGAAAAGAATACTAAGATGCATTTATTGATATTCATAAATATATATTTTTTGCATATATATTATTATTTTTAATCTTTAAACCAAATCGGGCGGAATTAGGGTGTTTTACCTTACATAATTGTTTTTTTATGAATGCAATAGAATCTAAAATATTTGTTTAAATATATTCTTTTAAGCGCAATTTTCTGAATTAATTTCTTCATGTTCATCCGTCGGTCCGGTTCTTTCCAGCTCACATAGAAACGACACAATTTATATAAAAATAGATGTAAAATCTATATAAAAACAATGAAATCAGTTAACGAAAAAGCCATCACATTTTCCCAATGGATATACATGATATATCACATGAGCGGCAGAAGCTACTAAAATGAATTTTTCGTATACGGCAAACTAACTTTTCAAAGATTTTTCCTATACTAATATAAAGCCTTAAAGGGCGAAATTTTAATTTACTATGTACCGAGGAAATTTCCCAGACAAAATTTTTGGCAGGGTCGAGGCAGTTTTGAAAAATGTTTTCGACATCTTTCAAACATACAAAGGCGGAGTTTTTATCAAAAGCTGTCTGTTTTCTGCCCATTCCCAAAATATGGCGTGAATCTGCCTTTAAAATGCAATACAACCTATTATACACTTCCCAAGAAATTACATTTAGCTGTTCGTTCGCCGAAAATATGCCCGACATATTTGAATTAACAAAAATATAAAAATTAGAAAGTTAATCAGGCCCATTCAGACGCCTGTGAGATAGCGTAATCGTGTCGTTCACTGCCACATTTTCAGCATGCACATGAGCTGGTTCTACAAGAGGTGGCCGAGGCAGACAGCCCAGCCAACCCACACTGCTGCTCAGCACACTTTTTATGAGATTTAATAAAAATATTTTTACTCGATGGCCGGCAATCTGAAGAATCTTTTGCAGCAGTGTCCGGTAAATCTATAGCCGTCCGTCCGTATTGCGCGAACATTGCAAAAGGAACTGGCCAAAGATCCGATACTATTCCATAGGCATATCGATTCAATTAAATGAATCGGCTACATCAATATTTGCCGACAAATTAAACACTTTTCTTCAAAATTACAATTTGTTGTAAATTTAACACAAATCATTTTAATTTTTGTTGGTAAATTTTCACTGATTTGACATAAACATCTGATTTCGAAGTTACATTTTTTTAATGCAACACTGAATTCCATTCCTCTCGGATCTCAAGATAGCTAAAAATTCGTAGCAGAGATTCGGATTTTTGGTAGGACGGGGCTCATGATTGCCCTGATTGTCTTAACGTGCTCTAGGTCCACTTTGGGTACAAATTTGGTGTTTGATTCCAACAAAAAAAACAACAAACAATTGGCAAAATGCATTGAGTGGAAGATCATACAGCTGTTTCAGAGGCATCAAGCCCCTTCATCAGCAATCGTTCTCTGCAGATTCAACAATGAACACAATAAGAATTATGCGAGTTGAAGAAATAACCAAAAGCATAGCATCAACTCAAGATATTTCCAAAATTGTTGTTGCGTGCAGCAATTTGCTACGTATAGGCTGCAGAGTTTTCACAGAGTCAAATAAGTACGCTGCACTTTGTATTAAAATTGAAATTTTTATTATTTTTAAATATATAAAAAATCCTTTGGATTTTTAACGTCGCGCACTGCGATAATCTATAATTTTTTTCTTTTACTACCTCTGTTGATTATTTTAAGTTATTATCTTAACGTGGTCTAGGACCAGTCGGTACAAATTGGGTGTTTTGTACCAACAAATAAAAGTGTCAGTGAACTATGCATATTAATTCCCAGAAGATCAACAAAAAAGGTGAGTTCTCTTCGTATGCAGGCGAGTTCTATAGCTCGTCATACTTTTTATTCAATAGTTCTGCCCATTTGAGCCCAAAAAAATTCACTTAAAAAATGATGTGCTAACTTCCGGTAGCATATCATTTTCCAGAAAATCAAAAAAAAAATTAGAGAGTTCTCATCGCATGCAGTCGAGTTCTATAGTTTCTCATACTTTTTCAATAGTTCCGCCCATTTTAACCAAAAAAAAAAAAAATACACTGAAATATATTGTTGATCATTAAATGATACATCAATAAAATGTACCAAAAAGAAAAAAACAACAAAAATTTGAGAGTTCTATTCGCATGCAATCGCGTTCTATAGTTCCTCATACTTTTTTTAAAAAGTTCCGACCGTTTTAGCCATAAAAAATACACTCAAAATAATTTGAAAAACCGTAAATCAAAAAATTTTTAAAAATGCCAGAAAATCAAAAGATTTTGAGAGTTCTCTTCGCATGCAGTCGTGTTCGATAGTTGCTCATACTTTTGTTTTTAAAGTCCCGATCGTTTTAGCCATAAAAATTCACTCATAATAATTTTAAAAACCGTAAATCAAAATATTTTTCAAAATTCCAGAAAATCATAAAACTTGAGAGTTTTTTTCGCATGCAGTCGAGTTCTAATGTTCCTCATACTTTTTTTAAAAAGTTTCGACAGTTTTAGCCATAAAAATACACTCAAAATAATTTGAAAAACCATAAATAAAGATTTTTTTTAAACATTCCAGAAAATCAAAAAATTTTGAGAGTTCTCTTCGCATGCATTCAAGTTCTATAGTTCCTCATACTTTTTTTTTTAAGTTCCGATCGTTTTAACCATAAAAATACAGTCAAAATAATTTGAAAAACCGTAAATCAAAATATTTTTGAAAATTCCAGAAAATCATAAAATTTGAGAGTTCTATTCGCATGCAGTCGAGTTCGATAGTTTCTCATACTTTTTTCAAAAATTTTCGACCGTTTTAGCCATAAAAAATGCACTGAAAATAATTTGAATGCGAAGAGAACTCTCAAAATTTTTTTGATTTTCTGGCATTTTGATTTTTTTTTGATTTACGGTTTTTTCAAATTATTTTGAGTGCATTTTGATGGCTAAAACGGTCAGAACTTAAAAAAAAGTATGAGGAAATATAGAACTCGACTGCATGCGAAGAGAACTCTCAAAATCTTTTGATTTTCTGGCATTTTTAAAAATTTTGTGATTTACGGTTTTTCAAATTATTTTGAGTGCATTTTTTATGACTAAAACGGTCGGAACTATTTAAAAACAGTATGAGAACTATAGAACTCGACTGCATGCGAAGAGAACTCTCAACATTTTTGGATAATCTGGCATATTACATTTTTTTTTTTAAAGTATGAGGAACTATGGAACCTGACTGCATGCGAGGGGAACTCTCAAAATTTTTTAATAATCTATCATTTTAAATTTTTTTTTGATTTACGGTTTTTCAAATTATTTCGAGTGCATTTTTTATGGCTAAAACGGTCGGAACTTTAAAAAAAAAGTATGAGGTGATATAGAACTCGTCTGCATGCGAAGAGAACTCTCAACATTTTTTGTTTTGCTGGCATATTGAAAAATTTTTTGATTTACTGTTTCTCAAATTTTTTTGAGTGTATTTCTTATGGCTAAAACGATCTGAACTTTTTAAAAGAAGTATAAGGAAGGCGATGAGGAAGGCGACTGGAGGCGATGAGCTCATAACGAGCATGCACCAGCTTATCAGCAGAATATGGTCAGAAGAAAGCATGTCTAGCGAATGGAATCTCAGTATACCAATCTTTAAGAAGGGGGATCCCACGATACTCGCCAACTACCGAGGGATAAGTGTCCTCAACATCGCGTATAAAGTTCTAACGAGCGTATTATGTGAAAGACTGAAGCTCATCGTCAACATACTGATTGGATCTTATCAGTGTGGCTTCACATTGCGCCAAATCCTGGAAAAGACCAAAGAGAGGCTGATCGACACCCACCATCTCTTCGTCGACTCCAAAGCTGCCTTCGACAGTCCGATAAGAAGTCGCCTATACTCCACCATGTCTGAGTTCGGTATACCTGCGAAACTTATAAGGCTTTGCAGGATTACCCTGAGCGACACACGTTGCTCAGTGAGAATTGGGAACAACCTCACCGATACGTTTAATACCGAACGAGGTTTCAGACAAGGCGATTCCCTATCGTGTGACTTCTTCAACCTAATAATGGAGAAGATTGTAAGAGCTGCACAACTCCATCACAATGGCACTATCTTCAACAAGAGTTCCATGCTGATCGGGTACGCTGATGATATCGACATCATTGGGCAGAGCGTACGAGCAGTCAGTGCAACATTCTCCAGTTTAGAGAGGGAATCGCGTCGAATGGGTCTTACGGTGAACAAGGACATGACGAAGTACCTAGTGTCAACAAACAAAAAGTCCCGGCGTCTTGGACAACACGTCACTATTGACAACCACAACTTCGAAGTTGTGAAGGACTTCGTATACCTAGGAACCAGCATCAACAAGGAAAACAATGTCAGCCTGGAGATTAGCCGAAGAATAACTCTTGCCAATAGGTGTTACTTTGGGATCAGTAGGCAATTGAGGAACAGAGCCCTCTCTCGACGGACAAACATTACGCTCTATAAGTCGTTCATCTTGCCAGTCCTCCTCTATGGCGCTGAGGCATGTACGCGAAAGATTCTTCGGAAAATCTATGGCCCGATATGCGTTGAAAATGAGTACAGAATCAGATGAAACGACGAGCTGTATGAGCTCATTGACATAGCTGTATGAGCGACATTGACATAGTCAGGCGCATTAAGATCCAGCGCCTACGCTGGCTTGGACATGTCGAGCGTATGGATGAAAGCGCTCCAGCAAAAAAGATGTTCAATGCTGTACCCAGTGGTGGTCAACGTAGGAGACGGCGTCCGAATCTCCGGTGGAGCGACCAAGTGCGAGACAACCTGACAACACTTGGAGTGCAAAACTGGCGCCAGCGCGCGCAATGCAGAAGCGACTGGCGTGAGGTGATTGCTGCGGCCGAAACCCATCATGTTTTGTAATGGTCAAATAAGTAAGTAAGTAATGAGGAACTAAAGAACTCGACTGCATGCGAAGAGAACTCTCAAATTTTTTTGATTTTCTGGAAAATGATATGCTACCGGAAATTATTAGATCATTTTTTTAAGTGTATTTTTTTGGGGTCAAATGGGCAGAACTATTGAAAAAAAGTATGAGGAACTATAAAACTCACCTGCATGCGAAGAGAACTCACCTTTTTTGTTGATCTTCTGGGAATTCATATGCTAAGTTCACAGACAGACACCAAATAAAACAACTTTATTAATAAAAAGTTGTAATTATAAATATATTACAAAACATTTTACTAATTTTTGCATGCCGATCAAGCATTATATAAGAAACTAGCTGGACCCGTGTACGACTCGTGCCGAAATTATAAAAAGTTTTCAGATTATTATTATTTTTATATTTTTTGTAGTAATATATTTAAGGATGTGTTTCTTATATTAAAATGAGACATAAAAAAAACTTAAAAACTAATATGAAGGCGAACAATATTGCTGACAGAATCATTATAGGGTGGTCGGCTTCAAGATGCAAATACTTTGTGGACTGATTCCTTGGATTTTAGAAAGAAGATTGTAAAATATATAAATATTTTTTAATTTTATGGGGAAAATCCATATGTTCCCATGTAAAAAGTAAATTTAAAAAAAAATCGACTTTTTTCAAAAACTTAATTTTAAAGAAGCTACGCTAAAAAGTGCAAAATGGAGCAAATCACGTTTATTCACAATTAATATATCATTGTTCTCCAGTATTTGAAAATAAAATATCGCGGGTTAATCATATTCTAAAGTGAAAAATAATTTATCTAAATCGAAATACCTAACTTCAACATGGCTGTATCCATCAGATCCAAATTTAATATGAATTATTAATGAATGTATCTGTTCTTATCTTTAATATCAATGATATGGAATATGTTACAATTTTGTCATTATAAATATACGTGCAATATTTGATATATTTGGGGTGGGGCACAAAAATATAATTTTAATTTTGGTTAAATAGGAATTATAATAAAAGTACAAACCAAATATAAAAAAAATTATATGCATATCTGCTATGATTCATTACCTATCATTAGACGGTAATTTTATGTCGATGTCATATAGTTGGTTTTTGGCCACACATTTGGAATTTTTTCCCAATGTGCCCTGGTGGGAACTATCTTGATATCATTATAATAACTGTTGACATACACCATCTGGAAAATGTACCTTCTATGGCGGGTGCCACGCCCAGTGGTCCAATCCCGTCCACATTCCGCGAGACCATTTAGAATGGTTAAATATAACGTTGACCAAAATTTTATTAAATTCGCTATCCTAATTGCTGATGTAATGTGTTTTTAATTTTTAGGTTATATGAGAGGTGCCACTCCCAGTCCACCAACCCCACCGATATATAGCCTATACATACATATTGTGTCAAAATTTTATTCAATTCGGTTCAGCCGTTAGGAACATACAGACATACATACTTACATACTTACATTCACTAAAATATAGTAGATAACATACAAGAACTACTTGAGAACTGAAAAGTATTGTAAAAATGAACGAAAAATAAATATTTTGATTGAAATTCGGTTTGATGAACTGCATTCTTCTATTTGATGGACACATCTATTGTATATTATGTATTTGTTCATTAATATGATTAAACGTATTCTTCACACACATTTCATCGTATTGAAGAACACTTTTTCGACCAAGCATTAAACATATTTATGATCGCATTCATAGTTATGATGTCGTAAGTCATTAATGACATGAATGGTTCTTCAATACAATAAATCATGGTTTGAATAACGGAATTTATCAATATGATGTATATTTTTTTCTGTGCCGGAGTAGAATGAGAGAACAAACCACCTGTTGGAATCAGGCTATGTATTTGTTTCGAACAGTTATTATTGTAATACCTATAAAACCGACTACACACTATACGATTCTTCGGTTCTCAAGAGACCCAACAGTAGATTTAATATTTTCGCTATAGGCATAGTTGACTTTGCCGGCCTCAGCAGCCCAGAAGTATGCGCGCTGGACTTGCATTCTAAAGGGTTCGAATCCCGGCTTGGGCATGGGAGATCGTGGTGATATTAATAGATTGCACTGTACAATGGATATAGTCTGTCTGAGTGCTGTGGATCTTAGTGATATTCCAAAAAAGAAAAAAAAGTTGAATTCGGTCCAGGAAATCCAAGGAGGGTTTTGGAAAACCTGACCATCTCAGGCCGAATATAGGACATACACAAAAATACATACACAATAATTCATTTATAAAAATTTATACATTCCGATTATGTATTTTTATTTCATAAATTCATTTGAGATAAATCCATGACATTTTTGGAAAAATATTAAAGATAGTGGGAAATGGATTAATGTGGGAAATTTTTAGACAAGTCTTTGCACTTAGAAAAATAAAAATTATTGTAAGGGGCTTCTTAATAAGTCATCAACTTTTTTATTCATGGTTATAATAAAATATGCTAAATAATGTTAGGAAAGTTTTTTTAGAGAGCTGGTATTTGCTATCAAAAAGTAAGAGTTTTATCCTTTTTTAATTAAGACCGTATATTTAAAAGTAGGAAAATTTTTTGGGGTATAGTGGGAAACGTAATTTGAGCAATATTTGTTGTAATTTTAGTTAAAATATTTTTTATATGAATATATTAGTTGGTTTAGTCAAGAAAAAACTTCAATCATTTAAATTTCCGGTCTGTATAAATGCACATTTTTTTTGTATTTTCCTAAAATAACTGCTGAAATGTTTATGAATTAAAATTTTTTTTTTTACATTCTCTTTTTTTATTACCTTTTTATATTTTTTTATCCTTAAAATATTGGAATATGTTGTGAAAAAAAAACAAAACTTGATACGAAAGACTAAGCATTTTTCAACAAATCCAAAATTGAGCAGTTTTTAAAAATCGCTCAAAAATCAATGTAAAGGCATATAAATGATATTCTGTTAATGCAAAAAGCTATTGTAAGTTTGGAGTTATTTTCAGATTTCGGAAACCCTAGTGACCTAGGCACCACTTTAAATGGTAACCGCAAAAAAACCGCTCTCCCAAACATATTTTGCAGACATTAACATGTATGTTTGGAATTTTATGTAAACATAATATATAATTGCCTGATAAATCATTTGTATTGAGACTTGAACAGTGTTGTAATGAGCTCTGATTTAAAAGGACCAATACATACTTCAATTGACGACAAAAGAGACATATGTAGAAAATGCTGTGCAACGTTGCCAACTTCGTCTGTCGATAACTAACCGAATGAAGACGAGCATTGCGAATATACATTATAATAAGATTTGAATACCATTTCCAAGTAAATTGCCAAGAAATAGTATATTTAAATGCAATTAAAATTGTATGATTGTATTTTAACATGTTTATGGTAAATTTGACAGATTCTGCTGGACATTATAATAATGTTTAAACATAGGAATCTGTTATTACAATCTGAACAAAACAAATTAAATTGCGATTATAATTTAATTACACTTCATTCGTAATACATGCATGGTAATTTCGTATCCTTTTTTAATTACATTCAAACAAATTCAAACAAATCTTTTCCATCCGTTATCATATGTATATGATATTATAGTTCGCTAAGACCGACTATAACTTTCATAATTATTACTAACTTTATCACATTATCACAATTTCCCTACTCAAAATTTCCCAAGTGACCTAACCTTCCTTATCGGGTTGTTTTATTTTTTTTGTTTTTCACAAATAAGTTCTTTCATCGAACATAAAAAAGATCTTTAATTGATATTACAATACTCTTTATAATACAATTAAACTTAAAATTATTTAAATAGTGCTCCAAATACAATATCAGTAAAATTATGTTTAGGCACTTAATTTTACATACATCATTAAAATCTGAATGTTGTTGAAATAGGTAATGTTATTTTACTTGGATATTTTCAATTATGTTTGTCTCTGCAGTATTTTCTTCAATAGCACCGCCAGCAAAGGCATCGTTGACTGGAAATGAGTTCAGTTCTCCATAAATAATACCAGTCACAACCTGACTGCTTTATGTGCGCATTGAGCTTCCAACACGGCGATTCATTCATGCAGACTCAACGTGTATAGCTATCTATTAAGTGCGATTTATATATTTTTGTAATATTTGCAACTGCAACAACAAAATCACACTCCGCACAGACAGTTTTTTGCGCTTTTCGTTTTTGCATTCAATTAGACATGGTAACGACTTCTGCGAGAATGGGCTTCATCATGGGCAGGATAAATATTTTGATATGACAATATATTTTTATGTCTGTGTTTCCGACAGACAGACAGTCCGATTGACCGTTTGACTAAACCTATTGTGATTAGATACAAAGCATATTTGTTGTTGGAATTTATTTTCATTACAATCTGACCAACTGCAGCCGCAACAATGCGACGACAAAATGCACTGCAGCTTCCAGCTGTGGTCGTAATTTCGAATGTGGTCATCGCCAATGTAATTGGCTCTGCGTTGAACATTGTCTGCGTATGAGCGAGTACATCCACATTTAAATTAGTCGCGCGACCACAAATAGGAGCGCATACCCTAGCGTCGCGGTATCTTTTTAGAGTATAGTCTACCTGTGCGAACTTCTGATAGCACTGTGGGCATGATTTATTGATATTTTTAAAAAAATACCCATTTCATGATCAACGCATACGTGTTGAGAATGACATCCGTTCGAAAAACTAATGACACGCTTCATCAAGCAATTTATTCGGATCTGAGGAAGACCTTTAACGTGATTCGCAAATACAATATGCTGTAATCCAAATAGATGCATTTATTACTATATATTTTAATATATATACTATACATGCCAATTTCAGACAATTTTCTGAATTTAGCAAATATATAAAAATATAAAAATTAGGAGTTTAAATAAAATAGCCATTTTGATATTTGGATGTTAGATAATCTAATGAAGTATATTTCCAAAACGAAATAAACGGTTGAACTTTACTTTATATGGCTGCACAGTGTTCCAGAATTCAAGTTTAGGTGGCCAACTTAATTTTAGTATTTTAGATTTAGAGATGCCGAGTTTAATCCCAAACTCGGTTTTTAAATACTGTTATTCCAAGTTAGAAATCACGTGTTACTAAAAAATAAGTTACTTCATAATTTTTTATTATTGTTAGTTTGAGTATTTTATGTGGTTCTGTGGAGCGATATGTAGCATACATTCATTATACACACTTAAAATAAAATCTGCCTTAAATACTGGAAATGATCATGTTTTTTTTATAAAAAAATCCGTGAAATTTATACACGAAATATGTCGTAAAATACACAGAAGAACTTTTTTATGTTTTACGAATCTTTCGTAAAATACATGAATACTTTGTTAAAAGAAACTGACGATTTAAGTGGCGATTCAAAAAAATATGAAATATATGATATAATATATATATTACTTTTGAACTTTTGACACAAACAGAACTAACACAGAACACATTTTAAACCTTTTTGTATTTATAACTATCTATTTACGCCCGCGATACCAATTAAATAAAATATTTTGTTTTGTAAAAAAAATATCGATGAAAATGACGATTTATTCAATAAAATATTAAACATTATGCACTTATTTGATACTTTTGCACTTTTCGCACAAACAGAACTCACATAACTACCTACTTACGACGTCGATACCAATTACAATTAAATCAGCTCCAAGTTGCTATTTTATGCAACAGATTTCTGTTTTTACTAATGATTCGTAAAAAAACAAATTTTCCGTAAAATTCTACGTATAGCCTCAAAATTTAAGTAAATTTAGTAATTTATTCGTAATATGTAATTCTTTCATAAAAATGTCATAGAAAATAATTTCGTTTAAATAACGAAAGTTTCGTTATTTAAACGAAATATTCGTAATTTTGTTGTTGTTTTAATTTTACGAATATTAATTCGTAATATAAACGAATCGTTCGTAAAAAATAATTTGGGAAAAAATAGAAATTACAAATCTTTCGTGTATTCAACGAATTATTCGAGTGTTTTAAGAAATTAAAAATTACGAAAAATATTTCGGAATATGTCCTAGAAATTATTTTGAGTGCCTTTTCGACATGTTTTCTAGCCGTACCCTTTTTTATACCCTACACCTATGAGGTACAGGGTATATTAACTTTGTGCATATATTGTAACGCCCCTTAGGAGGCGTGTCCGGTATGGAAAAGTATATATATTCTTGATCAGCATCAGTACCTGAGTCCGTTTAGTCATGTCCGTCTGTCCGTCTGTCTGTCTGTCTGTCTGTCTGTCTGTCTGTCTGTCCGTCTTGCTGTCTTGCTGTCTTGCTGTCCGAATACAGAATAACTTGAGAAATACTGATCAGAATGCGATAAAATTTCGTATTATTATATAGTATTATTATATTAGGTAGCCGCGGTAGCTCAGTGGTTAGTGCGTTGGACTGCAAGTCGAAAGGTCCCCGGTTCAAGCCTGGACTGGGGCTAACAACATCTTTTCATAGAAACATTTTTCTATACCGCGCTACCTCTCGTCAGTAAATGGCAAACCTACGAGAGTAAAATCATTGCCTATGAAAAGCTCTCACCCGCCGTTCGGATTCGGCAATAAACTGTAGGTCCCACCACTTTGAGTACAAATATAACACGCACAGCTCAAAATGGTGAGAGAGCTCGGCCGAAGTTCTATACAGGACTGTAGCGCCAAACTATTATTATTATTATTATTATATATTAGCCAAAAGTAGGAACTGAGTTTGAAAATGAGCCAAATCGGTCAACGGACACGCCCACCTCCCATACAAGTCACTTTTATATAACTGTTTAGGAACTAATAACTCGAAAAATATTCAATATATAGGTATAAAATTTAAAACGTATTGTTATAATTCACCTAAAAATATGTGGTCCAAAAATGGGCGTAATCCGGCCACTTTTTTTTTCATTATTTCCCGGGTTTTCATAGTGTAAATTTGATCCGTAAATTATTAAAATCAAATCTATGAAATATTAGCCTTTCAATTTTAAATATAGACGTTGTCCGCCCAATTATATGTTTCTGTTTTTTTTTATAAGTTTGTTATACTTTTATATAATTTTTTTAATTTATGGGGATATATGACGTAAATTTCTGATATGTGAATAATATTCTGAAAATCTTTGAAATTAAGGTATGCAATTAAGTAGAAGTCGGCTAAAGTGAGTGGCGAGCATCTCCCTCAGAGTGAGGGTTCGTGCGTTGGGTTTGGGTCCCACCACGGAAAAAACCTATGCGCCCAATGAAAACAAAAAAGAAGCCTCGGATAACGACCGATTACAACGATGACGACCCACGCAAACGTTTTAAGGACCATGATTTACGGATATGCACCTGGAATGTCCGGACCCTTTATAGGGAAGGTGCCTCTATCCAGCTGGCAGATGTCCTCGAAAAATATAAGGCTGACATCACCGCTATCCAGGAGATGCGATGGATGGGACAGGGCTGTTCGAAACAAGCGTCCTGTGATATCTACTACAGCTGCCATGCGGAGAGACACGAATTTGGATGTGGATTTGTGGTCGGCAAGAGACTCCGCCACCTTGTCTCTAGGTTCACGCCCGTGGACGAAAGGCTCGCAACAATCCGCATCAAGGCTAAATATTTCCATATCAGCCTAATTTGTGCACACGCTCCGACGAACGAGAAAGATGACGAGACAAAAGAGCGCTTCTACGAGCGCCTAGACAACGCATACGAGCGCTGCCCCCGCCACGATATCAAAATCGTGCTAGGCGATTTTAACGCCAAGGTGGGCAGAGAAGCCATCTATTGTCCCACAATCGGAAAATTTAGCCTCCATGCCAACACTTCCGATAACGGAACGAGGCTAATCGACTTCGCCGCAGCACGAAACATGGTAGTTAGTAGCACTAGATTCGAACATTTCGATATCCACAAGGCCACATGGTTGTCGCCCGATCAAAAAACTCGAAATCAAATTGATCACGTTGTGATTGACGGAAGGCACGCTTCAAGCGTGATGGACGTACGCACTATCCGAGGTGCCAATATGGACTCGGATCATTACCTTGTTGCAGCCAAGGTCCGCACGCGCTTAAGCGCTGCGAAGAACGTACGGAACCAAACGCAGAGAAAGCTAGACGTCGGAAAGCTGCAATCACAACAGACAACGCAAGCCTTTTCCACTCGACTCTCACACCTGCTTAGACAAAGCACTCCTCCTCTTGATGATATAAGCGCGCAGTGGAATCATATCTCCTGCTCTATGCGTACGGCTGCCGAAGAGGTGCTTGGATTCCAACGCACCCTGAGGAATCAGTGGTATGACCAAGAGTGTCGCGCGGCCGCTGCGTACAAATCCACCCTGCAGTCCGCAGCTACGCGAGCTGCTAAGGAGCGATACAAAGAGAAGAGGAGGGAAGAGAGACGTCTTTTCAGGCATAAAAAAAGCGAGGCAGAAAGACGTGAGTGTGAGGAGATTGAGATGCATGGGGACAGGAATGAGGCTCGAAAATTCTTCGAGAAAATAAGACGCCTAGCCGAAGGTTCGAAATCCGGAGCCTCTTCCTGTAAATATGAGAACGGAAATCTAGTGACAGATATCCAGAGCACACTGAAAATATGGAGGCATCACTTCTCTAAACTGCTAACCGGTGATGATGACCTCAATTCCACCGATAGAGAAGCAAACCCGGCAACCCCAGTACTTGATGACGACGTTGAGATTCCGCCACCCGACCATGACGAGGTCAGAACAGCCATTGCTCGGCTGAAAAACAACAAAGCCGCAGGTGCTGATGGCCTGCCTGCTGAATTGTTTAAGACCGGAGGCGAAGAGCTAATAGAGAGCATGCACGAGCTCGTAAGCAGAATATGGTCGGATGAAAGCATGCCAAGTGACTGGAACCTCAGTGTACTCTGCCCAATCCTTAAGAAAGGGGATCCCACTATCTGCGCCAACTACCGTGGGATCAGCCTACTAAATATCGCATACAAGGTTTTATCGAGCGTATTATGTGAAAGACTGAAGCCCATCGTCAACAGACTGATTGGACCTTATCAGTGCAGCTTCAGACCTGGAAAGTCCACCATAGACCAGATTTTCACATTGCGCCTAATCCAGGAAAAGACCCTAGAAAAACAGATCGACACCTACCACCTATTAGTCGACTATAAAGCCGCCTTCGACACTCCAATACGGGAACGATTATACGCCGCAATGTCTGAGTTCGGTATACCTGCGAAACTTATAAGGCTTTGCAGGATGACCCTGAGCAACACACGTTGCTCAGTGAGAATAGGAAAAGACCTCTCCGAGCCATTTCATACCGAACGAGGTTTCAGACAGGGTGACTCCCTATCGTGCGACTTTTTTTAACTTATTGATGGAGAAAATAGTTCGAGCTGCCGAACTCCGTCAAAGCGGCACTATCCTCAACAAAAGTGTCATGCTGCTCGCATATGCCGACGATATTGATATCATTGGCAGGAGCACACGAGCAGTCAGCGCAGCATTCTCCAGATTGGAGAAAGAGTCGCGTCGAATGGGTCTAGCGGTGAACGAGGACAAGACGAAGTTCCTTGTGTCAACAAGCAAAAAAGAGTCCGTGCGTCTTGGACAAAAAGCTGTTTTTGACACCCACAAGTTCGACATTGTGAAGGACTTCGTCTATCTGGGATCCAGCGTAAACAGCAACAACGACGTCAGCCTGGAGATCAAACGGAGAATAACTCTTGCCAACAGGTGCTACTTTGGGCTCAGTAGGCAATTGAGAAGCAGAGCCCTCTCTCGACGGACAAAAATAACGCTCTACAAGTCACTCATCATGCCCGTCCTACTTTATGGTGCAGAAACATGGACGCTGGCCATCACCGATGAGAGAGTACTGGGAGCGTTCGAGAGAAAGATTCTCCGTAAAATCTTTGGCCCTATCTGCTTTGCTAACGAGTATCGAATCAGGATGAACCACGAGCTGTATGAGTTATTCGACGACATTGACATAGTCAAGCGCATCAAGATCCAGCGGCTTCGCTGGCTAGGTCAAGTCGAACGAATGGATGAAAACACTCCAGCCAAGAAGGTGCTTGAATCGAAACTCGAAGGTGGACAGCGTAGAAGAGGGCGCCAAATCTGCGTTGGAAAGACCAAGTTGAGGACAACCTGGCAACGCTTGGTATTTCTAACTGGCGTCAGCGCGCGCAAAGCAGATCCGACTGGCGCGGCTTCATCTCATCGGCCAAAACCGACGTTGTAAAGGCCATTTAAGTAAGTAAGTAATTAAGTATCCCACATTTATATCCCCACCAAAGGTGTAGGGTATTTCATAGTCGGGCCCGACCGACTATAAAAATCCGCCCCATGTGACCGAACTTACCCATGTGACCTTACTTTCCCAACTCGTTTTTATTAAAATTAAATACTATTTATATAAATACTTTTTATTTAATTTTATTATGTAGGAAATAAAATTTGAAGTAATCAATTGTATAACTTAGGTATTCCATATTACATAAAAAACGTTTACGTATAAAATATAATTTGAAATTTAATAAAAATAAATAATTTATTAATTTGAATAGTTTTTACATACGTAATATTTTTAAATAAAAAGTTTTTCAAATTTTAATTTAGTTTTTCTCAGTTTAAAGCAACCCAGTCTGCCATGCCTCATAGCTCTTCGATGAACGAAGTTTTCACGAACTAACTGCGATAAAAATTTCGATATCGTTGTTTTATCACTTCTATCCTTTCATTTTTTTCGTACAATAGAATTTAAGGAAAAATACAATATTTAAAATTTATCACATCGATATAGCAATGTTTTTGGAATCAATCTCGATATTCGATGCGATATCGATCCAGAATCGTTTTTATTCTCGTTTCGAATAAACTTTTAAAATGAATCCTGTTTTGGGTTTGAGGTTAATTGAACCAACGTTTCAGTGTTGCAACCGAAATACATTTGTTGTAACCTCATGTCACTAAAATGAACGTACCCTATTTTTCCACAACCGAAATGTTAGTCCGCGCAACTACACGTACGGGTGCCGTAACCTCATGATTGTTTTTTTCATTCTGCCAAAATTGACATTCGTGCATTTGTTACGGCAACCTCGTGTCTATCAGCAGTTCGGTTGCCAGTTTCTTCCAACAATTTCTTCCAATAAATAAACGTCAAAAATTTTCAAATGTCGAAAACAATAGGAAATTCATTAATTAAGTTACATTGTGAAATAAATATACAAATATTAATAAAAAATATATATATATTCAATACAAATTGCTCATTAGCTAGTAACATACATATAATATAAATAAAAATATGTGCCAATAGAAATAGTTTCATTATTTATTTGTTATATGGAAATAAAAAATAAATGCATGCAGATACATGTATCTTTTCATAGTGTTTTTTTTTCAGGGAGCAGGAATTAATAGATACTTCTAAATTGTGTGGGCGACATATTTACGCAACTATAATACATATAGAATACATAAGTTTTATATAGATAAATAACTTTGTTATAAAGTAAACCTCATACTTACCGAATAGGAGGTTGCGACAACCTCATGATCACCGACTTGGAGGTTGCCACAACCTCATGTTCACCGATTTGGAGGTTGCCCTAACCGAATTAGGAGGTGTTACAACTACCATATCAGTTGTTGCCATAACCGAATGATTCGGTAGGGAAATTTAGTTGGTTGCCGCAACAAATCAGTTTTCTGTGTGTAGATACTAAATCGTAATCGATATCGAATATCTCAAAACAGTCTCGAAGTGATATCGAATCGAATGGCAAACTGGTAAAACACATAACATTCTCTCTCGCGAATAAGCAAACGAAAAAAAAATGTACCAACTACCAGTGTTCATCATATTGATGAATTCATTCATTGAATTAAAATCGTATTTTCTACATGTTCTTCATTTTCAATTTTTTTAAACATCAAATTTCAAACTCTAATTTGACTCTATTTACATATTTTTGTATTACTACGTATATTTCGTTCGGTAATTTTAAATATATTTTTTACCTACGTGTTTCTACCCATTTTCTAAAATATGGCATTATTGCTTTATACTTTTCACATTTTGACAAATTTGTTATAAAATTTACTTTCAAATTTTAAAAATTTAATAAATGCAGCAATAATTTTGAAGTCGATTAAAAAAATTGAAATGTTCAGAGAAACTGCATGACTAGAAAACGTGTCAATTTTAATATTTCCTCCACGTTTTGTGTTGAAAATCCTTTTGCTAATAAAAATCGCAAAATTTATACCTGAAATAGCATAATTTTGACATCAACAAATGTAATTTTTTTTGGCATTCTTTAAATTTTATTTACCTAATAGATAACTAATGGAAATCGACCGTGTAAGATTCGCAAAAGTAGATATCTATTAGAGATGGGCACGTGAGATTTGACTTACACTCACTCACGCTCACGAAAGAATTTTTGTAATCACGCACACCCACTCACGGTATTTTTTTTTTGGTCTACTCACACTCACTCACATTCATCACATCACTCACTCACAATCATGCCCATCTCTAATATCTATGCGCAGCTAGATATCTAGTTGTTGAAATTACGGGCATTATACTGTTATTACATGTTCTTGGAATTTGCTTTAATATTGTTTCCAATTTTGGTGCCAATATCTTTTTTTTTGTTGTTTATAAGTTACACTACACAACAGCCATTCTGCGCAGCAGTGTATTATGTAAAATAACTCCTTGATTCCGAAGATATGGTTTAAAAATGTTTCTTTGGATAATTTACAAAATATCGACCAAGACCTTTCGACCGAAAAATATATGGGTAACATTTGAGCATAACAAAAGTTATGTGAAAGCATAATAATTGAGTGCTATATAAATAAATATAAAAAATGTGAGCGAAACACGCCCATTTTTGTCCACCTATTGATAAATGATTGGTTATAACTAATTTTAAATTTTATAACTTCATCTTGAATCCTAAACAGTAAACCTAAATCTTGGATGGAAAACTAAATTTAATCGCATTCGGAATAATATTTTTCAAGTTATCGTGTTTAGGCGGACAGACATGTCTAAATCGACTATGAAAGTGATGATGGTAAAGAAAATATGTACTTTTTCATACCGACCACGGCTCCTAATTGGCTCTCACATGAGTTTTCTCTTATTTTTACATCGTTTTCTTTAGAAATGTTCAGGATAATTTTGTAATATTACAATCAGTGCATTATCCCATTTTTTTCGATTTTTCCCAATTTTTTAAATGTATCTTTGATTAAAATTTTTGTTGAAAGAACTTACATTTTTCGAGTTCCTTTACAGAATTCAAACCACTGAACCAATTGATATGATATTTAATTACTTTTCATTCGATATAACACTTCAGCATATGAGTTATTTAGAAAACGAGATATTTACCTTTGACCACCTTTTTGAAAGCTCGGTACAAATGTTATTACCCGATTTCTCCTAAACCTATTCATATAAAATTTTTTAAACAATACGAATTTTACTACAAACAATGGCATTTACTGCGCAAATAGATTTCTCATTTTGTTGTGTAGTGTTATTATTCCAAAGCCTAATAGAGACATCTCTATTTTGTACCACTTAATACATGGAATTACGACAGAACTAGACGCCTTTAAAAAACTCTCATAAAGAGATAGGGATGTCAAATAACCGGCACTATCAAAAACCGGTTTTCTATTTTAAAAAAATCGAAACCGGTTTCGGTTTCCATATTTAAACTGAATTTAACCGGTTTTCCAAATTGAAAATTTTATCATTTAATATAATGATAAATTATAATGATAAATATTTGATATAAAACTCAAAGTAAACTTGGAAGTATTAAAAAAAATATTTAATTTGTTTTAGAGATGGGCGCGTGCCGAGCTTTTTTCGTGTCACGCCCGAAAATCTGGGTGCGTACGTGCAAATCTCCGTGCGTGCTAGTTGCTGTGATGACCGTGCCTCCAAAATCAGTCACGCGTCCATTAAACATTTTTCTTTATAGTTTCTATTCCAATTTCAGAAAATAAAAATTTCGTGGTATTTTAACATTTTCTTAGAAATCTGTTGTTTTAGTTTTACTTATGGATTTAAGAGAATAAACCAGTATCAAACTTAATTCTTGAATTATTTGGAATCCCTTTGGAACATCGGTTCCGGTTCGGGTTCCAAGATTTTTAAAATTGTGGCTCCGATTCGGGTTCCAACCATTTTTTCTTTATTACTTGCAACTCTGCAGTGGAGTTAAAACCAAAAATATGGCATCGTAAGTTATTGATTTAATGAATAGCTCTTATTTTAGTACAATCATTGAATATGATAATAAGAAAGTAAATCGGTTATAAAAGTTATGGATGCATTAAAATAAGCGTTTCCCGTCAGTGTCGACGTGGAACGAAAAAAATACTGTATTAAAAATAAAAAAAAAGTCTTTAAAATAAATACATTTGTATTTAATTTATGTTCAAACTATATTTATTTGTTTTTACTACATTGATGTTTTTAAAAAATATTTTTGTATGGAAAATAACTACATAATTTTAGTGCATTACAGCAAAATATGCATACATTTTTATTAAATGAACTATATTGTCTTCATTTATACGTCCTCAAATAATAATATAATAATAGTTTGGCGCTACAGTCCTGTGTAGAACTTCGGCCGAGCTCTCTCACCATTTTGAGCTGTGCGTGTTATATTTGTACACAAAGTGGTGGGACCAACAGTGAGAGCTTTTCATAGGCAATGTTTTACTCTCGTAGGTTTGCCATTTACTGACGAGAGGTAGCGCGGTATAGAAAAAATGTTTCTATGAAAAGATGTTGTTAGCCCCAGTCCAGGCTTGAACCGGGGACCTTTCGGCTCGCAGTCCAACGCACTAACCACTGAGCTACCGCGGCTACACGTCCTCAAATATGTAGATAAAATACTACATAATAGCTTGGCACTACAGTCCTATAAGAACTTAGGCCGAGCTCTCTCTCCATTTTGAGCTGTGCGTGTTATATTTGTACTCAAAGTGGTGGGACCTACAGTTTATTGCCGAATCCGAACGGCGGGTGAGAGCTTTTCATAGGCAATGATTTTACTCTCGTAGGTTTGCCATTTACTGACGAGAGGTAGCGCGGTATAGAAAAAATGTTTCTATGAAAAGATGTTGTTAGCCCCAGTCCAGGCTTGAACCGGGGACCTTTCGGCTCGCAGTCCAACGCACTAACCACTGAGCTACCGCGGCTACACGTCCTCAAATATGTAGATAAAATACTACATAATAGCTTGGCACTACAGTCCTATAAGAACTTAGGCCGAGCTCTCTCTCCATTTTGAGCTGTGCGTGTTATATTTGTACTCAAAGTGGTGTGACCTACAGTTTATTGCCGAATCCGAACGGCGGGTGAGAGCTTTTCATACGCAATGTTTTACTCTCGTTGGTTTGCCATTTACTGCCGAGAGGTAGCGCGGTGTAGAAAAATGTTTCTATAAAAAGATGTTGTTAGCCCACTTCAGGCTTGAACCGGGGACTTTTCAGCTCGTAGTCCAACGTACTAACCACTGAGCTACATTGGCTACAAATTACTACATCTATTAAAATATAACTACATTCTGTATTTATTTTACATCAAGAAAAAGTTAAAATATAACTAAATATTGATTTAATTTTACTACATTCTACATTTATTTAAAATTTGAAAAAATTAGTCTCTCAAAAAAGGTTGTTGTTTAATTTTAATTCTATTAAAATATAACTACATACTGTATTTATTTTCCATCAAGAAAAAGTTAAAATATAACTAAATATTGATTTAATTTTACTACATTCTACATTTATTTAAAATTTGAAAAAATTAGTCTCTCAAAAAAGGTTGTTGTTTAATTTATTTAACTTCAAATTAATATACAATATTACATTAATATTTCCTGGGGTTCCGGACGGGACATTCCTACTCTTAAAACTTAAATATCTCGAACGAAAGTTAATGAATTTACTTTATGCATATAGTACCTAAATAGGACTAAACATATGCACTTTGCACCAAAAGTTTACAATTACTTCGTAATAAATCGCAGAATAATTTCGGACATGCCGTATGAAAATTTGCACTACGATTTTTTGCTAAAAATAATGTTGTATATGAAAATATTTATAATCATTATTACGAAATTAAAAGTGATATACTATTTCTAATTTCAAGAAGTTTTTAAAGTTTTTGTTTTACTCTTTTTGAATTTTTTTGTTTTAATATTTTTTATACTGTAGTTTTACACTTTGGGTACTCAAAGTTCCGAACGGACAGAATTCAATTAGCTGTCAAAAATTTTCAAGAACTACTAGGAAAATGCAGTTTACATTTTTGGAAATGCGGAGGAAATTCTGCTATAGAAATAGTGGATTAAACTTTAAAAAAATCAGACATCGAAAACCCTTATACAAAAAATCAAAATTTGTTCGGTATTTTAATTTGGATCAATATTTTTAAGCTTTTGAAATAATTATTAATGTTACCTTTATGTCTTTAAATTTTACTAATTTGGTTACTCAAAATACATGAAAAATGGGTATATTTACATATTGCATAGTAACAAAAAAAATCCTACGAATCGTTTTAATTGTCTGAAACTACTAAATTTTAAGTCTCTTAGCGAACGTATATTTTACGCGATATAAATTACATACATCAATTAATAACGGATAGAATAGATTCACCAGAGGTTCCTAACATTACTTTTAACCACAATCGTAGATATAGTAGAAATGGGAAAACTCTTTTTTATCTACGATATAGTAGAACTAATTATTTTGCTGCATCACCTTTTAATAAAATGTTTAAATTAGGTAACAATTGCAGATTAAAACTGTAATTTAACAACTGTATGCGTTTGTTCACGAGCCCTACTACTTTTTATACCGTACACTAAGAGTGAAAGGATATATTTAGTTTGGTACGCCGTTTGTAACACCCAGAAGGAAGCATCTCCGGTAAGGAAAAGTATATATATTCTTGATCAGCGTGACCTTCTGAGTCGATTTTGCGAAGTCCGTCTGTCTGTTGAAATCCCTACTACTTTAAAAATTGAAGAGTTAGATAAATATCATACCTACGCTGTATGTGCGAGATCGGTCCATTGTGACCTGTGATCTGACCATTTATAATCAATTACCTCATATAATATTTACATCTACAGATCAATTTTAATGTATACGTGTTTAAGTAAACTTTTTTGGTCAAATATATGTTGACTTCATGCTCAAATACCTGAAAATAATGTTTTCCTACAAAAAGATTTGTTCCAAAAAAAAAAATCGAAATTCGGTACACCTACCCATTTGTAAATATGGTATCAAATGAATGGAAATTCTTCAGCGATTGAAAGTTTGTAGTAATTTTCATGATTATATATACGCTGGTGACCTATATACCACTTTGAATGGTAACCACACATATGTGTAGGGTATTTGTAGTAGGCTTAGGCCGACTATAATTTTGATAAATCTAACTATCATAATAACACCTACTATAAAATGTCCCTGCTTTTAAATTTCCCATGTGATCTAACCTTCCCAACTGGTTGTATATTTTTCAGCATTAATGCTGTGAAAGTGCAAGCCAGCTGTATTAACTACAACTTGGTTTTTATTCTTTCCTATTAAAAATTTTTAGGTCATTTTTAAAGTAATTTTTTGTCATATTTAAGATCATTTTAAAGATAATTTTAAGGGTTTTTTTAACGTATTTTTAGGTCATCAAAATCAGAGCCCTGGTCATAACTAATAATGACATTTATATATTTTATCCAATTAGCATTTCGATTTATAAGACAAAATTAGGCTTAATTTTCACATGTAGTTAGGCGGTTTTGCAGTATCGTAGACAAAAGGTTCTATTTTTGTTAGTAAATTCCTGTTGTTGTTTTTTTGAACCAGTGCAAAAAATATGTTGAAATTATAGACGTAGATACCGTGAATTGATTATAATGTCGACAATGGAATTTTTAACCGCTTTGCGGGTCATGGACCACTCTAAAGGATACCATAAATAAGCTTTTCAAAATTTTTTTAGCCGTATTCGTTTAGTTAAACTTAAATAGTAACTTCTTATTCAGAGACAACATAAATAAATCGTACTTAGCTACAAAAATATATATTTTATTTAAAGGTATAAAAATATCTATTTTACCTTCAACATTATCTTTGGGAGAGCCTTTTTTGCAGCGTGTACTATATGATAAAAACGATGCAATTTATTTAGTCCATAATTGAGGAAAATGTATAGCAATCGGTCGCTGCTGCTTTTACCGTCACTAAAGAAATATCAAAACTTTTACATAAAATGTTAAATTTTAAAATTTTAGTCATGGCCCGTCGCAACTCTGTTCAATTGTTTTCAAATTTGTATTCAATTTATTTAAAATTTAAAAACCGGAAAATTAAACACAGCGTAGCAAAAGACAAAACATAAATTTCCTTTTACAAGACTCGGAGGCACGCATTGCGATTTACACGCCGTGTCGAACGCTACGTACACAATTTTTCATTGGGCCCCACACAATGAGAACAGTCAAGGCTGCCAGGACAAATCACAACAATACAGAAACTGTGAAATCCATACGTTTCGCACAGACAACCATCTTGTAAACAAAAAACGATTTAACCCCTGAGTAATTGCCATTCCCCGAGCCCAAACAAAGCAATGAAAATGTTCGTGCGACATGATGTTTGGCCCAAAACCACACCCTGTGGATTTGACATTTATGGAAATAATAGCATAATAATCAGGACTCAGCATTCAGGATGTTTGTGTGCGTATCAGAAGCGACACGCTAAAATCACATTCGCAATGGTAAGCACATCGTACCTATTTTGAAAGCTCTGAGCTTGTTGATACCACAACATTATAATCCGAATAAACACATTGTTCACATCAGTATTATTATGTTCTAGACTGCGGGCTGAATGGGCGAACAGCTCACAAATTTAAGATAACGTTAACTTAGAATTGCTTCATATAATTTTCTCTAAAGCGATCCTTACTTGAATCACCGAGTATTTTAGGTGCAAGGACGCAACCGTTATATTAACCCCTTGTTTTCTAATAAAGAATCCCATTCATTCAAATTATGCTGTTTTTCTTGGGCGATGTAGCGTGAAATTAATTTTTTTTTTGTCAAATTTACATTGACATGTGACGCTGAAAATAAATGTTGATCTTTTAAAATAAAAGTATTTTTTAAAGTTATTTATCTTTTTCTGTGTTCAATCAACCAATTAATTTATCGATATAAATGAACTAAACTACATGTGTTCTTTCAATTTCGTTGAATCTTGTGTCACACCTGCGACTCCATTTGTTTAAATCATAGTATTGGGTCGGAGCGGCAAAATGGTGGTTCTTTAACAGCGATACTTTAAATATGTCCAGTTGAGTTAACCGTTGAAGGCAATGACTGAAATGTATCTATCGGGGTCACCAATGTAGAAAATGATTTTATGAATTTTTTTTTTGTACTTTAAACCTTTAAACTTTCTTAAACAAATTTTAATTTTCAATAAATACAAAATTTTCATTTTTTATTTTTTTTGTTTTAATATTTCGTAACCTATTGTGTTTTTATACCCTACACTAAGAGTGAAAGGGTATATTCAGTTTGGTACGCCGTTTGTAACAGCCAGAAGGAAGCATCTCCTGTATGGAAAAGTATATATATTCTTGATCAGCATGACCTCCTGAGTCGATTTAGCGATGTCCGTCTGTCTGTTGGTATCCCTACTACTTAAACAATTGAAGAGTTAGATAAATGAAACTTATAATTTAGATTACTTAAATACCTACGCTGTATGTGCGAAAATTGGCGAGATCGGTCCATTGTGACCTGTGATCTGACCATTTATATTAAAAAATACCTCACATAAATTTACAACTGGTTTATTATTTAATTTATGAAATCATATTTAAAAATCTCTCATTTTCCAGACTTATTTCAAAATGTTTAGGCATTTTGTAATAATCTACACTCAGAATAATACTATAAATAAATAATTTTTTGCTACTGAAATTAGTCAATTGGATTATATATTTTTTAAAAAGTAAATACCATTATATACTACAAAATACTATTAAGTACTATTAGATTGTTTTTCTATTTAAATGAACATATTAATTTTTTGTATACTATTGAATCAATACCTTTCCTATTGCCATTTTTAACAGGTTTTTATTTAGTGAATTGAAAAAGTATTCACGAAAAAAAAAAATTGGTAAAAAATAAAAATGGGGTTTTCTATAGCATAATTTCATCACATGGCTGGACATAGCTGTGATTGTAAATTTATGTTTTACGCTTTAATATTATGAATCTAAGCATTTCAACATATGGTAGAATCATGACATATTATCGACTATGTTTACCGTGGCTTTCAAATAGTTACTAATAAAAAGCAAACATTTAAATGTATGTCGCATGAAGGTTCCCCAAATATTTAAAATACAGGAGTACTTTAAATTTGAATTTTATGCTTAATTTTACTACCCCCTAACATTGACGGCTTTCATTAAAAGAAGGAATTTATGTTTTATAAGGGCCTAAAGCGCTAAAATGTGCTTGCAATTTTTTTTTTAATTTTTTTAACTCCAAAAGTTAAAAGTTTCTGCATTTGTTCATATACGAAAACAAGTCACAAAATATGATCTGAAAAAAATTATGTAGTTAAAAACCCAAATAATTATGTGAATAATGGTAAGTCTAAAACTTGACCAGATAAGTCGTTAAAAAATTGTATGATTTGCAATTTACTTATATTTGATTTTTTTTATTTACACATTGCTTCTAACTCTCATTTATAAAAACATGGCAAATCCACAAGGTAATAAATCAAAATAATCCAAATATGATTTCAAAGAATCCCCGGTAACACTGCCCTATATAAAAAATAAAATCTTCTTAAATTTCACGAAATCGTTCGTCATTTTGCGAAAAAATCGTGAAACTTATTTGCGAAATATTTCGAAAAATACCCGAAAGAACTTTCGTAAAATTATAAAAAATTGTGAATATTATTTTTGTATTTTACTATTCGTATATTTTATAATATGATAGATTGTTATTTTTATTCGTACTTAATGAAATATGTTTGTATCGTTTTACAAATATTTTCCGACATTTTAAGACTCTCTTCGTACGAATGCTAAGAACATTTTATAAAACATTAATTAAATTATTAATACGTTAATAATATTTATGAATTAATAATTTTACGAATATATTCATATTTTAACGAAAACATTCGTACACTTGTCTATTCTATCTCGTATTCTCCTTGTTATTTCTTGCCTTCTTCTTGCTTTCTTCATGTTTTCTACTTCTTCATGTTTTCTGCTTCTTTGTACAATATACGAATGAAAAAAATATTTACATTTATATTTACAATAAATCGTCTATTTTACGAAAATTACATAAAATATTTCGTTAATTATCGTATTGATAATTTTGAGTGCATATATCGGCATTGCATAAAAGCCGTTAGGTCGTTACTGGTCGAAGGAATTTTACGAATCTTTCGTAAATTTCAGAATGCTGTGTTAAAAACCTAAATAAAATAATATTTACGAATATTTCGTAAAATACCGTATATGTCGTAAACAAGTACAAGATAATCAACAACTTACGAATATTGATTCGCAATATATATGAATCGTTTTTTAAAAAAAAATTAAAATGCTACCCAAGAATAGCTTTGACTGCACCAAATCAAAATTTAATTTTTCGGGCAGTGTAATTATTCAAATACATTTTTGGTAAAAACTTTATCATTTCTTACTCTGATAATTGAAACATTTATAACACGTTAAGCCGTTGTTCAAGAACGTTTGTGATTCGCTTTTCAAGCACTTTCATATTATTGAAGCATGTTTACAGTTGGGTATTTAATCCTATTATCACATTTCGTATGCTTGTTAGAGCCACAGTTGAATTAGTCTTAAACTGTTTGTGTAAAGTAAAGTCGATTTATTGCTTGGTCCGTAGAAATTGCAAGCATTATAACTATAATCATAGTTTGAAACAACAGCTCTGCAGATCAATGTGCGTGTTATATTGTTACTCAAGTGCTATATTAGAAAAGTATCATTGTATTTTTAGATGTTGACAGACCCTATCCTAGATTTGAACCTCCGACTTAATCGATGGACGCCACTAAATTGAAAGCATAGAATACCTAAAAATTACTATTAGGGCTAGGATTTCATGCACTAAAAAAATAAAAAACATAAGCATATATATGCACTTAAAATTAGAAAAAAATGCACCGTGCTCTTAAATAATCAAATTACACTGTGCGCACATTTGACAACAATTTTCGACACCAGAAATGAAAGATGCATATTCATGTATTTGGACATTCTAAGAACAATGGCGTTTTCAGTTTTTTCCCTACACGTACAGTTTCCAGGATATTTGAAATAAACGAAAAACCACGTTTTTGAGGATTCTATAGGTTGGTAAGCATTGATTATAATGTCAGACTAATTTTTATTTTATTCAAAACATGCATAACAGAACACAAATTATATGTACATATCAATTTTCAAAATTCCTTTAACAGGACCTGAGATATGATGCAAAAAGGACTCATTTTTGGGTTAAAAAAGACCCATTTTTGAGCATTTGTTTCTCAGTTCCCAGTTGTACACCCCATTCATGTGCTTTACATTATAAGTTAGCAAATCTCAAATATTTCAATTCTGTTTTATTCAAAATAATCGTAAACGTCAAAATTGGGCATACAAAAAAAAAAAAAAAAAAGTTTTTTAAAATAAAACAAAAATTATTAACCATAATAATTTCGTAGAAATATTAGTAACTCGTACGTTTATTTTCTAAAACTTTTCACTTTTTTTAATTCGTATGCCCAATTTTGACGTTTACGATTTTTTTGAATAAAACAGGATTGAAATCTATGAGATTTGCTAAGTTATAATGAAAGCACAATAATGGTGCTCAACTGGATATTGAGAAACAAATGCTCAAAAATGGGTCTATTTTTAGCCTAAAAATTAGTCCTTTTTGCTTCATATCTCAGGTCCTGTTAAAGGAATTTTGAAAATTGATATGTACATATAATTTGTGTTCTGTTATGCATGTTTTGAATAAAATAAAAATAAGTCTGACAATTTAATCAACGCTTACCAACCAATAGAATTCTCAAAAGCGTGGTTTTTCGTTTTTGTCAAATATCCTTGAAACTGGACGTGTAGGGAAAAAAACTGAAAACGCCATTATTCTTAGAATGTCAAAATCCATAATAATATGTAACTTTCATTTCTGGTGGCAACATGGGTGCGCACAGTGTTATTAATAGATCCACCTAATGTTATATCATTTACTCCAGAGTTTCCCAACCTTTTTTTTACCGCGCCCTTTGTCATTTTGTGCAAGAATATATGATGAATCTGGTAGTTGGTGAAAACATTTAAACTTTCACCAGAATTAAAATGCAGGTCCCGCCATTAAGGTAGTTACAGAGCTGTACCGCGAAACTAATATTAGTTTTTGAAGCCCTAAATGTTATATTTATCAAATTCTCGGACGGTTTTTTACGATTTTTTTTGTATTGTTGTATGGTATTCTCGATGCACATATATATATATATATATATATATATATATATATATATATATATATATATATATATATATATATATATATATATATATATATATATATATATCTGTGCATCAAATAAAATCTGTGTTTTTCAGATCCCGGAATCGACAAAAGTTTTTGTTTATTATTTTGAATTAATTTTGATGTCTTTTGACACTTATTCCATTACAATTTTCAAAAAGTAAAGAAAAATCTATAATGCTTTCTCAAATTTTTGACTCGTAACTTACGAGTGCCGTGATCCAGCAACATGTTCGATCTTGGAATTTCATTTAATGCGATTGCTTACTCGATTACGACTGCCGCGATTCGGTCCCAGGCATATAATTTACCACAATTTATTATTTGAGTTAAATGTCATACTAACTGTCTAATAAAATTATTTTTAATGTGATCACAAATGGTTCACTACTTTGTTTGCGGTCTTAGTAAATTATAGTGTCATGTTTGAAATATGTTTCGCTTGCTTCATTGTGAAGATACCATCTTACATGTGACGTTCAAATTGTGGTAAGTGGCATCTGTGTTTGTATCATAATTGTGGTATTGTATGCCACAAAGAGATACTGAATAATTACAATATACTGTCAATATTAAGCTTAATTCATGATACAAATATATTTTATTAAGTTTAGTGATTTTAATTACACTATTCTGGAATCATGTTGTCCTTGTCACCACTACACTCGTACCGTAGGAGAACATTGTAATGTTTTAAAATGTTTAAATCATACCAATATTGCAGTTAGCTCCTATACAATAAATATAACATATCAGATGAACATTAGACTGATTCAAATTTGTATGAAAAATTTAGACCTAATTTTTCTGTCACTCCGCGTCGACTTTCTGAAACAAGGACCTCTAAAATTAAGAACAAGCCTTTGAAAGCAAAAAATGATCGTGTGATGTTGCGCAAAGAGCTTAAAGGACATTTCTGAACTTTTAACGACCATTTTAAATTTAATTATTATTGCTGCAAACATAAAAAATAAATCACTAGATTTTATTTTTTACTTAACTTTAAATCATTTACTTAAGTTATGGTTTTTAAAATTATTAACTATTGCTTTACCGTTACAGTTTCATGGCTTGCCAAACATATACAATGTTGATTTTTCCTTACTATAGTAATTTTAAGAGTCTAAATTTTTCTTATATTATTTTAACGAGATATCGTAGTATTAGTTGATAGTAAATTTATGCACACCTTGCCTAACACAATCTTAACCCAAAAGTCAACGCCCACCCCAAATATTTTAAGATCAAAAATAATAACAAATCGTTGGCAATTTTTTTTTTAAATATTACGGCTTAATACTTTTTTTTCAGTTCTTTGAAATTTTATAACATGTGTAATTAATGCACATTTTTGTGCTTAAACTATTAAGTTTTTCCACTAAAATGACTTCTAAAAGTTTCAGATAATTTGTCCACCATTATGGTTCATAGTTAATTAGTGGTAACAAGTGAGAAAATTTGTTTTTTTTTCAAAAATAGTCCCCTTATGAGCAATATATCCTTAAGTAGTATATGTCCTTACATAGATTACCGTGTATAAAAATATTTACTAAACAAAAAATAATCAATCAGCTAACGTTAATAGTTGAAGAGATATTACAATTCAAATTCAAATTTTCAAGAAAATTGAGTATAAAATATTTTGAAATCTTAGTAAACCATAAATAATAAAGTTTAAATTTATCATTTTTTTATTGAACCGCATTTTCTAATAGCAAACTTTATTATCTACATGTTTGAATGAAAATCTAACTCATGTAATGAATATTTTCAAAGATATTGTATCCAGAAAATCACCCTTTGTATAATTTAATTTTCAATTTTAACCAATATAATACTAATTATTAAAAAGACGGTTTCTAAACAAATAAGTGTGACATATCATTTTAAAAATAATTGTATGTGCAATAATACAAAAATGTTATTTCAAACTCGTTAGAAAATAATAATAAAATAATAAAGTCGACACTTTAACATTTTTGGATTTTGAAACGTTAATTTAAAACAGAGTTGAAAATACTAACATATGTACACAAAAAGGGATTATTTACGAATTATTTGGCGCCAACAATCGAATGTTTGTAGTGAGAACTTATTGTTTCTACTAAATATTTATAATTTTATATAATTTGTCAGAAATAATGTCTGCCTCATGCAAACACTTTAAATTATTAATAATAATAGTTTGGCGCTACAGTCCTGTATAGAACTTCGGCCGAGCTCTCTCACCATTTTGAGCTGTGCGTGTTATATTTGTACTCAAAGTGGTGGGACCTACAGATTATTGCCGAATCCGAACGGCGGGTGAGAGCTTTTCATAGGCAATGGTTTTACTCTCGTAGGTTTGCCATTTACTGACGAGAGGTAGCGCGGTATAGAAAAATGTTTCTATGAAAAGATGTTGTTAGCCCCAGTCCTGGCTTTAACCGGGGACCTTTCGGCTCGCAGTCCAACGCACTAACCACTGAGCTACCGCGGCTACAAATTATTAAATTATTAGTATTTGTAAAATACAGTAATTTATTTGTCGTAAACACTTTAATTTTTTACATTAAACACTTCGTAAGCGTCCAATTAATTATTCCTCCAAAACAGATTCGTTACAATTAAATGGTTAAAAAAAATTTTTAAAATTAAATGGTTAATTTTAATTAGTGCTTTGAACAAACACTTGTCAATTGCCTCAAATAATAATTACTTGAAGTGTTTGCTCGAAACACTTGTTTGCGAAGAATTATTTGCCCGAGTATTTCTGAAAGCAATCAAGTAATTTTTAGTGCTATTTATCGCAACGTTTATCGCCAGAAGTCACTTTCGACTTAGACAAATAAACAGATTTAGTGTAATACCCATTGGAGATCATAGAGTTTGGAGCAGTTAATCAGAATATTCGATTAATATTTGTTTTTAAGTTTTATAATTATAAATTTCACTCCATGTATTCATTGAATCTGATTGAAATGAAATACGAGACTTCCATAGCTAACACCAGAAATATTCTCATATTTAATGGACGTCTCCGGTTTTTAAACTAATGAAGTGCAATGCGCCCATAAACCTTACCCAATTTTTTGATGTGAGAAGTGATATGTATGTAAAACAAATTCTCAAACAGAACATATATTTTTTAATAAACTAAAATGGAGAATATGACACTGAAATAAACGAGATAATATTGTTAATATAAAACCAGTTGGGAAGGTGTTATTATGATAGTTAGGATTATCAAAATTATAGTCGGTCTAAATAATTTTGATAATCCTAACTATCATTGATCTTTAAATACACATTTAATATGAGGTATTTGAACATAAGTGGTCGGTTCTCAGGTCACAATAGACCGATCGTGCCAATTTTCTTGTTCAAACAGCTTAGATATAGAAGTAATCTAAATCATTGCTCTAGCTCTTCTACTTATTCTGTAATCGTGATTTCAACAGACAGACAGAGGTACAGACAGACAGACAGACGGACGGACATCGCTAAATCAACTCAGGAGATTATGCTGATCAAGAATATTCAAGAATGCCAATATTCCCATCTATTTATTTGTCAAAAAACTGATACTTTCTTTATAGTCAATATAAATTTCTTATTCCTATAGTTGTATATCACTCTGTATACTTCTTGATTCTATCTGGATTTTATATTTCTTTTTTCTTTGTATATTGTTGGACCGTCAACTTCAATTAAAGGAGCTTTTGCAGGTACGTGACTAATAATACCCCTGGCAGTCCTCAGTCATTGGTGTTAATATCCGTTTTATGTTCTGACACTTGAGATAATTTTAACTACCTTACTAATTCTAATTCTAATTTTGTGTGTATTCTGTTATATATGTTTTTATTTATTTAACTAATATTTTACATTGAATTGTTTTTATTAGAGATGGGCATGTGAGAGTGATTCACGTGAATCGCGTGATCACGCGTGATTGTGATTGAATCCTAATTTTTCTCACGTGATTGTGAGTGAGTATGAGTAGACCAAAAAATACCGTGAGTGAGTGTGCGTGAGTAAAATTTTTTCGTGAGTGAGTGTGAGTGAGTCGAATATTTCATAAAATAAAATATCTTAATTTCGATTTTTTTATATTTTTTTCTGAACTACAGAACAAGTAGGGCCACCCCTTGAACTCAGATGGCTTTGGGAAGGCGGCTACCCACTATTCAGAACTATAATAAATCAAACCGACCGTCATATACCCACCACTTCTTCAATTCAGAATAAGTTGCAAGATTTCAGTCAACAATTGATCTAACCCATGCAAACCGGCCGTACTTAGTATGGGCTAGTAAATTTTTGTGGGGTCATGTCAATAGTTTTTACTTGGTTTCATACGACCGTTCATGGAAATGGACATAGAACGTATTTTTTTGTCGATATACCCATTATTGTAAAAAGTTTTCCATTTGTTTATTAAGTTTAGTTTGATCCAGAGGTTCGGGTGGGGTCCAGTATTTATTCGAGTTATAAATGTAGTAACCAACAAAATCGCTTCAAAAATAGTTGTTCACAAATTCAATTCATCACTGGTAAATTCTACCACGGATAATTTTTTTCCACAGATAATTTTTCCAGGTTCAATTCACTAAAATTTTACACGAATTCTTTACCGGAGAATTATTTTTCGAGTTAATTTTGGTTTTTATATAAACAGCACATTGAAGGTCTTTCACATTTCCACATCCGTTAAAAATTAAGATATATTTTATCAAACTCCCTAACATCATTATTGCGTTTTAAAGATGTATGTTGTATTAGAGGTGCCACGCTCGGTCGACCAATCTCACCAATATATACAAATGAAATATGTATTTTTATGCATTCTAAAAAAAAAAACACGTGATTCAGCGTGATTCACGTGAATCACGCGTGATCACGCGTGATTGTGATTGAATCTTAATTTTGAGTGAGTGTGAGTAGAGCAAAAAAGACCGTGAGTGAGTGTGCGTGATAAAAAAAAAATTTCGTGAGTGTGAGTCAAAACTCACTCACGTGCCCATCTCTAGTTTTTATCACACTCTTGGTACTTATGTGTAAGAAGTCAGAACCCCATGATAATTAATATTTATTCTTAAGTCCTTATTAGCGCACCCTAAAACTCACCATAATCTACCTCTACATAATGAGATAGTACTTTTTAATACATTAAAAACCTTCCGATATACCTATTGAAATAGTGTTGAGCTTGAACATTTATTTTGGGATGTCAGATAAATATGCCAATGTTTTTTGCGATTTCACATTCTCATAGTAGACCGCATCATTAACAACAGGTGAGAACTAGCTATTGTTTGGAATAATTGGGATACGGCCAACACATTATAACCCCTGTAGAGTCACACTATAAGCAGGTAGACTTGATTATCGGAGCTGTGAACTAATATTTGTTTTCTTTGCAAGGTGCTATTGTTACCCAGGATCTTAACACATTAAATATAAAGGCCTAATGGTCGGACAGTTGCCTAAATGAACATTCTCAATGAGTTTACATGAGTTCGCAGCGATGCCGAAGTCGATCGGATCATGTCCTCCCATTAGAATTACTTGCGTCTTGCAGCATATTTTGACATGCGTTGATCCTATTAGTTCCGCCAGCACATGGCACCTCTTCAGAGCGGCATCCACCGACAGCCTTTTGTAGTATCACAACCACTTCTATTTGGGTGGTGCGGTGCCAACGTATTTCTTGGAAATCGGTCAGAGCATTTTTTTCAGTTTGGAGGATGCATTTTATGATTATTAACAGGCTATTTATGAAGATCAAACATTTGCGTTGTTAAGCGGATTAAGCGGATGCTTTGTTTTCTCTACTCTATAAAACACACTTGTCTGAACTCTACGTTGGAATTAAGTTTGTGTTTTTGTTCATTAAACAGATGTTTTGGTTCAGTAGTATGAAATCAGCGTGGTTTTAGTGTAAGTTAGCATAACGATGCTTCCCAAGTATCACATTAGTTGTCTAATATGTATGCTTAAGAGTTGTAGAAGAGCTTTTCTAATTTATAAAAAAACGTGAAAGCGGTACAAGCAACTCTCTAACCTCTTTCAAACCCTTATAGAAACTTTTTGGCGTAATTCAACAGCTAATTATTAGCAATTGCAGCTATAAAATAGAAGTGAACGTGCAAAAAAATATATATTTTTCGAAACCATTGAGTTTTTCCCGTCGATTAAAATCATCAAAGTGTTGTAGAGTTTTCCAAAATATTTGTAGTATTCATTAAAATTAGTAGCAGCAAAAGGTTTAATTTCTACAGCCGCTCATTTACACCCAGATAAATATACTATATAAATAATAGTTTTTTACTTTTAAAAATATTAAATATGATAAATTATTAGTTTAATCGGAAAATACCATTAAATAATAGAAAGTATCAAAACATTGCCATTTAGTTTACATGAAAAACTTTATTTTGTGTATACTATTAAATCAATAATTGTCCTATAGCCCAATTTTAAAGGGATTTTAGAGAATTTTTTTTCTGCGTGTACACAACATGCTGAATAATCAACCCTGGTATTTTACATTATCGCGTAAATGAGTGGCTGCCGTAAATTAACTTTTTGCTTCGACTGAAAATGGCGAACACTGCATATTTCGAAAACACTAAAAATATTGGTGGTAAACACAACAAGAATTTGTGGGAAATGATTCATTTGGAAATACAGATTTATTTCAGGGGTCACTTCAAACATCTGTGCGAAACACTATAAATAATTGGAAAAATTGTTTTAAATATTTGGTGTAAACACTATCTAAATGTAGGTCAATTGGGAGAAACACTTAATGTCTTGTACGAAACATTAATATCATTTGTGGCAAAAGATTTGAATTGTTAGTAATGAATATTACATTTGTGTAATCATTTGCGGTAAACAATGTAATTATTTTCTACAAACGGTGTTTTTAAATATTTTAGTGTTTGTTAGAAGTATTTTAGGACAATTATTGGTCCAATTGGTCCTAATATACTAGTTTTTTAATAGTATTATTTAGACTAGTGATTTTTGGTACATCCCAGAGCAAACGTAATCTGATTTTTTCATATATTCAGAACGTACACACACAGACAAGACTTTTTTTAGCATTTCACTTAAAATACTCCAGAGGTTCGTTACAAAGAGCAGAAATAGGCAGCAGCACATAGAGGTGATCTAAAATAATATGTAAGTAGTTAAAAAAAATAATGAAGAAATTAAAATAATAAAATATAATAAACAAAAACATATTTTTCATTCTTAAATCGTTAAATTTGTTCATAACTACTATGAATTTTTCATAATTATTATGAAAAAGCTGTGTTGTAATGACAAATTGTCGTAATGATGAAGAAATTCATAAATCGTATGTATATATATCGAGATTAGGCATATCCGTTGGGATCAGAAATGCTTATGATAACAAAATTCGTAAATAAAAAATAGAGAGTGGTCATTTCAAATGGGGTGATTTGTCAGCCGTCAATTGAATTAACACCTCGTCTTACTGACTCCGAAGGTGTTTTAAGGAAAATATATTTTTTAACCTTTCAAAAACATTCTTAATTACACATCATATGACATACACACTGCCAACACAACACAGCAGGATACCAGACCTGTCATTTTGTCGCCTATGTCGTCCTAATTATCCGAAATAATCATGTGTCATCGCTACAGCTACAGACAGAAATCGCCACTTATTTGGTTCGTTGATACGATACTCCACTTGCTGCCGCATACGTCGCTTTCCAAACCAGGGTGCTTATTACGTGCTCAGAGCGATCTCGGGGTGTAACTCGATGAAGAGGTGGTGGCGGCATCTTGTGTCGCATGTAATTTAATGGCAGACAAACATGTGATAAGATCGCGCTCATCCGTATCCGCGTGGGTCGGCCGGTCACTGTTAAATTAGCGTCTATTATTCGTCAATATTTCTTTCTGTCCTCAAAGTGAATTTGAATTGCTGTCGTCGAAGTGTGCCTTGGTGTGCGAATGAAACAGTGTATGCGTCTGTTTGAGCTGCTTCAGCTGTTATCAGGTGCTGGCATCGTACTGGCTGCATGTCATTCTGCGATACACTAATTTGGCTTAATTGAGGTATTTATGTCATAATTTAGACGAATTAATGACATCGTTTGTTACCAGTTGGGCGCGTTTGAAATAATTGAAAATGTCGCCGGTAGAAAATCGTGTAGGTTCGGCGTTCCAAAGGCTAAAATGCAGATGTTCTGTTGATGTTTTTAATAAATTGTCATGGAGTTTTAAGTTATAATATGTTAAAATTCTCTAAATATTATTTCGAGTAGTTATTTAAACCGTTACTTATTTTTTTAACAGAATTTTGCGTAGATAGAGGATATCTAAAAATACACTAATAAAACAAAGAAGTTTACTTAAAGTATTACAGCTCAAAACATCGAATTACTTGCGAATATTTACAATATTTTTGGGAACAATTTCTTCGTAGGCAACATTTTTTGAAACACTTCCAATATTTCAAGGAAACACTTCAAATGTTAATGGGAAACACTATATTTGTGGAAATACTATACATATTTGGGGAAACACTAAATATATTGGGGGCATTTGTGACAAACACTTAAGTTCTTTTAAACTTTGAATATTTTGAACTTTGAATAAATAGTGCAAAACATTTCATAATAAATTTTTGAGAAGAATTGATCTTTTAATCTGATCTTTTTAAAGTTATATCTATAATTGGGACATGCGGTTTTCAATTAGATTGTAGAATGGTTTAAAATTCCTAATTTATGAATTTCATAAAATGGAAACAATTTATCAAAAACATGTGATTTCTCAATATCCGAATCTAATATTTGTATTTTTTATAGTTTAGACACATTAATGATATTCACATATAAGTAAGTGCGAATGAAGGATATTATTTTCAAAATTTGACATAATTATACAAAGAATTGAGGATGAAGATGGGAATTTCAGACATGGGATTCCTTTAATTCGGAGCTGATAACAGGATTTTTTTATAATATTTTGACCGCATTGATAGTGATCAGAAATAATTTAGTGCGAATGTAGGATATCAAAATAATAACATGAAATACGATTTCTAAAAGTATAAATTTTGAAGTGAGATTTTACAAAATCGAATTATAAAATTTAAATAAAATAAAAATTTTCAAATGAAAATATTTAAAAACGATTTTACGAGCGTACGCTATTTTTTTAGCTATGTTCCAAAATGTATTTTTCCGGCGCTTTTCTTTCTTCAGCAAACTTTTTTGCTATTTTAGCAAGACAGTTGCAGACATTTTATTTTGAGAGTATGTATCAAATGCAATTTTTGTCCTATATTTGAAGACTTATGTATATCTCCTAAGCTATTGATCTCATTTGAAAAAGGCTGCAGCTTATTCTTAATGGGTCTTTTATTTATATAATTAAATATTTGACTTTTTTTAATTATTCAAATTGTTCACCGTGCGTCGTATGTAAATGAGAGGAGAATTATGGATGGTTGATTATCTGCGGGAAACTATGATATTTCTAGTTGCTTATACTACAGCACAACCTATACTGAAAAATACCTATCAGTCTCTTATTCCACATTTGTTATGTACCGTAATTGCAAATTCATGTTTATATTAACCTGTCGAATTATGAATAAAAACTTAACTCAGTACTGATTTTACGGTAACACGAGAAAAAGTCTCGGACCAGGTTTTATTGAATACACAACCTGCTGATTGGAAATTAACATCTCCAAAAGGGGCACGCTATGGCTATTGTAAGTAAATACAACAATTCATTATGAAATTGCTATTGTAATTTGTTTAGTGTTTCACTACACTGTGCGGAGAACTTCACGCTATCTCAAGATCATGAAATCAAATGCGGGCTTTGCACAGATGACGACTGCACAAATGCGGAATGAGCACAGAGGCAACACGCCATCGGTCGCCATTCGTCGCGTCCGTTGCCAGACTCACAAGGTTCGGAAGTAACTGCAGCAGCAGCGTGAAAGAGCTTTCGGCTTCCAGCAGTTAAATGCAAGTGGCTTCTATGCGCAGCAACTATACATTCAGCGAACAATAACAGCCAAACAATTTCCATAAAATACAGATTTATTACTCTTGTAGACACCACATCGCCACTTCGGCTTATTGACAGACCGGCCGGCAGTCCGGCCGGCAGTCCGGTCGACCAGAAATGGACGGAGCTCGCTGCAGCGGCCGCGATGCATTATAATCAAATCCAAATGGTTATTACTTTTTAATTGGTTTTTAAGTTTTTATTTAATTAAATACTTTGCGACTACATGTGGAAAACCAACATTTTTCAAAAATGAAATTGTTCGTTTATAGTTGTAATGCAAATACGGCTCAAAAACGTTCGTTTAAAACAGATGCAACGAGTCAGGGATTCGCTTTGGCCCAAACGAAAAGTTATAATAATAGTGTTGGCGATCATATTCACTAATTATTTCATTTTTAAATAAATCCATCTGCTTACAATAAACAAGTCAGTACTTCGGCTACTGAGAAAAGACTAAACCATACACGCAGGGCAAAGTAACTCACCCAAACATAAACAACGTATATGTTTGGGAAACACTGCAAGCATAAAACGTTACTGAAACATGTGCCATGTGTAAACATTGGAGCTTCCATTCCCGGAGGGAAAAAAGTTCTAAAATCCAGACGGATCCAAGAAATATACGGAGTGATGTACAGCAAAACCGAAAAATTCTTAATTTCAAGAAATTGATTTTCTTAGTTGTCAAAAAAAGTAAATAAAAAGAATAAGTCTCGAATTCAGTTATTAGTTTTTTAAGTATCAAAAAAGTAACTAAGTAGAATAAGTCTCGAATTCAGTTATTAATTTCTTAGGTATCAAAAAAGTAACTAATTAGAATTAATCTTGAATTCAGTTATTAATTTCTTAGGTATCAAAAATGTTCTTGTTGTTTGCGTCCCAATATTTAATAAAGACGTCTTCGTATAGTTGTTATTTTTTCGATCTTGCTTTGTCGCTATAATGTTTTGTTTTGCGTTGTCCGTCTGTCACCGCAATATGTTTGTTCGTGTGTCTATCTGTCGATATGTTGAAAGTAACTAAAACCAATTATTTCGAAGCTAACATAAAATATATATTTTAGATAATTTATTGTTTATTTAGATTTTTTATTACCTATATGTATTTTTGTATATTAAATGACTTCATTGAATACTTAATTTAATTGAATTGTTTATATTATTTTATTTGTATTAATATTATTATTTAATTTATGTACATTATTCTGAAACCGTTTACTTACCTCCTCTTCTGCTGCCTCTACTGTTGGTTATGTATAAACCTTTCGTACGTTACCCATAAGCATTGTATGGTGTATTTAGATAACAATGGAATGAAATCAACTTGGTATTTATGCAAAATTGAGTTTTTTTCCTTTTTTATATCTTTAACATTCATACATACACATACGGTTGCTTGTCTGGCTGTGTTTTGTTGTTCTATTCGTAAAAACACACACATGCAAACATTGTAGATCATGTCGTTTTTTGATATCTATGAGAAAAAATCTGCAATCCAGACAATTTGTACTTAGTTACTTTTTTGATACCTAAGAACTTTATGTCTGAATATCTAGAAACATTTGGCTTAGTTACTTTCAACAGACAGACAGGCAGACTAACAAACAGATGGCGACCTCGCAAAACAAAGCATACGAGCGAATATTACAGACAGAGAAATATCTATGAAAACCACAACAATACATGAACACGTGTTTTTTTTGCGAAGAATACAGCAACAATTTTATGTGTTCTTTTTGGTTTTTAATAATCAATAAGTTATTTTCTGAAAATCAAGTTGAATAAAGTTTGTTTACTTTTTGACAACTAAGTAATTTGCTTTCTTGATATCCAGATGACGAATTCTTGAATTTTAGTAGCATTTTATTGATATTAGTCAAATTATACTATTTTTCTTTCTAACCGAATTCTTCTCGAGTTTTAGATTTTTATTTCCCTCCGTGATTACAAAATTCAGTACCAAAAAATCGAAATTAACTCCGCAGATTGCCAATATACAAAACGTGCAGTTGAAATTAACCATTTACGGCACATGTCGTAATTTATCGATGAAATTTGTACACGCTGCAAAAAAGGGCTCTCCCAAACATAATTTTGCAGGCATTAACATGTATGTTTGGAATTTTATGTAAACATAATATATAATTGACTGATAAATCATTTGTAAACAGGGTTGTATTGAGACTTGAACAGTGTTGTAATGAGCTCTGACTTACATTATAATATCTCGGAAACATTTTAATGTTGCCCCTTAAAATAGAGTATGTTCTAATGGAAGCATAATAATTACTACATCCAAACAAAATAAATATTTGAACCGAAACATAAATATGTTCAAATTAAAACATGATTTTGAACGACCTGAATATAAATATGTTTCCAGTGAAACATATCAGTTGTTTCAGTACAAAAAGTAGTATGTTTACATAGAAACATATTTAAATATTTTTGGAAAAAAATCCTGATAATAAAAAAGAAATAAAAAGTATTTTTTTTATTTATTTTTATTAAAAATCTTTAAACATGCACAGTGGAAAATTATAATAATAGAATTCATATACAAATTTTTAAATGCATAAATAATTGATTTAAAACTGCAAGTACAAGTGACAGCATCAATGAATGCACAATTGCACCTGCAGACACTAAACCAGACGATCCAGGCTCGCTTTATATTTGGTACAATTACATTAGGCCTCAGTACAGCACATAGCGTAGGCTAGTAATTCACGGAGGGTTTTGTAAAAAAACATGCCAAATTCTGTTTGAAAATCGAAACTCTGATTTTTATTTGTGGTTTTTTCACATTAGTTTCAGAAATTATATACTGCACTATATTATACTCTGTTACTATTAGTACTTTTTATAACACAATTCATATATTTATATAATTTACAACTAACACAATTATTACCGACGCGAACACGTTTTCTCAACGAACAACAAAAAACACGTACGCAGAAAATGCCGATCAACGAGTGTCAACTTTATAAACAAGAATTTATTTTTTTTTTGTTTGTTTGTTTTCAAACATAATAATAATAATAGTTTGGCGCTACAGTCCTGTATAGAACTTCGGCCGAGCTCTCTCACCATTTTGAGCTGTGCGTGTTATATTTGTACTCAAAGTGGTGGGACCTACAGTTTATTGCCGAATCCGAACGGCGGGTGAGAGCTTTTTCATAGGCAATGGTTTTACTCTCGTAGGTTTGCCATTTACTGACGAGAGGTAGCGCGGTATAGAAAATGTTTCTATGAAAAGATGTTGTTAGCCCCAGTCCAGTCTTGAACCGGGGACCTTTCGGCTCGCAGTCCAACGCACTAACCACTGAGCTATCGCGGCTACACATCAGTATGTTTAAAATGACCCTATACATATTTCAAATGACGACAAAAGAGACGTAGGTAGGAAATTCTTCTCAACGAGTGCCAACTTCGTATACAAGAAGAATGTTGCAAGAATACATTTATTTAAATCCAATTTCTTTTTTGTTTGTTTTTAAACATCAATATGTTCAAACGATGGCAAAAGATGGCGTAGGTAGAAAATGCTGCACAACGTTGCCAACTTCGTCAGTCGATAAATTATCGAATTAAGACGATCGTTGTGAACATACGTTGTATTTAGATTTGATTAGCATGTTCTGTGTTTCGAAACATAGTTTTAACCAAGTAAATTGCCAAGAAACAGTTTATTCAAATGCATTTAAAATATTATGTTGGTATTGTAACATATTTATGGTAAATTTGCCAGATTCTGCTGGACAATATAATAATGTTTACACGTGAGCAAAAATAAATTCAATTTGGATTATAATTTAATTACACTTCATTCCTAATACATGTATGGTAATTTCGAATTACTTTTTAATTACATTCAAACATATACAAACAAATCTTTTCTATCCGTGTAGTAATAGATTAAAAATGACATCTAATTCACAAAAAAATATATATATTTAAAAAAAATATTTTTATGACCTACAGTTAGGGCATAAAATAGTGAAATGTGTACTTAGGGTGTGTGAGAATTCGACTAAATTGTTGACTAAACTAAATTGAAGGACTGTTCATTGGATCTCCATTCGGTAACTGGTAATTGTTATAGTCCATAATCCATCGATTATCATATGTCTGTTTGCTGTCTTCCAATTTAATTCAATTTAGTCTGCTCGAAAATTTGCTAAATTGAAAAGTCGAACACTGCATTACCGAAAAAATTTAGTTTAGTCAGCAATTTAGTCGAATTAGCACACACCCTTAGCATAAATCAAACTATTTTATTAAAAACTTAAAATTTATATTGGATATAGTATACTTAGCAAACTTTTACTTGTAAGTTTTTGAATTTTGTAACAACTTTTCATTTTTAATAAAAATTCTGTAAAAAATCCCGAAAATACAAGGATTTAACCATCTAAGGGACTTTTCAAAATCCACACGAACTTAATATGTCCAGTACAGGTGTAGGGTATAAAAAGAGAGGAACTGTGATTGAAATATTCACATAGTCTATAAAATTAATGTATACACAAAAATGGAGACAATTCTGAAATGCACGAATATTTTCTACACTGATTTTACGTTGTATAAATAATACTGTATCATGAAAAGCACTAAATTAGTTAATTATATTTTTAAATAATAGTTTGTAATTCGACACTCTCGCAAATTATATATCAACTTCTGAGAACTATATTACTATGTCAACGACATTAGGCGGCACTGTGCGGTAACAATGTTTATGCCGCAACACTATGTGGCATAAACCTTTTTCAAGAAGTTATTTTATAACATTAGAACTCGAGAGGAACCCGATATTTTGTAAATTTCAAATGTACGTACCTTTTAAAAAAGGAAGAAATCATGGGGTTCGAATGTGATATACCATTGAAAAGGTAATTTATATTTCGAAAACAGGAGTGAAAAATTGATATTCATTTATCAATAGATTATACTTTATAACCAATTTTTTTGACTATGTTATGTTAGTAATATGCATCTCGTAAAGACTCTAAATTTTAAACTGGCTGCAAAATTTTACATTTTTATACCCTACACTAAGAGTGAAAGGGTATATTCAGTTTGGTACGCCGTTTGTAACACCCAGAAGGAAGCATCTCCGGTATGGAAAAGTATATATATTCTTGATCAGCATGACCTCCTGAGTCGATTTAGCGATGTCCGTCTGTCCGTCCGTCTGTCTGTCCGTCTGTCTGTCTGTCTGTCTGTCTGTCAGCGATTGAATGTTTGTAGTTATTTTCAGGATTCGTATACCCTGGTGACCTATATATCACTTTGAATGGTAACCACACATTTGTGTAGGGTATTTATAGTCGGCTTAGACCGACTATAATTTTGATAATCCTAACTATCATAATTACACCTACTTTAAAATTTATCATGTGATCTAACCTTCCCAACTGATTTATTTTACATTTTCTTATATTATAGAATTATCCCATGAATTAATGATTTCGGTGAACCCTGTATATATTAAGGGGATGCAAAAAAATGTCAAAGCGATCGCTCACCATACGACCAGAAAAGTTTCAAAATTGCACATGTGCCTTTTTCCAAAATCGGTTGATGTTTAGAGGTCGCACAGTTGAATTTTCTGATTTTCGAGATAGAAAATGGTGGTTGGCTTCATTGGAAAAAGTGAATATCTCCAAAATTTTCGGGAGTAAATTCACAAGTAAATCATGGCTTCATTGGAAAAAGTGAATATCTCCAAAATTTTCGGGAGTAAATTCACAAGTAAATCATGATCACTGCAGAAATAAGTAATTAAGTAATAACTCGGTATTTAGTAAATAAATACATATAATCGTCTCTCGGTCAAGATAAACATATTTTTTAGTATATGTTAAGTTATACCTTAAAATTAGTCATTGTACAAATGTATGTCTGGATAGTTTATTATAATGATAAATTCATAGCCATATGGATTTTCAGCCTTTAAATTTAGAACTACTTTATAGTTTAGTTATTTGTAACGGGGATACGTAACAGGTTTTTTTATTTTTATACCATTTTTTAAGCATAGCTGTTCTCTTTCCACTATTTACCAAAGAATAGAAAGTGTAGTAAAAACATATTTTGTGAATTATAAAAAATTGAAATGTAAATATAAAAAAAACTAATAAAAAAAAACTTTTTAAAAATCAAGCTTTTATAAAAATCTGTACTAAAAAATTAAAAATAAATTTTTAAAATTTACTAAAAATATAAAATATTTTTGTAGTAGGTATGTATATTTATAATGAATACATATTAATATATGAAATAAATTAAATTAAATCTTATTCAAATTATATTATTAAGATATACGTTTATAAGAAATAAATTTTAAAATTTACTAAGAGGTTTCCAAATACAAAAATAAAAGCGTGCGGAAAAATTATTGAATATTACAGTCCAACTTTAGCACTAATAAACTTTGCAATTTAATTCAACTTTGCAATAGTTTTCAATATAATTTTGGGTAGATCTATATGGAAGTATCTATGAGTTTTGTAGGCAGTGCTGATATCGGAAGCCCAATGATATTTTTTTGGCATGTGTTATGTTTTTACCTCAGGATAATCTGGTAAAACTTAACTTTTAATTAGAAATATTTATTTATGTACTTAATTTAATTCATGGAATTTGGCTAAATGATGTAGATTAACGTTATATCGTCGGTGATACTGCAAAACCGTCTATCTACAGTATCAAATACCTCTTACAAAAAGAATTTTACAGAAGAAACAAAACTATTTTCAATCTCAATTTTGTACTTAATTCATACAAATTAAGTATGCCTAATTTCTAATTTATCCGATCAACATATCATTAAAAACCCGATTATAACACAAAATTAGGCGTAATTCTCACATGCAGTTAGACGGTTTTGCAGTATCACCGACGATATATCTCCTTGCCATAAAGGGTTGTAATTTCACAGAGGTTTGTGGCACCTGTCAAATAAGCAAACCTTTTAAAATGCTACAACTCTCGACTTATAAAAGTAGTACATAGTTTTGAAAATTGAAGTAAAAGCTGATATTTTATATTATAATCGTCATGTAGAATCCTAGTGAAACTGGACAACGGGACGTGATATATCCTATACAATCTTGCCTTATACTGTGAAGGGTTATAGTGTGCTGAGCGGTTGCGAGATTTAAAGTATAAAGAGTTGTAGGTTTGTGATGTATAAGATATATATATATATAAATATGATCATAATTGTATTCCTTTGATAGTTCAAATTCATATTTAAGCTACACATTTACAAATTTCGCAGCACGCTTTTATTTTTGTATTTGGAAACCTCTTAGTAAATTTTAAAATTTATTTCTTATAAACGTATATCTTAATAATATAATTTGAATAAGATTTAATTTAATTTATTTCATATTACTTACTTACTTACTTAAATGGCCCTTACAACCGTGGGTCGGTTTTGGCCGCTGAGATGAAGCCGCGCCAGTCGGATCTGCTTTGCGCGCGCTGACGCCAGTTAGAAATACCAAGCGTTGCCAGGTTGTCCTCAACTTGGTCTTTCCAACGCAGATTTGGACGCCCTCTTCTACGCTGTCCACCTTCGAGTTTCGATTCAAGCACCTTCTTGGCTGGAGTGTTTTCATCCATTCGTTCGACATGACCTAGCCAGCGAAGCCGCTGGATCTTGATGCGCTTGACTATGTCAATGTCGTCGAATAACTCATATAGCTCGTGGTTCATCCTGATTCGATACTCGTTAGCAAAGCAGATAGGGCCAAAGATTTTACGGAGAATCTTTCTCTCGAACGCTCCCAGTACTCTCTCATCGGTGGTGGCCAGCGTCCATGTTTCTGCACCATAAAGTAGGACGGGCATGATGAGTGACTTGTAGAGCGTTATTTTTGTCCGGCGAGAGAGGGCTCTGCTTCTCAATTGCCTACTGAGCCCAAAGTAGCACCTGTTGGCAAGAGTTATTCTCCGTTTGATCTCCAGGCTGACGTCGTTGTTGCTGTTTACGCTGGATCCCAGATAGACGAAGTCCTTCACAATGTCGAACTTGTGGGTGTCAAAATCAGCTTTTTGTCCAAGACGCACGGACTCTTTTTTGCTTGTTGACACAAGGAACTTCGTCTTGTCCTCGTTCACCGCTAGACCCATTCGACGCGACTCTTTCTCCAATCTGGAGAATGCTGCGCTGACTGCTCGTGTGCTCCTGCCAATGATATCAATATCGTCGGCATATGCGAGCAGCATGACACTTTTGTTGAGGATAGTGCCGCTTTGACGGAGTTCGGCAGCTCGAACTATTTTCTCCATCAATAAGTTAAAAAAGTCGCACGATAGGGAGTCACCCTGTCTGAAACCTCGTTCGGTATGAAATGGCTCGGAGAGGTCTTTTCCTATTCTCACTGAGCAACGTGTGTTGCTCAGGGTCATCCTGCAAAGTCTTATAAGTTTCGCAGGTATACCGAACTCAGACATTGCGGCGTATAATCGTTCCCTTATCGGAGTGTCGAAGGCGGCTTTATAGTCGACTAATAGGTGGTAGGTGTCGATCTGTTTTTCTAGGGTCTTTTCCTGGATTAGGCGCAATGTGAAAATCTGGTCTATGGTGGACTTTCCAGGTCTGAAGCCGCACTGATAAGGTCCAATCAGTCTGTTGACGATGGGCTTCAGTCTTTCACATAATACGCTCGATAGAACCTTGTATGCGATATTGAGTAGGCTGATCCCACGGTAGTTGGCGCAGATAGTGGGATCCCCTTTCTTAAGGATTGGGCAGAGTACACTGAGGTTCCAGTCACTTGGCATGCTTTCATCCGACCATATTCTGCTTACGAGCTCGTGCATGCTCTCTATTAGCTCTTCGCCTCCGGTCTTAAACAATTCAGCAGGCAGGCCATCAGCACCTGCGGCTTTGTTGTTTTTCAGCCGAGCAATGGCTGTTCTGACCTCGTCATGGTCGGGTGGCGGAATCTCAACGTCGTCATCAAGTACTGGGGTTGCCGGGTTTGCTTCTCTATCGGTGGAATTGAGGTCATCATCACCGGTCAGCAGTTTAGAGAAGTGATCCCTCCATATTTTCAGTGTGCTCTGGATATCTGTCACTAGATTTCCGTTCTCATCTTTACAGGAAGAGGCTCCGGATTTCGAACCTCCGGCTAGGCGTCTTATTTTCTCGAAGAATTTTCGAGCCTCATTCCTGTCCCCATGCATCTCAATCTCCTCACACTCACGTCTTTCTGCCTCGCTTTTTTTTCGCCTGAAAAGACGTCTCTCTTCCCTCCTCTTCTCTTTGTATCGCTCCTTCGCAGCTCGCGTAGCTACTGACTGCAGGGTGGATTTGTACGCAGCGTCTTTCTCTGCAGTGGCCGCGCGACACTCTTGGTCATACCACTGATTCCTCAGGGGGCGTTGGAATCCAAGCACCTCTTCGGCAGCCGTACGCATAGAGCAGGAGATATGATTCCACTGCGCGCTTATATCATCGAGAGGAGGAGTGCTTTGTCTAAGCAGGTGTGAGAGTCGAGTGGAAAAGGCTTGCGTTGTCTGTTGTGATTGCAGCTTTCCGACGTCTAGCTTTCTCTGCGTTTGGTTCCGTACGTTCTTCGCAGCGCTTAAGCGTGTGCGGACCTTGGCTGCTACAAGGTAATGATCCGAGTCCATATTGGCACCTCGGATAGTGCGTACGTCCATCACGCTTGAAGAGTGCCTTCCGTCAATCACAACGTGATCAATTTGATTTCGAGTTTTTTGATCGGGCGACAACCATGTGGCCTTGTGGATATCGAAATGTTCGAATCTAGTGCTACTAACTACCATGTTTCGTGCTGCGGCGAAGTCGATTAGTCTCGTTCCGTTATCGGAAGTGTTGGCATGGAGGCTAAATTTTCCGATTGTGGGACAATAGATGGCTTCTCTGCCCACCTTGGCGTTAAAATCGCCTAGCACGATTTTGATATCGTGGCGGGGGCAGCGCTCGTATGCGTTGTCTAGGCGCTCGTAGAAGCGCTCTTTTGTCTCGTCATCTTTCTCGTTCGTCGGAGCGTGTGCACAAATTAGGCTGATATGGAAATATTTAGCCTTGATGCGGATTGTTGCCAGCCTTTCGTCCACGGGCGTGAACCTAGAGACAAGGTGGCGGAGTCTCTTGCCGACCACAAATCCACATCCAAATTCGTGTCTCTCCGCATGGCAGCTGTAGTAGATATCACAGGACGCTTGTTTCGAACAGCCCTGTCCCGTCCATCGCATCTCCTGGATAGCGGTGATGTCAGCCTTATATTTTTCGAGGACATCTGCCAGCTGGATAGAGGCACCTTCCCTATAAAGGGTCCGGACATTCCAGGTGCATATCCGTAAATCATGGTCCTTAAAACGTTTGCGTGGGTCGTCATCGTTGTAATCGGTCGTTATCCGAGGCTTCTTTTTTGTTTTCATTGGGCGCATAGGTTTTTTCCGTGGTGGGACCCAAACCCAACGCACGAACCCTCACTCTGAGGGAGATGCTCGCCACTCACTTTAGCCGACTTCTACACCGGGTGGTGTAGAGCGCCGTTTCCAGGGACTTCCACGAGGAGGACTTCCACCGAAGTGGAGGTGTCACCATTTGACAATTTGTCAATTCTGGTGACCAGTGAGTTGACTTGAGACATATATTAATATGTATTCATTATAAATATACATACCTACTACAAATATATTTTATATTTTTAGTAAATTTTAAAAATTTATTTTTAATTTTTTAGTACAGATTTTTATAAAAGCTTGATTTTTAAAAAGTTTTTTTTTATTAGTTTTTTTTATTTTTGCTTTTTTAGTCGTTATACGGTCATTAGAATTATTATTTTGCATAGATCGGTTCAGCGGTTAACGAGTTATAATTTTTGCCCTTAACACCTTCTGTCGATGTAATTTGAACTACTTGCTAGTCTTTGAAAATTTCCACAATGATTTCCTGTACCAAGCATTGTCGAGATCAGTTAAGTGATAAGCGAGATATAAAATTTTGATCTTAACACCCTTTATCGATATAATTTATAACTACACTCTAGAGTATGTTAAATTTGGTGTCCGCAAGAGTAATTGTACCAAGTTTTTCATATATCGGTTCAGCAGATAAAGCGATATGTTTTGTCCTTACCGCCCTCTATCGATATAATTTCTAACTATACACTAGCATATCGTCGTTGTAGAACGAAAAGTCACCAAATACATTTTCAAAATGCCAAATATTCATTTACAAAAATCTTTATATACATTTCTGTTAACTTTTAATCGATTATATCAATTTTTTTAACCAAATGATAAGAAAATGTAAATCTATCAATTGATATTTAAAAATGCATCAATTACATTTTATAGTATTAATCAACAAACTAAAAATTTAAATTATTCATAAAAATGTAGTTTGTGACTTTTCGTTCTACAACGACGTATGTTAAATTGGGGTCCCGAAGGAGTCACTTAATGAAGTTTTGCATAGATCGGTTCAATGGTTACCGAGATATAAAATTGTGCCTCTCGATGAAATTTAGAACTACTTTCTGAACTGCATTAATTTGCGTGCTCGAAAGAATTACTGCACCAAGTTTTACAGAGATCGGTTCAGTGGTTACTGCGATATAAAATTTCGTACTTAACGTCCTCTAGCGATGGAAAATCAAAGCTCTAAGTAAATAAATATAACATATAAATAAATATGACATATTTCTGTCTTCAATACTATACAGACGTAAAATTCTTCTCCATTGAACGCTTTCCCGTAGAATTCTTCACCGTAGAGTAGAAGTTTTAATGTGGTGAGCAGGGTTCGTAGAATATTTGAAATACATTCATTCTCCAAAGAATATTCTCTCTGGGAATTTTTCATTTCATTCATTCGCGAATTTTTGAATGTTTTTAAAATTCTTTGAATTTCATTCTCTCGCGAACTTTTGAAATGATAAATTCATGTATATAAATGTTCTTGATTAAAAAAGAATATTCCGAATAATTCTTTTATATTCCTATTTCATTGGGATTTAGCAGAAACCACTTGCGTTATGGACATTTTTTTGGACAAATTGTTTCCATTGGGATTTGGTCAGAACCCACTTGCATCATTGGAACTTTTTTGAGTGAATCTGTTCCAAAGGGATTTAGTCAGAACCTACTTGAGTCATTGGAAATTTGTTTTGGTGAATCTGTTCCATTGGGATTTTACCAGAACCCAACTGCGTCATTTAACTTTTTTGGGTGAATCTGTTCCAATGGGATTTGGCCAGAACCCAACTGCGTCATTAGACTTTTTTTTAGGTGAATCTGTTCCAATGGGATTTGGCCAGAACCCAACTGCGTCATTGGACTTTTTTTTAGGTGAATCTGTTCCAATGGCATTTGGCCAGAACCCAACTGCGTCATTGGACTTTTTTTTGGGTGAATCTGTTCCATTGGGATTTGGCCAGAACACAACTGCGTCATTGGACATTTTTTTTGGACAAATTGGTTCCATTGGGATTTGGCCAGAACCCAACTGCGTTATTGGACTTTTTTTTATGTGAATCTGTTCCAATGGCATTTGGCCAGAACCCAACTGCGTCATTGGACATTTTTTTGAACAATTCGGTTTCATTGAGATATGACCAGAATCTTACTGCGTCATTGGACTTTTTTTTTTGACAAATTGATTCCAGAACCCTACTGCGTTAAATTTGTCCAAAAAAATGTCCAATGACGCAGTTGGGTTCTAGCCAAATCCCATTGGAACAGATTCACCCAAAAAAGTTCCAATGACGCAAGTGGGTTCTGCCGAAATCCCAATGGAACCAATTTGTCCAAAAAAAAGTCCAATGACGCAGTTGGGTTCTGGCCAAATCCCAATGGAACAGATTCACCCAAAAAAAAGTCCAATGACGCAGTTGAGTTCTGGCCAAATCCCATTGGAACAGATTCACCTAAAAAAATCCAATGACGCAGTTGGGTTCTGGCCAAATGCCATTGGAACAGATTCACCTAAAAAAAGTTCAATGACGCAAGGGGGTTCTGCCCAAATCCCAATGGAACCAATTTGTCCAAAAAAATGTCCAATGACGCAGTTGGGTTCTGGCCAAATCCCAATGGAACAGATTCACCCAAAAAAAAGTCCAATGACGCAGTTGGGTTCTGGCCAAATGCCATTGGAACAGATTCACCTAAAAAAAAGTCTAATGACGCAGTTGGGTTCTGGCCAAATCCCATTGGAACAGATTCACCCAAAAAAGTTAAATGACGCAAGGGGGTTCTGCCCAAGTCCCAATGGAACCAATTTGTCCAAAAAAAATGTCCAATGACGCAGTTGTGTTCTGGCCAAATCCCAATGGAACAGATTCACCCAAAAAAAAGTCCAATGACGCAGTTGGGTTCTGGCCAAATGCCATTGGAACAGATTCACCTAAAAAAAAGTCCAATGACGCAGTTGGGTTCTGGCCAAATCCCATTGGAACAGATTCACCCAAAAAAGTTCCAATGACGCAAGCGGGTTCTGGCCAAATCCCATTGGAACAGATTCACCCGAAAAAGTTACAATGACGTTCTGGCCAAATCCTAATCGAGCCAGTTTGTCCATAGAAACCTTAAAAGTATTTCCTTTTTTATCCATAAAAGTTATATATAAAAAGAATGAAAAAGAAAATTTATTTACATTTGTTTTCAATCGCAAATTTTAATATCATGCGAATTTATCATATCTTTCTTATCGTTGAAGAATAAATGCAACATTCTTGTCGTTTCATTAATTCGTGAAAAGAATTAAAGTTAATAGTTCTCGCGAGAGAATTTTTCGTAAGGAATTTATGATTTTAAAATTCATTCTCCGAATGAATAAGAATGAAAAGAATGAATTTTTTTCATTCGCGTATGTATTTTTACGAACTCTGGTGGTGAGTTTCGGTGTGGTAAGTTTAGGTGTGGTGAATTTAGGTGTGGTGAGTTTTAGTGTGGTGAGTTTTAGTGTGGTGAGTTTTAGTGTGGTGAGTTTTAGTGTGGTAAGTTTTAGTGTGGTCAGTTTGAGTGTGATGAGTTTTAGTGTGGTGATTATCATTGTGGAGAGTTTTAGCGTGGTGAATTGTTATGTTGTACATTTTATTGTGGTGAATTTTAGTGTAGTGAATTTCAGTATGGTGAGTTATAGTGTGGTGAGTTTTAGTGTAGTAAGTTTTAGTGTGGTGAGTTTTAGTGTGATGAATTTTAGTGTGATGAATTTTAGTGTGGTGAATTTTATCGTGGTGAGTTTTAGTGTGGTGAGTTTTAGTGTGGTGAGTTCGTTTTTCTTTTTCTTTATCTTTCATTTTTTTTTGTTTTTCCTTTATTTTGGTTTTTAGTTTTATGTTATTGATTTTATTTTTGTATTTTTGCTTTTGTTTTGAGCTTTTGCTTTTGTTTTTTTACTTTTAATGTTTTTTTTTTTGGATTTGAGTTTTTTGTTTCATGTTCGTAGCTGGTGAAACTGCCGAGTTATATCATATTGAAAGTTTAGGTTGTATGGGAGGTGCCACGCCTACTTGTCCAATCCCGCCCATATATATCCTATCATTCCTTCCAAATCATACCGCAACTGTGGTAAAAATTTCAAGAAAATCGGATGAGCAGTTTAGAGGGTCCATTAATAGCAAATGCGCCCCCTAGCGGACAAAATTCAAAGTTCGGAGTTTGCCATATTTTTCCCCGTGTCTAAAACTATACATATTCTAAATTTCAACATTCTAGGTAAAGAACAGATCTCACACGGTCTAAAAATAGTTTTAGCGCACCCTCTCGGCCAAAATTCGAACTTTAAAATTTATTTTTATATGTGCTACATCGAATACTATATGTGTTCCAAGTTTCAACTCGATCGGAAATAAGGAAGTATGTTAAATTTGATATTTTTGTGCCCGACATACTAACAAACGAACAAACGAACAAACAAGTGAAGTAATAAAATAAAAGCTTGTAAAAATGTAAAAAAATTGAAATGATTTTCTTAAATTTTATGTTCAGTCTTTTTATTCTTTTCAACATAAACAAATTGTTTTCGTGTTTTTTTAATTTTGTTTTATATTTTTTGTTAGTATTTTTGACATTTTGTATTTTATTTTCTGTTGTTTTCTCTTGTATTATTTTTATTATTATTTTATCCTTTTGTGTTTTTCCACTTTTAGTTTTTGTTTTTATCTTGTATTTCTTTAATTCTTGTTTTTGCATTTGTTTTTATGTTTTTTTTTCATTTTGTTTTGCTGTGTTTTTGTTTTGTTTTAACATTATTCTTGATTTTGAGTTTGGTTTTGTATTTTGATTAGGGTAAGTATCGAGTTATATCGAAAGTTTAGGTTGTAGCGGAAGTGCCACGTCCGTTTGTCTAATCCCTCCCACATATAGTTTTTTTCAACCTTATGACAACATAGTTTCCAGGTGTACTAATATTTATACTATGTTTACCGATTTTCTATACAGAATCACGGTCTAAAATTTTGTCTAAAACGGATCGTTTCAGATTCAAACTGCAACATTTAAAACTGTACCATGAATACAAATATTTTTAATATAAGACCCAGTTTTATATGCACTTAAAATATATATGCACTTAAAACTTTAAAATATGCAACATAAAACATGACCCAATAGATCACATTTATTTAACACAAATATGAATAATATAGTACAAATATGATATGTAGTCAAAAAAAGACTCCACCGACGATCGTAATAGGATCATATTTAAATAAGGTAGTACCCGCCAATTTTCTTCGTTATTTCAATTTATGATAATTTTATTTCTTTAAAATCCTTCTTATTTCGCAGCACTGAATACTTAGCATATTTTTATACGCTACACTAAGAGTGAAAGGGTTTGAAAAAAATTAATAACTTTGGAACCAATAAAGATAATTAAATGAAGTTTTTTTATATTATTTTTTGTCTTATTTCGGATCATATTTAATATATTTTGCTAATTTACATCTTTAAAAAAAAAAATGTTATAACTGCCGGAAAATACCTTTAATTGTGAAATTTATGTATAGTGAGCGAACCCGTTTAATGAATGAAACCATTTTAACATACTTTATACTTATTTATGCGTTCACTAAAAATCCAAAGTTTTAAATATATAGCTCTTTTAGTTTTCTTCTTAACGCGTTTTCCGAGTACAAGCGGACGAACGGACATTTAGTATTGTGGTCACACCCGTTAAAAAATTGAAACTATTCTATATGGTAGATCATGGCTGTTTGTAGAACCGGGTTATTGATTGCACAGAAAAAAAAAATCATACTATTTATGAATTTGTTCATCAATTTTATGAATTTTTAATTGTTACTCAACCAATGACCAAATTCAACGAATTTATGAATCGTTCATAAAACCGTACTTAAAAAATTCATAATATTGTCGAACGCGTTCATAATATTTTTGAACTATTAAACTATTTAAAAATTAAAAATAATCTATTTTTTCTTTATTATTTCTTTATATTTTATTATATTATTTTTTTTTATTTCATTTTATTATTTTAATATATTTATTTTTTTAACTACTTACATTTTATTTTATATCTAATCTACTCTTGCTGTTGCTGCCTATTGCTGCTGTTTGTTGTTGAGCGATGTGAAGTAAAACAAATGAAAAACTAAGAATTGTATATGCTATCATCGACTATCGACGCGTAACGACGAGTAGTGCAAATAATCACTGCCCATCATGAGGCATGACGCATCACCAAAATAAAAATATCTATTTATTGAATTCTCAACATGGCTGCAGTTGCACACATACACAAATACTCAAATGCCTACCTACCTACTTTGTGTTGTATTTTCTATGCTCCTTTTTGTGGACTGGTCTTTTATTTTTCAGTATCGGTTTTATGATCGGCTGAATTGCACGTGACGTGGATGCAGGGCTGTTTTGCGTCAAAAAATGAATATGAATACCTTAATGGACGCAATTCATAACAATTATGAAGCGTTTTTTATATCAAAATTCTTTAATCATAAAAAAAATCCACACGACATTTTTCTTTGTGTGTACCATATTGATTAAATAGTTCAGTTTTTAAAAAGTATATTTCAAAAGGACATATATACAAAAAGCAATCTATTAAATTTTTAAAAGGATATATGGTGACATTTTGTCTATTCATTAAATTATTGATTTGAATGGCAGTTCAACGGGTTCAGAACTTATGAAAAAAAATGTTCTCTCAAATTCACAAAATGTCATAAGCTTTGTCAAATCAAGTTTTTAAGATATAGCTTATTTCTATTTTTTTTTTAAGTTTATATGGATCCGTGCATAACTTTGCCCGCGCGTAGATAGGTGCCACGTCCCTTTGCCCAATCCCAGCAACATTTAACGTGGCAGTTAGAATATTAAATATGATCCTTTGTTTCCATTTTTATCTCTTAGGAGTTATAGCATTTTTTAAGTTTTTGTTATATTGAAGGTGCCACGCCGCTTTATTTATCTAATATAATAATTATTTCAACATTGTAATAATAATAATAGTTTGGCGCTACAGTCCTATAAAAACTTAGCCGAGCTCTCTATTGAGCTGTGCATGTTATGTTTGTACTCAAAGTGATGGGACCTACGGTTTAATGCCGAATCCGTACGGCGCACATTGGGGTATTTGAATAAAAAACCTGGCCAAAAGTCAATTTCGTAAATTTCATCTCAGCTCATAAAAATGTACATATTGAGATACCTTTAATAATAGCGCATATATTATTATTTTTATTTTTATTTTAAGGAAAACCAAATTGTGGTATTCTTACTCCAAAGTTAGAAATTTTAAATATTATTTTTTTTTGTTAATCTCTATTTTGAACTTGAAATTTTAGTTTTTCATAAAAAAGTATTGGGTGACTTTTAGTTCTACAACGACGATTTAAATGTTATACGGAATTTATTAATGGTTATATTTTCTTCAAATAAATATAATTATTATTATTTTATAATATGTGGTACTGTTTTAATGAAGTCTTAAAAATATTGCTTAATAAAAATAAAACAAATTTGAATGCAATATTTAAAAATTGATTTGGTTTTAAAGTAGAAAAAAACATCCTTCCAAATTTAGTATTAATTGAAGAAGAAATTAAGTTAAGTTTTATATATAAATGAAAATGGTTCTGCTTCCTCTACCATTTTAATTTAATCGAGTTTTTATGAAAGGGTTTTATTCGTATTATTAGCGACAACTCAAAATTACTGGATTGATTTGAATGAAATTTGGTAGAAATGTGTTTAGATGTAAGGCATAACTCTTTAATGGGGTATACACTGTCATCTCCCCTACAATAAATTTTGGTAATTAATATTGATGAACGCTTTCATAATATTTATGAAAAAAATTCCTGATATTTATGAACAACATTTTTTTCTGTGCACTATAGATTAAAATAAAGTAATCTGAACAATATACCCAAATTGATTCCGATGAATAGAATTTTTTTGTACATTCAATTCAATAAATTATTTATTAAAAAAAAAAACTATATCAACATTATGTTTTAATAAAATAATCAAATATACTCATAAACCAGTTGGGAAGGTTAGATCACATGGGAAATTTTAAAGTAGGTGTAATTATGATAGTTAGGATTATCAAAATTATAGTCGGTCTAATCCGACTATAAATACCCTACACATATGTGTGGTTACCATTCAAAGTGATATATAGATCACCAGGGTACACGAATCCTGAAAATAACTACAAACATTCAATCGCTGAAGAATTTCCATTCATTTGATACCCATATTTACAAATGGGTAGGTGTACCGAATTTCGATTTTTTTTTGTGAACCACAAGTCTTTTCGCCGGAAAACATTATTTTCATGTATTTGAGCACGATATCAATATATATTTGACCAAAAAAGTTTACCTAAGCACGTATACATAAAAGTTGATCTTTATATGTACATTTTATATGAGGTATTTGAACATAAGTGGTCGGATCATAAGTCACAATGGACCGATCTCGCCAATTCGCACATACAGCGTAGGTATATTAGTAATCTAAGTTATAAGTTTCATTTATCTAGCTCTTCAATTTTAAAAGTAGTAGGGATTTCAACAGACAGACGGACAGACAGACAGACAGACAGACAGACAGACAGACAGACGGACAGACGGACAGACGGACAGACAGACGGACAGACGGACATCGCTAAATCGACTCAGGAGGTCATGCTGATCAAGAATATATATACTTTTCCATACCGGAGATGCTTCCTTCTGGGTGTTACAAACGGCGTACCAAACTGAATATACCCTTTCACTCTTAGTGTAGGGTATAAAAATAGATAAATTTATACAGGCTATCAAAAAAAAGAAACTAGTTGGTATTAAAGTAGGCGTGGCATCTAAAAATTTCACTGATTATTACTTTTGCATTAGGCATTACCACAGGTACACTTATACACCGTTTAAATGATGTTCATAACATACGTCAAAATCGAAGCTACTTGCAGATTCATCGAATCCACACCAGCAGCGCGTCGCGAAATAAACTGTTGCCAGCGAATGCGATTGCTAATATGAAGGATGTGTACGCTAATGCAGTTAATAATTTAGTCGGCGCAGTTTCAGCGAAAATGTAATTGTATTGATGTACATTGTTGGTTATATTTACCAATTTTATTTTCTGTGAACGATGTTGTTAGCCCCAGTTCAAGCTTGAACCGGGGACTTTTCGGCTGTCCGTCCAACGCACTAACCTCGAGCTACCGACGCTACATAGCAATACCTATATAGAAAATGATTATAAGACAAATATTGCAAAATAATTCAAAACTGTAAAATATATGGAAGCTGATATATGGAAATTTGTTTTGAATTTTTTTCTTTTCGCGGTACAAAAAACGAAACCAAAATTTCGATGATTAGTTATACTGTTGTTGATTCCTTTGAATTCCATGTCATTTAATTTGAATTTTTCGAACACCTAATCGTAAAAATAATGAATTAATATTATCTAATGTGAAATTTAACAATTGTAGGATTTTTATGCACAATTATGCACTGCTCGTTGAAAATAGTCCACCAGAAGACCAGACTTTTTCAACAATATAAGACAACTTCAAATCTACTTCCAAAAAATTTAATGCTTGAGAACGTTTATAACTCCTAAACAACAAGGAATATCAAAAAGTTATATATGAAGAAAATGATATCACATAAGTATACTTTTAGATGCATGTATAAAAATGTTAAAAGTATTCAACTTAATGTGATTTCAGAAAAATATATGTTGTAATGTGCGTATGAATGTAGTGTAAGAAACGGAGTTTTGGTCCATATGTATTGTTCTGCATGTTTAAATATTTCCTGAACGAGAAATGGTACTCCGTTGAGGTCTCGTTTTAAAGCTAATAAAACAAGGTGTTGGAAAATTTAAGTCGTAACTTCTGAACTGAACAAATGTTATTTCGCCCATTTTTTGTAACTTTAAACCAGTGTATCTCTGAAAGTAGTAGTCGGAAAAAATATAAAGCAGTAAGGAAAGTTGGGTCAGATGGGAAATTTTGAAGTAGGGAAATTGTGATAGTTTGTGTGGTGAAGTTAATAAGAATTATGAAAGTTATTGTCGGTCAATGCATATCTCGATACCCTTAATCAGTTATCAATATTTCATTCGAATCGAACCCCTAGTCGATTTGATGTGGAATGGCTCATTAACCAATTTCAAAATAAGCCAATAGGTAAGTTGCAAATATACCGCAAGTTAGGATGTTTGCTGTAAGTCTATTGTAAATATAACAATTTATTTCCGGTTGTGGAAAACATCCTGTTACTACGACGCTATTTACGAAAACTAAAACGTTTAAATTTTGTGTATGAAAATTTTCAGATTAAATTTTAAACGTGTTACTTTTCGCAAGAGGGGCCGGTATGTCATAAGTTTATTTAAACTTATGGTAAGTTCAAATTTTTCTACAAGGCATAAATTTAAATTGATATGATGTTCCGGCTAGATCATTAACAACATTGTATTTCTGATAACAAAAAACATTTGCTGAATGCATTCTTTTTTAAAATCATTCAGAATAGGAAAGAAAATTCCCATTTTTAATACAAATTTGCATTACTATTATTTATATTTTTTAAGTGAATGAATTTCCGAAAGAATGCATTATTTAATAATTCTGTCATAAGCAAGTCATATTAAATAATCATACGTTCCTTTCAAATCCGCAAATTCACAATAAATTGCAGATGGCATAACAAAAGAGACTAGTTCTTCTGTGAAAAATCATTTGGCAAATAATCATGCTACCTGTGACATATTCGCAGTAGGTATATTCTCAATAGTACGATTAAATCAGTACATAAACAAACAAAAATAGCAGCAACTATCACAACCTTATATTTTCGTATGGTTTTGATATTTGCTATGGAATAGGAATTAGCCAAACAACAATTTTTACCAGTATCTAGCCAGTTTTACTAGGCACTTGTATATTTTATGGCAAGTAAACAGCAACTTGCAAACGATGTAAAACTGGTTGGTTCAAAGACTGGCTATAAAACTAAAAATGTTTAAAATCCTTTGAACTAATTTTTTGAGTATTTAAACCTCGATATCCAAATGATCACCATTCTTGCACTTTTATATTTCTGATAGGAAATTTAATCAATTTTAAATCAGCATCATTCGTCGTGATTCCGCGGTCGTAATATAATTAAATGTTAAACATTTTATCAAATTTTATTAATTTTTTTTTGGCTAACCACTTCAAATTCTTTAATATTTTATATAGAATACAATTTTTTTTTCAAATTTATATTATTAATACTGTTTTTAAAAAAATCTTTTATTTATTATTCACAAAAATGGTTTTTAATTACACTAGTTTTTAATTACACAGCTAAAAAGTTTCTCTTTTGGTAGAATGATTTTTAGAAAAAAATATTTGAATCATTTCTTGAAGCATTTTTGTACTAAGGAAAAAATAAAATTTTTGAATGATTTTATATTTTTATTTAAGTTATCTGCGGAAACATGCCAAATACGAATTATTAGAATAAAGCAGTTTTAAAATTGATGAGATTTTGTAACTGAAAAGTTAAATTGCAAGAATGGCGCACGCGTGATAACCGAGAAATAAAAACTTAACAATGGCGTAATTTATGAAACGTAAAATACACCCTTTATTACTTATATCAAGGGAACATGAATACACGGATAGAAAAGATTTGTTTGAATATATCGTAATTCAAAATTACGATATAAATTATAATTTTAATTCTATAATTGTACTGTGCGCACATTTGACAATAATTTTCGACACCAGAAATGAAAGTTACATTGGATTTGGACATTCTAAGAACAATGGCGTTTTCAGTTTTTTGCCTACAAGTCCAGTTTCAATGATATTCGAAAAAAAAACACGTTTTCGAGAATGCTATTGGTTGGTAAGCGTTGAATATAAAGTCAGTCTTATTTTTATTTTATTCAAAACATGCATAACAAACACAAATTATATGTACTTATCAATTTTCAAAATTCATTTAAAAGGACCTTAGATATGAAGCAAAAAGTACTCATTTATGATTTAAAAATGGCCCATTTTTGTAATTTTTTTCTTAATTCGAAGGTGTGCACCTTTCTTGTGGTTTACATTATAAATTAGCAAATCTCATCAATTTCAATCATGTTTAATTGTTATTGTATTAAGGGAGATAGTTTGGTCAAACTTATTAATTCATTTCACCCCTTGAAAACAGTTATGAGTTTCAGAATTTGTAAAGTATTATTATGAAACAGAATTTATATCTGGTATCAAGAGGTCCAATGAATTGAAAAATTTTACCCAAAATATCTGTTTTACCACAATAATATTGTAAAAGAATACGAGTTAATAATATTTCTACGAATTTATTATGCTTAATAATTTTTTTTTTTTTTTTTAACTTTTTACTTTTTATATTACGTATTCCCAATTTTGACGTTTACGATTTTTTTTTAATAAAACAGGATTGTAATTAATGAGATTTGCTAATGTATAATGTAAAGCAACATCTGGGAATTGAGAAAAAATTCCAAAAATGGCTTTTTTTAGCCCAAAATGTCATTTTGTTGTTTCATATCACAGGTCCTGTAAAATGAATTTTAAAAATAGATATGTACATATAATTTGTGTTCTTTTATGCATGTTTTGAATAAAATAAAAATAAGGCTGACTTTGTACTAACGCTTACCAAGCAGTAAAATCCTCAAAAAAGTTTTTTTTCGTTTTTGTCGAATATCCTTGAAACTGGCCGTGTAGGGAAACCATTGATCTTAGAATGTCCAAATCCATAAGAATATGTAACTTTTTGTAAAATTATTATACAATACTTAAACAAATTATACCCAAAATATATCATTTGCTAATAATAGCAAAATCTGAATGCCAAATTATAGCAAACTTTAAAATGCATTTAAAGCATACTTTTATTTGAAATAGTGAACTGTTTGCTAGGAATCTTAGTACTGCCAGTTTGCAAAAGATCGCGCTAGTGTCGCTAGTGTGCATATCGCTAGTGTAGCTAACATGCACTATATTCACTACACTAAGAAAACATAATGTTTATGAGAGTGTTGCTGCAACTAAAATACTACTCGCTTTAACAATTCTAATATGCAGAAAATACAAATAAATTTGCAGCAAAAGATTAATTAATTTGTAATCAACACATAATTTGTATTATTTGTGAGATATTTCTTATAAACATCACGAAAAACGTCATATTTGTGGTAGATTCACTGCAACTACTGGAGAAATAGGTAGCATTGCTGCAAATATTCACATATTCCACAGATATTAATGCTTTTGGAACAAAACTATTAATATTGTCTAAATATCACAAAAAGTGGCAAATATTTGACTTGAATAAATTGCAACTGCGATGATGTTTAAGGCTCTAATACTTTTCAACCATCTTTCGTTTTCTTAGTGTAGAGTCATTTGCTCGCAGTAGTTAATGTAATGTGTCTGTAATTCGTAGACAGATATTTAGTGCACGCATTCATGTTTTAAATAGTTTGTGAAATGTGAATACACCAGGGAAAAGGTAAAATAAAATATATATTCAAAATTAAAAAGTCTGCAAAAAGTTTGTTAAAATAGAAAAAAACTTTGCTGAAAATAGCAAAGTGGCCGATTTTGCTGACACAGCAAATTATTACATTTGTGCTATGTTTCGGCAAACTTTTTGTATGCTATTAGAGCAGACAATTTAGCTGTTTTAACTAATTGTTTCCTGTTAACTCCAATTCATAAAAAAACAAAAAATATTTTTTTCTGTATTTTATTTTATTTAATATATTTTTATTTCTTATATACTCCTATTTTTTTTTATATAAATTCAATTTTCTTTGTGTTTCTTATACATATTTATTTTACCTTCTCCCTTGTCCGTGCATTCACATTTCACTCTCGCAGCGTGCATTATTATTACGTAGAGTGTTTTATATAAACATGTTGTCGAAAAAGAGTCTACAAATTATAGACGCATTAGTTTTAGCGTGTAAACGACTATAGTAAATATGCGGCCACCTAGTGCATGTTAGCTACACTAGCGATATGTAAAAGCGCAAACTCCTGCAAACTAGCAGAACTAAGTTTCCTAGCAAACAGTTCGCTATTGGAAATAAAAGTATGCTGTAAATGCAAATTAAATTTAGTGTAGTGCATTTTTTGCAATAAATGCATGTTTTCACTCAAATTCATGTTTTTGTGAATATTTTTGGGTTTTTATTCTGTTTTGTAAGCTAATTTAAACAAATTGGACATTTGTCTTAATTTCCTTCTAAGCGCAATATATGGCCTGCAGTTATTTCATCCCATGTCATATAATAATTACCATATAATAATTTATCCTATTGACTATTTTTAATAGTAAAAAACTATTATTTACATAGAATTTTTTTCTGGGTGTGGCACACGTAATGTACCGAGATGCCGAAAAAATATGGAATGATTTTAAAGTTGAACCAATCAGCTTAACCAATCAACGAAATAAAGTTGAGTCATTTTCAAAGACAGTATTTTACTCTCGTAGGTTTCCCATTGACTGTCGATAGGATGTATCGCCGTATAGAAAAGTAATTTATATTTTTTTAATAATGCACTCGCGGTGAGTGGAACCAGCAATCTCGACCCGTAGTCCAACCCGTAGTCCAACCCACGTGATCACGCTGAATCACGTGTTTTTTTTTGCTATTGTTTGTTGGTGAGATTGGTCAACCGAGCGTGGCACCTCCAATACAACCAACATCTTTAAAGCACAATAATGATGTTATGATGTTAGGGATTTTGATAAAATATATCTCAATTTTTAACGGAGATGGAAATGTGAAAGACCTTCGATGTGCTGTTCATATAAAAAAGTAAAAATTTCCTCAAAGAATAATACTCCGTTAAAGAATTGGTTTAAAATCTTTGAGAATTGTCGTTATTTGTGAATGTAAGTATGTATGTATGTATGTATGTATGTATGTATGTATGTATGTCTGTATGTTCCGAATAGACGTCTAAACGGCTTAACCGAATTGAATAAAATTTTGACACAATATGTATGTTGGGTCTGGGCAGAGTATAGGCTATATTTCGGTGGGATTGGTGGACTGGGCGTGGCACCTCCCATATATCCGAAAAATTAAAAACACATTATATCAGCAATTAGGATAGCAAATTTAATGAAATTTTGGTCAAACTCTACTGGGAAGAATTCTACGGGAAAGAATTCTACCGGGGAGAATTCTACGAGAAAACGTTCTACGGGGAAGATATAAATAATAAAAATGTTCTTTATATTAATAAAATCACTACATATTATTGTATTCACAAAATCTTGTCACGAGTCGTGCACGGGTCCAGCTAGTTATCAATAAAAGATAATTCGGGGTAGAATTAACCAGGGAGAAATTGACTTTGAGAAAAACTATTTTTGAAGCGATTTTTTTGGTTACTACATTTATAACTCGATTAAATCGGATCCCGCACACTCACTCACGAAAAATTTGTACTCACGCACACTCACTCACGGTATTTTTTGGTCTACTCACACTCACTCACAATCACGTGAGCAAAATTACGATTCAATCACAATCACGCGTGATCACGCTCACATGCCCATCTCTAATCCACAGTACTTCACGAAAAGGTCAAAATATTCATAAGTTTGGTCAATGTGTTAACTCAAAAAGTGAGGCGCATTAAAATTTTTGGAAAATTCTAGATTTTTTGAACTTACTTTAATGTTCATAATCACAAAAGGCATCACTATATAAACTTTTATCTCTGTGAAATGGAATTGCTAAACCAATTAAGATATTAACATATTACTATTTATGCTTCATTTTAAATGGTCTTAAATGACTAATTATTATATAATTTAAAATAACTTCAATGGTATGTGTCCTTAAAATAGCGAAAAAGTTTTAGTTAAAAAAGCTTTATAAATAAATATATTTTTTCCGAAATTAAGTAAAAACCGTGGTATTAAGTTTTTTTCACATGCATTAATATCAGAGTATATTGGTACAAAAAAAAAAATATTTTGTACCACAAATTTCTGTTTTTGCCCATATATATATCGTCGGTGATACTGCAAAACCGCCTAACTGAATGTGAAAATTTCGCCTAATTTTGTTTTATAATCGGGTTTTTAATGATATGTTGATCGGATAAATTAGATAAAAGCGCAATTTAAAATAATATCAGAGTTCAATTAAAAAAGATGTAATTTTGCAGTACTGTGTTATAAATTGATATTTTTAAAGTGCATGTTTTTGTTGCATATTTTTAAATTTCAAGTGCATATATATGTGCATATTTTGGATTTTTTAGTGTATGAGAATCCAAACCCTAGTAAAAAGATAAAGTCAATAATAATATATAAAAACGTAAAAGTTATCAGAAATAAAAAAATACTAATATCAGAAAAAAAAATCTATTTTTTTGTTGTTTTTTTTTTTTTGAATCGGAATTAACAACAAAAAATAGTTTAAACAGCTTAAATTCTCTGTTCTAATGAAAAAAACAAGTTTGCTGAAACAAACTGTCATTTGCTTTTTAAAAAATATACATACACCCAAAGAACGAATCAACCGTCTTTTTTTGCCAACCGATTTACTTAGTTCTGTCAACATTCGACTGATTCAGTTGTTGCAACCGTCTTTTTTTGCCAACCGATTTACTTAGTTCTGTCAACATTCGACTGATTCAGTTGTTGCAACACCGCGTATCAGTTCACACAACTAATGAATACAATTGCCACAACCAATTTTTTTAGTTGTGGTAGCCAACTTAATTATATGAAGTCGGCCATTTTACCTCGCCCTAGAGCTCCAACATGTTGCAAAGACGAAGTCAGCGTCACAACAACGTTCTTGAGATCGAACATTGCCGACGATTCGTTGTACTGCTGACTTCGTGTTTGCAACACGTTGGAGCGCTAGGGCTGCATATAGAAATACAACATATAGACACAAAATCGCAAGAACTCTGTAGAATAGTATGTCACTTGTTGAAGAAAGTATAATTGAACATGAAAGAATCGAACAGTAACAACGATAAAGCCTTAAAACAATTCCAAAAATTGTTTCACACGTAGGACGCGCTGTCCGCAGGACAAAACAAAACGAGTGAAAATTCTAAAGCTTGCGCGACTGGTGTTGTCCTGCTTTGGCATCGCTTTTATACAAGACAACTGTTTTCGCAGTTGAATCAAATAAAAATTGGTTGCTACAACTTAATGTTATATAATTATCTGTTAAGTCAAATAAATATTGGTTAGGTCTCATTTTGAATTCAGTTGCCGTAGCAATGGAAATAAAAAAATTGAAAATGGATTAAAAGTTTGTTTCTCCAATCAATGTTGCAGTTGCTTCAACTAATAATTGGTTACGCTTCATACTTTTGTTCCCCACAAATGAAAATCAGTTGAGGCTGACTAAATTTGGTAGATGGAAATGAATATTCGTTGAAACAACTGCACGCCAAGCAATTATTTTTTTGTGTGTATGTATATGAATGTATAAAAGAAACTACATACAAAAATGTAGAAACAAAAATAAATATAAATAATTTTGAAACATATATGCAAAATTGTAAGGATAATATTTCATAGATTTGATTTTAATAATTTACGATTAAAATTTCCTCTATAAAAATCGGAAAATAATGAAAGAAATGATGTCGATTCACGCTCATTTTTGGAACAATTTTTTTAAATGAATTCTTATAATACGTTTTAAATTTTATATATGTATTTCGAAGACTTTTCGAGTTATTGGTTCTTATATAAAAGTGACTAGGAGGTCAGCGTGTCGATGCTGAACAAAATTCCGGAGGATTGCCGATACGAAAAATTTTTACCTGGGAACAAAAAATTCCGAGGAAAACAAATTCCCCCAAGTGTTCACGATAGGGCTGATTAATATCATATGAAGGTCATATTGTCCATCCATCAGATTGTACACGGAAAACACGCTATGAAGAAAACTAAAATGTTATATACATTTATATATGTATATATATATATATATATATATATATATATATATATATATATATATATATATTTATATATATATATACATATATATATATATATATATATATATATATATATATATATATATATATATATATATATATAAATATATATATATATATATATATATATATATATATATATATATATATATATATATATATAAATATATATATATATATATATCTGTGGCAATATGAAATAACAGCATATATCGAGATATATTCAAATTGAGTTATTAATACCATCGTAATCCTGATATTCGAATTCACTTTGTGTCAAATTTTAATACTAATCCTTCTTATAGTTGCTGAGATACAAGCAAAAAACCTAAACGAATGTCTACTTGTTATTAAATATTAATTTTTATTACAAAAAAAAAAAGAAATCGAAAAAAATTCAACCAAAACATTTAACAGACATTTATTTTATTTAAGTTTTTCATAAATTTGCAAATGAAAACATTTTCGGAATCAGTCATAAAGCTTTAAAATGCTCTCCTGAAAAGTTCAAAAAAAGAGACATATGCTTTTATTTCATATTGCCACAGATATATATATATATATATATATATATATATATATATATATATATATATATATATATATATATATATATATTTATTTATATATATATATATATATATATATATATGTATATTATATATATATATATAATTATAAAATTTGTAAAATAGTTTAAGTCCTTTAATGGATACGCCTACTATACACCAATTTCACTCACTTAAATATTTAGAGGTATTATCTGGCTGTTGAAAAAAATTAATATAGCTAAATTTGAAATGTTGGTATTGAAATGTACTGAACAATCTATGTTTTACTTCCGAATAACGCTCTTATAATATTGAGTTAAAAATATGAAGAAGCACATGTACAAAAAGTAAACATTTTCAAAATAGCTCAAAATTGAAAATGCACATAATGTACAGAATATTTTATAATTAACAAAAAGATGGAAAATGAACCAGAAAATGGCGTGACATTTAGTTTACAATAATACCCGTTATTTATGCAGAGAATTTCCTTGGACGAATTATCTGAACGAATATGGCACAAATCTATGGTTCCGTGATTTGGAGATTGACATCTCTTGAATGTACATCAAAAAAACTGAATAGATTTTATGGAAAATAAATTGCCATCAGAATATTTTATTTTTTATTTTGAAAATATGACAATATAAATAAAACATAAGATACTCAGGTATAAATTTATTAATTAAAAAGACTTTACAAACATGTTTTAGTAATTATTAAATTTATTTATTTTTTTCATGACTAACTGTAATAAAGACTAAAATACTGCGAGTGTTTTATTGATTTGTGATCTTTGTATAAATCATTTTAAATTGCTTTAGTCCTATTGCTTCTCTAAATTTCGGCATGATTTTCAAAATATGTACTCTGCAATTGAGAGCAGATTTTTTTTACAATTTCTTGCATGACTTAACAATACAATACATACATTAATTAACAGTAAATTATTTATTTTCTTTATATATTTAATTTGTCACTCAATGTGAGTGAATAAATAGAAATTTTAAATAAATATGTATATAATTACGTTCATCATATATTTACTTAAACGATCCATTGGCTCTGTTATAATTCAATTCCTGGTATAATAGTCATTTAATTATCTACAAATTGTCTTTTTCGTTTTGTTTTAATGTTAATTGTCTTTGACTAACTTAACCGTCTAACGCCAATTTTTACTGTCCCGGTACCACTTGTTGGTACCGCATCCAGGGTAGCATTTCGTAATGCACCAGATGTGTGTGGGGTAGTAGTGCTTTATGAAATGCATATATGGCGTAGATACTGTATCGCTGGAGCAACCTTGTCCGAATCCGGACTGCGTGGACACTGGCGTTGACTATAGGTCCGGTCCGTTAGACGATTTATTCAGATACACGTATAATACAATTTATTGCTTAGGTACTTAATACATATGTGCGTTTATATTTGCTATATTCTTAGTAAATAGTTCTGCGCCATAATCCGCTTTGTGGGCATCGTTCTACGCGGCGCCATCAGTGCAACTAGTAGACGTAAATGGTCTTCAGTTGGGGCTTCAACTCTGGTGGTATGGTGGGTACCGGCTCCTGTGGCTTTTTCGCCACAAGGCGCTTGAATCGGCCACTGAACTGTTTGCGGAAACCCTTGAAGCCATTTTTATCGTTGGCGGCAATCAATGCATCCTATGAGAATCGAATAAAAATAGAGAAAAAAACAATAAATTAACTCAAGAGTCACAATGAGTAGATACATTAATTTATTAAACAGATACATGTGAACATTTCAAACAGTCACGAATGACATGCGTTTGCAGCGTGTTCAAACTTTTTATTAGGAATACCATGATGTAAACATTGCTTTCACAGAGCGATGTTTGTCAGTTCCGGTTACTATCTATAACAACAAATGTATACAGTTTCAATTTTTAAATGATATAATTGAAATCGGTAACGATAGTGTTTTGCTTGATGGACAGAGCAAAGGGGATTGTGCTAAACGAACTGTAATCTGAATATCATGACTTTAGTCGCATCAACGGTGGATTTTAGATTATGAATTACTAATTTTTATTAGCTATAATTTATTAATTATAATTATAATTACTTAAGGCAGTAGCTGAATTAAATAAAATTGAACAGTACCCCATCGACCTCTGCGATCGCCTTCTCCACATTCGGTTACTAAGCAGACAAGCGAATTAAAATGATTGCGGCAAGTATTCGTGGATTTCGGATTTACTGTTCTCCTCGTTTTTCACACACACGAATACGTTTTAAAACGAAATTCGTAATGTATAACCACACAAATACGCAGCCATTGAGTTTCGCGCATGGCTGCGGGTTGGTAAATTGCCACTGCTCAAAAGCTGTGCTTGCGGTCGCACACTTATGCACATCGTGTATGGCGGAGTGTGTGATTTTTTCGAGCCAGTCAAGGCGGTCGGTCGCTCGGGTGGTAAGGAGGTCGGTCGGTGTCAACACAAACAGCAGATAAAAATAAAATGTTTTTAAAAACCAGTCGGAAATCTTATAGTCGGTCTTTCCCGACCAGCCTGAATGAGTCAACCCTAGCCTGCACTTGAACAGAACAATTTAGTGGGCAACAGGCGGTGAAGCTGGTTTCTAAGACGGGAAATATGTAGTTGCGAGAAGCGTAATTGTTTTGAATATTTTTAATTAATTATACGTGTTATGACTAATCAAAAATAGCATTGTTGCTATTTATATACACTGCGCTTATCGCATAATGCGGGTATTTTCGATTTTCAAACTATCAGTTTACGTGAATTGCCGTAGTAGAAAATAGGGATCAGAATGCTGTGAAAAATGCAAAAATTAGAATTAAATACTTTGGTGTGGTACATAGATGTAACAATAAAAACAGTTTTACAAGAAATTACAAAAGAAACGTTTTGTTATTACTACAAATGCTTGGTAGGTACTGTAAACGGACTAGATGCAACGATCAGTTCTAAAGGTGAAAGTGGGACAGCTGTTCGGCTATGTATAATGTTGAATTTAGTTAGTGCAATGTTATTTTTACGTCGAGGTGAACTTGAAATGCGGCGACAAAAACTGTTGCCAATCTGTAGAAACATAATTTAATAGATACAACTATTGCAAAATATCCGCAATTGGCCAGAAATAAACATCTATAATCCGCGTCGCTTGCTGGGCAACTTTTCGCATGACTTGAAATATAAATTAATAAGAGAAAAAATTAAGAAAAAAAAATATCACCACACAACACAAACGAGTAATTTGCTCAGTTTGTGCGCAGAAAATAAATAAACAAACAAAACAATAAAGCAACGAAAGTCAAAATGGCGCAGACTGACGAAATTAATTAAAATTAATAAATATTTTAATTGTTGCAAATGTCGTGCTCGTTGAGGGACACTCTGTGAAGTGTGATGCGCGAATATTGTTAGTATAACCGAGCGATAGCTTAGTGAGGAAACAAAAGACGCGCGTCATCATATTGTAGCATTTACTTCAGGGTACTCTACATTTATAGTAGGCTCTACGGATAGTTGAACGTGGACACGATATAATTGCTCGTTTGTTGAGTTATGTGTACAAGAGTTATACAACGAAATATAGAGTCTGTTTACCCGTAGTAAATACTAGCCCGAAACTATAGCTAGTAGAAAAATACGCTTTGATCAAGTCTTTAGGGACTCAGTATTAACGACTATGATAAATGGCACTGACACAATAATTGACAATTCGCCAATACATCATTAAACACTTTTAGGCTAACTACAAAGTCTTATCTTATATTCGTCCTATTGTATTAAAACCTTACAAAAGTTAACGACAGTTCTTGGTAATTTCTGAATCAGTGTTCGTTCAAATTTGGAATGCAAAAATAGTGTATAAAAATGAAACTTCAAAACTGATTTATAATTTAATATATTTCAGGAACAAAATCCAGTCAAACACAAAATCCAGAACAAAATCCAGTTTAATATATTGAAAATCCAGTCAAAAAATCTGCTGTTCACTCATTTTGTGTAAACTCTGTTTGAAAAATAAAACCTTCTGCTTGTTGTTTTGATCTTGATCTTCGCCATCTGATTTTTGCCATGTAAGCAGGCAGGCGGGTAACGAAGGTGCTAACTCTACAAAGGGTATACGTCGTACTACCTGTTCGAACATTTGCAATCGTTGGCATCGTAAGATTCATTGAACTAGCAAAATCATCACGGATGATTACAGGCAAATTAAATTGTTGCTACGTTCTCATTGTTGAAGGGATCTTGAAGACGTTTCTCACGTTTTCAACACAACTACTGCCAGCAGCTTTTGCTTTGTCGTCTAAGGAGTGCCATTAAGACCATTGACCTGGGCTAACCTTGGTCCGTGGCAGAGCAGTGCACTGTATAGGGTGGTTTTAACAAAATGTTCGTGTGTGTTACGTCGGAATAGGTTTTACCGAGTTTCTTTGTCACTGGTAGAGTTTGCAAATATCTGATTTTGTGTTAGCTTGCTTGCTCTCTCCTTTGCTTGATATTACAACGTAGTTGTAGTACGCACAACTGTACGTCACTGAACTATGTTGTAATGATGATGACAGCTAAGTAAAATATGTTCCTATCCCAGAATTGCAATCTATCTACACATTTATTTGAACCCATATACAATATCTATAATATAGGTACTTACGAAATTATTGCTGCAATTGTAAATGTTTGGAGTTGGTGCCTTTGGTGGAAATACCCAGCCGTTAGACACAACGGCCCCGCCGCTCGTTCTGGTAAAGGTGACCTCTTGGTGGTCGTCATTGTTGTTGTTGGTGTGGGTAGCATCATTGTTAACTCCGACCAACACCGATGCTGCGGTGGTGAATATTGGCGACTGCTGCTGCAGGTTGTTGCTGCTATTGCTGTCCGCACTATTATTGCGGCTGTGAGGCCCGAAGTTGGTCTGCTGGGCCTCGATGGTCGCAGCGCTGGCAGAAGAAGTCTCCTCCCGTTTTCGAAGTTTACTGCGAACGAGACGCATTGTCATTAATGTTCCGGTGCTGCCGACCATTTTTCATAAAAGTATTAGTTGTTACAAAATGTATGCGATGAGATTAATGTTTGGGTTCGGAATCGAACGTTTTTAGCAGCTTTATCACAGTTCAGTTAAATTCAGTTCGTTTTCAGCAATGGGTCTGTTTACGACTACCACTTTGACGTTTATTTAAGTATTTATTAAAAACAAGGTTCGCACCAATTCGAATCCCGATATAAATTATTACAATACAATTGACTAGAATTATTATCGATTTTATTTCTAGCTGCGTTTGCTATCAAGGCGTGTGGCAGGACAGAATGTAATTGGGTTGAGTTTAGTTGGCTGACGCAGTTCTCCCACCAAACAGTAGCGCTTGGCTTGTTATTGCAGTAATTGCTAGCTGTAGGCCACCAGGTTGTACATCTGATTTAGTGCTTTTTTACGCCCTATTTTGATGAACAAAGTACTACATTCAGTACATACCACACAATTTTTTACTTGTTTTATATATTTGCACTTTTCTATAATCGGACTTTTAGATTGTTGTGTTAGCGAGTGATCTTTTATTGAAACGAGTACGAGGTAAAGTTTTTAGTTCAGCGAGCGTAAACTCGCCTTGGTTCTGCTACGAACCACGTTGTTCGCTTTTGCCGGAGAATCTGAGAGCTCCGCGCATTCACGACGGCCTTTTTATAGGCAACGATATACACACTCACTCACACACACGAACGCAGCCCGACGACTGAGTATGCTAGCGAGTGAAATGCACTGACGTCACTCGCTCTAAAAACCAGCTGCTTGGCAACGATAAGTCTCAAACAATGGCCGACAAAATCAGCGATTGAGTGAGTGAGTGTGCGGGCACAAACGGAAACGGGGGTCAAAACCCAAACATATGTTCCCGTTACACGTTAGTCTGAGCTCGTGAGAAGCCTCTTATAAAAAATAAAAAGAAAATTGAAAAACCAAAGAGCAAAAACAAATCGCAAAAATGTCCGATACAATTTACAACAATCTATATGCAACGATTTGATAGTAACGAGTAGCATGTAACTAGTAGTGGAGACAAGGCAACCGAGTATTTTATTATTTTAATTGTTTTTCTAATTATTTTCTGATTTTCGGCTTGCTTGATGAACAACTACAAAATGAAGAATAATAAAACATGAATAAAGTTGATTCGAGTTTTGTCTAGTGTCAACGTACATCATATATATTCAACATGAGAGGATGTTAGAGCGAGCGTAGAATGCGAACGGAAAAAGTGGATGAACATTTTACATAATTAATACTATGATTGGACTAAATGTTTTCTATTATTTGTCATTCACTGAATTCGCTAAATAATTTAGTGCATAATAGTGTCTATTTCCTTTTATTGTTTTGAGAATTTTACTCTTATTAAGTTATAGTTTAAACAAAATCACTCTATTTTTGTTTCTCTTTTAGTTATTAAATACAGAATTGAAATTTTATATACTAAACCTAATGTACATTTCTAAAACTAGTGTATTACATACTTATTTTTCGTCATTTATTTCCCTGAAGAGTACATCAATCAATAATAATAGTAGCTCCCTGTTTCTCTCTGTTTGCACGAAGTTCTTTAAATGTGAGTATCGGTGTGTCAGTGTGCAGCTGTTATAGCACTAGAGCTGTAGACAACGCGCTACAATAATAAAAGTTGTACAAATACAAAATACTGGCAGACCAAGCTGAGACCTACTGCCTCTTCTATGTCTGTCTGCTGTGTGTCAGACATCAGACAGACGGCTGTCTTCGTTCCCGTCAGCAATTCTCTCTACACAGAAAACAAATTTAGAACGTAATTATAGCCACTAATGTCCATTAAAATAAAAAAAAAACATTCTAACAAAAGAAATAATTCGATTTTCTAATTACAAAAGACGAACTTTTTCTCTATTCCGCATATTTTTACGATATTCCGATAGATATGTAGATTCTAATTAAGACCTAATATTTTGTTGTAGCGTATTTCCTAAACTTAAACTTATATTGCCTAAACTCAGTTGTTACTAAAACAAATAAGTATATATACTAGTGTTTTCCCAGTCTGCCATGTCTCGGAGTTCTTCGATGATCGAATTTTTATTGAATTAATTGGAATGGAAAAGTTATATCTCATTGCGTATAATAAAACTTAGGAAATATACGAAATATTTATCACATCGATAACGAAATGTTTTTCGAATCAATCTCGATATTTGATGCGATATCGATCCAGAATCGTTTTCGAATAAACTTCACATAAATAAGAAATCGTAATCGAGATCGAATGAATTCCACGACATTTCGAAGCAGTCTCGAAACGATATCGAGTCGAATGGCAGACTGGGTTTCCATATACTATGGATTTTGAATCTTTATTAGTTTGACTTTTCTGTCTGATTTCTTTTGTTTTCCATTGAAAACACGTCAGAAATTATTTGTAATAAACACATGAAAGTTAAAAATTACTTAAATTAAGGGACTTTATATTATATAATAATAATTTATTTTGAAACCGACTCATTTTGAATGGCGATCCCAATATACAAAAATCAGAAATAAACCGATATTCGAAAACGATATTTTAGTTTTGGTTTTATACAGATTTTAATTTTGAAAACAATCTTAAAAAATTATATTTATTCAAAAAAAAAAGTTATATATTTTTAATTTTTAACCAAAACTATAAGATTTTTACGTAATTGGTTTGATTTGGCTAAAAATATTGGTTAAATTAACTTTAAAAATATTGAAATTAGGAAAAAGATGTAAATTAATAAAAAAACCAGAATTTAAATCGTAACTTGAAATGATAGAATAGTTTCTGCTTCCAAATATTGTTAGTACTTATTCTTTTAATAAACCCTACAAACCACTTGACGGTAATTTTTAAATTCGATATAATTATGATAAATTTTAGATATAAAACTCAAAGCATTTTAAATATTAATTTCGTGTTCTTTATAATATTTTTCAAAAAATAAAATTTTCTGAACAAATAACGACAAAAACAACGATATAGACAGATACGTTTTTTATCGAAAACCCTATCGTTTTCGTATCATTATAGAATATCGAAAACGACAATTTGATCCTATAAACGATATCTTTTCGATATCATAAAATTATCGTTTGGTTTGCTGGAAAGTTACTTAAGTTCAAGTTAAAGTAACAGTACCTCTGATTTAAAAATGTGTATAGGAACATTAAAATGGACACTACAAATTAGCTTTTTTTTATTCATTTTTATGCATTTAACGATGATACGGGAATATACTTTGTATGTCTAATTTGAAACAAAGCCCGGATTTGACATCTCTAGTAGGCACAGACTAAGAATGGAAATTATCAAATTCGCCCCCCGAGGTACAATATGGGCGTAGAAAACTGAACTTTTAACTCCAAATATTTATGTACCTTTTATTGTTGAGCCACATGAAAACTGGATAATATAGATAGATATAGATAGATAATCGTTATTTATCTCCTAACCAAACTTAGGTGTGATTGGAAAAAAGGCGTGACACTTCCCATAAAACGAAAACTCTTAAAAAGCTAATCAGATATTGTTCTTATATATATAGATGTGAGTAATTCAAAACATATTTGTTGCAGCACTTTTTTCTTCTATAAATAAACTTGATTAATTTTCTATTGGTCTCTAAATTATTAATTTTTAGACAAACTCTGATATCTTGCCTTGTTATCAATATTTTGATAAGAACCACGCGTATCGATGCATATTAGTTAATCATAGATCAGGAAATATATGACCAAGAAAATCATCCGTCAGATTGTGTTATGAATGTGTTCTTGTTCGACTTGTTTTTCACCCGTTACCGTCATGTATTTTTTAAACATTACAATTAATATTATTGGGAGTTGGGTGTAATTTTTCTCGTAATTCCATAACTTTGGTAACACTAATAATGACTAATTAAGCCATGCTATACCGAAGATTGCACGAGGACAAGACGAAGTACCTCGTGTCAACGAGCAATACAGAGTCCATGTGTAATAGCGAATATTATGATATTTATTCATTAAGCTAAAAGATATTGCGTTTTAAAAATGTGACGAGGTTCTAAAAAATATTGTATTTACTATATTATTTATATACAGCTGTTTGAAAAATAATAGCACGGGTAGTTTATACACGGACAGAAAATATTTATTTGAATATATTCGAAATCACGAATATCTAATAACATTATAATTGTATTGTATAATTATTTTGTTCAAATTGTAATATCATTATACGACATTTAATCTAAAACATAAACGATTAATGTATATATGTTTACTATACAAATGTATCTGTATAAATAAAAATTGTTTGTTTTCAGATATTACTATATGTATGTTGCGTCGGTTGTTCGATTGGTTAGTACTCGAATGGTTGGACTATTAGCGAAAAGTTGCTGGTACGCAAGACTACGAGCCGAAAGATTCCGGGTTCAAACTGTCAATACAATTTTCATAGAACATTTTTTTTATACGATGCTACATGTCGGGAGTCAATGGCAAACCTACGACAGTAAACATTGCCAATGAAAATCTATCTCCCTGCCGTTCGGATTCGGCATGAGACTATAGGGCCAATGATGCGATAATCAAGGTGGTGTACGTTCGTAGTTGAAATCATATTTTTAATTTGCCGTGCGGCATTTGTTGTTGTTTTTCGTTCGCCGCATGTACTCTGTTCAGGCAGTAAGAGTTAAAAACAAAAAAAAATGATTTTAAAAAACGCAAACATCTCCTTGATTATTGATTCATGGTAGGTCCCACCACTTGGAGCAATGTTTCCAACATTTCAAAAGCAAAACTCAAACTTTATATATGATTTATTCCTAATAACAAATAACCTAAGAAAATCACAATAATAAAATAATTTTTTTTTTTTTATACTTGTCAAACATGATCAGGCCATAAATATGTATTCCTTGACCCTTCTGCACAAATTGGGTCAAAATTACCCATTTTTTTATCTGGATATTTAATATATTTTTTTTTATTAAGTATATAAAATATGTATTATATTATTATATATTCATTTTTCTTTTAAATAATTGAAGAAAATTAATTTAATAAAAAAAGCACTGGTTTGAAATTAAAATCTGACTCTAGTCTGCCAAGTCTCGGGTCCCTTAGAAATCTCGCATATTTCTTGAACTCAATCAGTGCAAAAAAATGCGATAACATTGTGATATCGGTTCAAGTTTTTTCTGTTTCTCGATTATTCAGTATTTAATTCGAACATATCGTCATTGTAGAAGACGCCAACTACATTTTATAAAATTTAATAATAGGTTTACAAAAATCCTTTTATATCTGACGGTTTTTAATCTATACATTAATATGAAAATGGTATTTAAATGGTAATTAAATTAAATTATAGTATATATTGTGGTGTTGTAAAAATTTGATTGGTGAGTTTTACCTCTATGACGATGCTTTTCATCTTTTATTTAAATAGCTAGTTACAGATTTTGATCAAAATTAGGGATAAATGCTCGATATTTCAAGCAGAAATATATGCAGTATCAGAGGCAGCTAGCTAGATCACGATGAGGGCAATACCAAAAACTGATATTACCAGCCAAGCAACCATCAAAGCCTTGCAGAATAGGAATATTAGATCGGAGGTAGTCAGCCATTGTCGCAGAGAACTCAAGGTTCTCGGTGAACAACACTGTTTAAAACTGTGCTGGGTACCAGGACATAACAATATTGCAGGAAATGAAAAAGACGACGAACTGGCAAAAGTAGGAGTATTAAAACAAACGGATGAAACAGATAACACTGGGACACCCCTCCATTCGGATTCAGCATTAAAACAGCATGTTTTACTCTCGTAGTACTGACAGCCGAAAGACAGCGTCGCATAGAAAAGGCACGAGCGATTTTTCGGATCGTAGTCCAAACTCATCTCTACATGTTGGTTGAAAAAAATCAAATATTTTTGATTTCAAGCCATACAAGCCTGTTTGATGCTTAACATTTTTTGAATATTTGGATTTTTCTTTTAAACTTAACTTTAAGATTTTGTTTATGTACAAATTCGTATTTTTTATATTATATAAAGTTCTTTAAAGTAATTTTTCAATCAATATTCATTTATTTAATTAATGTTAAAAACACAAAATTATGTTGTATAGTATTTTGGGCTAAAAGTTCGATAAGTTTATGGGCGAACGAAATCTAGGTCGTATTACAAGTCGTACTACAATGTTCTATCGTGTATTTGAACCATAACTAATCAGTCGAGCCACCGACTCTACCCTATATATACACAGATTATAATTTTTATGAAATCTTTATTGTTTTTTAACCAGTGCAAATAAATATGGCATTCGGCAGACATAGAGCCCGGCAAAATAGTTTTTGCATTATTCTTATAAATATATTTACTCATTTATAGTTTATTTACCTGTGTTCAATTAATAAAAATACTAATATGTCCTCCATTATATTAAAGGGTTATATAAAATGGTTCTTTTATTATGCTTTATTATTATACTTTATTAGTTATTGAATTATCCGCACTGACGAAGATTGCCTTTTTAAATTTATTTTTTTATAAAACACCTTGTGACTTCGCCAACAATTTGCTTTGAACTAACTAACTATCATAAAATTTCTAAAACCAAGAAAAATCAATTCATAATATTTCTTCTTCGTATGCTACGAGCGCGAGTATACTGTTTATTATATCTACTGCTTCAAACGTATCGCAGAGATATTAGCAACGTTATAAATTATTACTTTTTTTTTTATTTCCAACTGAACCTGCTCGCTGGAATTGTTTACGTTTTACTTAACTTTTCCAATGGTTGACGTATGACGGGGATTTTATGTTATTACTTTATATTAATGAAATATTAACATATCAAGTAACTGGGAATTTTGAAGAAAATAATTTGTGAGTGGTTTGAAATCATCAGTTAATAGTGGATTTAAATTTAACTAAACTTTTATTTTATTTAAAATATTTTCAATGCTTGTCATAAAAATTTTCCTCAGTTTTCAACTAGAACTATTATATCGTACGAATGTCAGTTCAGGTCAAACGTTTCTATAGACAAAAAGTTAGTTTATAAAATTCATCATGTTATGAAATGTGTTAATTTACCTGTAGTTGTTTCTATCTATGTGTTAAGTGACAAAATGGGTTTATCGCTCGTAAGTATTTTATGGTGCTATATTGTTTTTTTATTTCAGTACTTTAATTTGGTAATTCCATTCATATATATGTGCATTTTTGTTGTATTTCTTTAAACGTGTCCATAATAACTATTTTCTTTCTTGTGCGTTTGGCCCACAGGCATGGTTGATGATTTGGTACAAAAGAGGAAGTGTAAACTAAGAGTAATGGGTATATTCAGTTTGATCATCCGATTGTAACACCTTCATTATTGATCGCGTGAATTCTTTATTCAATTTAGCGATATCCGTCTGTACGTTTGGCCATGTGTCTATCTGTTAAAATTACGATTTTAAGAAAAGAGAGCAGAGCAGAGTAAATGAAATTCTGTTAAAATTAATCACAAAGGCGATTAAAAACAGAATAAAACAATTACATTTGAATTTAAAACAATTGTTACCAAATTGTTACCACAAAATTTAAAACAGATTTATTAAAATTTAAAACAATTGCTTTAAAATATATTTTTTTTACAATTAGTAAAAATATTAAACAATATTTTTTATTTTATTTTTATATTATTATTTTATTTATATTATAATTAAGTTATTTTCAATTTTACTCTTCGTTTCTCGTTTCAAAAAATGTTTGTGTACTTGCTAAAGACAATAAAGCATTTCTATAAATATTACTATTGCATGTTATGTATGTTTTATAAAATTTGAACCTTAAAAAGAGTCTAGGAATCATATGACTAGGTGATATCGAACACAAAATTTCAGTTTAACGCGTAAATGCAGCCCCTAAATTAATGTATTTCACATTTTAGCTATATACAGAAATGATGCATACCTTCAAATATGTGGAAATTCTCGTGATTTTCTACATAGTAAAAGTTTTTCAATAAAATACAAAAGAAATGTGATCGAAAACTCAAATCTGTAAAAAGTTAAAGACCAAAGAAGGTAGAAAATCCGACAATTTCGATATATTTCTATTACGTAATAACTCAAAAACTTGAGACAACCTGAAAAAGCTGAGTTTGTGATCGTGATTATAATCTTGAAGTTAGGACATATTTTTGATTTAATTTTTTTTCTGAGCCTTCTTTTAATCAATACAATTTTTTTGTCCATCAATTATTCATACACACAGAAAAATCCTCTTTTTTAATTGAACCAACGTTTCAGTGTTGTAACCGAAATACATTTTTTGTAACCTCATGTCATTAAAATGAACGTACCATTTTTTACTCTAACCGAAATGTTAATCAGCGCAACTGCACGTTCGGTTGTCGTAACCTCATCACAAACGGTAAATTTTGGCAGAATGAAAAATGATTCTGCCAAAATTTGACGGCAACTGAGTACGTTATTGTATCAACAAAGTAAATGATAAACGGCAAACTCATGTCTATCAGCAGTTCGGTTGCCAGTTTCTTGCCAAACATTATAGATACATGCAAAAATAAATAAACGTCAAAAATTTTCACAAGTGGCAAAAAATAGGAAATTCATTAATTAAGTAAAAATGCGTAATAAATATATGAATATTAATAAAATAATAAATGAATTCAATACAAATTGCTTTTTAGCTAGTGAAATCTAATAAAAATATGTGACCATATGTGGCATTATAAATAGTTTTTTATTTTGTTTAATTATGATGAAATAAAATATTAAATGTGTCTTCATACTGTTTTTATTTTTCGTGGAACAAACATAATTAGATTTTTTTAAATTATGATCGAGACATATTTACGCATTAGAAATACATATAGAAAACTTTACATAAATAAGTTTTCCATATAAAAAAAAATATTCTTAAAATAAAATTTCAATTCAAGGTTTCGGCATGCTTGCTGACTTGGAGGCTTGCTGAATAGGAGGTTGGCACAACCTCATGCTTGCTGACTAGGAGATTAGCACAATCTCATTCGTGCTGACTAGGAGGCAACCGAATAATTCGGTAGGTTGTGTAGATATTTCAACAAAACCCTAAACCAGTAGAATTCAGCTTGGCATAAATGTATAACTATCAATAGGTTTGCCTCAGTATCTAACAATTGAGTCATATATGGATCACGGACTAAATGTTCATTCTTTCGAAATTAAATAAAATATATTTTAGCTTATGTACAAACGAAAAAAGTACATTTTTTAATCGAATTTGTGAATTTGACTTTAATCTTAAAAAGTGATTTACCTTATAGATCTATTCTAATATAAAATATATACTTTTATTTGATTTTTAAAATCATAGATGTTATGCAATAAATAACACCTTACAACTTATATTTCTTTCGTTTGACTGGTCTTAACTTCGGTCAAATCCATTCGAAATTTATTGAGTTTATTTCGAAATATTAGTTGAAGTTTTCTCAATGGAATACAAAAGAAATCATATCGAAAACTCAAATCTGTAAAAAGTTAAAGTACAAAATATTTAGAAAGATACGGGAATTGCCTTATATTTGTTTTACGTAATAACTCAAAAACTTGAAGCAATGTGAAAAAACTGAGTATGCGGTCGTGATTAGAATCTTGACGTCCATCGGAAAATCATACTTAGATCGCGGATAATTATTTTATTTTTACTGTATAATCAGCCCAATTCTAAATCATACATAATGGGAAAAAAAGCTTTATATTGATTTTGTTTTCTTTGCATTATGGTTGCGACAAAGACACTCTTCAAAATTAAAATTTTCATTAACCATGTCATACGAAATCCAAATTCCGACGTCAAATTGGGTAATTTCATATGAATTAAACATGGTGAAATCCTAGCATAGCATCCATCTACGGGTGAATTTTACCGGCTGAATTAACCTTTTTTATAAATAAAAATATGAAATAAAAAATATTTTTTAATATAAAACGTTTTTATTGTGAACTTTAAGGATCCAATACCGCCCCACGTTTCATTTCAAATCATACTTTAAATTCACCTTAAAAACGTTTTATATTAAAAAATATTTTTTATTTCATATTTTTATTTTTCTTTATTTTTTGTGTCAATTAGATTTTCGTCTGACAATATTCAAAAGGCCTAATATTAATAAAATGAAAAATATTCATGTTTCAAAGTGTTTTTAATATGGAACCATGGCGATAGAACCATGATGAACCGGATGGCAAGAAAACTATAATATTGCATTGTCATCCAGTTTGAGGAAATATATAAAATGTCAGGTCTGTAGCTCATAGCGAAGGTAATTTAAAATCAATTACAAAATTTGTAGCGAACAGACAGACAAGAAAGCAACCTAATAAAAACGTTTTTAAATAACTTTATTTCAAATTTAAAAGAAAGAAAAGAGAAATTCGGTACAACTATCCATTTGAGCATAACGCTCATTAACTTTAAGACTGTCATAACTCAGAAAATCGATTTTGCAGAAAATGCGTTTAAAGTTTTCAATTGACTCCTTCAATTGACTCGCATACACCCAAAATAAAAAGACTGTAACAGTATCAAAAAAGGTTGCTAAAATATCAAAAATGTTTGCCCATTTAAATGGTAAAATCGCGATTAAATATGTTCTAGAACAATTTCTGAAAGCAATGCATTTTGCACATTTTAATATGTATACGATTATACTATAATCGTATACTCTCGCTAATCATTACAGTATGATCACTGAAATTTGTTATGGCCATTTGTTTATTGTAATGTATTGAAATTTATATATAATTCATATACAAACTAACGTTTTCATTTAATTTTTTTTTCATTTTCATATATATTTATAATTCGTATATATAACTATTTTTAATAATGATTTGGCTTTAAACACTAACGCACTTCGTCACGATAAAAAAAACTTTACAGCTCACTGACAAAGCTAACATTAAAGTGATTTGTATGATTTGTAAATAATAAATTACTATTTAATGAGGTTAGAAGAATTAAAAAGTTCGAACAACCAACTTCATTCGGTTAAAACGAATTTTCTACAAAATTTTGTTGGAGGCCTGCGCCGAATACTCCAAATTGTTCTAAAACTATTTGAAATTGGTTGTAGTCCAGACACAACTCTTTTAGATTTGACTTTTAAAACTGACTAAGCGTTTGAGAGAACCGAATAAGTTGGCTGGGCAAAGAGTTGGTTGGCCCAACAAATCTCTATTCTTTGTCTACTTTTAAATTAAAATTTTAAAAATTCTATTATAACTCAATTCATATCTTAAGAATATATATTATTATACATAATATATTTATTTTAAAAGTCTAGAAATTCTAAAAAACATTGTAGCCTGCAAAATAGAATTTTCGCTGTGTGTAATATTTTATTTTCTTAATTGGCGTTTTAAGGAAGATACATATAAAAGATATATTATAAAATTTATATTAATTTATTTCAAATTTATTTATTTTAATTAATTGAAAAAAAAACATGATTTTTATTTTTTTTTTTCAGCAAGTCCGGGTGGTAAATTGAATATGAGAATTCTTGTCAATTCGAAAAAAATCGAACTTGAAACATTTTCTAGTGAGAGTTTGAAGAATTTTCATGTAAACACAGGAATATCTGATAATACAATGTAAAAATGTTAACAAAAACTGTGTTACTAACGAAAAAAGGCCTGTAACACTGTGTTACCAATTGAGGGATGTTGGCGTCCACAGAAATGAAACTTATCATTTCTGGTAGATTTCGGTCTCCTGATTTTTGCTGCGTACTCAGAATTTTGCCTATACGTCGAGATTTTGCAAAAAATCGAGTCAAAGTTGCAAAAAACGCCATTTTTGGTTCTTTATATCGCAAGTTATCGCACGATTTCGACATGTAGCAGATGCAAACTTTATCACAAAATAAAATAGGAACCTTTCCCTACGGATAATTGTCAAAAAAATCTGGGTCCAGATATTAGTTTTTGCAAAAAATCAAAAAGAAATTTGTGTTACCAAAAAAGTGTGCCCGGAGAGTAATTTATAACAATTCTCTAAGCTCTCTTAAAAAATATTTAAATATTAGTTCGCACATTGCTGTTAAAATTTCGAAAAAAAGTTTTAAACTTTTTCTTACTGAAATTTTTCGGAATATTTTTCAAAATTTGTTTATGAAATATTTGATTAAAATGGAGGGAATTGCATGCAGAAATATACAATTTCATATATATTTAATGTAGTAGTGCTAGATGCAAAATCGAACAAAATTCTTAGAATCTGATGTACGCATTATGGGAAAACATGATGGGGAAAATTGCACTGCATTATCTCTTGGTATTTATCTGATTCGGCAGGCTTAATGGGTTAAATAAATCAAATATACATCCGTCGTCAACGAATGCTTCTGAGCGACTGAACTGAAATTTTTGAAAATTTGTCATGAAAAAATAAAACCAGTTGGGAAGGTTAGATCACATGGGAAATTTTAAAGTAGGTGTAATTATGATAGTTAGGATTATCAAAATTATAGTCGGTCTAAGTCGACTATAAATACCCTACACATATGTTTGGTTACCATTCAAAGTGATATATAGGTTACCAGAGTATACGAATCATGAAAATAACTACAAACATTCAATCGCTGAAAAAGGCCATTCATTTGATACCCATATTGACAAATGGGTAGGGGTACCGAATTTCGATTTTTTTTTTGTGAACCACAAGTCTTTTCGCCAGAAAACATTATTATCATGTATTTGAGCATGATGTCAATATATATTTGACCAAAAAAGTTTACCTAAGCACGTGTACATAAAAATTGATCTTTATATGTACATTTTATATGAGGTATTTGAACATAAGTGGTCGGATCATAGGTCACAATATACCGATCTCGCCAATTCGCACATACAGCGTAGGTATATTAGTAATCCAAGAAATAAGTTTCATTTATCAAGCTCTTCAATTTTAAAAGTAGTAGGGATTTCAACAGACATACAGACAGACGGTCAGACAGACGGACAGACGGACATGGCTAAATCGACTCAGGAGGTCATGCTGATCAAGAATATATATACTTTTCCATACCGGAGATGCTTCCTTCTGGGTGTTACAAACGGCGTACCAAACTCAATATACCCTTTCACTCTTAGTGTAGGGTATAAAAATGCGACACCCTACAGCTACTCATTATTAAATTTAAATTTATAATATTGTTTTGTCGCGACTGTTTTAGTAATATATATCGAACATTTTATTTTAATGAATGGCAGATTTGGGACTATTTTCGTGACGCATATGAATTGTGAAATTAATTGTGAAATTAAACTTAAAGAAAAAAAAGCTCTTATTTCGACGTATAGGGAAAATTCTGAGTACGCAGCAAGAATCAGGAGACCGAAATCTACCAAAAATGATAAGTTTCATATCTGTGGAAAATTCTTGTAGAACAGTGTAATTTATGCCGATGCTGAAGAACTGTTGGATTGTATTATCACGAAACTTCATCGGCAATGTTAATGTTAAAGTAATGGCAGATGGAGGTCAAGGTTTTTTTTTTTAAATTAGTATGTCAGTGCTCCCAGATGATTATGAAATTCTAAAAAATTATTTAAAAAGAAGACTGGCCAAAAAGTTATGCTGACTATTGTTAACAAATTAATAATGTTGTGCACGGTTCCTCGAATAGAAGAGACATACGACAATATTAAGCTTTTAATTGATTTAACAAAGTTAAATAATATTCCATTTAAGTTCGCTTCGGATTTTAAACTTATCCTTATTGTTAATGGGCAGCAAACAGCATCGGCATCGCTTCCTTGCCCCTACTGCTTCGTACCATTAACTAATTTTAGAAACGAAGAAGATTATGCAATAGTTTGTGATTGTAGTGATATTATGCACACCATTTTCATCAAGTTTCTTTTGAATTAAAAACTTATGGACATTTAAAAAAAGGCTACGAAAAGTTTTGTAGCTTTAGAGCTAAAAAGAAGCTAGCGAAGAAATGCCATAGTACAGTGAATCCGCCATTGTTTATTGAAGAAGATGACGTTTGCGTAATTCACCTTTTATGTAAGAAACTCGTAATTTTGGTAATGAAAATGCCTTGTTTTGGCCGTCCAAAATGGGTCTCCTGCCAAAAAAATATCAAGTCGAAATTTTTGAGGCATGCAGGAAACTTTTAAAAGAGACAATTTTGGATATCTTAGAATCACGTCTTTTATTTCTGCATTTAAAGTAATGAAGAAAATCGTGAATCTCTACTTTTCAAGGAGGAAAATTGACACCAATAATGCCAATCAGATTGATAAGCACTTAAATGATCTACTCAAAAGTTTTCAACAACAGAAGTTTCCGAAAGTTTAAAAATACATGTTGTATTAGAAAATTTGTCGGACTGCTTACAATTTTTGAATGCAGATGGACTAGGTAAATGGTCATAACAAAGTGGTCATACACCGAGTCTTTTTTTGATCAATTTTGGAATAAGTACAAAATTTACAAAATTTACCATGAAAAACAAAAGGCTAAGCAGGCAGTTGTGGAATTTTCTTCAAAGCTTTATTTATGTTTTTATAGTTTACTGTTTAAATATAGTTTACTAATAACTACTTTTGAACTTTTACACACAGAAAACTGATTTGTTGCGGCAACAAACTAAATTGCCCTTACGAATCATTCGGTTGTGTCAACAACTGATATAGCAGTTCAAACTAGAGATGGGCATGTGAGCGTGATTCACGTGAATCACGCGTGATCACGCGTGATGTGATTAAATCCTAATTTTGCTCACGTGATTGTGAGTGAGTGTGAGTAGACCAAAAAATACCGTGGGTGAGTGTGAGTGAGTACAATTTTTTCGTGAGTGAGTGTGCGTGAGTCGAATATTTCATAAAATAAAAAAATCTCAGTTTTAATTTTTTGCGATTTTATATATTTTTGCTGAACTACAGAACAAGGCTCAGAACTCAGAAGACTTCGGGAAGACGACTGCCCACATTTCAGAACTATAATAAATTTCTTCTTCAACTCGGAATAAGTTGCAAGGTTTCAGTCAACAATTTATCTAACCCCTGCAAACCGGCCGAACATAGTATGGGCTAGTCAATTTTTGTGGGGTCATGTCAATAGTTTTTGCTTGGTTTCATACGACCGTTCATGGAACGCATTTTTTTTTGATATACCCATTTTTGTAAAAAGTTGAATTTTCAATTTCAACTATACATGTAACTCTCTATTGACTTCCGTTTGTTTATTAACTTTAGTTTGTTCCAGAGGTTCGTGTGTCTGTCCGTCTGTCTGTCCGTCAGTCTGTTGAAATCCCTACTACTTTTAAAATTGAAGAGCTAGATAAATGAAACTTATAACTTAGATTACTAATATAATATACTTAGATTACTAATATACCTACGCTGTATGTGCGAAAAAATTGGCGAGATCGGTCCATTGTGACCTATGATCCGACCACTTATGTTCAAATACCTCATATAAAATGTACATATATAGATCAATTTTTATATATACGTGCTTAGGTAAACTTTTTTGGTCAAATATATTGACATCATGCTCAAATACATGATAATAATGTTTTCCGGCGAAAAGACTTGTGGTTCACAAAAAAAAATCGAAATTCGGTACACCTACCCATTTGTAAATATGGGTATCAATTGAATGGAAATTCTTCAGAGATTGAATGTTTGTAGTTATTTTCCGGATTCATATACCTTGGTAACCTATATATCACTTTGAATGGTAACCACACATATATGTAGGGTATTTATAGTCGGCTTAGACGGACTATAATTTTTAAAATCCTCATAATTACACCTACTTTAAAATTTCCCATGTGATCTAACCTTCCCAACTGGTTACTTTTTTATATGAACAGCACATCGAAGGTCTTTCACTTTTCCATCTCCGTTAAAAATAGAGATATATTTTATCAAAATCCCTAACATCATAACATCATTATTGCGTTTTAAAGATGTTGGTTGTATTGGAGGTGCCAAGCTCGGTCGACCAATCTCACCAACAAACAATAGCAAAAAAGACGTGATTCAGCGTGATTCAGCGTGATTCACGTGAATCACGCGTGATTGTGATTGAATCTCAATTTTACTCACGTGATTGTGAGTGAGTGTGCGTGATTAGAAATATTCCTTCGTGAGCGTGAGTGAGTGTGAGTCAAAACTCACTCACGTGCCCATCTCTAGTTCAAACAACCACTTAATTCGGTTGGAGCAACCTCCTAATCGGTGAACATGAGGTTGTGAAATTGATGAAATTGATGAGCATGAGGTTGTCGCAACCCACTCTTGGGTAAGAATGAGGTTTTCTAAGACTCCAATTGATATTGTATTTTAAAAAAGTTATTTATGTATATAAAACTTATATATGTAAACTATTCTATATGTACTATAGATGCGTAATTCCTGCTCCCTGAAAATAAAATAAACACTATGAAATGATACATGTATCTGCATGCAGTTACTTTTTTTCCTCATTATCAAAAAATAAAAAAAAACATTTCCGTTAGCACATATGGTCACATATTTTTGTATGGTCACATATGGACACATATATTTTATATTCCACTACCTAAGGAGAAATTTGTTTTGAATTAATTCATTATTTAATAAATATTTATATATTTATTTCGTATTTTTACTTAATTAATGAATTTCCTATCGTTTGCGACTTGTGAAAAATGTTGACGTTTCTTTATTTCCGTATGTGTCCATAATAGTTAGCAAGAAACTGGGAACCGAACTGCTGATAGACATGAGGTTTCCGTTTATCATTTGTATTGTTGCTACTCAATTGTCGTACTCAATTGCCATAATAAATGTTCGAATGTCAATTACGACAACCGAACGTGCAGTTGCCCGGACTAACATTTCGGTTAGAGTATAAATGTTACGGTCATTTTAATGACATGAGGTTACAACAAATGTATTTCGGTTGCAACAATGAAACGTTGGTTCAATTAACCTTAGGCCAAAAGAGGATTTTTCTGTGTGTACTTAACTTTACTGTTCTCTCACATTTTACTCATTAAAATATATAAAACAATAAAATTATTCGTAACATTTAAATATACATAATTATTAATTAAAGCATACTTCTTTCTGTAATATATTTTTAATAAGAAATAGAAAAAGTTGAAAAAACTCTATAAAATTTAACGTATATGACGATTACTTGAGAAAAGGAAATGGTAGGATTTTGGTTCAAACGAATTTATAAACTAGAAATGATGATAAAATAACCCTATTTGTACTTTTTATACCCATTTTTGTCATAATTGTGATTACATGTAGATCACCGTGTGCGGGGAATGCATAGCGATTACATGCTATTTCTCTATATGACAAAATAGCAACGATAATAATATTGCTGTTCCTTATCATCTTTCAAAATAAAAAATTTAAAAGGAACTATTTATCGTTTTATATCGCTGGTTTATATTAATCTATTTCGAGTATTTGAAAAGTTTTGTAATACTAGATGTATTTCTATTTCAGGAAATATTAAAATTAGAAAAAAGCTTACGTCGTTGTCCAGTTTTAATTACTTACATAACTCAAGGTACGACAATGGGTATTTCATAAAGAACTGGACCTGAAGAAAAACTCGAAATGATACACTAAGAAAAAAGTGACGTAATAAAATTAAATAAAATCTATTTAAATTTAATTTAAATACTTTTGTAATAAAAAAAGTAATGCGTAATATATTTAAATTTATTACTTTTTTTCCCTCAGTGTATACTTAGTTTTTTTATTACTGGTACTCTGTACCGATAATCTTCATATAAAAATTATCCTTGTTCAATATTTTGTAAAATATTTAGGATTTATGAATTTCGGAGTAAACACCAATTTTGATTTGGCTAAAATTTTTTTCAAAATTAGTTATATTACTTTTAAATATACTACCAGAAAACTTTTGTGGTGTTCTTCCATGTAAGAGAAATACTTTTGTCTATAAAATTTTGTATTAATGATAAAGTTTTTACCGTGGAATTTATATAAGGACTTTCTGTGAGCGCTTTGCATTTTATTCAATGTTACGTTATACCATTTCTAATAGATGTGTAAAATCAATTTTTTAAATTTTATTTTATTTATTGATCCAAATTTATTTATAGATTTATTGTAGCAAATTTGTTAATAAAGTTTTAAAAAATTACTTTTTCGAGAAATTGATGAAAATCTGAGATGCGAATGGGTCATTTCAGGAACAATGCCCCATATATATATTTTATATTTCTATTCACATATACATTTGGCATTAAAACGACAATTAGATGCAGCATATTACCTATAATATGAAAAGCAAAAAAAAAAAGGAATTCTCGTAAGTTACTTTATGAGGGTTATGCGCGCCTTTTTGTCGATTTTTTCCAAACGTGCGAATTCTTAAAATTAACTTCGGACATATTTTATACGAAATTATTTTGTATTTTTAGTACAGTACTGTCGTCAGCGCGCGCAACGGAGAAGAAAATGAAACCCATCATGGATTGTAATGGCCAAATAAGTAAGTAAAGTACAGAGTTATTTTTAACTGTAAAGAATAAAATTGAAAAATAATATAGACTACAAAGACTTTTATACTTTTACTGTAATTTAGAGTTTTAAGTTATTACATTCCTTTCAAAAAAATGAATTAATATTTCTTACACTGTACAAGTAATTAAAATTTTCGTGACAATTTTTTATATACTATTACATTTATCCACGAATTTAATTATAAAACAGAAGATTTGTACAGAAAGTAATACGACGTGTACAACCATACTTGGCTGTATTCGAAACGACGCGTATGTTCTTTCAACTGTCCCAGTGGGTAATGTCATAAATGATTCCTCTATAATGTCAGGTCAGTATGATGACATTTTCATACAAATGTCCATACACACAAAAAATTTCACCAAAAATTTCACCAACTACCTGGATTCATCATATTGATGAATTCATTCATTGAATTAAAATCGCATTTTTTAAATGTTTGTCATTTCCAATATTTTTTTTAAGAGCAAATTTCAAACATAAATTTGTCTCCATTTACACATTTATGTATATATAATTCTTAAAGGATTTATAATATTTAAATGCTAATTGTTCGAAGCTTTCATTTCATCATATTAATGAAAAAGTGAACATTATATTGATGAATTTTGTTTATCAAACCATATTAATTTATATATCATAAATCTTATAAGAATTATAAATACGTAAATGTGTAAATGGACACCAATTTTTGTTTGAACTTTGATGATATCAAAAATATTAAAAATATAAAAAATACGATTTTAGTGCAAGGAATGAAATCATTAATATGATGAATACTGGTTGTTGGTGATTTTTTTTTTGTGTAGATTCAGCATCGAAGACATCATATACATGACAATCACCTAATTGTCATGTATATGAAAATATTTTCACAATTTTATGGGTAATTTATGGCTCGTCTTTGAAAGCTATATTAATGATATCTTATTTAACAAGATCTTCGTAATGTCCTTCATAAATCTATAATAACAAATGTTGTATGACGGTGCCGTGACATAGCCCCCATGGACATTTGAGGGATTATGTTCCATTTGAGGGATTATGTTCGAAATAATCCCCATTTCTTCGAAATTCTAAAATATGGATTATGTCCGATTCCAAAGCGGCGTTTAGAATGTGCTGCAGTAATTGCAATGGAAACGTTTTATATAACAACAGTTGTGAAAAATAACATTGGGTATTTCCTTTGTTTTGTTTTTTTTTTTTGTTATCATCGATGAATACTTTCATAAGCAATGTTCATACGAAACATCGTTACTGTTTTATGGTTGTAACATTTCCGATTGTACCTTCTTTTTGTTATAAGCAGCTGTTAATAATTTATTGTGGACATTGAAAAAACGTCACAGACGAAAAATAAAATCGTGAGAGTTGTTCATACATTTTTTATTTTATTTTGTGTAAAGCAAAAATGCTAACAAAAAATCGCGCGATTTTATCGTCAAAGTTGTCATTCCTGCTGGGTGTGTTATGCTCTCAATTTGTTGTTGATTTTTTTTTTATTATTCAATTGGCATTTTGTAATGTTACGCTTTTTTTAGTTTTCCTTTTTGTTAATATTTGATGTTTGTAAATATTTTGTTGTTTCGTTGACAACTTGTACGCCCATTTTTAATGTCGAATGTTTCACATTCACAATAAAAAATTTAGAAAATAAACTTTTGAATACTTTTAATATATACAAAATTCTGAAATGTAAATAAAAATCTATCAGAAATAAGTTTAAAGACATAAGGTAATAAGATTGAGATTAGGTAATAAACCTACGAAAGTAAAACATTGCCTATGAACCGCTCTCACCCGTCGTTCGGATTCTGCATTAAACTGTACGTCCCACAGTGGTCTAGGTGCGGAAAAAACCTATTTTAAAAAAGTAGGTTTTTAAAATTTTGAAATATGCAGTCATACAGTCTTTTGCAATTTGGATAATGTTTTCATATGTTCTGCAACATTTAAACTGTACTGATTCTGAAAATGTAAAATACAAGTAAAATAAATACCCTAATATATACCCTAAAAAATAGTAATATTTTAAAAATGATTACAACTATATAATTAATGTTTGTTTTATTCTAAAAGAGGAATGTGTTATGTGTCATTAAAAAACATAATTGCAAAAACAAAATGTTAGTTTTTATAGCGACTAATTTCACGGAATATTTTGTTAATTTTTTTTCTAAATATCTTATACTAATATAGTTAAAAAAAAACTTCAATGACCTTCAAGCTCAAACCTATACCAAAACGCAGCCTGATATGTTTGCTAAAATATTTATATTTTTTGTGTGCAACTTTTTGCAATCTTTTGAGATATTTGAAAAACAGTATCAGCCTACGAGAGTACAAATTTTTTTTAACATTTTATATGAAACATATATTATTATGTATATTTTTTTTACTGGGTGGGTCTAAGGAGTTTATGTCGTTTGAAGACCCTTCTGAGTTTTTTATGGGGAACATTTTTGGTAAACACTATATAACTCCTTTTTCAACCGTTTACACTGTGCGGCTAAATTGTAGTGAATAAGATTAGTATCCACTTAATGGAGACAATATTCAGAAAAAACGATTTTCATTATATTTTATGTTGGGAACCACTGCAATTACTTTTTTTAATACGTATTATTAATATATAAATTGTGTTATATGAAACTATGTTACATAGTTTCAGCAATTTTATAAATTTTAATAAGTTAATTTGTTTTCTAAATATTTGGGAACCACTGGATGAATTTTACTCGTGTATTTATTACCTGAGTTTTTATGAATATAATAGTTTTTTTTTGTGAAATCGGTCCATTTGTTTAAAAGTTATTGCATTTTAATCATCAAAGTGTTCAATAGGTTTAGAATAGGCGTATGCGTAAATTTTCAGATTCGAAACATTATCGAGATATTGAATATTCATTGTATAGGTTACTTATATTCCAAAATTTATAAAAATCTCATAGAAAAGTATGATATGATATAATATAAATATTATATTTTATGGATACGCCCTCTAAACATAAATCAATTTTTAATTGCGTTACATATATGAGATAAGTATCCATCCAAGATACTGTGTTCAAAATTTCATAGATTTCTGACAACTCCTTATAGTTTTTCCGCCGTTTGTATGAAGCCGAACTACTGTGCGTCCCACAACTTTAAGTACAAATATAACACGCACAGCTCAAAATAGTAGGACCGGCCTTAGTTCTTATCAAATTTTCGAAAATGGGGTTTTGACTTTTGACTTTGGGGGGACCTGGACCACTCCAAAGGGCACCATTAGCCTTCTAATGATGTCCGCTATCGATATCCGAAATAAAAATTTTTGGGTCATAAATGGGTTTTTGACCCCCTTTTGGGGGTCATGGATCACTCCAAAGGGTACCATTAGCCTTCTAATGATGTCCGCTATCGATTTCCGAAATAAAAAATTTTGGGTCATTCGATTTCTTTTGTCCACCCACATTTTTCCAGCCACTTCTGACCAACAGCCACATCAAGCAAACGAACGGACAGACAAATTAACAAGCGATCAAATGAACAATCGTCAATCGAACAAACGAACGAACGAACGAGCTACTCGAAGCTCGAACAACGATCGAGCAATCGAGCTACTCGAACAACGAACGAGCCATCGAGCTACTCGAACAAACGAGCTACTCGAATAGCTCGAACAAACGAACGAACAAACTACCCGAGATTTGCGAACTACCCGGGTAGCTCGAACATTTAATACCCGGGTTTTTCGAGTATTTGAACTACCCGGGTATTACCCGGGCTACTCGAAAATACTCGTATGAAATCGAGAGCTCTGGTTCTTATAGGACTGTAGCGCCAAACTATTACATTATTATTAATAATTTTTTTTAATGAATTAAGATCTATACATAATTGATCAAGTAAAATTTACATTTAGCCTCGTTTTAAAGGTTTTGAGTTATAAACGTTCAAAGTCAAAATTTTGTCTTAATTCAGCTGTAGCGTCTCTATCGGTCTGGGTCCGCACTATTCGGTATTAAAAGTGGATATGGTATAAAAGCATATATATTTTGCTATAAGTTCAAATTAATTTCAACGTATAAACTTTGAAGGTTTTTGGTGTCGTTATCCATCAAATCCAAAAATTTCAACTAAATTCAGCTCTAACGCATCTAGCGATCAGGGTTGGAATGCCCCGACAGTATAAGTGGATAATAGGGCATTTATTCAGCAATAACTTAAAATAAATTTTGGCTTAACTGATGTTAACTGGCAAAAGTTCTGAACGACCAAAATCTAAAATTTGAAAAAATATACTTTTCTTAAATTTTCTAACGAACCCAACACAGAAATTATAGCAACTATAAGAGAAGGTATTTAGCCAAATGTAATCCGAATGTAATATCTTTAAAACCAACGGAGATATTATAACTCAAAGTTAAAAAAACCAATTCGAAAATATTCACTTATTAAAAATTTTCAGAGGTTCAAATATTTCATTATATTATTTTATAATTTTTTTTTTTGTTCGACTTATATATTGTAGCTGGGATAACTCTCGAGTATGGATATGAAATCGGGTTTCCAATGTCAATTCATTTAAAGGTTTTAGCCTATTTGAAAAGATACTGTAAGATATTTTAAAAATAAATTCAAAATTTTTAAATGCAAACAATATTGCCACAGAAACGTTATTTATTTAATTTAATAAATAAATAAATAAATAAATAAATAAATAAATTAATAAATAAATAAATATGTAAATAATGCAATATACATAAATAAAATAACTCTTAATATTTGATCATTTTCGATAGTTTTGAAGCAATACTCCACACGATTTTTCACATACATAATTTTGATACAATTCGCGAGTCCTGGTTTTAATTGCATAGTAAGTATATCGTTCGTTCTTTTCAATACTAATTTTCGAAAAACTTTTTATTTCAATGTAAAATAAAAAAAAAATATGCAGAATATAAATATAACTTGCTTAGATATAAAAAAATTGCAGTACGTTACAATACTAATTTTCGAAAAACTTTTTGTTAAGCAAATACATAAGTATAAAAAAAATAAACAATTTATATAAATAAATGAAATTAACTCAACAAAACATTTGGTCACAATATTTGTCTCAAAATATTTATTGTCATTTATTATGTGTTGTATTTATTTGTTTATTTTTTGAGGAAAACTACAAATATTCCGCTCATGGCAACTAACCTATATGCAAAAAATATAGAGGCATGTTGACTATTCTGAAACGAATAATTAACATCAATCAGTTGACCATATGATCAGAGGCAGCACGTTTAAAGTGTTCCCTGGTTGGCTCAAAATAAAATATATTTTGTTTTTGTTTTTTTTTTTTATTATTTATATTATATACGTAATCAAAAAGTAGAATATATTTAAAATTTTAATTTGCTATCTTTTGGGCAACGAAAATTAACACTCTATGTGCGCAGAATAAGTAAAATAAAAATTTGCATATCGGACATGTTTCTAATGCAGATTATAGTTTTAGGAAGTAGATATTTTTTTATCATTCTGATAATAAAAATAATAAAATTATATTTATTCATAGTCTATAAATAAATATTATTTGTTTTTTTTATAGTTTATACATTACAATTTTATAATTGTAAATTTACAAAATTTCCGAACTATATTTTTGAATAGGCATCGGAAATTAATGAATATCCTCAATACATAACTAACTATAACGCTTTATCCCAATTTCGAACATTGAGTTACTTAAGTTGTTAATACTCATCAGTGTTGCCAACAACCAACGACCAAAAATTTCTTAAAAAATGGCTAAATTTGATTTTTTTTATACAAAACACCAGATTAGTATAATAAAATAATAGTTAGGCGCTACAGTTCTGTATAGAACTTCGGCCGAGCTCTCTCACCAATTAGAGCTGTGCGTGTTATATTTGTACTCAAAGTGGTGGGACCTACAGTTTATTGCCGAATCCGAACGGCGGGTGAGAGCTTTTCATATGCAATGGTTTTACTCTCGTAGGTTTGCCATTTACTGACGAGAGGTAGCGCGGTATAGAAAAATGTTTCTATGAAAAGATGTTGTTAGCCCCAGTTCAGGCTTGAACCGGGGACCTTTCGGCTCGCAGTCCAACGCACTAACCACTGAGCTACCGCGGCTCAGGGATTAGTATCTCTTAGTTTAAATACCTCACTTTATGAATAATTTTGCGAATTGGGCACTTAAATAATCTCGTTAAAGTTTCTTGAAGTATTTTAATGTTCATTTATTAACAACTTAAATGCAAATATCATCTATTGGGATCCATGTCGAAACCTAACAATGCACTGTGGGACAGAAGTCAATTCTAGCTCGCCGTAAAAAAAGTTTTGCGCCAATCTTAACGAAACTTTACACTAAGCATACATGGTCTATGAATAGATTTCAATTTGAAAATGAACAAGATTGGTCCATTACCACGCCCACCTGTCATATAATTTAAATGGTAAATTTACTATAACTTTTGTTTGGAATGAGATGTTTATAATTGGTATTCAGATACACACTATAATTGAACATGACCATTCTTAATATGGGCGTGATTGGACAACTACTACGCCTACCATTTCATTAAACTATATAACTTGACCATCGTAAGAGATATAGTATTAATATTATGTACTATGGTAAATATCACAATTCTTAACTACCATACCAAATATGATCCAATTTTTGTCAAATATAATGACAGAAAAGGCAAAACTGACTTGCTGTCGGACCGGATACAGAATAACTTGAAAAATACTTGTCAGAATGCGTTGAAATTTCGTTTCAATATGTTTTAGCCAAAAAATGGTTCTTTTTGGGACCCGTTTGTCTGTCTGTTGAAATCCCTACTACTTAAAAAATTGAAGAGTTAGGTTAATGAAATAATTCAGATTACTTATATAACTACGCTATATGTGCGAAAAAATTGGTGAGATCGGTTAATTGTGACCTGTGATCTGACCATTTATATTCAAATAACTCATATAAAATTTACATCTACAGATCGATTTTACTGCATGCGTGAGTAGGTAAACTTTTTTGGGCAAATATATATTGACTTCATGCTCAAATACATGAAAATAATGTTTTCCTTGTGGTTCACAAAAAAAAAATCGAAATTCGGTACACCTACCCATTTGTAAATATGGGTATCAAATGAATGGAAATTCTTCAGCGATTGAATGTTTGTAGTTATTTTCAGGATTCGTATACCCTGGTGACCTATATATCACTTTGAATGGTAACCACACATATGTGTAGGGTATTTATAGTCGGCTTAGACCGACTATAATTTTGATAATCCTAACTATCATAATTACACCTACTTTAAAATTTCCCATGTGATCTAACCTTCCCAACTGGTTAAACATTGAGTTTAATGAGAGGTACCACTCCACTTTCCCCAATCCACCACATCACTGAGCCAAATTTGGTGAATGTGGCTGTCTTAAGTACACAGATATTTTCAATTAAGAGTTCAGGTTTGCCACGCCTACTTTTGTACCTTAGGGGCGAATTTCAAAAAATACCGCCTTAATGCGCGCTACGTAGAGAGATGAACACCCTGTAAAAATTTCATGTTCTGGGTGTTTATCATTCAGTCAATCAGGACTTCTTCTTTTATATATGGGTCATTCCACAGAAAACGTTAGCATGGTATATATTAAAGTTAGACCTATTGATTCCGTTTAGTAATTTTTAGGACAAGAAGTACTTCTAATTTCATGTCCTGTAATCCGAATTTACCAAAATGCATGGCAAATGTGTTTTTGGGCCAACCTCCTAGTCAGAAAGCAATTGACATTTTATTTTAAGACATTTTTTATATATATATATATATATATATATATATATATATATATATATATATATATATATATATATATATATATATATATATAACTTAAACTATTTCTAATGCAAACTATATAAATCCATTTCTAATGTGGCATTATTGGTCACATATTTTTATATTTTTATTATATTTCACTAACTAAACAGTAATTTGTCTTGAATCAATACATTATTTTATTAATATTCATATATTTACTTCGTATTTTTACTTAAATAATAAGTTTCCTATTGTTTGCGACTTGTGAACATTTTTTACGTTTATTTATTTCTGCACTCATTTGCCGTAACTAATGCACAAACGTCAAATTTTTGGCAGAATGAAAAATGTAATCATGAGGGTACGACAACCGAACGTGCAGTTGCGCAGACTAACATTTCGGTTAGAGTAAAAATGGTAGGGTCATTTTAATGACTTGAGGTTACACAAATGTATTTCGGTTTCAACACTGAAACGTTGGTTCAATTAATCTAATTGCAAAAGAGTATTTTCTGTGTTTGTCAAATTTTGATACAGATCAGACAATCCTATTCTAAGTAATAACCATAAATGTTCTTAGCATAAATGAACAATTTAAAAAACATACAATCCATATTGGACTTAAGCGCTAATTATATTGCGCTTAAGTTAGCTTAAGTAGCCGAACGTACGAGTACACATAATTTGAATGGTGATGCCTATAATAGTATCTATACTCAGTTTTGTCAAGTTATGCTCACTTAATTTAGGAGCGATATTAATCGCACACAACGTACTGAAATTTAAAATTTGATAATTAAATTGAATTTTTCTTTAAAATTGAACTGAATTATGAACTAAATATTTGCTTATGTTTATATTTTTCACAATTAATATTAATATAAAAAACTGGCAGTTTTAAAAGTGTCTTTTAGTTAGCCCTTTAGTATTCTTATGGCCGGTTGCATAAAAAATAAAAAGCAGTTAAAATTATATTTGACAGAAAAAATTATTTTTTTTTGTTTATATTTCAATATTGAAATCGTCACTTTAACTAACATATTTCCATTGATTAACTTTAACTCATAGTTAAAAGTGTTATGCAACCGATCCTAGCAAAGTTTTACTTATATTTAACAGGGCGGGACGCATTATTAAATTAATATATTAAGTTTGTTGAAAATTATTATAACAATGATATGCATCCCATTGACCAATTTTAATAGTAACAAAATTTGATTTACTATTAAATTACCATTAATTTACCAGGTTTTTTTCTGGGTGTTGAAATCCTATAAATTACTAAGGCGTAATTTAAGCATTTATGAATGAATTCAACTGAACTGAACTAAAACAGTTGGTGTGCTCTCACGATAACGCGGGACCATAAATAAAACAATAATTCGTTAATTTTATTAATGCTATAAATAAATGTTAAAATGTATTGTGTGAATTGGTGTGCATGGTCCGAATACTCACTTAATTGTTACGGCGACCAAAACTATGATAACTCCAACCAGTAGCATTGCAATGATAACTCCACAAACCATGTAAATGACGTCATTGGGAGCATCTAGAAAAAAATATTAGTTTATTATCAGTTGACATTTTTAAAATCTATTAATTGTTTTGCATCCAAATAAATATCCTAAGAGTTCTAAAGTAATATGTAGTATATGTGAAAATTTGTACAGGTCTTCGATAACACCCAATTCCAATCAAACTTCTGTAAATTATGAGGTTCATTAACCTTATTTTTATAGATAGACTGCTGGGGAGACAGTATATTTTAATCAAATTAGATATATTGATATTAATGAGTTCAAATACAACCAAAAATATGATAGAAAAAGTCCAACAAAAATACACCTTTTTACAATAGTAAACGAGCTTACTCGATTAAAACCTTGAAGTTTGTTCTACTTCATAAATCATACTAATATGTCGGACTTGGAACGGTCATTTTGTAAATTGTTTTTTTTTTGATAATTGTGCCGGCTTGTGCTCAAGTTGTACTAATATGCACCATAAATAAATCGTACGATATTTAAGATTTCTCTCGAACTGCTCGTATTTTCCCTGCGTATATTTACTTTTTCAGTAAACAATACAATTTTAGTCTTAGTCATTGCAATAATCATTGATATAATTAAAATGTGAAATAAAAGTTTTCCGTAAAAACAGTTAAAATATTGTATTGCGTTATTGTGCATCAGTTACGATAATAAATAATATTGTGTTGAGCACACACACTTCGAAATAAAATTATTACAAAATGGTGTTGCTAACTTTCACCCGAATATTTCGCCATATTTTTAAATAACTGTACACATATTTAATTTCTTATTACTAACATAACCAGAAAAAGCGACCACAAGCGACCAACTCAATATACGTTTTATGATTTCCTCAAAAATGCGGTGCTAACTTCCACCATAATCGGTTTATTGCATTTTTAACAATATTTATACAAGTTCATATGTGAATCACACTGCGGACAGACTCCGACGAAATTTTCCAAACAGTGAAATAGGTCTGTATATATTTGAAATATATTTTCTAAGAAATGAGCTGTAGAAAACATGTCCCGATAGAAAAATATATTTACTTTTCCGCAATGAAACAAAAATAACTTATGTTTGGTTTACATGCATAAACAGAAGTTAATAACAACGAGACTTTCTGGGTTACTCGTTAGCAGTTTGTTTACAAAAATTAAATACACAAACAAGATTAGTACTTCTGCAGAACTAATTTTTTGTTCATCCTGTATAATAAAAGCCTGTGCCAAAAACAATTTTGAGAACTTTAGATATATGTTTCAAAGATTACATTAAATTAAAATTATAATTAATTAGTCTATATAAAAGAACAAGTCCTGATCAATCAACGACTAGCCAGACCTTTAGACATAGAAACATGAAATTTGGACAGGGTGTTTATCACTTGACATAGACGACCACTAAGTTGGGATTAAGCGTGGAAAAACTGAACTTTAATTCAAAATATCTGTGTAACTAAGATAGCCACAGTCATAAAATTTGGCCCATAATATACAACTTTAGGTTGTTTCTCTTTTTGACAAATGTGGGCGGAACAAATGATCATACGAAAATTTTATTCGTCATGTAGAATGTGGACGGGATTGGGTAAAGGGGCGTGATATTGTTTGTAACATCCAGAAGGAAGTATATCCGATATGGAATGGTATTTATATCAGCATGAGCTCCTGAGTCGATTTAGCGATGTCCGTCTGTTAAAATCACGATTACAGAACAACTACAAGAGTTAGTTCAATAAAACTCCGAATTTAGATTATTTATATAACTACGCTGTCTCAACAAGAAAATTGGTCGGAAAAACGATCGATCCATTGTGACCTGAGAACCGCCACTTATATTCAAAATCCTCATATAAAACTTACATCTACTCTCGAATTTTACTTCATACCGGCTTCAATGAACTTTTTTGGTAATTTAATAATGTTTTTCCGAGAACCTAATTTTTGTTACCGAAAAAATAAGTAGAAATTCGGTATACCTACTCATTTGTACATATGGGTATACAATTTTTCAGTGATTGCAAGTTTGTAGTTATTTTCAGGATTCGAAAACCCTGCACTAAGAAAAAAGTGACGTAATAAAATTAAATAAAATCTATTTAAATTTGATTTAAATACTTTTGTAATAAAAAAGTAATACTCCATACAAAAATATATTACGCGCGTATTTAATTTCAAATTAAATAAAAAGTATTTAATTTTATAACGAGTGCATTTAAATTCATTAATTAAAAAAAAATATTGTAAAAATATTTTTAACATTATTAAAGTCTATTTTTTGAAAGTAACCACAACAAAATTATGTAATACAATGTCCAACCTATATAACCACCGTGAGTGGTAAAAAATTTCGAAAAAATAAATATTTTATCTGTTCCTAACCTTCTTTACATGAAATAAATAGCTTTAAAATACCAAATTAAAATTTTATTCTCTTAATAATAAGTAATATTTACATCAAATTTTATTACGCACGCAATAAATTTAAATAAAATGTATTTACTTAAATTTTAAATCAAAAGTATTTAATTTAAATAAAAAAGACAACGGGTGAAAAACGTATCGAAAAGTTTTTAAATTTATTACTTTTTTCCCTCAGTGTGGTGATTTATGCACCACTTTAAACGGTAACTGCATCACATATGTATTAGACAGACGATACATTTGATATTGCTTACTAACTCCATCAGACCAACTATCACATTACTCTACTTCAAAATTTCTCATGTGACCTAACTTTCATTCTTTTTTTTATTGGGTGTAAGAATAGGGATGAGAAAACAAATTAATGAAAAATTGTATATATTCACATCGAACTATTAAATAGGAAAAAATGGTGTGTCCGGTGAATTTGATGTAATCCAGTATCGTATGAATTAGAACGAAGTAATACGTTACGACATCGACGTTGGCATTACTTCAATTGCCCTTGAAGTCATGCCAACGGAACCTGAAAGACGTTATCCTCAACGATTTTCCGTAATGCGTTGGGGGACTTTCCGGCTAGCACGTCAGAATCAGGCTAGATAAGGTGCCTAACATCTTTTGTATCTAAGAATAAAGTGACGTAATAAAATTAAATAAAATTTGATTTAAAATTTGATAAAAATACTTTTGTAACAAAAAACGTAATACTCCATACAAAAAATATTACGCGCGTATTTTATTTCAAAATAAATATAAAAGTATTTCATGTTATTAAATATTTCGAAAAAAAGTAAAACAAAATAATAATTTTATCAGTTCGTAATCTTTTTTATATGAAATAAATAAGTTTTAAAATACCAATTTACATATTTATGATGTTGTGATTAAACTAAAATGTTATAACCTTATTAAAAAGTGATAAAAAGTATTTACTTCAAATTTTATTAGATGCGTAATAAATTTAAATAAAATGTATTTACTTCAAATTTTATTAAATACGTAAAAAAAAATAATTACATCAAGTTTAAATAAAAAGTATGTAATTTAAATACAAAAGACTACGTGTGAAAAACGTGTCGAAAAGTATTTAAATTTATTACTTTTTTTATTTAATTTTACTACTTTTTTTCCTCAGTGTAGAAAAAACATAGCACCACCAACATTATTGAGAACCGCGTGTGTAGAACATCTATGTAGATGATGCATACGAATTAGGAAAAAATTATACGATTTTTTTGGATAAAAAGTAAAAATCCTTCAATTGTTAAATTTCACAATAGATAATATTAATTCATTATTTTTACGAATAGGTATTCGAAAAATTGAAATAAATTAACATGGAATTCGGAGGAAACAACAACACTATACTTATTCATTGAAATTATGGTTTTGTTTTTTGCGTTTTGGTCCATGTTGATATTTTCAAATATCATCTTTGATTCAATCGTCAAATGTTGTTCATGAAACCACAAATACATGGGCGGTGTTTACCTTCGAGACAAATCTCTCGAACGTATACTCACAGCTGTTGAAAGTAATGTTATGTAAAAATATCCTTCAAATATTTTTCCTTCAAATATTTTTCAATTTTGAACCAAGAGTATCACTTTTAAAGCAACTGTTGAATTAAAACATGCTATGCTTATAAACATCTTTCCTCTGAAAAACAGTCTAGGAATTATATCAGGAGCATAGGTTTAACTCATTAAACGAAAACAAATTCTTTCGCTGTTCGAGCAAAAATAAATGTGCAATAGTGCAAAGAAAATTTAAAATTATCTATTATTTAAATGATTAAATGTCGGTAAAAACTGTCATTTTTAGTAACAATTTTCGAATCAACAGTAGCAACTTAATTTGTGAAATTTCAGTATATACTCCATCAGACCAACTATCACATTACTCTACTTCAAAATTTCTCATGTGACCTAACTTTCATTCTTTTTTTTATTGGGTGTAAGAATAGGGATGAGAAAACAAATTAATGAAAAATTGTATATATTCAGATCGAACTATTAAATAGGAAAAAATGGTGTGTCCGGTGAATTTGATGTAATCCAGTATCGTGTGAATTAGAACGAAGTAATACGTTACGACATCGACGTTGGCATTACTTCAATTGCCCTTGAAGTCATGCCAACGGAACCTGAAAGACGTTATCCTCAACGATTTTCCGTAATGCGTTGGGGGACTTGCCGGCTAGCACGTCAGAATCAGGCTAGATAAGGTGCCTAACATCTTTTGTACACTAAGAATAAAGTGACGTAATAAAATTAAATAAAATTTATTTAAATTTGATTTAAATTTGATTTAAATACATTTGTAACAAAAAACGTAATACTCCATACAAAAAATAATACGCGCGTATTTTATTTCAAAATAAATATAAGAGTATTTAATGTTATTAAATATTTCGAAAAAAGTAAAATAAAATAATAATTTTATCAGTTCGTAATCTTTTTTATATGATTTAATAAGTTTTAAAATACCAATTTACATATTTATGATGTTGTTATTAAACTAAAATGTTATAACCTTATTAAAAAGTGATAAAAAGTATTTACTTCAAATTTAATTAGATGCGTAACAAATTTAAATAAATGTATTTACTTCAAATTTTATTACATACGTAATAAAAAGTAATTACATCAAGTTTAAATAAAAAGTATGTAATTTAAATACAAAAGACTACGTGTGAAAAACGTGTCGAAAAGTATTTAAATTTATTACTTTTTTATTTAATTTTACTACTTTTTTTCCTCAGTGTAGAAAGAACATAGCACCACCAACATTATTGAGAACCGCGTGTGTAGAACATCTATGTAGATGATGCATACGAATTAGGAAAAAATTATACGATTTTTTTGGATAAAAAGTAAAAAATCCTTCAATTGTTAAATTTCACAATAGATAATATTAATTCATTATTTTTACGAATAGGTATTCGAAAAATTCAAATAAATTAACATGGAATTCGGAGGAAACAACAACACTATACTTATTCATTGAAATTAAAATTTTTGCGTTTTGGTCCATGTTGATATTTTCAAATATCATCTTTGATTCAATCGTCAAATGTTGTTCATGAAAACCACAAATACATGGGCGGTGTTTACCTTCGAGACAAATCTCTCGAACGTATACTCATAGCTGTTGAAAGTACTGTTATGTAAAAATATCCTTCAAATATTTTTCCTTCAAATATTTTTCAATTTTGAAGCAAGAGTATCACTTTTAAAGCAACTGTTGAATTAGAAACATGCTATGCTTATAAACATCTTTCCTCTGAAAAACAGTCTAGGAATTATATCAGGAGCATAGGTTTAACTCATTAAACGAAAACAAATTCTTTTGCTGTTCGAGCAAAAGTAAATGTGCAATAGTGCAAAGAAAATTTAAAATTATCTATTATTTAAATGATTAAATTACGGTAAAAACTATCATTTTTAGTAACAATTTTCGAATCAACAGTAGCAACTTATTTTGTGAAATTTCAGTATATCGACAACACTGTTTCACGTCGTTCTAACCTTTTTTTAATAGTAACTTACTGCGTCCTCCATTTCAGCACTGATAAGTGTCGAAAAGCAGCCTGAAACGACAGTTTTTGTTCTGTGTGTGTGTCAAATGCACTACAATATATTATTTTCCGTTGAAAATAAAAAAAATATTTTTCACTTTATACTTTTTTTTGTCTTTAATCGCATTTTTAATTTCTCATTATTTTGGGAAATTTAAAAAAAAAGACTTGAAATTTTATTTACCTTAGCTACAGACAAAGAAATAAAAATTGATTTTGCGCTTGCTTGTGCCTTGATTTTACCGTTTCAGAATTGCCGTAGTTTTGGGGGGTATGTTATAAAAAAATTTAAATTGTGTATCTTTCTATTTTCTTATGCATAATATATATAGAACCGTTGTTATTTTTAAATTTGGCCGACGTTTGGCAGCCAACGAGAACATTTTGCACGGCAAGAATATTTTGATGACGTCAAATTTTTCTTCGTTTTTCATGTCTAAATGCAAAACAGAAACTTTTAAATAAGTGCATATTTTGAATACCGTTCGACAAAATTCAATTTTTGGTCAAATGTTTGAAAAAAGTTAGATGTACGTCATAGCTGAGACATCACTAAGTATAAATATGTTTTTATTTGCATTTAATAAATTTGAATTATATCTCATAGTACCACTTCGGTGCCGTGACATATAATAAAACGGACATAACCCCCAATTCGAATTTTAAGTCCAACCATGATATCGGACATATATGTCCGATGTGTTGTATGTTATAACACCCATTATGTTCGATTTTATATATTTGAACTTTGAATTTTTTTTTGTTGAATTTGTTTATTATTTACATTTTTAAATAAAGTTTTTGTAAATAAAATTTCGTTCTTCTCATTAAGAATGAAACAAATATATACTTTTATTTTGTTATTTTTTTTTTAATTATGCGAAACTGAAGCGCCACAGCTAAAATTGTATTTGGGGGATATTATTGGGGGGTTAAGTCCACGTTGGTGCGCTTACATAATCCCCAAAATAAATTTTGCATAGTAACGTGGATTTAACCCACAAATTTGATTGGGTGTTATGACCGATATTATTTATGTCCGGATAGCAATCCCCAAATTCGAATCGGGGTATATGTCCGGGCACCTAGCATTATCCATACTGAGAATAATCGCAGCTACCAAATATATGCCAGAAAAAAACTTATTATGAAAATGTGAAACCGTAAACGAATTGATTAAAAAAACTGTGTACACACAAATGCTTAGAATGATCCCTAGTTTGCATGTGTACAAAATAGTGTCGGACGGTGTTATATATTTAATGTATGTATTTTTCTGGGCCTACGATTCCTGAAAATAACTGCAACCCTGTAATCGTACAAAAAAATTCCCTTCTTATTTGAGTACAATATGTACGTATCTACATGTACCGAATTATTTATAATTTTATGTTAAATGTATGTAGTATATTAGTGTTATAGAGTATATGAACATAGAATAAAAATATAACTCTGACAAATCTAGCTCTTTCAGTTTTCCAGTAATTGTGATTTCAACAGATTGTCTGTCTGTTCACAGATTTCATCTAAATATTCAGGACTGATTTCAGCCGTGACTTTTTCAGGGCTGAGCAATTTTCTGCTCAGATATTTAACTTTACGAGGCCGGACTGAATTATTTAGGCATTAGGCCGGTTATCGTTTGTACATGCAAAACACTTAGAGAAAAAACCTATGCTTTTGGATTTCTTTTGCGGGTAACGAACTATGTTTTTACCAATCGAAATTTTCGTTTGCTGTATTAAGTAAAAAAAGTAATATATAAATTTGTACTTATTTTATATTTAATTATTTAATTATTTATTTATTTATTTATTTATTTATATTTATTATATGTTTTTTAATTTTTATATTTTTTTACATGTTATATATTTTTTCTATTTAATCAGTATTTATTTGTCATTTTTGACGTTGTCTCTGCTTGGAATCCAATCTTGTAGCATGAATAATCCGTTTCTACAAACCAACATGATCTATCAACATTTCATATATTTATTATTAGTCTTATATACAAATTTTATTTTGAAAACACTGGGGTTATTAATACGTGCATTCATTTCAGTGTTAGAGTTTAAAGGTTATGCTTCCAAAAGTATGCCACCTTCTGAGTGAATTAAATTTTTTAAAAGTTTTTCGTTTCCTACAAAAATAATTTTACGTTTAATATAAATGTTATATGTATGCGTTTGTCACAAAAATATTTTGGCAAATATTAAGCACAAAAGAATTTCGTTCAGAATAAAAAAAAAATAATTCATGACAAACGTTATTTTTTACAGCAAACATGTAAACATGCGAGTAAGATGCGACGTTGCAAAAGGGTTTATTTTGCCTCAAACGTAAACTTTTTTTCTTAACGTGTAAAATGTTGCGTTTGTCCTAATATGCAGTTGTTTTTATTATTTTATTCATTTTGAACACACTTCCCCTATCTGTTGCTAAGATAGACCGCATAATAATTTAAGAAGTAAATATTTGCACATGGTTGAGCGACTACATATGCGCTAGATAAGATTCGCGAGATCTGATGACTTTGGCGGTCATGTGAAGTGAGGAGCGGTAGTTAAAAGGCGAATAATGTAAATTACAGTTGCTAACAAATCAGCAAATTTTGGTCTTAAATAAATATATATTGGATTTTGACATACCTGCATGCAAACAAACAAATACTGTATAGTCACAAAATATGTATTTATTGTGCGAACCCAAACTAGTGCGTCGAATTGAGGCAGAAAAAATATAAGTATTAACAATATTAGGGAGATAGAAAATTTGTATGTTTTCAGTCTACATTTGACGCTTTTGACATCAAAAAAACCATTTACACTATTTACTTGCTACAATCAAGCCAGATTATTCTTTAGATGGCATTCTCCTTTTCATACTAAAATACTTTTACGTTTACTATTAATATTTTACTGTTAATCTTTTACTATTAAAGTTAATAGATAGATCTTGGATGATTGTAAAACAGGTTATATGTTGGTCAGGTATGAAAGAGAATTCCAGGTAGCAGATGAAATTGACATAAAATAAGTATAAAAATTAAATAAAAGTAGACAAAAATATATTTTTTAAAACCTATGTACTTTTAAACCTAGTTTCGTTACCCTCATAACGTTAAATTTTTTGTCTTGTCAATTTGTTCATTTGTAATAAATGAAATGTTTCTTTGCGTGTAAAAAGAGTCACAATGAAATTGCATGAACAGCATCCGAGATTAGTACTAAATCGAATGATTTGCGTGTTTTCTGTTTACAGCCAACGTACCCGTACCGCTTATATTATTGTTTACATTTGCCTTGAGTCACAGACAATGCGACTCTGACAAATATACAAAAATATATAGATATGTTTATGCAGTATGTACTTTTTAAGACTCGTATATAAAATTGTAAATAATTGTTCCTATTTCGCAATAACAAAAAATAACAACAAAATAAATATATAAAAAACAGCATAGCTGACGTCAGTAATTTTGTGTCTATCAAGCCCCCGTACCTTTATATAACTTTGATCTTCGAAACTCATCAGAACATTAAAACACGCGGGGCATTTCGCAAAACCGAAAGTATTTTTAAACACAGTGTATTTTTAAATAAATTGATGCGAATTTTATGAAATATCCCAGTATATCTGTTCGTCTGTTCGTCTAGACTCTAGAATTTGATAGAATTCCCCAGTATGGCATTTGTTTCGATATCGTTACGTGATTCATTCTGAATGCAGGGGAATTCACACAATATCGTACACTTAATCGTAACGATTAAGAACGTCACATTCGCTACTTCCAGATATCGGTCACTCTACTTCAAACCGGGCGCTTTGAGACAAAAAATGACTTTATGTTCTACGATCTTTTTGAAATTTTTTCTGACCAAAAAATATTTTATACGTTTTTTTTATTTCTGGCAGTTCTACCCATTAAATTGATAATTTTCGTCGATATTCTGCATAATATAATATTTTGTATTTATGCATCAATAATGCATAATATAATATTTTGCATATTACAGCATCAATAATGCACCAAGACTGAAAATTTGAGAGTTAGACCTCAATGTTAAAAATATCTTTAACCTTTTTCTTTTTGTTACATGTATGATCTTTTGTCACCCTTGAACCACAAATTTTACAACCTTCGGTCCAATTGCCAAAAATTTTAAATTACTATGGCGGAGAAAATTTATAAACGGATTGCATGCAAAGATCGCTGCGTCAAAGTTCTCAGACAACTTGATTTGTTGGGCCGTGATTCAAACGTGACGCTATACGAATTTGCTATATTAATCAGGTTGCCTGATTAGGATTCCTGATCTTACCCTTATACTGATCTTATATAATTCGATGTACATTTAAATTCTAACGAAAGTGATTTTATCAAATAGTCCTTTCTAAAAAATAATTTAGTGAATACACAAAGTTGTATTAATATCTTTTGCAATGATAAAAGGTCAACGTTATGAGTCTAAATGATAAAATAATTTTTTTTCGAAAATGTAATTGATTTTCTTTTGCATTTGTTTTTAACATTTATTTATTAGAATATTTCATTTATTAGAATATTTTTTCGTAAGTGTCAGATCCGGTTTCATTTACTAGACTTTAGATCAGCCTCATCGTCATTCCGAGCAGGGTCGGATCCTACATAAGGCTTACTTAAACAATTTCCATTCGAGTACTTTTGTTTTTCCTAATTTTGGGTTTTGTAAATCTTTTATTTTAATGTGTTTTTTGAAATTTAGTTTTTTTTTTACTGACTTTTTATTTTTTATTTTTCTAGTTATGTTGGGTTTCTGTATTTTTCTTTTTATTTTCTTTATTTCTGTTTATGCATTTCCAATTAATTCCAATTAATTCCAATTAATTTCCAATTAATTCCTGAGTTATTTTTTTTTTGCTTTTATTTTTTCTATAATGAGTTTTTGAAATTATATGTTTTTTCTTATATTTATGCTTTTAATCTCATGTTTTGCATAAAGATTCTACTCGTGCATAGAACCATTCCCACATTTTCGTAGTTCACTCGGCTCTTAAGAGAACTACGCATTATAGAGAGAATTCGTTATTCAGTCGTTTGTGGAAAAATAACCCTGCATCTGTTTTCCCGATATAAAAAGATCTACACTAAATTCACATATATGTGGCGCATATACCCCAGTAGAAATTTATCTCATGAACTGATCATGTCATTATTTGAGATAATCGGGCTATGACAAGGCCCTCGATGTCCTTGTAACGCAGTGTCCCGATCATGTACTCACCTCAGGCCTGATCGGGTGATTCCCGATTTCATTATTTACCCGACCATTGCCTTTTCCAAAACATGTTCTCCTTATGAAAGTCCTACAAATAGCCGATGAAATAAAATATAGTTTTCAATGCATGCACGAGCTCGTAAGAAGAATATGGTCGGATGAAAGCATGCCAAGTGACTGGAACCTCAGTGTACTCTGCCCAATCCTTAAGAAAGGGGATCCCACTATCTGCGCCAACTACCGTGGGATCAACCTACTCAATATCGCATACAAGGTTCTATCGAGCGTATTATGTGAAAGACTGAAGCCCATCGTCAACAGACTGATTGGACCTTATCAGTGCGGCTTCAGACCTGGAAAGTCCACCATAGACCAGATTTTCACATTGCGCCTAATCCAGGACTTTTCCCTAGAAAAACAGATCGACACCTACCACCTATAAGTCGACTATAAAGCCGCCTTCGACACTCCGATAAGGGAACGATTATACGCCGCAATGTCTGAGTTCGGTATACCTGCGAAACTTATAAGGCTTTGCAGGATGACCCTGAGCAACACACGTAGCTCAGTGAGAATAGGAAGAGACCTCTCCGAGCCATTTCATACCGAACGAGGTTTCAGACAGGGTGACTCCCTATCGTGCGACTTTTTTAACTTATTGATGGAGAAAATAGTTCGAGCTGCCGAACTCCGTCAAAGCGGCACTATCCTCAACAAAAGTGTCATGCTGCTCGCATATCATTGGCAGGAGCACACGAGCAGTCAGCGCTGCATTCTCCAGACTGGAGAAAGAGTCGCGTCGAATGGGTCTAGCGGTGAACGAGGACAAGACGAAGTTCCTTGTGTCAACAAGCAAAAAAGAGTCCGTGCGTCTTGGACAAAAAGCTGATTTTGACACCCACAAGTTTGACATTGTGAAGGACTTCGTCTATCTGGGATCCAGCGTAAACAGCAACAACGACGTCAGCCTGGAGATCAAACGTAAAATAACTCTTGCCAACAGGTGTTACTTTGGGCTCAGTAGGCAATTGAGAAGCAGAGCCCTCTCTCGCCGGAAAAAAATATCGCTCTACAAGTCACTCATCATGCCCGTCCTACTTTATGGTGCAGAAACATGGACGCTGGCCTCCACCGATGAGAGAGTACTGGGAGCGTTCGAGAGAAAGATTCTCCGTAAAATCTTTGGCCCTATCTGCTTTGCTAACGAGTATCGAATCAGGATGAACCACGAGCTGTATGAGTTATTCGACGACATTGACATAGTCAAGCGCATCAAGATCCAGCGGCTTCGTTGGCTAGGTCATGTCGATCGAATGGATGAAAACACTCCAGCCAAGAAGGTGCTTGAATCGAAACTCGAAGGTGGACAGCGTAGAAGAGGGCGTCCAAATCTGCGTTGGAAAGACCAAGTTGAGGACAACCTGGTATTTCTAACTGGCGTCAGCGCGTACAAAGCAGATCCGACTGGCGCGGCTTCATCTCAACGGTCAAAACCGACCCACGGTTGTAAAGGCCTTTTAAGTAAGTAAGTATTAATGATACATACACAAAAAACATGCAACGCACATAAATACTACATTATTTTAATATAACATATCATCGTTGTGGAACTAAAAGTCACCAAATACATTCTAAAATTACGAGTTTATTGGTTATTATTATAAAAAGTAATTTATAAATTTTTTAAGTTGAAATACCAATTCATATATTCACATTTTCTTATCATTTAGTACAAAATTTGAGATCACGAAAAAGATATTATTTTTTGTAAATGAATAATTGGTATGTAGTTGGTGGCTTTTATTTCTACATTTTAATTTAAAATAATCCAATAAAAATGAAAGCATTGTACTCTTCATTAAGCTTAATAGGACTTGTTTCCGATAGTTTGGCAACTGTCAACGCATTTAAAGAAGTACATTTTCTATTTTATTACTTTGAAAGCTTTAAACGCATGTTACATGTAGAAAATGTTAATGCATATATCCTTTCTTTTATTGAATTGAAACAAATGTTCAAATTCCTCATTTATTACATCATTTCTTATGTTAATTTTTACTGTAAACATATTTAATTAAATGCATTATAAAAATAGTTCCTGTTTCCTATTAGTTTTACATTGGGAAAATTAAAAATTAGTTTTTAAAATGAAGATAACAATTAAAATGGTACGGATCATTATATGTGCATATTGTGGAAAATTACCGTTAAATTTAAATCTTTCATAAAAATATGTTCATAATAATGATGAAATATTTCTGAAAGTCTCCTGTTTAATAAAAAAAATTTAGGGTTTTCTTCATTTAATCCCGATCCCGATTGCCCTATGGATATTTTCGTGAGAAACAACTAATGTAGCTATGATCGGGACCATTGACTGTTTAGATAATGTAAATCCTGCTATGGTGTCATGATCACCATAGCAGGGCATAACAAGGCTATTAAGGCATATCCGACGAAAACCCGATCATTTCCCGATGGTGCATCGGGCAAATTTCTACTAGGGTATATACTTATGCTTGGTTTTCACTATGTCATTCTGTGTTAATTTCATATTCGAAAATTACGAAAATTTTTTGTTTTTCCCCATGGCAAAGATTTTAAAAAATGCCAACATGTTGATTTCGCTTGAGATGGATAATGAACATTTTAATTTTTGAAGTTTCTGCTTCGCAATCACAATGTAAAGAAAACAAATATAACACGAAATGACATAGTGAAAATCACACTAAGAAAACAAGATGTTTATGAAAGTCTTGCTGCAACTATTCTTTTAAATTTACGCCTTGTAGCAAATATTCAAACATCCCATAAGTTTCAATAAAGTTGCAGCAATTTTTTAAATATGACATATATACAGATAGTTATGAGATGTTTGCCACAACAGCAATGAAAATTGAGATATTTACACTTGACTGATAGCAAACATCCTGAGTTCTTGAATATTTACAGCAAAACTTTTGAGGTATTTTACATTTGACATGATGACAGCATCGCAGGTCGGACTTGGTTCTACTGCGAAGAAATCTCAAGTCGTTGTACAATTTTACTTCCGAAGGATTTATAAATAAAGACGATTTATTGTACTAAGATATCGAATCTAAAAGTAAAAACGTTTGCTTTGAAATTTTCATATGAAATTCGATCAAATGTTGGAATATGCCCCTATATTCCAATCCTTAAAAATGTAGAAAATGTAGCAGATCCTAATTTGAAATTCCCCGCCAAAAGTGAACCATTCCCCGATTACCCACTGATACTAAAATTTCCCCCAAATTGGGGAATTCACCTTTAGTTGGCATCACTGGTTGCTATACATAATCGTAAATTTGAAAGATGGTTGCCAGCAATATTTATCGTGTTTGACGGATGTTTGAAAGATGGTTGTCTCAAATACGATCGAAATAATTTGTAAATAACTTAATATTTAGGTCTGTGATATTTCTGGTAATCATCTTTGTTTTCTTAGTGCAGGCATTAGGCTTCGGTTTTTTTTGTTGTTTCAGCTTTTTGTTTGTTTCTAATCCCGTCCATAGTATAGCCTATGGGCGGGATTTGATAATGTACCTCCGGACTCAATAGTCGAGCGTGCAATAGTCCCTAAAGAAAAAATTCAGTCAACTCGGTTTAGCTGTTTAGACATGATGCTGGAACAAAGAAGGCAGACAGACGAACCAACAGATTTATGTAATAGATAACTAAATATGAAAAAATCAAATTTATCTAAAAAAAATATTTCGTATTTTAACAACAATTCTTTTCCAATTTGAATCTTTGAAATTCGAAAATGAAATAAATACGTGTTCAATAGAACAAGTAATTAACAGTGATTGATGACATAGGGTGTTTCAAACGAAAGAACATAAAATTGTAATTACTCAACACTATTGCATAGTTTTAGGAAATAAATATAAATCAAGAATTTTTACTTACCACACAGACTGTTCACAACAATCAAAAATAAAAAGTCGTGTGGTTTGTGTCCTAGCTATTTTATGTTACAATGACTTTTTTTTGTTGAATTTTTAAATATTCTTCATTATGTCAAATTTATTATAACTGTTTTTACAACAACGTTTATTTACATATATGATTTATGGTGATGAGGTCGGCGCTGTATGTTAAAATGGGGATGTTCTATAAAACAACAAATAATGATATGAGGATGATAATACAGAGAAGCATTATTACTTACCAACATGAGATAGCGATGAAAATTCTGAGTCTGAAAATAAAATAAAACATGTATGAGTCGATTTTGTGATTTAATGAAAACATATAGAGTGACAATCACCGTTGTCCCACGACATACAGCTGGCATTGATTCAGAGACCACAGGAATTGACTTAAAAATACGCCTAAAGTTAATACGATGTCTGAAAGATATATACAAATTCGTATGTCCATCTGTTGTGAATATTATAAGAGCTGTATGTTATACTGAAGTGAATATGAAAACTCAGTGAATTTCGGATTGATTTGATATAGCACAAACATCCACAAGTATTAACAGTGAATGGCGGTACTTAACATATTAATTCACCAAAAAATGTTCCGAATTTTGTGATACAAGCATTAAGGTGAATGTTACTGAGTGCCGCCAAGAGGTGTCTGCATTGTGATAGAATTGTGATTCAGTTATTACAAACGTATATATAATTAAATTCAATAAAAAATATATTTGTGAGTGTTACTGAGTGTCCCTAGAAGTAGGCAGCGTTGTCATACTAATTCTATTATGTTTAAATTCGTTGTCCCCAGTAACAGTCACGATTTACGAAATGCATATTGAACATGCTAAATAATAGTAATGAAAAACATACATATAGAATCAAAACAAAAAAATTTGATTATAAATGAATATAGTAAAATATTTGGGGCATTTCACGTCAATACGCCGAGTTGTGACCCTGGCCCCCTTCGATTTGCTTCATATTTTAATATTCATTAAGAGTGTGGCCTTCTAGGTCTCTCTAGAACAGGCCTTCTAGAACACTCAAAACATGATTTTTGCACTTTGCACCATATCGTCTAAATACTGCATTTTAAATTCACATAAATTCTTGACAAAAATACAAAGATTTTTGCTGCTCAAGTAGTAATTAAATAGGACGAAACAATTGCAAAAACGAGAATTCTATAAGAGAATTCTATACGGTAAATCAAAAGATATAAATTAAATAGTTGTCGTTCCGGACAGGACAATAATGAAAGTGCATTTCGAGGTTCATTTGGAAATGCCAAAAAATCATCAAATTTTGCTAACAAATTATTTTTTGAATTATTTTAATATAGCTTAAATCATGTACTTTTATTGTATATTTACACCTTGTTCCTTTAATTTACAGTTTTTTCATAATAAATCACAGAAAAATTCCGGACGTGACTAAAAATTCCGTATAGAAATTATCAGTACGATTTTCATTTTAAAAATACTTTTTAAGTACAATAGATTTTTTTGAGTTATCTCTGAGCATAGCTGAGACAATTTACTTTGTTTTTTTTATATAGACATTATGTTCCTAAAGTTTACATTATATTCGTAATAAATCGCAGAATAATTCCGGACGTTCCGTATGAAAAATTGTACTACGATTTTTTGCTAAAAATAATATTGTATATGACAATATCATTATAACGAAATAAAAAGTGATGTACTATTCAAATTTCCAGATGTTTTTTAAGTTTTTTTATTTTGAAAAAACATTTTTTTTGATATTTTTTATACTGTAGTTTTGTACTTTGGTACTCAAAGTTCCGGACGGGACAGATTATAATTAGCTGTCCAAAAATGTCTAGATTCGATGTTAACATTTTAGAAAATATCGAGAAAATTCAATGTGTTAGTTTAATATAATAATAAAAGTATCTTTTTGGTTCCGGACGGGACAACAGAGGACCTTAAATAAAAATCAAAATTTTCCGTTATTTTAGTTTGAATGATTATATTTAAGCTAAAAATATTAATTAAGGTTGTCTGAAAAAACAGAAAATAAAATTTTTAAAGTTTGCTAACTTGGATACTCAAAGTTACAAATTGCTGTATTTACAAGTTGTGCAGTAACGTAACTTTATAAGTATTTTTTTATAAGTTACGTTAACGGAGTACAATTTTCTTTTCAGATTTTTAGATTCACATATTTAAGATTCCAAATCTACCGTTATTTCATAAATTTGAGCATTTTGAATTTTTGGTCGTGGTTGACGTTTTTCTGAAAATGCCCATATGGGAAGTATATTAGACATCTGCACAAATGTTTTTGATGTTTCCTCTGCAAATATGCACTACTGCACTGTACAGTTTTGAATGCATTTTGCAAATGACAGTCTACAGTATTATGGTGAAGTCTCTCGGCTGACTTCACTTCACTGTAAAAGTTTAACTAGGATATGCGTTATTGGATATATTTTGTCAAATTGGATCCTTTTGAGATTTTTCGAATACTCAACTACAAAAAAAGTCCAATAACGTAGTTAGGTTCTGGGAACATTTAAAAAGAGTCTCATTCTATGAAATCGAGCTTCGAACATAAAGGTCAGATCATACAAATTTTAAAAATGGAGTTAATTGAAAACATGAAAGAAATCAAATTACTTGTTAAGAATTTTGTAAAAATTTTATAGAAGCAGGTACCGTAATGAATCGGAACCAGAATCGAAATCGGTACCGTTTCGATTTTTGGTATTGAAATCGGAATCGTTATATAAAAAAAGTGTGTGGACCGTAATTGAAACCCATTGAATTTGTTTGGTTGAAACCGGAACCGTTATTTTACAAATCTTAGTACTAGATCCGAAACTGAAAATCTAAAGGATTATAGACCATGGACATAAGAAATTTTTAGATATAGTACCGATTTTATTTTTTTATGTATATCTTACACATTTATGTCGAGATTTACGACTTTATATTATATCCCTATAAATATAAATTTAAAAAAAAATGTCCAATGATAGTTAGACAATTTCTAAGGAAAAAAAATCAGACATAAGATGCAAGGTAATGTGTGGAATTAAAATATTGAAGAATATTTGAAGCCTTCGTTAGGTACAATAAAAGCGTTAGGCATCATAACGCCTTTTTTGCAATATTCGCACCGAATGATCCCAGCAGTGCCTACTATCCTCCTGTGAAATCCGTTTCGTTTTATGCAATAAGGGCGTTATCCCCATATAAAAAATATATTTATATATTTTAAATTTTTATACCCTGCACCTATGAGGTACAGGGTATATTAAGTTGGTGCAGATATTGTAACGCCCCTATACGCGTGGCCGGTATAGAAAAGTATATATATTCTTGATCAGCATCACTACCCGAGTCTGTTTTGCTATGTCCGTCTGTCTTGCTGTCCGTATACGAGGAAACTTGAGAAATACTTGTCAGAATACGATGAAATTTCGTCACCATATGTTTTAGTCAAAAGTAGGAAATGAGTTTTAAAATGAACCAAATCGGTAAACAGACACGCCCACCTCCCAACAAGTCAGTTTGGTACGCCGTTTATAACACCCAGAAGGAAGCATCTCCGTTATGGAAAAGTATATATATTCTTGATCAGCATGACCTCCTGAGTCGATTTAGCGATGTCCGTCTGTCTGTATGTCTGTTGAAATCACGATTATAGAAAAACTAGAAGAGCTAAATAAATGAAACTCCTAATTTAGATTACTTATATATCTACGCTGTCTGTCAGTGAAAATGGGTCCATTATGACCTGTGAACCGACCACTTATGTTCAAATATATCTTATAAAACACATCTACTGGTGAATTTTACTGTATACGTGTTCAGGTAAACTTTTTTTTGGTAAAATATATATTGAATTCCTGCTCAAATACATGAAAATATTGTTCACCCGCGAAACGACTTGTGGTACCCAAAAAAAAAATAGAAATTCGGTGCACCTACCCATATGTAAATATGGGTATCAAATGAATGGAAATTCTTCAGCGATTGAAAGTTTGTAGTTATTTTCTGGATTCGTATACCCTGGTGACCTATATACAACTTAGAATGGTAACCACACTTATGTGTAGGGTATTTATAGTAGGCTTAGACCGACTATAATTTTGATAATCCTAACTATTATAATAACACTTACTATAAAATGTCCCTACTTTAAAATTTCCCATGTGATCTAACCTTCCCAACTATTTCACGTTTTATGCAATAATAGCGTATAAATCATTTAGTATAATTAATTATTTTATATATTAATAGTAGCTTAAAAACAAATTTGAAAAGTGCATGACAAATCCTATATCACCCCCCCTGGATACGGGCCTGGAGGGGCATATAAGCCCCGCACAAATGCTGAAAAATAGTGTTTCGTATTTGTATAATAAATATATAATCACAATATAATTAGAATCATAATACTCTCATATAGCTCGCACGGATGCGGCTAAAACCGAATATTAAAATATACAAATATGAACTGTACTTTGAAATTGTTATAAACATTTAAAACAAAACTGCATACACATTTTGATGACATTATTATTTAAACTCTACCAATACTTAAAGGTGTCACCATTCCCTGCCAATACATAGGCATTTTTGAGAAAACGTGGGAAGTAAACCTTATGGATTTATGCGGCAATAATAAAACTAGCTATGTCGATCCCGATATTGACCCTAAAATCAGTCCTAAAATAATTCCGGGATGTATTTTTAAAATTTCATCAAAAGAAAAGACAGAAAATAACTTTTTGCTATTAGATGCACAAATTTGCTTTTATGCGTAAAAGAATTTATTTGCGATATATAAACAAAATAAATTAATTTTTTCAAAAGTAAAATATTGTATGAATAAAAGACGTTATTACTCATTAGAAAAAATATTCTCTATGCATTGTTATGTAGCTGTCTTTTAAACCCCAGTTTCGACTCTTGGTTAAAAAATTATAAATACTAAATTAAATACAGGCAACACTTTTTTTACTTGTTAAATTTAAATTTTATGATATTGTAAAATTTGCATATTTAAATTTAAAAAGTAAAAAATATTTCCTTTATTTAATATAGTATTTTTAATGTAAAATTTTAACTAATTACATCGGTTCTATTACTTTATAAGATACGAACATTCAAATACTTTAAACTCAAATATCTCGAAACATACTTTTTCACATAACGCCCTTATTGCACCCACTCTTCAATTACTGATTTCACTTAAAATATTTTTAATTTTTTTTTTATTTATTAATTTTATTTAGTGCCTTTCTATATTTGGAAAGAATAACTATTAGACGATGTAGCCGCGGTAGCTCAGTGGTTAGTGCGTTGGACTGCGAGCCGAAAGGTCCCCGGTTCAAGCCTGGACTGGGGCTAACAACATCTTTTCATAGAAACATTTTTCTATACCGCGCTACCTCTCGTCTGTAAATGGCAAACCTACGAGAGTAAAACCCTTGCCTATGAAAAGCTCTCACCCGCCGTTCGGATTCGGCAATAAACTGTAGGTCCCACCACTTTGAGTACAAATATAACACGCACAACTCAAAATGGTGAGAGAGCTCGGCCGAAGTTCTATATAGGACTGTAGCGCCAAACTATTATTATTATTAACTATTAGACGAAAGTGACGTAATTTTTAAAGAAATTTATAAGTTTCTAAAATCAAGTGACATGAAATTTAAATTCAGATAATGACATTTTTTAATTGTCCCCAGACAAACTTTTAAGCAGGAAACAAGCAGGAAACAAGCTATTTATACGCATTGAAATCACATTTTATATGAAGCTTTGAGGTATGCAAAGGTGGAAATGTGGACAGAAGTTGCTAGTTTCCAGCTATAGCATGAACACAAAATTTGTAGGGAAATGAATTGTAGGGAAATGGTATGCACAAGCAGGGTAAAGTATGCCATGTGCTGGAAGCAAATTGGTAGGGAGCATAAGCATATAAGCTGCGTGTTTTTCATAGTTCAACCAAGCGTTTGAACTCAAATGAGAAAAAAACGCTTACATTGAACCTAAACTATTTCAAAACAGATGGCGCCACTCTGTTTCTGAGCAGCAAACATTTTATATGTAACCAGGGATCGTAGACAAAATAATATTTGTTACGTTAAATTTTTATTTTGCATAAAAAACTTAAAAAAGCGACAAAGTATAAACGTGGCAATGGTTCCCATTCTTTCCATATGAATAATTTTCATAACGCATCCATTTTTTATGTTTTATGTCAATTGAAAGCCCTGGTTCCTGCTGAATTTAAAAAGCTTTCAAAAAATTAGATTGAGGCGACATCTATGAAACGTAGCAAACACTAGAAAACTTATAAGCTAATTTCACAATTCCACAATCCTTTTAGTTCAAATGAATTGAATCAGCTTCCTTATTGGTTTAATTGTTGTTTTTGCTTTAACTGAAGTTCAATTTGAACCAGTTGAAGTATGAAAAAACGGAGCTATAATCTCGATCATGAGTGCTCATCCATTTCGTTCCACGAAAAACTTTTTATTGTACAAAAACACCGACGAATTTTGCTGTGTTGTTGGATCACATTTGTATGCTGTTACATTTGCAAAAGGAAAGAAGTGAACTCAGCATTGTTATTGTGTTCGATTTATCACTACATTATTGACCGAAGTAAGCAATAACAAAACTCGTGTACACACAAAATTTTTGTTGTGGGCGAAAATGGTGGTAAGAACTACTAGCTTGGCACTATGATGTTGATATCAGCATAAATCTGCGGGAAATTAATATTGACAAACTGCAGCAAACCGACGGAAATTAACACCGATGTTTCAAAAGACGCGACGTTGCATATTTATTTACAGCGTAATAAATAACAGTCATCAAATTTCAATATTGAAAAATTTTGAAGGCAAATTTGATATTTCATATTGTAAACAAAATTTTATATAGACAACTTGTTGATCAATCTTTTAAAACTTCAAAACAGAAATAATGTAAACAAAATTTTCTGTCGACAACTTTTTGATCAAGCTTTTACAATTTCAAAAAAGAAATGCCTATACAATAGGGGTACACATTTAACCTCGTATGTGCGTATCTCGCGTATCTCTTAAAGTTATTGACATGAACAACCATTTATAAAATCTGAGTATTTGAATTTCGTATTGATGATGGAATATAAACTTGCCATTTTTTGGTTATTTGGAAAAGTACAAATGAGTCATTCCATATCAAATAAACCGAGTGATTAGCAGCACCATCTTAGTATTTGATGAAATTTGGAAGTTTGGTGAAACCACATATAATTAAGATATTGGCCAAATTTCAGCTTCCCAAATGGCGCTGTTTCAGAGATTTTGTGCTTTCAAATTTTAAAAAACTGGTTGAATATCACAATAGTGGTGTTAATAAATTGAAAGTAATTTAATCTATAGTGAAAACACAAAGGTAACATTTTAAATATAATAAAATTGCCAAAAATATGTCTTACAATATCCATACCACGTTGCTTTAATAGTGGTCAATGTTACACAATGTATATTTGTAAGGACATATCTCAAAAAGCTACCTTTTTTATTTGAATTGATATAGAATTGATATGACTTGATATAGAATGACTCAAATTTAAAATGATATTTGCAGCAACTCTATCTTAAACTTTTGTGTTGTTAGTGTATTAAGCTAACCGTAATTGAAAATCATAGCATTGCTAATATAAGTTGTATATACACTCAGGGAAAAAATCCTGTAAATTTAAACAGAAATTAAACAGATTTCATGTTGTTTTATTTTTCAAACAGATTGAACATGTTAAGTGAATTTTGTGATACTAAATTTTATAAGTTGAAAATGTAAAGTTAACATAAATATCTGTTTAATTTATAGAGTTGTTGTTGTTTTCCATAGTTAAAAATATCATGTAGAATTAACATACGTCTGTTTTACAAATTATCTATCAAAATTCTCTGAGTGTATTACATTTTAAACACTCAAAATAAAAGATCGCGATGAATGAATTCAAACATTTGACATACCAGTTTCATTTGATACTCCTAGATTGCTATCATTGGTATCTACGTCACTTCCATCGCCAAGAGCTGAAAAGAAAAATATACAAACCATGATTAAAGAATGTTTATAAAAACAAACAATTTTATCGTATAATAGATTAACAGTTTTTCCTTAAGAGGCACTGAATTCGCACATATAAGGGTGACCAGATAAGAACGATAGGAAAATAAATTTTAAAAAAGTAACAACGGTGTGGATATCAAATTCTGGAATTATGTACACTCTAACAAAAATTGGTGGAAAATTTCTACTATTATAGATGGCAATAGATAACCTACATTTATAATAGTAAAATCCTCTCGCAACGCTGAAAGTGCGTAAAATAATAACGTTTTATAAAGCGTTATTACTTACTAGAAAATGCGACAAAAAACCAATCATTAAGTATTTGTTTGGTACTCATTAAAAACTTATCACTATTTGCTGTCAATGAGTGTAAATGGAATTGTAATTTTATCTCGATTTTTATCGACATTTTTAGTTGATTTTATTTAGTATTGCATAGTGAATGTAATCCTAATGCAGCAGCAAATGTGTCCCGAAATTTGACGTCATCCATCGCAGACACATGGCCGTTTCAGCACACAGATCATGTTGTGGAGATGATTTGTATAACATTATATATTTCGGAACACTGCATAGTTTAAGAACATTTTATCGACTGACATAAAATGTGTATCTCCAAGCATTCATACATGTTTGACAGCGAAAAAATGCTCTACTTTCAAAAAAATTCCACTAAAATAGCGACGAAAATCACGCGATTTTCAAGAAATTATTAAAAACACTCTATTTATGGTGCACATTTAAAAAGACGCTCTGCAGCTGTTTTTGCAATACTTAGTTTAGCATTCACCAAACAAAGCGTGAAATTGACTACATTTATAATATAGTATAATAGTACATTATTTAAATAGCCGCCTCGGCTACGCTGAAAGTGGGTCAAGCAGTCAGTCGAATTTTCCATGACTTGCTCCAATACCCAGTGGGAAATGTCGTCAATGATTCCTCTATGCTTCACCTGTGTCAGGTTAGGACCATCGATGACCGGTAGCATTTTCTCCCGGTAAAGATTATGATATTTTCATACTAATGTTCACCACTTCATGTATGACGCGCCTTTCACGATGTCATGCACGTTACTCATAGATACTGCATCGAGGTCATTTTATCAGGTAATTGTTATAGATATGAAAAAACCTCGTCAATTCGATGGGTTATTTATGACTTGTTTGACAAATTTCTTTAAAAATTGTTCTGAAATTCAAAAAAAATATGTACTTATTTTTAATATTTTTCAAACAAAAACATGAATTAAGTAAATGTTTTCGGACGTAAAATAAATACAAATGTAATTATTTTAATGACATTTTATTTTTTTTAATACTTTTTTTTTGTGTAGAAAACTACATTAATGATATTTAAATTAGCAAGATGTACATAATATCTGACAAAATACTAACTATATAACTATGATGACATTTGGTGTATAACATCTTTAATGAAACGGATTTATGAAATAGTTGTAGACATATTCATCAATGACAATTTTCCAATGTCCTCGATATTTTATTGATGCTCTTATCATCATTGATATCATTTCCCACTGGGTATTTGCGGCGTTATTCCGCCAAAAGTATCACTAATGTTGGTCTTAAGACTAAGGACCTACCGTAGCCCCTGTGGAGAGTTGATAATGGCGCCATGATATAAGCCGCACCAAAGTATGCATGATGAAATGGCAAATTTTACTAAATATTTTGGTACAACCTCTTAATCAGCAAGTTTCCGCAACCGAATAATTCGGTTGGGCAATTTAGTTGGTTGCCGCAACAAATCAGTTTTCTATTTAAATTTGAAACATAACAATTGTATTTTAAATTTTATATTTAATTTTTAGAACACATCAATTGAAATTCACAATTTTTCATTTGGAATTTAGAATATATTTGTAGTCTGATAAACGTCATTGAATTCAAAAATTTCAAATACACCTATCATAGAAATAGTTTATTAAAGAAATCTGTAAAATACACGAAAAAAAAAAATAATTATACAGAACTTTTTTAATCTCGTTTAGTGCAAAATGGACGTGTAATTTATAATTTTAAATTTATTGTTTTATATGTAAGTAGTAACAAAAAACTTGTGAGATACAGACATTTGAAAAATTCAAACCCAAATATCCCAAAAAATAATTACATTGGGAATAATAAAGAAAAAAATACATTTTCAGAAAACGCCCTTATTGTACCCAAGACTTCACTTGACATGGATTTCAATAAATATTTTTTTTTCCTGAATTACACTTGGAAATGGTTTTGTAAATTCGGCACTGATAATACCAAAATAGAATATACAGTGCACTGTTTACTATAAGGGGCAGGTGTGTTGAATGTCAATTGTGTCCCGGCTAAGAGCGGCAAAAAACCTTGGTTCCAAACCGGTATATCTAGTTAATTCGGCACTGCGTATACTATTGTGATCAAATATAAACAATATTTCAGTTAAAATGAATATTCTTTATTTATGCTTCCAAATCAATTTCATCCCCTTTAAAGTAAACCCCCTCTGAAACAATGTACGTATAACAACGTTTGTTCCAATCATCGAAACAGTTGATAAATTCGATTTCCGAGATGGCCTTCAATGCTTTCTTCGATTCAGCTTTTATCTACTCAATCGACCCAAAACGGTGTCCTTTAAACGGGTTTTATTGAATATTGAATTGAAGTCGCACGGTGGTAAATCACGGTGCTGATAATGATTTTTTCGAATTTTTGGCAAAATAATCAAGAAAAATCAATGAAGTGTGAGATGGCGTATTATCGTAGTACAAAAGGCAATAGTTGTCCAAATATTCCCTTCTCAAGCTTTGAGTATACAAGATATGAATACGAATTTTTTACACAAGATGAAACGTGATATAACGGATAATTCTGCATCATTCACTCAAAAATCGCGTTTTTTGAGTTATGACACTCTTGTAGTAAATGAGAGATATATTAAACAATTTTTTAAATAATTTAGTTTTTTATTTATGGTACGATGCATAAGATTTTGTTAATGTTATTAGTAGATCTTGATTAAATTTCTGATAAAAGCTTAAAACCCTTTGCAATATTAAAAAATCAACGCAAATTATTTTGTGAAACACTACCTTTTTTTTTTAAAGTCTTGCTGTTGAAAATTCTATATAAACTGAATCATTTTATTTCGTGTTATTAATATATTTTTGAAGTGGGAAAAATTTACGACATTTAAGTGGTGCAAATAAGAAGTTGTGTTTGGAATGTTGTGCATTGTGCTCCGACAAAAACATAACTTTTCCATCACCCAATACGTTTGTGATTGGAAGGCAACTTGTTGCTGTTTACCAAATTTTACAGCTGCAGTAATGCAGGTAAAATACGAAAATTCATTATTCAGATTTATCATCATATCAGCTTTTGTTGTTGTCAGTTATCAAATTAAAACGATACCGTTTTTTATCTTTGCAGCTGATCAAATCTTTTTAATCATCATTGTCTTTGAATTTTTATAAAATCTAAATTTACTCCAAAATAATTGATTTTATAGAAGAACGATTTTAAGCAACTATGTCACCCACCACGATACTGTACAGTGTACACTAGACTGATTCAAATTTGTATGAAAAATCTAGAACTATTTTTTCTTTCGCTCCGTGTCGATTTTCTGCAACTAGGACCTCTAAAACTGAGAAGAAACTTTTAAAACCCAAAAAAAGTGATCCTGTGATCTTGCGCAAAGAGCTTAAAGGCCATTTTTGAAATTTTAACGACTATTTTCAATAAAATTATTATTCCACCAAATTTAAAAAGATATTACTCAGTTTTCTTTTTTTATTTAATTTAAAATCTCTTACTGAAATAATGATTTTTTAAATTACAAATTTTTAGTTAACCGTTACAGTTTCATGGCTTGCCAAACACGTAAAATGTAGACTTTTTTTACTATAGTAATTTTAACGTTCGAAATTTTTCAAATTTTATTTTAACGAGTTTGGGATAACAATTTTGTATTATAATGCAAAAACTAATTTGTCGGGTTCTAGGTCTACCAAATGCAATATGTATTTTGCACTAGTTCAAAAAACAACAATAGTAATTTACAAAAAAACAAATACTTGTTGGCCGACCGTACAGCTGTTTCGGAAGCAGCCAAGCTTCCTCATCAGCTGTCTTGTTTGCAGTATGCTTAGCTAAATCAGCTTTTTGCTGCTTGCCAACTCGTTGCTTTGTGCAGAACAGAATTCGCATTTTGTTCATTATACAAAGTAAAGTTATAGGTTTAGCAAAGCACAAACTGCATACAAGACCGCTGATGAGGAAGCCAACAAGTTTTTGGTTTTTTGTCAATTACTGTTGTTGTTTTTTGAACCAGTGCAAGATACATATTGCATTTGGTAGACCTAGAGCCCTACAAATTAGTTTTTTCATTACTCTATTTTAAAGTCGACTAAATACAAACAACTTTATATTTTTGTATTATTGTACATATATTTTTAGATATCGTTTTATTAGTATATAGTAAAATTCTGCACTACTTCCTAAAGCACTCTCAACCCAAAAGTTGATGCACACCCCAAATTATTTAAGAACATGTTTCGAAAATGCCTCCTGAGTATTTTAAGATCAAAATAAATAAAACCGTCGTTGGTACATTTTATTAAATATCACGGTTTAATAATTTTTTGGGTTTGTTTTTTTATTATTTTTTTTATAATAAGTTTTTTTTTGCTTAAACTATTAAGTTTTTCCACTAAAAAAAACTTATAAAAGTTTTAAATAATTTGTCCACCATTATGGTTCATTAAAAATAGTAACAAAAGCGGTAAAATTGTTTTTTTTTTTCAAAAATAGTCCTTTAATAAGCATTATATCCATAAGTTGTCCTTACATAGAATAACGTGTATACACACCCAGAAAAAAATTACCTCAAATTCCATTAAAATTGGTCAATAGGACAATTATTGATTTAATAGTATACAACAAATAAATTTTCTCATATAAACTCAATGGCAATGTCATGGTATTTTCTAGTATTTAATGGTATTTTCTGATTAAAATAATAATTTATCCTATTGACTATTTTTAATAGTAAAAAACTATTATTTATATAGTATTTTTTTCTGGGTGCAAATATTTACCAAACAAAAAGAAAATCAATCAGCTAACTTCTAAAGTTAAAGATCCAAAATTTAGTCTAAAATAATGTAGTTAATAAGTAGACATTATTAGCTACATTCTTGAAACAAATCTAACTCCTGTCGTGGATATTATCAAAGATATTGATCCAGAAATGAACCCTTTATATAATTTTATTTTTTGATTTCATTCAAAATATATTGTTTTTTAGGCTAGATGCGCATACTTTTACTATTTTCTAATAATACGATATCTTATTAAGTTGTACGTGCAATAATACAAAAATGTTATCCCAAACTTATTAAAAAAAAAATTGAAAAATTTCGACCGTGTTTGGCAAGCCATGAAACCGAATTTTAATTTTTTACGGAAACCACAAATCGGTCTGCGATGAAACGCTATTGTTTTTATATTTGAGCATAAAGTAAATATATATTTAAACAAAAAAGTTGACTTAAGCCGATATAAAATAAAATTCACTTGTATATGTAACTTTAATATGAGGTATTTGAACATAAGTGGTCGGTTTACAGGTCACCATGGACCAGTTCGACACAGTCAGCGTAGGCATATTTGTATTTTAAATTATGAATTTTATTGATCTAACTCATTGAGTTTTTAACAGGGTTCGTAGAATATTTGAAATACATTCCTTCTCCAAAGAATATTCTCTCTGGGAATTTTTCATTTCATTCGCGAATTTTTGAATTTGTTTAAAATTCTTTGAATTTCATTCTCTCGCCAATTTATGAAATGATAAATTCATGTTCTTGGTTAAAAAATAATATTCCGAATAATTCTTTTATATTCCTATTTCATACATGTTATTGCATTTTTGGTTTCATTGGACAGATTAATCCAAAACAGTTCCAATGAAAATTGTCTGTGTTTGAGAGAGTGCGGGAATAAGTTGTATACATATGACATAAATTGAGTGATGCCACATTGTAGGCAATTTAATTTACTATATAATGACAAAAAAATTTAGAGTCTGAGGTCAATTTGACTTTTGAGGTATTCGCCAACTTTAAGTACTCACAATTTTGACCGGCTACATTAATTTAGATTCAAAAGAATCTAAGAAGTTTTGTTCCGAAATCGGTGATTTGCTATACATTTTAACATTTAAGTAATCAGAAGCAATAAGAAACACACTATAGTAATCACATGACTTAGTATTGTGCTGAAGCAAATCTTTATGGCACTATAATCGATGTTATCGATTTATAATAGGTCTCTGTTCTATAGATAATAATCATTGCTACAACAATTAATATTTGCAGTTACTTCTAGACTTACCTCTAACATACACCTCGTCCAGAACAATGGTGACGTTTTTTATGAAGTCATCACCTGTGTCATGTTTATCCAATGCAAGGGCGAAAATTGACTTTAATTTCATAATTAAAAAAATGTACACTTAATATTATCTAAACTCAAAGCTTCTTGTCTTTGTTTTAGAATTTAAAAATAATGATTTTTAAAATTATTTGATTGATCACTTTGAATGATAATGGTTTACGATAAAATGGGTTTCATTATGATTAAAAGTTGCAAACATTTTTATAATTGGAGGTCTATCACATCTAAAGCATATATTGATAAAAACAATTTTATAAATATGTAATTTTTTTTTTTAGAAGGACACACAAGAAAGCTTATTTATACCATTATGCACACTGAAATTCTGATGTATGGGGTCAAGTTTATGGACCTTAATAATTCTCACTATGTTAATTTTTAAAACAGTGTGCTTAAAAAGCATTTAGAATGATGCGTATAAGTGCGCCAAATTGATTGTAGCAAAAATATACTAAACAAAATGCATACAGAAAAAAGTTACTATTTGTATATCGAATTCAATTCATGTTGATATAAACTGTGTTTTCGTCATACTTGAACTGTTACAAATTGATCTTCAGTTCAAATTGTATACGTAAAGCAAAAACAACAATTGAACCAACATCGCAACAGGTTCAATTTATTTAAACTTAATACTTAGTTTATTCCATAGATGCTGCCACCATCTATTTTTGGCATTTTTTTAATTTTACTAAAACCAGGGCTTGCAATAGAAATTATAGTATGTCATTGCAGCAGGTACATATTAGTATTTTATTCAACCCTTTCTACTCTTTTCCATATAAAAATAACATTATTAGTAATTATTATACATTTTATGTTTGAAAGAAATATAAGCAAATTAAAACAAGTTCGAACGAAAAATTTTGCTTTAAATTTAGACAATAAATGACAAAACAGCTGTTCAGTTTTTCGCGCGGTTGCTTGTTTTTATCAGAGATTTTTTATCAGAAATTTAGCGCACAATACAGATCAGAATACCATTTAATCATGAAATATTTAAGCGGATTTTAGCGATGGAAATTTAGTTTTGACACAGTACAGCATCAAACTGCAGCTCTGAAGAAACTAAGCCGAACTTTCATATATTGTGTGGATATTTTCAAAAAAGGAAGAAATTGTACCATTGCTACGTTTATATTTTTACGTTTCAGTACCCTAGTAAAAAATACTCTATTAGGGAAGAAAAGATGAATAATTGTCTTGTTGCCGATCATGACCCTGCACAGTTTCTACTTGGGTATAAGTGTTTTATTTTTTAATAGGAGTTCACTCGTTTCGATCAAGTATAAAAACTAATAAATAATAAGTAGTTTGGCACAACAGCTTTGAAGGACCTAGTCCTCACGAATCATTTCAAAATGTGAGTTTCATATTTATACTCAAACGTTGGGACCTAAAGTTTCATGTTTAATACCGAATCTGAAAAACTGAATTTATTTTGAATATTTTTATTATTTAATTCGGCTTATTTGGTTCCAACACTAATAAAAAAAGAAACACTTTATTTTTTTCAACCTCAAAACTGAAGATTCGCAATTTTTAGTTTTTACATGTTTCGGCTAATGTTTTGAACCCGTTCCTCGAAGGTCGACACGCACAAAGAATGATTTAGGCAGTAGCATATCTGCTTTAAATCGAAACCCGAGGTAAAAATATGTTAGCACAATCCGTAATATTGTCGCATTCGTTGACAAATTATTCCGACTAACCGACAAGCGATCTGATAGCACTCATGCGACGAGTACGATGGACGCCATCGTTATTCTGACTGAGTCTCTCTACACGGTTTGTTGTTCGTGAGTAGTATAACAAGTAAACGTCTTTATCGACAACCGATTTGATAGCGATATCATTAGAGCACATTGAGCGTGATGTGAGGACTGTTTCAAGAAAGAGAGCGATACTATACAGTAGAGCTTTTTCGATATACAAAAGCTCAGACAAGCAGTAAATTTAATTATATAGAGTATTAACTGAAATCAAAATATATATCTTATCAAACAAATCACAGTCATTAAATATATTATAATGTTTGACTAACGTAAGCTCGATAATCGTACGTCACAATTAACAGTCATAACGTGCTTATACTAAGAAGTGCCGCACTCAACAGTTATTTGAAAACAGACTCTATTTTATTATATATTTATATATATTTTTTACATTTATCGTTGCACATATTAGCAACATCTGTAATAATATTGTATATGTAAATTAGAGGAAAGTGTTATGTGCAGATCCAGTATAGTCTGATACAGAATATACTAACTCCTAACTAAAATTAGAATGCAATAAATTTAAATACCTAAACCATTACAAATAAGTATGTTCAAAGTTAAACACTAGGGTAATATGCAAACCATTATAATTATATTCGAATTTTATGTTTTATTATCAATTTTATAAATTTAATATTTTGGTATTGCATTTTAGACGAGTGTATGTAGAGGTTTTTTTAGCATAAAGTTAATATATATTTGAACAAAAAAAGTATACTTATGCCGGTATAAAGTAAAATTCTCTTGTACCAAGGTAGGAATTTTCAGGCTGCAACAAAAGTGCCAGGTTTGTTACAGCCTTGACTTCCAAGACTTGGTATATCGGGCCAGAAATAAGTCTTGCACAATCGTTATTCACAGACTACACAAAGGATTTGATATATCAAGCTAGACACATGTTTGGCACATTTGTCATTCCCAGATTTCAAATAAGCCTCGTTAGTTTAGATTAGACACAAGCCTGGGACAATCGTCACTCCAGGCTTTACACAGGCCTTATTAGTTTAAGTAAGACACAAGCCTTGGACAATCGTCACTCACAGACTCCACACAGAGGCCTTGATATACCAAGCTAGGCACAGGAATGGCAATTTTGTTTTTCACAGATTTCAAATAAGTCTTGTTAGTTTATGTTGGACACAAGCCTGGCACAATTTTCATTCTTGAACTCCACGCAGGCCTCGATAAACCAATATTGACACAAGGCTGACACAATATTGAGCCCCATATAAAAATTGTCAAATTATCCAAAACGACATATGTTGAAGGAAATTCAAAATTCCATCTCGACACCTTTTCGTCCCATGCCTTGTAATGCGTGTGTAATGACTTTGACTTTAGTAAATTAAATTTTAATATGGTGCCAGTATCCCTGCAATAATTGCATGCATAGTAGAATGGCTAGCTTATCAAAATGTCCAAAATTTATTTTCCCACTTTTGTTGACGACATGATCGATTACTTATAACTGAAAACTTTTTAATATTTTTGTTTGTCTTAAATTAGAGATTTTTTGAATTTACGGGATTGGTTTTCGTTATTTGTTTTGACCACAATATCCGCATTTGAATTTGTAAAAATAATTTCTTATACACCCTTAATGTGCAGCATTTTTTTTTTGTTTTATTATGAAAATATGATATGCCTTTTCATTTCAAATTCAAAGATAATTTAAAGTCATGTTTAAAATTAAAGTCTACTTTTTTGACAATTTTTATAAATAACAAAACGTCAAAAAGCTAATTTTAAAGTCGTCTTTCGACATTGCTTTGAGATATATCCTTTTAAAATAAACTTTCTTTAAAAATGTTGGCAATTTTATTACCTTTTGAATGAGACTTCAGTGTTTTATTTTGCTTCACTATTGCTTAAGTTATGTAATAGATTAATTTATTGATTATTTATACATATTTTTCAAAATTATATCACCAAATCTTTTAACAACACCATCTGGGAAGCTAAAATTTTACCAATATCTTAATTTTATGTTGTTTCACCATACATCCAAATTTCATCAAATTCTGAAATAGTACTGCTAAAATTTTAATTTGTTTGTTTTCATATTTCAAAAACACCTTTATTAAAAAAAATGTATTTTTACCAAATTTACTTCTTTATTATGAAGTTAGCTAAAACCCCCCACGAGCAAATCCTGCGCACGGCCCTGGGCTTGTAACATTGTTATTATTCCAGTATAGACACCGTCTTGGAACGAGCCTGGATAACACACGCCTGAGAAGCATTGACACAAGCCTGTGTCAGTCTTGTGCCGGTCGTTAATTCCTACTTGGGTAGATTTAATTTTTATATGAGGTATTTGAAAATAAGTGGTCGGTTGAAAGGTCACAATAAACCGATCATGCCAACTATCCAGCTAGTTGATGTCCTCGAAATATATAACGCTGACATCAGCGCAATCCAGGAATTGCGATGGTCAGATCTAAGCATGCATCCTGTAACATCTATTACAGCTGCCATACAAAGTGGCACAAATTTGGATGTGGATTTTTATTCGACAAGCGACTCCGCCACATTGTACCTAGATTCACACCCGTGAACGAAAGGCTAGCAGCAATACACATCAAGGCTAAATTTTTCCTCGACTAATGAGAAGGACGATGAAACCAAAAAGACCTTCTACGAGTGCCTCGACGAAGCCTATGAGCGCTTCCCCCAAATCGTGATTGGCGACATTAATGCCAAGGTGGGTCAGGTGGTTATTTTTGGCCAAACAGCCAGAAATGTCAACCTCCTCAACAACATACTCGACAATGGAATGAGGCTGATCGAATTCGCTGCAGCACGAAACATTGTAATTAGCAGTACTAGATATCGGCATCATAATATTCAGAAGGCCACGTGGCGGTCATCTGAACAAAACAGGCGCAACCAAAATGATCACGTTGTGATTGACAAAAGGCACGCTTCTAGTGAATGGAATCTCAGTTTACTCTGCCCAATCGTTAAGAAGGGCGATACCAAATTATGCGCCAACTACCGTGGGATAAGCCTTAATATCACGTACGTTCCATCGAGCGTATTATGTGAAAGAATGAATCCCATAATATTACCTAGTTAATATTAGCTCCAACACTCAGAAATTTTTGACAGATACATTTTTAACACAGCTCGTGTTAAATACACATGATTAATTTTTCTACAGAAAACAAAAACAATTTTGAGAATTAACAAGATATTTTTTACATGGTTCATAATGTTAAAATAACACGGGGTAACAGCATGATAACATGATCACAGTGTTAAATTGATGCATCCGAGTGTAAAAGTAATACGATATATTGTTATACGTATATCAATGACTTTTGAAAATTTCAATATTTTATTAATTGGACTTATTCAACATTTTTTTGGTAAGCATCATTAATTTTATTTAATTAATTTTATTTAATTTTGCATTTATAAACATATTCCATAGACTGACGATGGATTTTCATGATTTCAAATTGATGTGGAGAATTTTCAGCGAAATCAAAAGATGGGAAATGACCGGCCAGGACATCATAGTTCACACCAAAATCGACAATTAATTAAATGACGTCTTTTAAAGGCAATAATCCGAACAAGTGGGTAAAAATGCAGATACCATTATCTCCAAACTTATATTTCGTTGTTTTGCAACGAAATGGTTTAATGTGCGATTGTAGCGATTATAGGAAACTTTGTAAAAATGACGAACACTGTAAGTTTGTATCCTAACGTTTTACCACCATCTTAAATGGATTTCTCATAACTAATCCTGCTAATGAGTTATACCCGTGGAAGAAGTGTACCATATGTCTAACACAACGAATATTATTCTCAACTCATAGTTTTGCTCCTGTACTATTTTGAATATTATTATATTACAATATTACAACCAATGACAAGAAAAAATATCTTTTCTGCATTAGACACGAAGTGCTATACAAAAATATGGTTTTCAAAATAAGCAAAAGAAAATTTAAACATTACAAAAAAAAAATTAGCAAAAAAAAGGTTGATTCAAAACGGTAAAAATTCTAAAATTGTTTGTTATGGATTTTTGTCCCGGCCCATGTACCTTCTTTGAATGATATGGTTTAAAAGTTAAAAATCTAAATTAAACAAGTCAAAGTTTATACAAATGTATACAAATTATTTTCACAAAGTAAAATATTTTACAATTTTTTATTTTTTAAGTTTCGATTTAATTTTACCTATCGCAAAAAAAACGGATATTTTGCATAAAATCAAATTTTATATTCATTCAAATTTACAGATCACTTCGGCCAATATAAAGTACAATTCACAGGCAGATGTTTGTGTTATATGAGGCATTTTAACATAAATGGACGGGTCACAATCGACCGATCACGCATATTTTCAATCCCAGACTACGTAGATGTCATTTATCTAGCTCTTTTAGATTTCCTGTAAATGTGAGTTCAACAGACAGTCTTTCTGAGTGTTATAAACGGTGTACCAAACTTTATATACTCTAAGACACTTGTAGGGAATAAACATACTTCAAGAGCAAATCAATGTGAAAATAAAAATGAGCTATATCGCAAAAATTAGAGAAAATTTAAAACACCGATGCCATTTTCACTACACCAAAATTATTTTAATAATATATTTGAACATCACCGATTTTCGTTTTATTTCAAATAATGTTAAATTAAAACTAGTTTAATATTCCATACAAAATTAAAAAAATATTTTGGTCCACTTTTGATTTATAAGAACAAATAAAATTTGCAAGTGTTTTTGTTTATTTATTAATATATTTTATATTCACTAATTTTATATTTTTATTGAATTTATATTTATTAATTTAAAATTTATTAATATTATAATTATTTATTTTTTAAAATTTTATTACAAATTATATGTTAAATGTAACATTCTTTAATGTAAAATTCTGTCTGTAAATTAAAAATACTGTTGTGTAAAGTATAGAATTAGGTGATTATGTTACATTTTTAATGGATTCATGGATTTCGCCGAATAATGGTCATAATAAATCATAATGCCGTAAATCCATCTTTAAAGAGCCACAAATTTTAAAAAGCACAAACTTGTCTATGTTTTCTCGAAAATATGCACAAAATATTCCTGCGAAATCCCAGGAATTTGTTTCGGGATCGCAAACTTACTTATAAACATCTAAACTTATATCACAAGTTTATTTGGTAATTGCCTAATTACTTATATATGGTAACAACTTTGAAAGTATTCTTTTAAATCACATAATTGAGAACACGAGTTACTTCTTATAACAACGAAGATACTTGTGTTTTTGTTTATAATGTGTTATCTAGAATGAGATAAGATTGTAAAAATATGCTTAAACTCTCTACTGAGGTCTTTAGCAATCCAAGTTCCATCCACTGCAATGCATATGTACAAGCAAATGATTGATTTCTGTATATGTACGTATATTAATATAAAGAGCATAAAGAGCATATACTTAAATATATCATCATAAAAACTCAATATAATTAGTATAGTCGAATTAGTAGAAGTCGAACTATGGTATTATTCACCATAGTTCGATTTTTAAAATAAAGAAGGAACGTAAAATTTGGTATACATTAATTTAAATAAAAATAGTCTCAAATTAAAGATACAGGGAATATCTTTTATTTAAGTATTTTCCTCTAAATATTATTTATTTATTTATTTATTGAAAATTGACCTTCAGCATCTAACAATGAAAATACACTTTTATTAGGGATGGTTGGATGTCAGTTCTTCGGAACATTCTTGTTAATATATTAAGCCTATGGAGGTTAAAAATACAACGATCAGTTCTCGATAATAACATAAGTACATTTTATACTAGGGAATCGAATACCTTTCCAGTATTCCTTAAGTATATTTACATTCGTATGATATATAACTTAAGTAATGGAAAATTAAAATAACCAAAATCAATCATATTTGTCGGATATTTGATAGATTATTATCTGAAACACAACCTAAGTTATTTGCATGTAATTTTTTTAAAACCATCTTACTTGTGGTAAACATCTTTGTATTCATTGCCACTAAAACCAAAATCATGGAAGGTGTGAAATTAATTAAATTATTTTATGTTTTATATATTAAAGTGTAAATAATGACCACCAATTCTAGAAAAACTGGATACTTACTTTTTTTTGCGTTCTTACGGAATATATTGAATTTTTCATACTACACCCAAAAAACCATTTTCTTAATTCAAGTAAATGGAATAAATGTGAATATTATTTGTATATACACACGCAGAGAAAAAACATGGTTGTGGTGATCATATTTCAAGAGCATCATACTATGATTGGGGATTATGGTTGTAGGAAATCAAATAATTTGTCTAATACGATCCTAAGTAACAATATTGAGTACCATAATATGATCCTCAGTGACAATACTACGATTTTCTACAACCATACCATGGTCCTCAGTGACCATACGCCGATTTCACACAACCATACTGTGGTTGTCAGTGACCATACTACGGTTGTCAGTGACCATAATATGGTTGTCAGTGACCATACTACGGTTGTCAGTGACCATAGTATGGTTGTCAGTGACCATATTCAGATTATGTACAACCACACTAAGGTTGTCAGTAATCGTATTTCGATTTTATACAACCATATTATGGTCCTACATGACCAGTGATCATATTTTTATATTATGATATTCCCTCAATTCCTGAAAAAGCGGATTGAAAAGGAATAATAAATTAGACACATGTTTAATTAATCAATATTTTATTAAAATATATTATTTTTTTGAAGATACAATTTTAATTGAAGACACAATTAATGGCAACAATTTGACATATCCTAACATGATTGCGAAGCTGTACAGTGCGCGAAGATGTGGACGGACAGCGCAAAAACGCTTTATGCTTTATACTTATATAAGAATTCATGTAATAGTACTTTCGTTCTAGAAATTTCAAGAAAACGCGACCACGCGAGTATACGACTATGGAATGTAACACCGAGTACTTAATGTAATTTATTAAAAAGGTGTACATAAATTTTTTTAAACTATTATGTCTGCATATTTATAATAAAGTAATTAACGTTTTCACTTTCGGATATATTTATTTTTTAATATTGATGTTTTTAAATATAAAAACACTTTGTCACTAGGAAAAAAACTCGACTGCTCACCGCCAAACTTTTAAGTGAGTAAGAGAGAGTAAAAATGCCAGTAAGTGATAATTACATGGTTGTAAATAATAAATTACTATACTATGATCAGTCAATATCATGGTATGATTGGTATTGACCATATTTTGTTCGTGGCAGTCTTTATCGTAATCATGACATGGTTCTTATCAACCATATTTTGGTTTTTTAGAAATACAATCATATTATAATAAATTGTCTACTTTAATATGATTTTAGAGACCTTATTATTGTTGGAATAAAATTGAAAATACCATTCTTTGATTGAGACAACCATGTAGGATTATTTCTCTGCGTGCAATTGTAAAGTTCTCAAGAAAATTAAAATCTTCCAAATATTTAAATAATTCGTTAATCCTAGAGTTATTTTTACAAATTATATTTAATTTAAAAACCATAGCTATGTTGTCATTCGATTTTTCCAACAATGCAAATTTTATACACATAAAATTGTATTTTCGTGGATTTTGGAATATCATTAATTAGATGTGATTTATTTTTCATGGGAATGAAACAATCAATTTTGTACTCTAGAGTCTAGACAAATCACAGTGAGTCGTGACAAACTCCAGAATTTGAAAAAACATGTGATCGAAAAACATGTTGGAAAAAGTAATACACACATTTTTTAAGAGTGCATGTTCTCAATTAATTTATATACCCAGCTATATACATGTGACAAGCAACTAGTTAAGTCTCAAGTTCAAGGTGCAAAAAGCTACTTGGAAAGTAGTTTACAGAAATGCGTTCAAGCGTGGTGGCGGCCAGTGGCATTTATTTCCAATTATTCAAGTTGCCGTTATTATATGAATGACTTTTTCTGATATAGAAAAACTCGACTTGTAAGGAGATTTCGCGAAATATTATAAAACATTATTTGCATACCACATCCGTTCAGCACTTTCCGCTTTTTAAACGAAAACCCCGAAGTATAGTTAAATAAGCCAAAAGCAAAAAAAAAAAAATCAAAATAAGGGAGGCATAGAAAATTTTGTTCTATAAAAAGATGTTGTTAGTTCCAGCATATTTCCACCAGTGATAGGGATCCTTTCGGCTCGTAGTCCAACGCACTAACCACTGAGCTACCGACGCTATGCAATTTCAAGTAAACCAAGAACATACTAAAAGAACATAATAAAATGTTTTTCAAATTAACAAATATATTTTCATTTTTTTTCGAAATTACATTTTGTATACTAAAGCTTATAAAAAAATACTTTTTAAAATAGATTTTATTTAACCTAATCCACTCTGATACAAATTTATAAATATTTCAATAAAACCCTACTCATGTTGGTCATGTAACTGGGGGGTTTGTGACAAGGAAAAAATACAAATCCTGTTTACGATAATAGTACAATTTCTACACTAAGAAAGCGGAAATGTTTTACATCTCTAAACATAATTTTACTTGCAAATTATTTAAAACTTTTTGTGATATTTAGAAAATATTTCAATGTTGCTGTACATGCTGTTGAATTATGGAATATTTAAGTAATATAAAATATATGACGAGTTTCCTCGCACACAGAAATATTCTCTTTTGACATGTGATAATTGAACCTACGTTTTAGTGTTACAACCGAAATACAACATTAACTTCATGTCATTAAAATGAACGTACCTTATTTTACTATAACCGAAATGTTAGTCCGCGAAACTGCACCTTCGGTTGTCGTAACCGCATGATTGCATTTTTCATTCTGTCAAAATGGACGTTCGTTCATTTGTTACGGCAACAAAGTACGTTATTGTATTAAGAAAATAAATGACAAACGGCAACCTCATGTCTATCAGCAGTTTGGTTGCCAGTTTCTTGCAAATTTCTTGTAAATTCATTAATAAAATTAATTTAATAAAAAAGGTTCTTTAGCTAGTAAAATATAATATAAATAAATACCAAAGATACATGTATTTTTTCATACAGGTTTTATTTTTCAGAGAGCGAAAATTAATATGTACACCTTTTTAAATTGTGTGCGCGTTATATTTACGCATCTATAATACATATACTGCTTTATACACATAAGTAATATATACATAAATTACTTTGTTAAAATAAATTGTCAATTGGAGAATTAGAAAACTTCTGCTTACCGACTAAGAGGTTGCGACAACCACATGCTCACCGAGTTGGAGGTTACCACAACCCCATGTTCACCGATTTGGAGGTTGACACAACTTCATACTCATCGATAAGGAGGTTGCCACATCCAAATTACGAAGTTGTTGCAACTACTTTCAGTTGTTGCCGTAACCGAATGATTTAGTAGGGCAATTGAGTTAGTCGCCGCAACAAATCTGTTTTCTGTGTGTGTAATTACTGCATATTGGAATTGTTATAACTAGATTTTTTTTCACGATGTAAAAAAAAGAATTGTTTTCTTATCGTATGATTTTTAAATTCATTATTACTAATTTAACAATATTATCATATAAATAATTATTGACTGACAGTTATTTACCGATATCATTTTCTATATTTAATGTATTCATTTATATATATATTTTTTTGTTCTTATTGATAATTTTTGATATAAGTATTTGTCATTTGTTGAATGTTTTTAGATTATAAACATTGATTAAAAGTATTTAATATGTAGAGCATATAGATATAGAGCGAACGCGCAACTATAGACAATATTATGGAAAGCACAAAGGAATTTAGGAACATTTTTCGAAATATTTTAAGACAACAAATTCGTATAAAATGTCCGCACACAGTTTAGAAATTTGCACATTTTAGCCATACCATGAAAACTAATAAAGAAAGTACATTTAATTTTTTAGTGTATATATATACATATAGACCATTTCTTTGGAAATAAAGGAGACGAATCAACTACCACTCCCATACAAATAGCAAAAAAATAATTCGAGTAGCGTCAGTAGGTAGATTGGTTAGTGCGTTGGACTTCGAGCGAAAAGTCGTTGGAGCGTGGGACTACGAGCCGAAAGGTCTCGTATTCGATCTCAGCGACTGTCAACATCTTTTCATAGAAAATATTTGTCTAACCGACGCTAATTCTCAGCAGTCAATGACAAACCTAAGCAATTAAAAATTTGGTTAAGAAGGGCTCTCAACCCGCTCACCATTTCTAAGTTTTTCAGGACTATTTTCATAAATAAATGTGTAAAAATGAGAACTCCATTTATTTAATACTTGACCTAAACGTGTGCACCTTATACACTAAAAGTTCGTAGTGTTTGTGGAAACATTACGTAAGTACGTTCGTACTGCTGGTAAAATACAATAAATACAGAATGTAGTAAAATTAAAAGCATATGAGTAATTTTAATATATAAAGTTATTTATTATGTAGCTATTTTCCTAACAAAATCAACTACATAATTGTAGTAAAAACAAATACATTTACATTTGGACGGAAATCAAATGCATATGTATTTATTGTACGAACATTTTTAGTTACTTTAAAACAGTTTTTTTCGGTGTACAAAAAATTAAAAATTATTTAATTTTAAAATATTCTTACCTAATGGAAAAATTGCTAAAATGATTGCTGAGGCATTGTTGTGAATCGCCATGTATCCTATATCCCCATTAAAACAACATTTAGAAAAAAAGTATAGTGCATATTGTTTTAAAACTTATAAACACTATATTAATAATTTAATTTTAAAATTTTGGCGCGTTTTCTCGAACCAATCTCGATGTATTCTCGGTATGACCTTGCAGTATAATATGTGTTGTCTCGTTACGATATCTGCACGCACTGTAGCTTGATATATATACGAGAATCATAACTAAGATCGAATGAATTCTTCGACTTATCGAATCAGTCTCGAAATGATTTCAATCGAATGGCAAACTGGTTTATTTCACCTTTTAAAAGATTTGACCATTTTGAAATAAATTTATTTGTATTTATTTCTGCTAGGGGTTATTCTTAAATCTTAATATGATTTTTTTTAGTTTTTATATAAAATAGTTTTGATTTTGTGCAAGACATTGAAAATATACATAGATAAAAGTAACCACAATACAAAAGTCGAAATCGAAACCGTAACACGGAATCGGTACACAGAAACGTTTCGTTAACTTCAAACCGACTTGAAAGGTAACACCAAAATTGAAATCAGTCTTCGTTTAGGTTTCAATCCTTGACATTAACAATCAATTTGTTAATTTCAGTAAAAGATATTTGTAAAACGAAAAAAAAGAAAATAAAATGATTATTCTTTGTCTGCCAACTTTGTAAACAAAAACTATTTTTTTTTGTTTTTGATATCGCTGGATTCTTCGGGATCTTTGCATTTTTGATATTTACGTAGCAGAAAATGCACTGTGAATATAGAATAGTTTTTTTAGAGTAATGACATCGTATGGGTCTCGTTGGCAAACAGATGCAAATATTTCCTTAATCTTAAATTGAAGGACGTATTAGTTAGCTGATAGATATTAAAAATCAATAAAATATAAACAGTTTAAATAGAAAAAATTCCATCACTAATTATAAAAATTTAGCGATGTTATGGTAACAACATGTATATATTATAACTTTTTTAAAGTGTTAAAATTAACACATTCAAAAATATTTATGAATTTCTTACGATATTTAATGTGGAAAGTAATAAAACACAAATGAAATGCAAATAGTTTAAATCTCTGTGTAGATACAGTATCCATAATGATAAAAATATAACCATTTTTTTTTTCATTTAATTTTAAAATTTGATTTTAGAACAAGAATAGCGTCAACCAAAGACCCTAACTTACAAAAACTTAATGGAATTATTGTAATCATAGTTTGGCGTTTATGCTCTGAAGAACCTAGCCGAGCTCACTCACCATTTCAGCTGTACGTGTTATATTTTGTACTCAAAGTGGTGGGACCAACTGTTTAATGCTGAATCTGAACGGCACGGTGAGAGCTTTTCTTAGCCATAGGAAATAGAAACATATTTTCTATAAAAAGATGTTGACAGTCACTGTGATCGAACCCGGGACTTTTCGGCTCGTAGTTCATCACAACAGCGTCTTTTGGCTCGTAGTTGAACGAACTAACCAATCGAAGAAATTTTACTAAAACCATACTCATGAACTGACGAGAACATTATTTTCAATAATCAGGATACCGTGGTTTTCACGTAACGATGTTTATAGGCAAGTTAAATAAAAATAGAACGCGGTAGCTCAGTGGTTAGTGCGTTGAACTGCGAGCCGAATGGTCCCCGGTTCAAGCCTGGATTGGGGCTAACAACATCTTTTTATAGAAACATTTTTCTATACCGCGCTACCTCTCGGCAGTAAATGGCAAACCTACGAGAGTAAAACATTGCCTATGAAAAGCTCTCACCCACCGTTCGGATTCGGCAATAAACTGTAGGTCCCACCACTTTGAGTACAAATATAACACGCACAGCTCAAAATGGTGAGAGAGCTCGGCCGAAATTTAATACAGGACTGTAGCGCCAACTATTATATTATTATTAAATAAAAAAAGGCATTATTACAAAATTAATTGAAAAATTTACCAAAATGGCATTTATTGGCAAAAGCCTAAAAAAACTTGCCCTGATCTGTCTATCTGTTTGTTGAAATCACTATCACAGGAAAACTAAGAGAGCTAGGCTAATGAAACTCCTAATATATCTGTCTAACACAGATATTGAGCATGGTCGGTCTATTGTGACCTGTGAACCGGCATCATTATACTCAAATACCTCATATAACACTGAAACTATATTGACTTTATGCTCAAATGTATTAACATTATACTACTCAAATGAAAAGAAAATCTTCCATGATTAAAGTTTTCAGTTATTTTCAGGATTCGTAAACCCTGTAGACCTCTGGACCACTTCAAATGGTAACTACCCACATAATCACATATGTATGTGTAGGGTATTGATTCTCGTTGAGAGAATGTGATCGGTAATCATTTTATCATTTGTAAATTAAACATATTTACAAATTGTGCTACGAAAAGTATGAATGTTTTTTTTTAAATATTGTGATTTCTATCAACAAAAAAACACAAATAAAAAAAAACACAGACTCCGCAACTAAGCATTTCGATACCGGAAAGTTTTTGCAATCCCGGGATTTCAAATTTACTATCCCGGGATCGCGGGATTAGTCCCAGGATTTCCATAAATTAAAGCAACATTTTTTTAAAGCATTTAACATACTATCTTAAAAGTATACAAACGTCTTTAAATATACAATACAGAGCTGAACATAGCTGTGTAAAAAAAGTGTTAACCCTTATTAGATCCTAGGTCGACATTTTATATTATTAACTGGATTTGATCAGTTGCATGTATTTTTGGATACATTTGTGGCAGAGTTTTATCAAATTGTCTCAAGTTTTTGATGTAGCAAATTTTTAGTATTTTCATAATTTTGCTCTTTTGTTATAATTATTTTTAATATTGCAACAATACCAACATTTGATTATACGCGAAAAGCTTAAGCTTTTCAAAAATGTTTAACATTTTTAAAATAAGTTACAGCTTTTAAGAATAAAAAATAATTAACGTTTCGAAAATATTGTTGCTTAAATTTGCGATATTTTTTTAAATCCACTTCAGTATTTCATTTATGTTTCTTGACTTTTAAATCTTTTTTAAATTAAATCACGGGCATCTAATAGTTAGTTATTCTTCACCATATAGAGGGAACATAATGGGTCAACTCTGATGTAAGTGGTCGACAACTCAACGATTGCCAAAACCTCTGAACGTAACCTAAGCCTATACTTGGAGAACGTCTCAGTTTTGAATCTTTTTATATTTGTACATTTAATAAATGATATATTATAAAAATATTATAAATAATAAAGATTTTAAATAAAAATTAATAAAAAAAATATATTTTATTTTTATTTTAAGGATTTTTTTCCCACAAATATTTAGATTTAGATCAACTAATTTCAAGAATACATGTTTTTATGCAAACATAATTCTTGATAAATTAAAACAACATATGGAAACATATTTATAATCAGATCGTTTAAAACAATTTTAATTTTGAATATTTTAATGTTCCGGTTCAAATATTATATTTGTTTGTATGTAATAATTATTATGTTTTATATTTGAACATACACTATTTTAAGGGGGAACATAAAAATGTTTCTGTGTATTCGAATACAAAACAACACTGTTCAAGTCTGATCAAAATCATGTTATTAAAGGATTCTCAGGCAAATATAATTTAAATATTTCTGGAAATTTAAGTTTGGTAGAGATCTTTTATGCAGTGTGTAGTCGTACATAAATATAGTTTTAACCATGATATTGCAAACGGTTTTTTGGACCTAAAAACATAGATAAGACACTTACACATATTTACATGTGAAAACACTGATTATCTCGGCATAATAAAAATTAATGCACTCAAATGAAAAACATACATTATAAACGCGATAAAACTACACTAAAAAAAAAAACATTGGTTAGAACAACAATATAAAGTTGTTGTTTAACATTTTAAAGATTTTGGTATTTTCAAACCAAACAATTGTGATTTTAAACACTGTTAAATTGTTATACCAAACAATTGTAATAGTTAATGGTAATAGTTAATAATAATAATAGTTTGGCATTACAGTCTTAGGCCGAGCTCTCTCACTAATTTCAGTTGTGCGTGTTATATTTGTACTCAAAGTGGTGGGACCTACAGTTTATTGCCGAATCCGAACGGCGGGTGAGAGCTTTTCATAGGCAATGTTTTACTCTCAAATGTTTGCCATTTACTGCCGAGAGGTAGCGCGGTATAGAAAAATGTTTCTAGGAAAAGATGTTGTTAGCCCCAGTCCAGGATTGAACCGGGGACCTTTCGGCTCGCAGTCTAACGCACTAACCACTGAGATACCGCTGCTGTAATGGTAATAGTTACATCAACTAATGTACAACTGTTGAATGACCATTAAAATTGGCATTACCTATTGTCTTACTATGATAGAATGACTATGACTTTGTTATTCAAACTCTCTTGGTTGAAATAACATTTTCATTGTGGTTTGCCGTTATAGTTTTCTCGTGATACTGATATTTTAGACAATTACATTGTTAGATGACAACTAAAGTGTTTGCCAACAATAACGTTGGCAAATTCAACTATTTTACTAGTTGTTGTGAAATTTGAATTTAACAATTTCCAATGAGTGGTTACAACTATTTTCCTTGATAGGCGCTATAAAAACCAAGCTTTTTGGTTGATCTTACCAATGTTTTTATCTGGGTGTATTACATTATTATTTTAAACACTTTGGCACTGTCGGGAAAAGATTTACTTTTGCGTGAACAGCAAAATAAATTCCATATTTTATATTACCAGTTCCAAAGTGTTGAAAAACAATAATTTTTAAACGAATGCTCATTATATAATTCATAAACTCTTTTGCGGGAATAATGAAATATAGGAATAACATTGTCTTATTAAAATTAATTCAACATTGATAAATCGTGGGTAGATATTTTTATATTGGTTTGTAAGGCAGCCGTCAGCGTCTGATATTTATAAAATGTTTGCAATATTATAGTTTTGAATATTTTTCATACTTAGAATTGATAGAATATATTAATTTTTATATATTATTTTTATACCCTACACCTATGAGGTACAGGGTATATTAACTTTGTGCATATATTGTAACGCCCCTTAGGAGGCGTGTCCGGTATGGAAAAGTATATATATTCTTGATCAGCATCACTACCCGAGTCCGTTTAGCCATGTGCGTCTGTCTGTCTGTCTGTCTGTCTGTCTGTCTGTCCGTCTTGCTGTCTTGCTGTCTTGCTGTCCGAATACAGAATAACTTGAGAAATACTGATCAGAATGCGATGAAATTTCGTCTCAATATATTTTAGCCAAAAGTAGGAACTGAGTTTGAAAATGAGCAAAATCGGTCAACGGACACGCCCACCTCCCATACAAGTCACTTTTATATAACTCTTTCGAAACTAATATTTCGAAAAGTATTCAAGGTATAGTTATAAAATTTAAAACGTTAGAATTTACCTAAAAATATGTGGTCCAAAAATGGGCGTGATCCGCCCACTTTTTTTTTCATTATATCCCCGGTTTTCATAGTCAAAATTTGATCCGTAAATTATTAAAATCAAATCTATGAAATATTAGCATTTCAAAATTTTAAATATAGGCGTGGTCCGCCCAATTATATTTTTCAATTTTTTTTTTAGTTTTTTATACTTTATATAATTTTTTTTAATTTATGGGGATATAATACGTAAATTTCTGATATATGAATAATATTCTGAGGTTCAGCATAATTAAAAATTTAAAATTAAGGTATACAATTAAATATTCCTCATTAATATCTCCACCAAAGGTGTAGGGTATTCCATAGTCGGGCCCGACCGACTATAAAAATCCGCCCCATGTGACCGAACTTACCCATGTGACCTAACTTTCCCAACTCGTTTTTTTTTAAATTTCTCTTTTACAAAGATAAAAACGTTTCGGGCACGGTCCGGCAAAACTGATTATTTGGTACACATATTAAGCTTTTAAAAAACTAAATAAATATTTTTCCTTTTAAGAGTTATTAACATTTGAGCAACCAACCATTTGTACTAATATAAATGATTTCAACCATTTAAGGATAATTGGGAGGTATCACGCCTACTTGTCACACAATCAAGATGAAATTTGGACATGTGAATTGTAATTATCATTTTAGTTGTATAGAAGATACCACGCCCATTTTCAAAGATCCACATATTAATTTGATGTTGAAACATCTATGCAATATTAGTCAAAACTCATACACTATTTCAACATTTGGTACTCCCTGCCACACTCGGCAATCAATGGCAAACTAAGTAAACATATTGTTACGAAAATTTAGTCTACGGAAAACTGATCTACAAGTTCGTATTGTGTACAAAATAAAAACAATCCTATGTTTGGTTTAAATTACAACAATTAACTTTATTAATTCACATTAACTAAACAACTTTACTAATAACAAATTCTAACAACTGCTGCATGTCCACTATTTAACTTGACATTTATCACATGAGACGCACACGATCACTTTCCAATCACTACTGAAGTGCTGTGCCTCAATTGCGGCGCCCTTATGCATCAGTTCGACACGTTTCGACAAGCTTCGACATGTTTCGAAAACCTTCTACTCGTTTCGTGAATGACGCGTACTATTGGTATCTCATTCGCACTCATGTGTTTTAATGTGTTGATCTTCCATCTCTTTCTTGCACATTGCTTAGAGCGCTGAACGATCTTCCGACTCTTTCAAACACTTTGCTTAGTTCGCTGCATTGTCTTGCGTCTCATTTATTAGTGTTTATTGCTTGCACTATGGGGCAGATTACCTCTTTTCGTAACAACATCGTCGCTGTTGAATGAAAAGTCACCAAATACATTTTTACGAAAAACTTAAATTTCGAGTTTGTTGATTAATATTATAAAAAGTAATTGATGCATTTTAAAAGTTGAAATATCAATTGATAGATTTACATTTTCTTATCATGTGGTTTGAAATCATCGATTAAAAATAGACAGATATATAAAGATTTTTGTAAATGAATATTTGGCATTTTGAAAATGTGTTTGCTGACTTTTCGTTCTACAACGACGATGTGTTCAAGTGATGCATCTCTTGTGAGACGCTATACGATTTTGAGGGCAAACACATTAAATTTAGCGCTTTTTTCGAAAAGGAGTTAGTGTTTAGGGAAAACACTTTTAAAATCGTTTTGCGTTGGGGAAACATCTAGTGTTTGCATCAACCCACCTCGTGTATTTAACATTTATTTTAAACACTTTCATTATTTACTGACAATTATTTAATGTTTAGGAGTAATAATTGAAATGCATTTTTTAAAGTGTTCTTGGGAAACATTTCAAATATTTTGTTAGATTTAATATTTGGTTCAAATACTAAAATTTTATTAATGTTTGCATTATAGCAGTATTATTTACGACTAACAATAAGTATTTGTGGCAGGCATAGGTATTTACTCGAAATAAACGATAGCTTCCCACAAGCACATTAGGAACAATCCTTTTTACACTTCCTCAAATTGAAAACACTTTTTCAGTCATTCATCAAATTGAATGCATCATACCCTTGATATTTTGTATTGATCAATAATATTTATTGTTCTTCAATACAATAACTCTTAGTTTGAAAAACAAAAATCATCAATATGAAGAAGATGTGCAGTTAAATATATAATTGTTCTCAGTGCATTACCTACACTGAAGGAAAAAAGTAATAAAACTAAATAAAAAAGTAATAAATTTAATTACTCAAATCAAAAATCGAACTGTGTATAATTCAGTTGTATTGAAATTATGTGTGTTATGTCCATATGAAAAATCGTGTTGAGCTCCAATTGCCGAATATTGAGTAAAATACGCAAAATAATTGTTATATGTATATAAAAATCGAAAAGCCTAATGTTTGGAGATATTATTATGAGTGTGCAATATGTTTTTATAATTGTGTCTAAATATAGTATCACATTATCATTGTCACCAACGCGTACGCCCATGATATGTTAATTGTTTGAATAAAGTCTAATTTGAGAATCGTTCGCATTGTTTTGTTTAAAACTATCTTGTTTGAACCTCATGTTAGCGTACAGCTTGTCGTGTGTATCTGGAATCGTGCGCCACGTTCCGCTATTGGCTGGCATATTGAGTCAGGTGATTTCATCTGTATATTTTAGTCATTTTGATCTCTTTAAAAATGCACCAGATAATATACTTCTGTGGGACACTGGAAATAAAACAAAATGTCCACGCTCATTCTTGTCGGTCACATTCTCAATACACTGTGGCGTTTGATAATGGATTGGAAATTGAAGAAATATGATTTTAAAGCAGAGTGCAAATTTTAAAGAATTGTTATTTATTTGTACACAGAAAAAAAAAGTTCATACTATTTATGAATTTGTTCATCAATTTTATGAATTTTTCATTATTACTCAACCAATGAACAAATTCATCCAATTTATGAATCGTTCATAAAACCGCAATGAAAAAGTTCCTAATATTGATGAACGCTTTCATAATATTTATGAAAAAATTCATGGTATTTATGAACTTTAAACGATTCGGTTTATTTGTACGAAATGACATAGGAATAATAACAACTAAGAACTGTATCTGCTATCATCGACTATCGACACGTCGCGACGAATTGTCAAAATAATCACTGCGCATCATGCGGAATGCCGCGTCAGGCATCTCAAATCGTGTGGTGGGAAAAGATTTTTTTTATATATTTGAGAATAAAGTACTTATTTGGCCAATACAAACCATGATGGGTTTTGGAGGCAGCAATTGTGCTTTGCTAGTCGCTTTTGCGTTGGTCGCGCTGGCGCCAGTTTTGCACTGCAGGTTGTCTGCACTTGGTATCCTCAGCGGAGGACTGGCATGATGATTGACTTATGCCTGTAACTTCAACGAATAGATATCTATTGGTGTTCGTTCCGAACAGATATCTCTTACCTACCCGGTGTTTTTACTCCTTAACTATGCGTTGACGTTAAGAAATTTTGCTTACACGATAGATAACTAAGCACCTGTAGATATCTATTCATTGAAGTTACGGGCATTATAGAGCGTACTTTTTGTCCGTCGAGAGAGGACTCTGCTCTTAAATTGCCTACTGTGCCCAAGGGAACATCTGTTGGCAAGAGTTACTCATTGACTAATCTCAAGGCTGACGTTATTATCTTTTTGATGCTGGTACCTAAGTAGACGAAGTCCTTCACGATTTCAAAGTTGTGGGCATACTGGCCCACCGTTTACCGTAAGACCCATTCCACGCGATTCCTTCTCTAAACTGGTGAATGCTGTATTGTCTGCTAGTGTGCTCTACCAATGATGTCCATATCATCAGCACACCTGAACATCGTGGTACTCTGGTTGAAGATGGAGTTCGGCAGCTCTTACAATTTTCTCATTATTAGGTTGGAAAAGTTACACGATAGGGAATCATCTTGTCTGAAACCTCCTTCGGCATTAAACGTATCGGAGATGGTATTGACAATTCTCACTGTGTAACGTATATCGCTCAGGGTCATCCTGCATAGCCTTATAAGTTTCGCAGGTACACCGAAATCAGACATGGTGGTGTATAGGCGACTCATTATCGTCCTGTCAGACAACTTGTAGTGGACGAGGAGGTGATGGTTGTCGATGTGCCTGTCAATGGTTGATTTGCCAGGTCTGCAGCCGATGGACCCTTTGGAGGCTTATCCCACGGCGCGTATCGTGGGATCATCCTTCTTAAGGATTGGGCAGAGTATGTTAGGGCAGAGAGAATTAGAAATTTTATTGATCAAGCTCTTCTACTTTTTTTTGCAATCGTGATCGACAGACGGACATCGACTCCATAGGCGAATATCTCTTGCCATGGTTCCATATTAACTTTACTTAAATGGCCCTTACAACCGTGAGTCGGTTTTGGTCGCTGAGATGAAGTCGCGCCCGTCCATATTATATCCATATTAAATACACTTCGAAAAAAGACAAGATAGGAAGCATAGTTGCCAGTTTTGCAGGAAAAACAGCTAATGAGAATTTTCTGTCTTTGTGGGATATGAAAATTCTCACACTAAAAATATCCTACCCTGGGAACAAAACTTCTCAAACCTTTTGGAAAATTGTACGTACACTAAGAAAAAAGTGACGTAATAAAATTAAATAATATTTATTTAAATTTGATTTAAATACTTTTGTAATAAAAAAACGTAATACTCCATACAAAAAATATTACGTGCGTATTTAATTTCAAAATAAATAAAAAAAGTATTTAATTTTATTAAAAATTTCGAAAAAAGTAAATAAAATAGTAATTTTATTTGTTTCTAATCTTCTTTATATGAAATAAATAGTTTTTAAAATACTAATTTACGTATTTATGATGTTGTGATTAAACTAAAATGTTATAACCTTATTAAAAAGTGATAAAAAGTATTTACTTCAAATTTTATTACATACATAATAAATTTAAATAAAAACTATTTACTTCAAATTTTATTACGTACGTAATAAATTTGAATAAAAAGTATTTACATCAAGTTTAAATAAAAAGTATTTAATTTAAATACAAAAGACTACGGGTGAAAAACGTGTCGAAAAGTATTTAAATTTATTACTTTTTTATTTAATTTTATTACTTTTTTCCCTCAGTGTACGGTAGGATTTTGAGAGATTTGGTGTCAAATAGTGCGAATTTGAGCTATGGTGGGATTTTGAGGGATTTGGTGGGAAATTGTGAGAACTTGAGGTACGGTATGAATTTGTGAGAATTGTGTGAGAATTTGCGGTAATTTGTGATAATTTTCCTCTCTGAGATATTGTGAGAATTGCATGAGCGAAACCTGTATTTGTGTGAGAATTTCATCTTGCAACCGTGGACGTAAGAACATTCAGCGAACTGAGGCAGTGAGTGAGGAAGAGATGGAAGATGAGTGCATTAAAACATATGAGTAACAATTAGGAGCAAATAGCATGCAGCATTCTAGAAAAGTGTAGAAGCTTCTCAAAACGTGTCGAACTGATTTATGCAATATAAAAGGGCACCCCATATGAAGCGCAGCACTTCAGTAGTGATTAGAAAGAGGTCGAGTATAATGTCAAGTAAAATTGTGGACATAATAATGTCAAGTAAAATTGTGGACATAAACAGTAGTTAGAAGTTGTAATTAGTAAAATGGTTTGTTAAATTGAATTAATAGTTGTTGTAATTTAATACAACAAAAGTGTTTATATATTTTGTACACAATCCAGAGATACGAATCATGACCTATGCAATATTTCTACAGGCGACAGTATTAGGACTCAAATCTTGATTAAACAGAATCCTGACTAATTGCTTATTCGATTAATCAAAAACTCTGATTAATGTGATTAATCAGAATTTTGATTAATTGAAAATAAAACAATTTTATTCAATAACATTTGAATATTTTTTAAATTTAAAATAAAGTATTTTATTTTTTAATAATTAAAAAAATAAAGGGAAGAGTTTTAAATGTTCAAGAACAATGCAGTAAAGTATTTTTAAATATTTCGCGACGCAAAAGTTCATTAATAAAAAATTCTGCTTAATTAACTACTAACTTAGGCCGAGTTCTCTCACCATTTCTTCTCACAGTGGTGGAACCTGCAGTTTAATGCCCAATCCGAACGGCGAGTTGAGAGCTTTTTATGAGCAGTGTTTACTCTCGGAGGTTTTCAATTGTTTCCGAGAGGTAGCGCGGTATAGATATTGATTGCATATGTTGATTGCTGATATTGATATGAGTGTTTTGATATTGATTGCATACACTCAGAAAACAGTTTCCTTATATTAAAGAAAATTTACTTGAAATAGCATCAATTAAATTTTAATTATTTTAAGGAAGTTTACTAAAAAACGTTTAAGCATAACAAATAAACTCACATAAATATCCCCCGCAATGTGTAGGGTATTCCATAGTCGGTCACGACAGAGTTTAAGTCCTATCTATGTGACTTAAATTTTCTTATTCGTTCTTAACAATATTTGTGTCTTTTAATTCAACTACAGAAGTGCGTGTTAACTATTGGTTCGTGTGCTATATGTTGGGCAAATTCCTTATTCGCGTGACATACTGTAAAGTAATACGCAACACACCTAGTCCTTTTTAAATAAATACGTATTATAAAACGATACCTGTGATTCAAGGAGTGCTATAGAAGTATTACACTCTCAAAAAAATATACTACATTAAATAAAAATATATATTTAATTTCAAGATATTTCAAGTTATTTTTAATACAAAGTCTCATATGTTTAAAATTGTATTTTTTGAACTAAAAATTTGAGTTTTTGAGTTATATCTCAGAAATGTAAAATGCAACAAATAGCTCTACCAAACATAATTTTCCAGACATAACATTCATTGCTTTATGCAATAAAACGTATTATTGTATTGCAAAACATTATTATAATGACAGTCAAATATATTTTTGTTTTCGTCCAATGACATTTATGTTTAGAATGAATAATTTGACACGTTCTTGGGAACGTTTTTATTTGCATTTGAAAAGCATTTTTTTATATGTAAAAATATAATTAAAAGTGTATTGTTGTTATAAGATAATATTTTTAAAAATGATTTGTTTTTTCTTTAATTTCAGAATTAAGTAATATTTTACAATTTTAATCAAGGATTGATACCGAAATGAATATTTGATTGCGAGGCTCTTCATTGTTAATTCTCTTGGTGCAATATGTTATAACGAAAAGATTCTGATATGTCAATATCAATTAACGGTTCCATTTATCAAATTTTAGTACCTAAAAATTTAAATTACAATTTTAATTAAAAAAATTAAAATACATATGTTTGATTTAAAACTATTTTTTTTATTCCTTTCATACTTTAATAGAAGCTTTTTATACGGTTAACTCGTTTAGATATTGATTCTGGATTTCGGTGCATTTCTGATTTTTTTTTTATATTTTTTATCAGAAACGCTTTTTAGAAATGAAACGCATGTGTGAGTGGGCAAAAGGGATAATATCATTTCTGATTTACTTTCAATTATTTACAATTTTTTTTTTGCAATGCTTTATTTAAGTTCATGGCTCATTCTTTAGTCGAAGTTCGTATATTTATCACACATTAGCACATAGGAAACAGCGCGTGCAACAAAGCACGACAACAGCAGCAACAAAATGGAATATATGTAGATATATATATATATATATATATATATATATATATATATATATATATATATATAATAAACAGTAAATAAATTATAATATAATATTAAAATAACTACACCGGAAAAAATAATGTAGTAAATAATATTACATTTATGATTGTAAAGATAGTAGTATGGTTGTCGCGACCATGTTCCAACCATATTATTTCGCTGCGTGTGTCTTTGTTGTTGAAAGATGTAGTTCTACTTCATTTTGTTAGTTTTTTAAATACGTTTGTATTTATTATTGACTTAGTTTTGCCATATCATGTATTAGAAATTCGTTTTCTACATATTGTAGAAACTCTATTGTGTGTGTTTTGTTCACGTTTTTTTTAAATATTTAAAGTTCGTGGACACACGACGTACGTACTGCGAAAGCAGGTATAAACGAAACCCTTTTCGTTATCTACAAATTCGTTTGACGGAGGACATCGTAAATGACCAGGTATAAAACCAAACCCATGCATCTGTAGATGGGAGAAGTCTGGTGATGCTAACTAATTTAGTTCCAGCTGAATGTGTTAAGTTTTGAAAATAAAAATGCGAAAATATAAGTTGCCAGGTCTGCAGTCTGCAGATGACTCATAATTTAATTACTGTGAAAATTATAATAATTAAAAATAATTTATAATATTAAAAGTTTTGCTGCAAAAGTATTAATACCTATGGAATATGTGAAAATTTGCAGCAATACCACCTATTATTCTAGTAGTTTCAGTGAATCTACCACAAATATTACATTTATCGTTATTTTTATATGAAACATCTCATAAATAACACAAAATATGTGATGTTTACAAACACTTTTACTGTAAATTTATTGGAATTTAGCAAGTTATTTTTATTAGCGATCTAGTTGCAGTAACACTATCAAAATTATTCCTCGTATTTAACTTAGAAGAAGTTTTTGTAAAAAGTTTAATTTTCAGTTTCAAATGTACTTGAAAACTCTGTATTGACTTCCTTGCCTTTGTTTATTAATTTTAGTTTGTTACAGGGGTTCGAGTGGGTTTTTGCATTAGCTGGAATCCGTCCCTCGGTACGGACGTTTTTATACGAGTAACCAAAACAATATTGTTACCCAAAGTCAATGCATCCCTGGAAAATTCTACCCCGAACTATCCATTTATTCATAATTATTTCTCAGAGTTAATTCTTAGAGACAATTCTTCCCCAAAAATTTAAAATTCCCCGGAGAATTATTCTTCGAGGTAATTTTTACTTTCTATATGAACAGAACTTCGAAATTTATATGACTACGTCACAATAAAATTGGCATGATCGGTCAATTGTGACCTGTGAAACGTCATTTATGTTCAAATACCTCATATAAAATATTCACCTACAGATCGAACATGATAGGTTTTATTCCAGATTAAGCCAACAACCCTCAATTTGTACAACAGTGTAATTTGCACAGCATTTTTTCTTGCCCTAATAAACAACCCTAGGGGGCGAGAAAGCTAAAAATGGAAAAAGAGCCAAATAAGCGAGACTTTACTATGTAACTTAATTACTCGTTAGATCGTTCATCTAGACACGATTTTTTGTGTCGTTTTTACGGAATGATGTTCGTAAAATAAACAAATATTAAGGGGATTCATACACGGATAGAAAAAATTTGTTTGAATATGTTTGAATGTAATTAAAAAATAATACGAAATCACCATACATGTATTACGAATGAACATATTACTATGCGTAAACATGTTATTATATATTCCCCAGCAGAATCTGTCAAACTTATAATAAATATGTTACAATACACACATAACATTTTAATTGTATTTGAATATACTGTTTCTTGGCAGTTTACTTGGTTATAACAATGTTTCAAAACAAACAGAAAATGCTATTCAAATCTAATTATAACGTATGTTCGCAACGCTCGTTTTCATTCGATTAGTTATCGACAGACGAAGTTGGCAACGTTGCGCAGCATTTTCTACCTATGCCATCGTTTGAACATATTGATGTTTAAAAACAAACAAAAAAGAAATTTGATTTAAATAAATGTATTCTTCCAACATTCTTCTTGTATACGAAATTGGCACTCGTTAAGCAGAATTTTCTATCTACGTCTCTTTTGTCGTCGTTTGATTGGTCCTTTTAAACATTCTGATGTTTGAAAACAAAAAACAAAAAAAAATAGATGTAAATAAAAGTATTCTTCTTGTATACGAAGTTGATACTCGGTGACCGACATTTTTTGCATACCTGTCTTTTGATGTTTGTTAAGAAAACGAATTCGTGTCGGTAATACGATGTCCTTTGTAAATTAAAAAATACAAAAAACAAATTGTGGTACAAAAAGTACAAATAGTAACAAATAATATCATTTAACAGTGCAGTATATAATTTAATTGTTCCTGAATGTTTTTCTAAAAATATTATGAAAAGCCGACACGGATATTTTATCAAAAAAACCACAACTAAAAAATCAGTGCTTCTATTTTCAAACAGAATTCGGCATGGTTTTTTACAACAGGCTCCGCGAATTCCTTGCCAACGCCATGTGCTGTACTGAGACTTGTACTTGCAGTTTTAAGTCAATTATTTACTTATGCATTTAAAAATATGTATATGAATTCAAATATTATTAATTTCCACTATGCATGTTTAATGATTTTTAATAAAAATTAATAAAAAAATAAACGATATTTTATTTTATTTTCAGGATTCCTTTCCAAAAATATTTAGATATGTTTTTATGCAAACATACTACTTTTTGAACTGAAACAACTGATAGGTTTCTCTATAAACATATTTATGTTCAGGTCGTTCCAAATCATGTTATATTTTAAACATATTTATGTTTCGGTTCAACATATACCATTTTAAGGGGTAACATCAAAATGTTTCCGTGGTATCATGATGTAAATCAGAGCTCACTACAACACTGTTCAAGTCTCAATTCAACCCTGTTTACAAATGATTTATCAGGCAATTATGTATACATAAATTATGTTTACATAAAATTCCAAACATACATGTTAATGCCTGCAAAATTATGTTTGAGAGAGCCATATTTTTGCAGCGTGTAACAGCGTAAATTACTAATCTCGTAAATAAATAAATTTACGCGTTATTTAACTTGATCGATACTTAGCACTATCTTGATGTAATCGTTTTTCAAAACTTTTGATGCACTTTAATTTTTTATTACATCCATTAAAATCACACTTTATAAACTTACATTTGCTATAAAATAGTTTTATTTACAGCTAACGAAAAGATACAACAACGTGTTTATAAAAATATACTTTTGTGTTTTCCAAATAAAATCCGACAAATAAATTTATAAGGTACTCGTAAAATATTCTCATACATATTTTGCGTAAATTTCTACGCTTCATGATATTCCTATAATTTAAAAGTTTTACGCGATTGATATGAATTCCCTTCTTATTTATAAATATATACCGTAACGTTAATAAAATTCATTTTTACTATGTACCAGTATAAAAATAATAAAAATAATGAAATAAAAATTCAAATAAAATTTAATTTCCAAATAAATTATTTGTGAATAAAGTTTTATTCTAAATAAAAAAAAAGAAATAAATTTAATATGCTTTCAAAATAAATCAAAATTTTCGTTTTTCAAAATTTTAAATCTGAATAAACAAAAAAATGTATTATTTATTTAGAATGAAGAATGTAAATAAATTATTCCTTAGTTTTTGAAATAAATATTTCCCTACGTTTAGATCAGTTTCCTCGTAAGGGATGGTTCAGCCAAAGGGCTTACCTTAACCATTAAAAGGCAAAACTATGTTTTACTCCTACAACGACTATATCTTCGAATTTAGTTTTTAAACTCACCTAATAGTGGGTCCGATGTAGTTGTTTTATTTCCCGAAACATTATATTGAAAGTAATCCAGCTTTAAAAAGTATTTAAAATGTTCTATTACGTTACTGTTACTGAAGGTTTGTTGGTTTGCACGTCAAATGCTTGCAGTAATTGAATTATCAGTTATTTTACCTATGATTTTATATATATACAGTATTAATTTGCTGAAAACAAAGATTTGTATAATTTTTTACATTTTTGTACACCCTAATTTAACACATAACCACAAAAGTTACAAACCGAACACAAAATAAATGTACGCATTAAATATTATTTTAAATGTATGCATGTAAACACAAATGTATATTTTGCTGAAAAACAACAAAAACTAATTAAAATAAATAAAAGCCCCGATAATACAACCTTAATTTTTAACGATCGTGTTTAGTATTTTAACAACGCATTGATCGAGTTAAATCAAAAATAATGTATTCTATTTTTTTTTTATTTTAATTAACAAAATTATTTTATTTTTGTTTTCTGAAGTTGTTTTAACTTTTTAATAATTGTGAATTGAATTGGCAACGGTGACGAATGCTTTACAGTCGAGTGCAATATTCTCGCGTAACTTATCGTTCTGTAAACTCTGGTTATCGAGAGGTAACTTTTATTTATTTTTTGATTTTTTCACTTTTACATGTATAATTTGTTATTGAGATAAACAGGTAACATCAACACAGCGCGGAACAGCTCAGACTGACGGACGAAAAGGCCTGTAGCAACGACACGATAATCTCTGAACGACAACTGAAACTGTTTTGCCAGAACGCCAGCTAATATCATTCATTCTCTCGCACGCTTTTGTATCATTCTACTGTTGTTGTAATTCTTTTTGTTGTTTGCAGTTGTTAGCAGTTGTGAATCAAATGAAAACAAAGCGACAATTGCCTAACGTCTATATCTATATCTGTTTCTCTGACTCTGGATCAATTTAGCATGACTTGCAATTGACAACAGATTCCTATAAAACCAGAGGCATCCTCCAAATACACCAAAGTGAGCCGGTAAATCTAACTGTTTTTTATGGCCTACGCTAATGTGAACTTTGATCATCCGTTTGCTACACTCAGAAGAATACGTAGACGCTATGGAAATGTTTGTATTTTCTTGATCAGCGTTACATACTGTTTCGATTAACCATGTCCGCCTTATGTTCGAAATCACGATTAAATAAATTTTAGATAATTTAACGAAACTCAGAAATTAGATTATTGCTGCGCGCCGTTGACTAGTAGTAGCACATAATATTTTAATAGCCGAAGAAAGATTTTTTTAATTTATGATAAACTCTATATATATACAAATAAAATAATTAAAATCAAAATGAGGTTGGTTTTGTTTAAATTCTATTTGTATTTTTTGTTTCATAATGTTAACGGTTGGATTTCCTTGAATTCAGTGTTTTTATCCTTGTGGGCTTTTTGTTTTTACTTTTGTTTTCATATTTATTTTGTTAATGATTTTGTATTTTTTATGTTATTGTTTTTGAGTTTGTGTTTTATTATGTTATTGCCTTTTGTTTTTTCCCTTTTTAGCTTTTGTTTTTATAATTATGAATGATTTTGTTTGTATAACCTACACTAATAGTGAAAGGGTGTATTCAGTTTGGTACGCCGTTTGTTACACCTAGAAAGAAGCATATAGTAGCTAACTGTACTTTTCCTTACTTTTATTAATTAAAGATTTCACCTACGTAAAACACATATGGTATGCTCCGGTTTACAAGAAAATCTTAGTGAAATACTACCATATTAGTTAGAAAAATATTTATTCGATTTTAAGTGTTTAGTGTTTCATATTATAATTTAACACACACGAATTCAAGGTTTATATTTACATAAATATACAGGGTGTTTGGTTCATCGATGTCAATAACTCGGGAGGTGATTCTATGATTCAAAAACTAAGAAAATGTAAATAAAAAAATGTCCTATTTCGCACCCAGTTTAAGATGCAGGGTGTTTAATAAATGTATATTACTTACATAGTCTATTTAAGAAAATTGGTTATAAAATTTAATATGTTGATAAATGAATATCAATTTTTTACTTTATTTTAGACAATAAAATTACTTTTCCAATGGTATATCACATCCTCGAATCCCATGATTTCTTTCTTTTTTAAAATGTACGTGTGTACTTAGAGGGCACTGTGAATAAACTGGTCTATCACTTTGTCTATCAATTTTAAGAAAATCGATGACAAAGTCAAAATTTGTATTTTAATTTTGTAAATTTCAACTTTACGTACATTTTAAAAAAGGAATAAATCATGGGCGATCAGCATCAATATAGTAACAAAAAAAATCATTCCGATATCGGATCCGGATTTTGAGAAATCAGATGTCAAATTTTCTCAAAAATTCTCCAAAATTAAATATATTACACATTTATTGAGAAACATAGAATACATCTTATACTTCATTACTGTACCTTGATATTTTATTATTTCGCAAAAAATCTACTTATTTGTTTTAAAAGTTATATAATTTTGTTCAAAAACAGTTAAAATTACTTCTGCTTTACATATTTCAGTTTGTTTACATTTTTTTTTAAATTTGGCATGCTAAACTTGAAAAATTCAAAATATTAAACATTTCACTAATGCAGAAGTAATGAGATATAGTAATGTTTCGCGGTCACGAACGTTACAAAAACTCATTGAAAACAAATCAAAAATTTACTGTTTAATGATCTTTATTTACTAGTAGCCGCGGTAGCTCAGTGGTTAGTGCGTTGGACTGCGAGCCGAAAGGTCCCCGGTTCAAGCCTGAACTGGGGCTAACAACATCTTTTCATAGAAACATTTTTCTATACCGCGCTACCTCTCGGCAGTAAATGGCAAACCTACGAGATTAAAACCTTGCCTATGAAAAGCTCTCACCCGCCGTTCGGATTCGGCAATAAACTGTAGGTCCCACCACTTTGAGTAAAAATATAACACGCACAGCTCAAAATGGTGAGAGAGCTCGGCCGAAGTTCTTATAGGACTGAAGTGCCAAACTATTATTATTATTATTATCTTTATTTACTATCTTTGTATATTTTGGAGTTAACTATTATTTGAACGATTATTTTGTGGAAAGAGTGCGCTTGTACCATCGCTCTTACAGAAGAAACTACTCAAGAGAAATTATTATAAAAAATGAAAATAAGTGACCAAAATATGAACTCAACTTTGCAGTCCGTTTTATCAACATGTTAACTAAAATAATTAGAAATCTCTAGGGGATTATCACAAGGCAACGTATCTAAGCGCTTCAACATGGTGAAGCAATCCTTTTCGGTGTCGTCGCAAGTCAACTCACTGGTCGCCAGAATTGACAAATTGTCAAATGGTGACGCTTTCACTTCTGTGGAAATCCTCAGCGCGAAAATCCCTGGAAACGTTTTAAGAACCATGATTTACGGATATGTACCTAGAATATCCGGACCCTTTTTAGGGAAGGTGCCTCTATCCAGTTGGTACATGTCCTCGAAAATAAACAGGCGTCCTGTGATATCTACTACAGCTGCGATGCGGAGAGACACGAATTTAGATATGGATTTGTGGTCGGCAAGAGACTCCGCCACCTTGTCTCTAGCTTCAGGCCCGTGGACGACAGGCAACAATCCGCAATCAAAGCTAAATATTTCAACATCAGCCTAATTTGTGCACATGAACGAGAATGTTGACGAGACTTAAGATCACTTCTAGGAGCGCCTAGAAAACCTATGCGATGTTAACGCCAAGGTGGACAGAGAAGCCATAGTCCCACAATAGGAAACTGTAGCCTCCATGCCAACACTTCCGATAACGGAAGCAGGCTAATCAACAAAACGTGGTAGTTGTACTAGGTAGAAGTACTAGATTTCGAACATCTCGATATCTTCAAACCACATGTTTGTCGCCCGATCAAAAAACGCGAAACCAAATTGATTACGTTGTGATTGACGTAAGGCACGCCAGGGTCGCACACAATTAAACGCTGCGATGAACGTACGGAACCAAACGCAGAGAAAGCTATACGACGGAAAGCTGCAATCAAAACGAAAACGCAAGCCTCGACTCTTACATCTGCTTAGACAAAGCACTCTTCCTCTCGATGATATAAGCGCGCAGTGGAACCATATCTCCTGCTCTAAGCGTAAGGCGAAAGGTGCTTGGATTCCAACTCCCCTGAGGAATCAGCGGTAGGATCAAAAGTGTCACGCGATTACTGCAGAGAAAGAGCTACGTACAGATCCACCTTACAGTCAGTGGCTACGCGAGCTGTGAATGAGCGATACAAAGAGAAGAGAAGGGAAGAGAGACATCTTTTCAGGCGTAAAAAAGAGAGACAGTGAGGAGATTGAGATGCATGGGGACTGCAATGAGGCTCGAAAATTTTTCGAGAAAATAAGACGCCTAGTCGGAGGTACAAAATACGGAACCTCTTCTTGTAAAAATGAGAACGGGAATCTAGTGACAGATATGCAGAGCACTTTGAAGATATGGAGGGATCACTTCTCTAAACGGTTGTCCGGTGATGATGACATCAATTCCACCGATAGAGAAGGAAACCCGGCAACACCAGTACTTGATGACGACGTTGCGATTCCGCCATCCGACTGTGACGCAGGTGTAGATGGCCTGCCTGCTGAATTGTTTGAGACCAGAGGCGACGAGCATGCACGAGCTCGTAAGCAGAATATGGTCGGATGAAAGCATGCCAAACCAGCAGGGAAATGGGCAATGCAATACTTTTGTAATCTATGAATTCTTCGATAAATTGTAATCTAAGTAAATATTGCCCACTAAGTTAATGGAAAGAGTAGTGTATCATCGAAATTTTGCATAAATGCATAACCCAGTAATCTACCTAAGTAATGCATCCAGTGTAAACTTTATAAATACATTACTTATTAATCAATCCGAGTAAGGTATCACGTATTCTGACTAATACATAGAGTATCTAGTAATGGAACCGAGTAAGGTATCAAGATTAATATTGTTAAAATACACTACCTAATAATATATTTTAGCAATGTATAAAGTTAAGCAGATGTACAAATTAAAAAATATAAGTACAGTTATATTCATTTACAAAAAATCGTTGTCTATACTCTTGTCTATAACTTATTTTGTTTCGTTTCGTTTGTCGCACGTGATTGTCTTCATAGGACGCAATGTTGGAACGAAATAAATATACGGTATGGCTCGGCATTTGTTTTAGTTTATAAAATATTTAACCAAATACAATTATTTTCAGATGGATATTATTTAATTAATTTTAAAGGCCTGTCTCTAAAGTGATCTGTCTCTTAAATGGTCTGTCGTCGGATTCTCAAAACTGCTTCTGACAAAAGTGTTGCTGAAAAATGCTTCAGTAAAACTGAAGCAAGCTGTTCCATTTTTTAAACATTTTATACATTTTAATCAAAGATTTCATGGATAACGACGATATCAATTATTACTCGCATCTTTTGGTAACCAAGATTCATCGGATACATGGGAATGTTAAATATGCAACACCAACTTTTTAGATTACTCGGTAATCTATATGGTCGCAAACATTACTTTCCTAGGACATCGCCGTGAAAAAAAATATTCTATTCTGTAACGCGTAGCGCATACAAGGTTTTGACTACTAAATAGATTACTATTGATTACCTTTCCCTGCTGGGAAGTAACTGGAACCTGCCAATAATTAACTATTAGTGCCAACAACCGTGGAATCAGCCTATGTATTATGTGAAAAGACTGAAGCCCATCGTCAACAGACTAACGGCACCTTATCTGTGCGGCTTCAAACCTGGAAAGTCCACCACAGACTACTTTTTCACATTGCGTCAAATCCAGGAAAAGACCCTAGAAAAACAGATCGACACCTACCTTCTAATATATAAATCCGTCTTCGACACTCCGATAAGGGTCCAATTATACGCCGCAATGTCTGAGTTTGGTATACCTGCGAAACTTATAAGGCTTTGCTGGATAACCCTGAGAAACAACCCTTGCTCAGTGAGGAAATAGGAAAATATCTCTCCGAGCCATTTCATACCGAACGAGGTTTCAGGCAGAGTGATTCCCTTTCGTTTATGCTGGATCCCAGATAGACGAAGTCCTTCACAATGTCGAACTTGTGGGTGACAAAATCAGCTTTTTGTCCAAGATGCACGGGCTATTTTTTGCTTGTTGATACAAGGAACTTGGTCTTGTCCTCGTTCACCGCTAGACTTATTCGACGCGACTCTTTCTCCAATCTGGAGAATGCTGCGCTGACTGCTCGTGTGCTCCTGCCAATGATATCAATATCGTCGGCATATGCGAGCAGCATGACAATTTTGTTGAGGATGGTGCCGCTTTGACGGAGTTCGGCAGTTCGAATGTTCTCCATCAATAAGTTAAAAAAGTCGCACGATAAGGAGTCAATCTGTCTGATACCTCGTTCGGTATGAATTGGCTCTGAGAGGTCTTTTCCTATTCTCACTGAGCAACGTGTGTTGCTCAGGGTCATCCTGCAAAGCCTTTTAAGTTTCGCAGGTATACCGAACTCAGGCATTGCGGCGTATAATCGTTCCCTTATCGGAGTGTCGAAGGCGGCTTTATAGTCGACTAATAGGTGGTTGGTGTCGATCTGTTTTTCTAGGGTATTTTCCTGGATTAGGCGCAATGTGAAAATCTGGTCTATGGTGGACTTTCCAGGTATGATGCCGCACTGGTAAGGTCCAATTAGTCTGTTGACGAGGGACTTCAGCCTTTCACATAATACGTTCGATTGAACCTTGTATGCGATATTGAGTAGGCTGATCCCACGGTAGTTGGCGCAGATAGTGGGATCCCCTTTCTTAAGGATTGGGCAGAGTACACTGAGGTTCCAGTCACTTGGCATGCTTTCATCCGACCATATTCTGCTTACGAGCTCGTGCATGCTCTCTATTAGCTCTTCGCCTCCGGTCTTAAACAACTCAGCAGGCAGGCCATCTGTACCTGCGGCTTTGTTGTTTTTCAGCCGAGCAATAGCTGTTCAGACCTCGTCATGGTCGGGTGGCAGAATCTCAACGTCGTCATCAAGTACTAGGGTTCCCGGGTTTACTTCTCTATCGGTGGAATTGATGTCATCATCACCGGTCAGCAGTTTAGAGAAGTGATCCCTCCATATCTTCAGGGAGCTCTGGATATCTGTCACTAGATTCTCGTTCTCATCTTTACCTCCGGCTAGGCGTCTGATTTTCTCGAAGAATTTTCGAGCCTCATTCCTGTTCCCATGCATCTCAATCTACTCACACTCACGTCTTTCTGCCTCTTTTTTTACGCTTGAAAAGACGTCTCTCTGCCCTTCCCTTCTCTTTGTATCGCTTCTTCGCAGTTCCGTAGCTACTGACTGCAGGGTGGATTTGTACGCAGCATCTTTCTCTGCAGTGGCCGCGCGACACTCTTGGTCATACCACTGATTCCTCAGTGTGCGTTGGAATCCAAGCACCTCTTGGCAGCCGTACGCATATAGTAGGAGATATGGTTCCACTGCGCGCTTATATCATCGAGAGGAGGAGTGCTTTGTATAAGCAGATGTGAGAATCGAGTGGAAAAGGCTTGTGTTGTCTGTTGTGATTGCAGCTTTTCGACGTCTACCTTTCTCTGCGTTTGGTTCCGTACTTTCTTCGCAGCACTTAAGCGTGTGCGGACCTTGGCTGCTACAAGGTAATGATCCGAGTCCATTGGCACCTTGGAAGATAAGGTGGCGGAGTCTCTTTCCGACCACAAATCCACATCCAAATTCGTATCTCTCAGCATGGCAGCTGTAGTAGATATCACAGGACGCATGTTTCGAGCAGCCCTGTCCCGTTCATCGCATTTCCTGGATAGCGGTGATGACAGATGACATTTTTCGAGGACATCTGTCAGCTGGATAGAGGCACCTTCCCTATAAAAGGACCGGACATTCCAGGTGCATATCTGTAAAAACGTTTACTTGGGTCGTCATCGTGGTAATCGGTCGTTATCCGAGGCTTCTTTTTTGTTTTCATTGGGCGCATATGTTTTTTCCGTGGTGGGAACCAAACCCAACGCACGAACCCTCACTCTGGGGGAGATGCTCGCCACTCACCTTAGCCGACTTCTACACCGGGTGGTGTAGAGCACTGTTTCCAGCGACTTCCGCGAGGAGGACTTCCACCGAAGTGGAAGTTGCCCCCATATCCCCTTTTATAGGTTCATATTATTCGTAGGTATCGTATTTAGTATTAAAAATGTGCTTTTGTTCGTAGAAAAAATATAAATGTTTATCTAACTGTTATGCTTATTTTCGTAGAGAAAATGAGATTCTTTACATGGCTAAAATATACTTATGGTTATTTATAAAACATTTTTAATCTGCCGTTTTTCGTAAGCAAATTGATACGTGTGGATTTTTGTAAGAGACGTCGTTATATTCTTGTTTAGCATGACCTTCTGAGTCGATTTAGCGATGTTCGTCTGACTGTATGCCTGTCCATCTGTCTGTTGTAATCACGACTACAGACAAGCTAGAAAAGTTAGAACAATGAAACGCCTTATTTAGATTACTTATATTCCTACGATGTATTTCACAGAAAATGATCTATTGTGACCTGTAAATCACCACAAATATATAAAAATAATATTTTCCCGCGAACTGAATTGTGGTTCCCGAATAAAAATCGAAATTCGGAACACCATCCCATTTATAAACATGATATGAAAAAATATCTAAAGCGATTGCAAATTTGTAGTTATTTTCAGGATTCGTAAAACCTGGTGACCTTGCACCATCTTAAGTGGTGACGAAACACAATGTGACATATATGTAGACTGGGCATAAACGGCTTTAACTTAGTTCACACCAACTATCACAATAACCGTTCTTAAAAATTTCACATGTGATCTGACCTTCCTTATTATCTATCATTTTTTTATTCGTTTCTCATTGGTGTATGCCCAGTCACGTCGTGAGATGACGCATTCGATTATGGATGACTAATTCGCGTCTATTATTACTTTCGTTTTGAGGTCGACGTGTCGTCTTAGGACTCTTAATAGAATGTTTATCGAAGAACATGCTTCAATTACGTTTGGTGTATAACCTTGTCCCACCTTTATTGCTATGACACACAGCATATGGTTATAGCGTGGGTTTGACTTAGTAGGTTCAGTCGGTTCAGTCGTCTACTGGTGGAAGATTTTGCATAATTTACATCCCAATCTGTGGAGTGGATAATGGAGGGCGATTTGCGGATATTTCACAAACAGACACGTTATGTATTAACAGTGAGTGGAGGTACTCATTGCAAATGTCAACAATGATTCACCCGTTCAAGACCATAGACGACCGACAGCATTTATGTCCTGCAAATTTTCATTAATGTACAGTTACGATGAAATGCACGCCATTCATGGACCGAGCGATAAATAGCAGTAATGATAAATATACGTATAGTAAAAACAAATTAAATATATTTATTTATACAGAAATATTAACAGTATAGTAATTTTTATAAATCCGCATAAATATCATATAATAATACTACAAACTGAACAAAATAATTATACAATTCATCTATATCGACTCAACTCAAAAAATTTTATGATTTTCCATAACTGCTTCCGCCGTTAGACGATACTAATTTTATTCGTCAACAACAAAAAATCAAATAGTTCAGAAATAAAATATATAAATATATAAGAAAAATCGACACTTACATGTATTATCGTTGTCATCTTGCAGATGATGCTTTAAATGATGAAGATGGGCGTAAAAGTTATGATGGTGAAGCACACAAGCCAAATCCGTGCAGTTCAACATAGTATTTTTCTGATGAAATGGGAATTATGTAAATCTGAAATTTAAATATAATTAAATATTTGTTACATTTTATTAATGAAGAAATAATGCTTAGATATGTTTATTAGATAAATATAACAAAAAAGTAATGCAAAAACAAACAAGTATTTTGTGTGTTTATGAACGCGGTTTTATTCACCTTGTCACCGATAATTTTTGAAAATTTATAGATTGTGGTAATAAGCACGTATACATAAAAATTGATCTTTATATGTACATTTTATATGAGGTATTTGAACATAAGTGGTCGGATCATAGGTCACAATGGACCGATCTCGCCAATTTCGCACATACAGCGTAGGTATATTAGTAATCTAAGTTATAAGTTTCATTTATCTAGCTCTTCAATTTTAAAAGTAGTAGGGATTTCAACAGACAGACGGACAGACTCAGGAGGTCATGCTGATCAAGAATATACATACTTTTCCATACCGGAGATGCTTCCTTCTGGGTGTTACAAATGGCGTACCAAACTGAATATACCCTTTCACTCTTAGTGTAGGGTATAAAAACATTAGCAGATTTTCAGCATTTTTTTAAAAAACGAAAATTATAAATAAAAATGCTATGGTTTTTTACATTTTTGAAATAATAAATAAATTATATATTTTTGGTTGTGGAACATATTTCTTCAGATCCAAAAATCAATAAAAAAAGATGTTTGATATTATTGAATTCTTGAACGAACGGAAGCGATCGGCATTCTGTGTTGGTTCTTTCTAAATTGGAACTAAACAGTTTGACTTGAGCCCAGGTTAGCGATTTCATATACACATTTATTGTTAAAATTACCTTTATCTCTAATTTTCTTTTGCAAAAATGTGTGTAAAAATCAATAATATTTGAAATAGAATTGCTCTAACAATCAATTTTATTATCTATGACAGACTCTTCAATATATGTTTTTAAATGGAAAAATATTGTCACTGTTGAGAAAATATATTAAAACTTTATTATGAAGTTTTTTTTCTTCACTCTGAAAATACATATAAATAGTATTTACTTCGTATAAAAAATAATTTAAAAATAATATGATTTCAGTTTACACAGTATCGCTGTTAAGTTTAAAAAAATAACAGTGGGTAATACAATTCATGTGGGTAAAAAAGTGGGTAATTTTATAAGTGCAGTTAAATGCGAATTTGGAGGTTTACATTGTGTTCAAATCTACTCTAAAAACCAACTAAATGCATCACTGTTCCAAACATAACTCTAGTCCAAATATAATAACCAGACATGGCTGATGCACCTAGAATAGAGAAATGGTATACCAAAAAAAATCACAATTTAATCTACTAATAAGAATGTACAAACTGTCGTTAATGATTGTTATAATTTACAGGATGTTTCTATAACTTCGATTTTTTTTGTAGTTCCACTTTTTTGAGTAAATTTTCATTTACGTATTTAAGTAATTAAAACACTGCATTTACGTTTACAGACTAAATAATAAAAGAAAAACATCGATGATATAAAAATACTAAGAATGCAGAATGTTTATGATAGTCTTACTGCAACTACTTATCAATTTTAATTTATGCCTCCTAGCAAATATTCAAACATCAAAAATTTTAAATAAACGTCAAACAAAACTGTTGGTATTTATTATATATAACATGTTGCGACGATAGCTCAAGGTTAGTGCGTTGGACTACGAGCCGAAAGGTCCAGGTTCAAGCCTGGACTGGGGCTAACAACATCTTTTCATAGAAACATTTTCCTATACCGCGCTACCTTTAGGCAGTAAATGGCAAACCTACACACAAAAAATATCTTGTTTGGTGCAACCAATAATGCAAACAAATACTTGAAGTGTTTGAAATATTATGTGCAGCAACCAATTTAAATGATTTGTAGAAAATGCTTAAATTATTAATCGCAATCATCTGTAATATTTGTATCAAACTATATAAATGTTCATCTCTTTTGCTGGAAAGACTTTTGATTACACAAAAGTGTTTCCCATAAATACTTCTATTGCATCCAAACTGAGTCCACATAGACACAGGCATGCATCGAACATATTGTTGCGAAAATTCAGTCTACGGAAAACTGTTCTACAAGATCGTATCTCTGGATTGTGTACAAAATAAAAACACCTTTATGTTTGGTTTAAATTACAACAATTAACTTTATTAATTCACATTAACTAACAACTTTACTAATTAGAAATTCTAACAACTGCTGCATGTCCCCAATTTAACTTGATATTTATCACACGAGATGCACTCGACCACTTTACAATCACTACCGAAGTGCTGTACCTCAGATGCGGCTCCCTTATATACTGCATGTATCAGTTCGACACGTTTCGACAAGCTTCGACTTGTTTCGAGAACCTTCAACTCGTTTCGTGAATGACGCATGCTATTGGCATCTCATTCGCACTCATGTGATTTAATGTGCTGATCTTCCATCTCTTTCTCGCACATTGCTCAGTACGCTGAATGATCTTCCGTCTCTTTCTAACACAGTGCTTAGTGCGCTGAATTGTCTTGAGTCTCATTTATTATTATTGAATGCTTGCACAGTGGGGCAAATTACCTCTTTTCGTAACACTGCCCTCCACCTAAATCTGTTCGTCCCGAACAGATGTTAATCCTCTCTCACTATATACGGCACCAACCTTTCTAAATGTACTACTTTCATTTTTCGTCTGACGCCTGTAGTATTTTGAATCCAATACACAATTTTGAATCCTTTTAATTATCCTGTACGGTGCTTCCCGGTGTGTTTGTTGTTTTGGATTTGTCAATTTCACTCGTGGCGGGCTACAAAGCATAACCAGATCTCCTTCCTTAAATCCCTCAGAGTTTGCTCTCAAGTCGTATCTGGATTTTATCTTACTACTTGGAATTTGTATCCTCTGCCTTAAGGACTGATGCAACTCGTCGCGGTCTTCACTTTTCTTCTTACGCAAAACACTTTTTGGAATCGGTTTTTGCCCATCCATTGCAGTACGTTCGCAACGTGCTCCTACGTTGTATTGATTTATCTTACCGCAACTTCTGACGGGTTTTCCTTTTGCGGATACACATTGCTACATCTGTGAATCCAATAGGCGACTGACTTCTGATATCGGACCCAATAGAAATGTTTTCTGACTTCTTCAATCGTTTTATTAATGCTCAAGTGACATACATTGGATCCACAAAGGCATTTCAGTACTATCGCTTTTATTTTTGACTTGGGAACAACAATTAAATTTCGTGCAGATCTGCCATTTTCAGTTTCCCACACACGGTACAAACAACCATTTTGTAGCTTCAAGCTTTGCCACTGCGCCCAATAATCCCTGGTTATTGGACTGTTAGATGCTAACTCTTTCCATAATGGCTTTCTTTGTTGTTCCTTGAACGTCCTAATTTTTGCGATGTCGGGGTCCTTCTTTTGATCATTTTGTAATTGCTCTAGAGCCCATTGATCATCTGCCATGACATTTAACGAACGAATATAAACTATGTTCGTCTGTTCTTCCTCCGTCGAGCAGTCTCTGGATTCCATTTTACACACTCGTGCCAACACAGTGCCTGAACTTCCACGATGTCCCCTGGTGTTATTTTGGGTATCTCCAGATATCTTTTCTGGACTGTATACCTTAGGTGGTTGCACAATTACACATTTACGTTTTTCACGACAGCCGCGTGCCATATGTCCATATTTTCCGCAATTATAGCATTTACCTTTCAATTGTGTATTTTCGTTGGCTGCATAATTTTCGGATTTAGACACTCTACTTACTCCTTGACATAAATGTTCTCTCTCCTCATCTGGTACACGTTTCTCCATCGCTGGTCGGCACAATGTAGACGCTATCTCCTGCGTAAGCGCTGTGGTGACCGTTTCCATAAGTGCCACCTTCGGCATGGTCATTGCTGCCCGTTTTGTCTCAGGATCACGTATGCCATCAACGAACGCATTTATGTTGCACATTTCCTGAAATCACACGCTGAATCGGAATACGCCAAATGTGCAAGTCTCTCAACATCCATAGCATATTCCTGCAACGATTCGTCATTATTTTGCCGTCGGAACTTCAGCTGTATTCTATGAATCGATGTCATGTGGTCACTGCCATATTTTCGTTGCAGTGCACCCATGACCGCTGAATAACTGTTAATGTCACTTTTCGGAACTGTTGGCAAAACTTCGGCTGCGCCTCCTTCCAGGGCCACAATAAGCGCAGCTACCATGTCTTCATTGTTCCATCGATTACTTACAGCCGTGGTCTCAAATTGGAGCTTGAAATCGTAAATCGGCGATTTCAGCTTCGAACCACTAAAAACATGCTGTGTAGTTCCACTTAGCTGTAACGCACCGAAATCTTCTTGCATTTTCTGGAACTTTTTGTCGATGCCATTTTCCAATTTTTCAAATTTGCCTTCCATGTCATTTACATGTGCCTCAAGTTCGTTTACTTTGCCATGGAGTGTATTAGAAACTTCAAGAAGCTGTTTAGAATGTTCCTGCATCTGTTGCTCAATTTTTACTTGATGTTAGTTTGAATTCTCTAGAAGTTTCTTTTCCATTCTGGTCGAATTTTCTTGGAGCTGTTTTGAATTTTCTAGAAGTTTCTGTTTCATTTTGCTGGAATTTTCTTGAAGTTTCTGTTCCATTCTGGTCGAATTTTCTTGGGGCTGTTTTGAATTTTCTAGAAGTTTCTGTTCCATTTTGCAGGAATTTTCTTGTAGTTCTGTTTTAAGTTGATTTGAATTTTTTTGAAGTTCTGTTTTAAGTTTTTCTTCAATCCGGTTCGAATTTTCTAGAAGCAGTTGTTGTATAGCTCCGAGCAACTGGCTCATATCAAAACTTTGGGACTGTACTTTTTGCTCAGTATCCAGATTTTTCGACGATGGTGCTGCAACTTCTACTTCAAATTCGTGCTCTGTGAGATTAATGCCTTCCTCCATTAAGCGTTTTTGCAGCTCTAATTCTGACATCAATGTTACGAATATTCAGTCTACGGAAAACTGTTCTACAAGTTCGTATCTCTGGATGGTGTACAAAATAAAAACACTCTTATGTTTGGTTTAAATTACAACAATTAACTTTAATCATTCACATTAACTAACAACTTTACTAATTATAAATTCTAACAACTGCTGCATGTCCACAATTTAACTTGACATTTATCACACGAGATGCACTCGACCACTTTACAATCACAACTGAAGTGCTGTACCTCAGATGCGGCTCCCTTATATTTTTTTTTATTATAATGTGGGATAAAAATAGATTCATTATTGAATCTAAGAAGGCTATTGTGTGATAAAGAGTGAAGCTGATCCTCTCTCATCACGTCTGTGCCAAAGATCTGCCATCTAATTCTAGAAAATGCTGGACAGTCACAGAGATAGTACTCTGTGGTGCCAGTTTCTTCGTAGCAGGCAGAAAATAAGGCGCTTTCGGCCAGGCCGATTGAGTTCATGTGTTTTTCACTTGCGTTGTGTCCCGTTGGAAGTCCCGTCAGTTTTCTGCACTCCTTTCTACTTAAGGAAAGTAGAAACGAGGCCGATCTATTGGTTATCGTCGGTGTCATGAGCTTGGAGAATCTGCATTTCGTTTCATTCAGCCAGGTTGTTCAAAGCCATAAGAGCAGCCTGACTATCGCTGCAAACTGATATAGCCGTGTTCTGCCATCTATTATCCGCAATGTAGTCCATAGCCATAAGTATAGCGTAGACTTCGGCTTGAAATACCGAGACATTGTCGCCTAAGGCGAAGTGAAGTCTGCGGTCATCCGGTTCCACAAACACTCCAGCACCAGATCCCTGATCGGTTCTAGAGCCGTCTGTGAAAATGCGGTGTGATCCTCTACCTGGCTCACAGTCAGGCGTTAGCCAGTCTTGAATGTCAGGTTGGCAAACCTCAAAATTTCGTCTTGGTAATATTTCTGTTATCATTGCATCAGAGGGCATCTCCAGTAGACAGGTGTCTAATGGAGTGTCAAGTGCAATGTCAGAGATATTCCAGGGAACATTAAACCAGAAACCGTCTCGTTTTAGTCTCCAGCAGCCTTTCATGGCTTCGCCTCTGATGAAGATGTCAAGTGGTGGTAGGTTTAAGATTGCATTCAGTGCTGGACCAGGTGTAGTGGGAAAGGCACCCGTAACACCCAGACACACGGTTCTCTGAATCTTGGCAAGACTAGTTGTCACGCATTTTCGCGACAGCTTGTTCCACCAGACTACCGATGCATATGATATCATCGGTCTTATCATAGCCGTGTAAATCCATAAGGTTTTGCTCGGCGATAGTCCCCATGTCTTCCCAAAAATTCCTCTGCATTGCCAGAAGGCATTCAATGCTCGCGAAATTTTATTTTCAACATGTTTTGTCAAAAGTAGTTTACTATCTAGAGTTAAGCTCAGATATTTTACTTCGTTAGACAGAGGAATAGTGACACCCAAGTACTGGTAGAGATAATCCTGTCATTATTCTTTTCCTAGTGAAGAGAACAATCCCTGTTTTGTGAGGGTTGACGGAAAGTCCGTTTGCAGTACACCAGCTGTCAATTCGGTTCAATGAGTTTTGTGTTTTAACACAGACCTCATTGAGGGAAAAGCCTGTGGCAAGAATGGCAACGTCATCTGCATAGGCCTGGGAATAGACACCTCGTCCATCGAGATCGTTGACCAGAGAGTCAACCAGCATACACCAGAGCAGGGGGGAGAGAACGCCTCCTTCAAGGTAACCTGCCATAATATACTGACCGCACTCTGCCTCAGAAGTGATGGTCCTAAACATTAGCATTGACCTTAGCCATTTGACCAATGTTTCATCTATTCCATGCCTTCTAGCTGTGTCACACATTCCATCACGTACATCTTCCTCTGAAAAGCATGCTCGATCCGGCCAACCAGATGTTGCAATGCTGTTTCACAGGATTTTACACGTTGGTAGGCATGTTGTCTTGATGATAGTGGATACCTTGACAACGATGTTTTTCTGATGTTTTTCAACTAGTCTTTCGAGACACTTTAGTATGAAGAACATCATACTAATGGGTGCGAAGCTCTTGGCTATAGAATAGTCTTCTCTTCCAACTTTAGGAATGAAGGCTACTTTAACTAAACGCCAGGATGTCGGAATGTATGCCCATGCGAGACTTGCTCTAAAGATCTTCTTTAGGCATGGTAGCAAATGGGTTATACCTTCCTGTAGCATGACTGGGTAGATGCCATTCGGTCCAGGTGACTTGAAGCTATCAAAAGAGGCCACTGCGTATTGGATAGCTTCATCGTACACAACCAATCTGGTAACCTGCCAGTCATGTTTTGTCACATTAGAGTTGTTATTGCGACTGCATATTGGATAGCTTCATCGTACACAACCAATCTGGCAACCTGCCAGTCATGTTTTGTCACATTAGAGTTGTTATGGGGACTCCCAGTGCTGGGATTACAAAGTGGCCTTATGTGGATTTGATTTCCCGGAAAGTGAGTCTCAACTAGGACACTGAGTGCCTCTGTCTTAGACTTAGTATACGAGCCATCAGGTCTCCGCAGTGAGTCCAGTCGAGCAGTTCGGTCTCTTTTAAGAAACTTGACCAATCTGCTAGTCTCACTGCAGGATTCGATGCTACTGCTGAAGTCTTTATAAGAAACACTTTTCGATTTACGAATTCTTTTCTTATACTCTTTCTGCTTAGCTCGAAAAAGAAACCAGTCAGAGTCTAAATTGCTTCTTAGGTTTCAAGAAAAGCGTTCCACCAAGGAACGGGAGGTCTAGATAACGTTTTTCTTACCGGACATGTTCGTACAAAACTAGAATTTATGACATCGTTTAAAACTTGAACGGACGTCTCAATACTTTCTTTGGTACGAATTCTGACAGGAATATTGAGGGAATTCTCAAGTTCATGTCTGAAGCGTGCCCAGTTCGTTTTTCTGGGGTTTCATACCGTCATAGAGGGCAGCACCTCTCGGTCAGTATGAAACTCGATATACCTGTGGTCCGATAAAGAATCTTCTTTAAGGACTTTCCAGTTAAAGATTGACTCTCTCAGTCTACAGTTAGACAAAGTAAGGTCAATCACTTCCTGTCTTCTAGGAGTCACAAACGTGGTTTTATTACCAGTGTTGCGAATGTTCAGATTGGAGGTCATGATGAAGTCAAGGAGTCTGGTACCTCGTGCGCTGCATTTACTGCTGCCCCACACAGTGTTTTGAGCTTTAGCGTCACAGCAAAGAATAAGGCCGGTCTCCTTAAGAACACAGTACTCTATGAGCTCAACAATTGCCTTTGGCGGAGAAGGCAGTAGTGAGTCATAGGGGAAGTAGCCTGAGGCGACAATCAAATGTTTCTATCCCTTATATACTGCATGCATCAGTTCGACACGTTTCGACAAGCTTCGACTTGTTTCGAGAACCTTCTATTCGTTTCGTGAATGACGCATGCTATTGGCATCTCAATCGCACTGTTGTGTTTTAATGTGCTGATCTTCCATCTCTTTCCAGCACATTGCTCAGTACGCTGAATGATCTTCCGTCTCTTTCTAACACATTGCTTAGTGCGCTGAATTGCCTTGCGTCTTATTTATTATTGTTGAATGCTTGCACAGTGGGGCAAATTACCTCTTTTCGTAACAATATATTGTTGTTACTCATTTAGCCATGGAGTGGAATTTATAATTAAACGGGTTGGGAAAGTTAGGTCACTTGGGTAAGTTCGGTCACATGGGACGGACTTTTATAGTCGGTGGGGCCCGACTAGGGAATACCCTACACTTTGGTGGGGATATAATTGTGGAAATTTTATGCTGAACATTCTTACACTCAGAATATTACTTACATATCAGAAATTTACGACGTATATCCCCAAAAAAAAATAATACCTAATCAAAAAATGTTGAGAAATAAATGTGGGCAGATCACGCTACTTTTAAAACATATGTGGAGATTTAAAGCTAATATTTCATAAATATGTTTTCAATAATTTGCGAATAAAATGTCCACTATGAAAAAGCGGAATTTTAAATTTTATAAGTATATATTGAATACTTTTCGAGGTATTAGTTCCTAAAATTTTATATATAAGTGACTTGTATGAGAGGTGGGCGTGTCCGTCGACCAATTTGGCTCAATTTCATTGATTGACTTTTGGCTAAAAATTATTGAAACGAAATTTCATCGCATTCTAAGCAGCATTTCTCAAGTTATCGTGTATACGGACAGCATTACAGACGGACAGACAGACAGACGGACATAGCTAAACGGACACGGGTGGTGATGCAGATCAAGAATATGTATACTTTTTCATACCAGCCACGCCTCCTAAGGTGTGTTACAATATCTGCAAAAAGTTGTGCCTCATAGCTGTAGGGTATAAAAACTTAAATAAAATCGAATACAAATATTAAACGAATTTTCTGATTAACTGTTTCAAACTCTATGATCTAAAATGTGTTTTATACAAAATCTGTTAATTAGTCTGAGTCGAATTTGAGTTCTGACGATAAACGTTGCACGATGCGTGAAGTTATGCACAGCACTAAAAAGGACATGGTTGCTTTTGGAAATACTCGGGAAAATACTTCCCTCAAACAAGTGTTTCGAGCAAACACTTCAAATAATTATTAATTGAGGAAATTGACAAGTGTTTGTTCCAAACACTAATTCAAATTTACCATTTAGGACAAATGATGCAGTAGTTAACAGAAGTAATAAATGTGTTTTGGAGGAATAATTAATTGAACATTTACAAAGTGTTTAATGTAAACAATTAAATTAAGTTACTATATTTTACAAATACTAAAATTTGAAGTAGCAGTCATTATTTATGGCAAATTATATAAAATTATAAGTCTTAAGTGGAAACAATAAGTTTTCAATACAAACATTTGATTGTTTACGGAAAAAAATTCGTAAACAATCTTTTTTTGTGTGTACGAGAGTAAAACATTCCCTGCTTTTCGGATTCAGCACTAAACTGTAGGTCCCACCACATTTAGTACAAATATAACACGAACAGCTCAAAGTGGTGAAAGAACTCGGCCTAAGTTGTTATAGGACTGTAGCAGCAAACTATTATTACATTCTTATTATAACATATAAGCAGATAATTAGAAGATGTTTTCCAAAAAAAGTAATATGATATTCACAATATACTCACAGCAAACACACTGACTTGCGGTATATTTGTAGCAAAACGAATGGATTATTTTGACATTTGGCCAAGATCGTTCAATGTCTATGCTGCGCAGACCACCATTTTTAGGACAAAAAATGTCCATGTGTATAAAAGGCTGTATCTCAAATGTTACAGTTCAATGATATGTTTAAGTAATTTGCAAACAAATTAATGTTTACGATTGCGATATTTCTGGTAAACATCTTTGTTTTATTAGTGTAGTCATTGTTTCCCTATGTCTATCCAAAAATATAGGTCGAAGATCTCGTATATGATAAGTCGCACCGAGTAATTATTATTTAATATTGGAGACATTTACAGGTACATATACATTTTTTCTGTTTTTTTTTTTTGCTTTTTTAAAATTGTGTTGTGTGAGATTAAACTCAAATTGTTAATTGTTATGTGGCTAGTGTTTAAAAGTAAACACGCGTAGCACATTTACACATTTGAATAAAATTACTCAAGCTTTGCTGAATTTTAAATACATAAAAAACCTTGCTTGCAGTAAATTCGTCAATAAACCATGGACAACTGTCAACTATAAACCAAAAGATATTACTTTAATATACATTTTTATATTTATGATTTATTAACTTAATTTGTTCCTTTTTAAATTAAACATAATTTTCTTTTTTATTTTTAGACTGTGACCGACATCGAATTTGAACGATTTCATTAAATCAGAGCATATTAACAAAATACCAACTAACTAATGTTCGCTATATAAATAATTTAATTACAAATGTATTGTATAAAAAATATAAACCTAAATGAATAGTTTATAATATTAATGAACGCATTCATAATATTTATAATAAAATTAATGGTATTTATGAACTATTTTAACTATTTACTATGTTCGTTTTTTGAAATGTTTTTTTTTTTAATTTTTCAGTATAACTTATACCTGCAACCGGTCATGACGTGGAGTCTGCGCTGTTTTGCCTCAAAAATTAAAATTAATACTATAATGAGCGAAACTCATCTTTGGACCACATATAATTCTCAGTGGTTAGTGCGTTGTACTGAGAACCGAAAGGTCCCAGGTTCAAGCCTGGGCTCTTTTCATATAAACATTTTTCTATACCGCACTACCTCTCGCCAGTAAATGGCAAACCTACGAGAATAAAACATTGCCTATGAAAAGCTCTCACCCGCCGTTCGGATTCGGCAATAAACTGAAGGTCCCAACACTTTGAGTACAAATATAACGCGCAGAACTCAAAATGGAAAGAGAGGTCGGCCTAAGTTCTTATAGGACTGTAGTGCAAAACTATTATTATTCTTATAATTATAATTCGGAACTTAGAAATTCCAAGCGGGACTCATGGAAACTATTGTGTGGGAAAATTAATGAAGCATCGCGACTAGTGAAATCCTATTCACTAGTCCTAACATTCCATGCTAACTTACCTCTCAATTATACCTGTACAAATTCCTGTACTGTCATTTTCGTAATCCCGGATTTTTAAACCCCAGGATCCCGGAATTAGTTCAAAATACAATTAATTTTCAAAAATATTTGTTTTACTCCATATTAAAACCATAATTAGATATTTTTTAGTTATGTTTTAAGCATTTAATATATAATAACTAAAAAGAACTTGGTTCAAATTTTACTAACTTTAAGAACTAAATTTCTGGGAATTTTCTATTTGGAAATTAGCAATTTGTACCATTTTTCTTCGAAAAACAAAATAAATTACAAATTTTTTATACACTGGGTAATTTTTCTTCTCAAATGTAAAATTTCTTCTCAAAAAGTTACGTAAAAATAAAAAATTAGTATGGAATAATAAACAATAATAATTTTGTTGCATTATGTTTATAAAGTTGAACAAGTCAACCTAATGATGGACCATATTGCAACCGATAAAAATTTAGTAATTTCAGTAGTGAGTTTGAGTATGTTCTCAATACCCATAAATGATTTTTATGATGATTTCCTAAATACTATAAAAATATCCAAAAATTGTTGAAATCAATACAAATTTTCGAATTTATATCTAAACATTAAAATTTATCTTGACAGTTAAAATAACCATTTTTATCAAAGTTTTTTTATTTAATTAAAATAAATCGAATCAAATAAAATATATAATAATATGATGTAAAAATTTACATTTCTATCAGTACATAATTTTTAGACCACATAATTTTGTACGAATTATAACAATATCTTTTAAATTTTATAACTATATCTTGAATACTTTTCGAGTTATTAGTTCCTAAAGAGTTATATAAAAGTGACTTGTATGGGAGGTGGGCGTGTCCGTTTACTGATTTGGCTCATTTTCAAACTCAGTTCCTATTTTTGGCTAAAATATATTGAGACGCAACATCATAGCATTCTGATCAATATTTCTCAAGTTTTTCTGTATTCGGACAGCAAGACAGCAAGACGGACAGACAGACAGACAGACAGACAGACAGACAGACAGACAGACGGACATTGCTAAACGGACTCTAGCGGTGATGCTGATCAAGAATATATATACTTTTCATTACCGGCACGCCTCCTAAGGGACGTTACAATATATGCACGAAGTAAATATACTCTGTACCTCATAGCTGTAGGGTAGAAAAAGTAACTTACTTAAACAGGTTGCTTACACAGAAAAAATTCCATTACATAATAGTAATGAATTTGATATAAAATATCAATGAATGAGTTCACTACATTTAGTTAATAAACTGCTTTTTATCGTATTTCTGAATTTTTGTATTATATTTATGAAAGAATTCATAGTATTTATGTATCTTTTTCAAATCGATTGGAAAAATGAAAAGAAAAGATTTATTTTGTCAGTATTATATTATAATATCCGTGTCTCGTTGTTTTTCTAGATCAATTCGTTTAAAATTTTAAAATGCATTTTAATATTTTACTAATATCACTCATACGACCTGTTTTCAATATGATGAATTCATTTAACTTCTTTGATGAATATTATCAAATTCAAAGTTTTGCATTAATAAAATACATAAAACTACTTAAATATTAATTTACATCAAAATCCGGAGCCTCTTCTTGTAAAGATGAGAACAGGAATCTAGTGACAGATATCCAGAGCACACTGAAAATATGGAGGGAACACTTCTCTAAACTGCTGACCGGTGATGATGACCGCAATTCCACCGATAGAGAAGTAAACCCGGCAACCCCAGTACTTGATGACGACGTTGAGATTCCGCCACCCGACCATGACGAGGTCAGAACAGCCATTGCTGAAAAACAACAAAGCCGCAGGTGCTGATGGCCTTCCTGCTGAATTGTTTAAGACCGGAGGCGAAGAGCTAATAGAGAGCATGCACGAGCTCGTAAGCAGAATATGGTAGGATGAAAACATGCCAAGTGACTGGAACCTCAGTGTACTCTGCCCAATCCTTAAGAAAGGGGATCCCACTATCTGCGCCAACTACCGTGGGATCAGCCTACTCAATATCGCATACAAGGTTCTATCGAGCGTATTATGTGAAAGACTGAAAGACCCATCGTCAACAGACTGATTGGACCTTATCAGTGCGGCTTCAGACCTGGAAAGTCCACCATAGACCAGATTTTCACATTGCGCCTAATCCAGGAAAAGACCCTAGAAAAACAGATCGACACCTACCACCTATTAGTCGACTATAAAGCCGCCTTCGACACTCCGATAAGGGAACGATTATACGCCGCAATGGCTGAGTTCGGTATACCTGCGAAACTTATAAGGCTTTGCAGGATGACCCTGAGCAACACACGTTGCTCAGTGAGAACAAGAAAAGACCTCTCGAGCCATTTCATACCTTATTGATGGAGAAAATAGTTCGAGCTGCCGAACTCCGTCAAAGCGGCACTATCCTCAACAAAAGTGTCATGCTGCTCGCATATGCCGATGATATTGATATCATTGGCAGTAGCACTCGAGCAGTCAGCGCAGCATTCTCCAGATTGGAGAAAGAGTCGCGTCGAATGGGTCTAGCAGTGAACGAGGACGAGGACAAGACGAAGTTTCTTGTGTCAACAAGCAAAAAAGAGTTCGTGCGTCTTGGACAAAAAGCTGATTTTGACACCCACAAGTTCGACATTGTGAAGGACTTCGTCTATCTGGGATCCAGCGTAAACAGCAACAACGACGTCAGCCTGGAGATCAAACGGAGAATAACTCTTGCCAACATGTGCTACTTTGGGCTCAGTAGGCAATTGAGAGGCAGAGCCCTCTCTCGCCGTACTAAAATAACGCTCTACAATTCACTGATCCCGTCCTACTTTATGGTGCAGAAACATGGACGCTGGCCTCCACCGATGAGAGAGTACTGGGAGCGTTCAAGAGAAAGATTCTCCGTAAAATCTTTGGCCCTATCTGCTTTGCTAACGAGTATCGAATCAGGATGAACCACGAGCTGTATGAGTTATTCGACGACATTGACATAGTCAAGCGCATCAAGATCCAGCGGCTTCGCTGGCTAGGTCATGTCGAACGAATGGATGTAAACACTCCAGCCAAGAAAGTGCTTGAATCGAAACTCGAAGGTGGACAGCGTAGAAGAGGGCATCCAAATCTGCGTTGGAAAGACCAAGTTGAGGACAACCTGGCAACGCTTGGTATTTTTAACTGGCGTCAGCGCGCGCAAAGCAGATCCGACTGGCGCGGCTTCATCTCAGCGGCCAAAACCGATCCACGGTTGTAAGGGCCATTTAAGTAAGTAAGTAAGTATTAATTTACATTAAATTTAGAATAATATTTAATTTATTGACGCTTGTTAATGGCAAAGCGACCAGTAGTAAATGGTTTCTATATCCACGATTTAAACATATTTCCCATGCCTGTAGAAGATTTTCAAAAAAAAGTGTATAACATAAATTTTGAGACTTTGACTCCCAACGCTTGATAGACATCCAAAATTTCCTCAACATTGTTTTAAACTACGTTTGGGAATGCAGTCCGAACCAACCTCTGCCTTGGACCTTGCAGATTTTTAAACTCTTCATGTCACATGCAAAATCGATACACTCCACTCCGATTTTTTCTGGCTCAATTTTGGATTTTTTTAATAGATGCTACATACTATATTTTTCAATTGTTCGTACAAAACTCTGAACATTTAAATATTTATTTACAATATGAAGCAGTACTGCCTTCGATATGAATGAATCTATAAATAGTTTCCATTCTTTTTAAATTTCATCACCAGAGGGCGCTAATGAACCGATTTGGACTAAATTTTATGTAGTGACTCAGCGTTTAATACCGATTCAGCTGGACAAAATTAAGTAGAGTGACTTTTTCAAAAATGCGGTTATCTTAGGCTAAAACATAGTTCCAAATTTCACCACAGAGAATACTATTTTTTACAACCTCTTTACTTATTTGGACCAAACTGTAAATAGTGATTCTGTGTTAAATGTCAATTCAGTTAAACAATAAAGTATTTTAAATTCTAACTGCCAACTGTCAAACCCAAAATTCATATCTTTGTAACCACAGAAGATCTCTTCACATTGGTTTAAAACTATTTCTGAATTTCACGGGGCGTTATTTTTAATAACTGCAACCACTATATAGAGGTAGACCAAATTTAATATAGTTACTATATATTCAATATCGATTCATTTAAACTATAAAGTATCACCTGAGGACTTAAGACAAATTTTTAAATATATGCTAAACAAAATTCTGATCTAAACAAAATTAAGTTATAGACTAAATATTAAAACCAAATTTTACCATTAGTTGGTATAGATAGTAAAATATTAAATTGTATTTTAAATATCTCGTCTCGAAATTCGAGACGATGTAGAGAATGAGCTTTAAAAGTTGCGACGAGATCTGAGAACGAGATCTAATTGTACCAACGATATCGAGAATCACGACGAGAAATCACGAATTTTTGAACTAAAAATATAAAAACTAGCCATTATACCAGCCAATGTTTTTTTTGAAAGGTATCTTTGTAGATTTTTTTTATTTGTTCTCGTGAAATACTTGGAATAAAAATAAATACGCATTTACAAGTTTCAGACTGAAACCAGATTACCGACATCACGATGCTCAAATATATGAAAATAATGTTTTCACGCGAACCGACCGATGTGGTTCCCAACAAAAAAAAATAAATTCGGTACACCTACCCATTTTTACACTTGGGATTCAAATGAAAGGTAATTCTTCAGCGATCGCAAGTTAATAGTAATATTCACTTTAAATGGTAACCGTACACATTATCGCACATGTGTAGGGTATTTATAGTCGGCTTAGACCGACTATAACTTTCATAATTCTTACTACTTCATCACACGAATTATCACAATTTCCTACTTCAAAATTTCCCATATGACACAACTTTCCTTACTGGTTTGTTATTCTTTTCTTCGTTCACTTTTGCAGTGGTACATCGATAAATGCAACTCCAAGGACAAAATCTACAAAGCTGTTTGTTTCTTTCAAGTGTCCGACTGTGCATGTTTTGCTATTTTCTTCGATCACTTCCAGCGGGATATTGAATACTACAACAAAAACACATGCAACTCCAAAGACAAAATAGACAAAGTTGTACATGTCGTTCGTCGTTTGAGAAGCACGTATATGCACTGAAATTTTTCTTCTTTTGAATATTCATCAACAATAAAATTTTTGCGGACATTTTTTTGCACAACCAACAAAAATCGTGTGTGCTGTGTACAAGAAATGTTTCTTGTTAACCGGTTGGCTTTACAAGAACACACACTGTCTGATGTCGTGTGATGATACAGGGTAGCAACGAAAACTGAAATTTGTCTGTACGAAATATGCCCCTATTTTGATCGAGTTTTGCCGGAAAGAGAACCAACTGTCTCGTCCTACAACAAGATGATTTTTTGTTGTAGATGTAATCTGAAATGTTTAGAATATATGTATGGTTTAGTTAAAAACCTTAATTTGTAATTTAAAAAAAATCTTTTAAAAGAATAAATACTTCATCTGAGAATTGAGCTCATGCGTTTCTGATTACCATTTTAAGAATCGTCATGTGCAAATTCGTTATAGACTGTAAACGTAAACAATAAACCAGTTGGGAAGGTTAGATCACATGGGAAATTTTAAAGTAAGTGTAATTATGATAGTTAGGATTATCAAAATTATAGTCGGCCTAAGCCGACTATAAATACCCTACACATATGTGTGGTTACCGTTCAAAGTGATATATAGGTCACCAGGGTATACGAATCCTGAAAATAACTACAAACATTCAATCGCTGAAGAATTTCCATTCATTTGATACCCATATTTACAAATGGGTAGGTTTACCGAATTTCGATTTTTTTTTTGTGAACCACAAGTCTTTTCTCCGGAAAACTTTATTATCATGTATTTGATCATGATGTCAATATATATTTGACCAAAAAAGTTTACCTAAGCACGTATACATAAAAATTGATCTTTATATGTACATTTTATATGAGGTATTTGAACATAAGTGGTCGGATCATAGGTCACAATGGACCGATCTCGCACATACAGCGTAGGTATATTAGTAATCTAAGTTATAAGTTTCATTTATCTAGCTCTTCAATTTTAAAAGTAGTAGGGATTTCAACAGACAGACAGACAGACAGACGGACAGACAGACGGACAGACAGACGGACATCGCTGAATCGACTCAGGAGGTCATGCTGATCAAGAATATATATACTTATGTTGTAAAACAAAAATATTTGCTTCCAAAAACTTATCGATTTTCATTACAAATATAATATAGCGTATTATACAAATATGAACGGAACGGAAAAATTTAAAGCTAACAAAATATTGAAATAACAAAATATTACAGATAATGCAAAAGGAAATTTACACAAATTTGCTGGGAAACGTGAGTAAAATGTTTGAGAAGAACTAAATAATTAGTTGACACTTAAAAATTTTGAAATAGGTCTTTTTGAAAGCAAAAAAAATATCAAATAAAAACTAGCTGTACCCATGCACAGCGTCGACCGTGCTTTTGTAAATGCAAAAGTATATCTTTTAAAAGTAAGGATACATTCACACCATTCTTCCCACACACTTGCCACGCCCTATGTCCAATCCCCTCACATTCTACGTGAACATTACAATGTTTTATATGATCTTTTGTTTCAATTTTTATAACTCTGCTCTTAGTAAGTCAGGAGTTATAGCAATTTGATTGTTTTCGTTATATTGGAGGTGACACGCCCCGTGGTCCAATCCCGCCCACATTATACGTGACTAGAGTTTGTTTGATTCGATTTTTATAATTCTACTCGTATTATGTCAGGAGTTATAGCAATTTTAATGTTTTGGTTATATGGGAGGTGCCACATTCCGTGGTGCAATTCCGCCCACATTTGGGAAAACGATAACCAACCACAATATACATCAGCGGGCCAAATTTTATGACTGTGGATATCTTATGTATACTGATATTTACTATTAAAAGTTCAGGCGTGGCACGCCCATTATTGTACCTTAGGGGCGAATTTAAAAAATCACGCCTTAGTGCGAGTCTACGTTGGGAGATGAACACCAAATTTAAACATTCCTTTAAAATGTCATTGTGGCACGTGTTCCCGTTATTTCCTACAATATTGTACAGCTTATTCTACAGTCCTAATAAGCAATAATACGGGGTGAGACATGTGTGTTAAAAATGAAGTGACTATATTTGAGGAACATCAGCCTTTAGGTATGTTTAAAAAAGAACCAACAAGTTAAGCATTACATTATAAAATTAAATAAAATTTACATTATTCCCCTTAAGTATTTTCTGCTTTTTACTTAGCGGTGTCAACTTTTGTTCCAGTAAAATTCCGATTGACCAATAAATTACAGCCTGATAAGTATCTTTATGTGATCAGTGTATGTTTTGACCATATGGATCTGTAGTGACTGACTGTTGATTGCATAATCTAACTTAGAATACGACAAAAAATGCATTACAGTAGTAACAGTTTTAAAATAAAATAGACTTTTATTTGCACTCGACAGACGTCACACGCACCGTACCGTCAGTGCTGCGAATATCGATCAGTTGATCGAAATTCATTCAAAAGAGAAAACGATCAGAAATATTTCTGATATGCACAAAATCGATTGCGAGTATCACTCATGTAAGTTAAGATGGATGTATAAAGTATGCACAATAAACGAAGTATGTATATCGCAACAACCGGCGCGACACGTACGCGGTAATGTAAACGAAGCGGAGGAAAACTAAACAAAAACTTTACGAGAGTTAACGATACACGCAGGCGCATATATTGGGAATGTATATACGATTATATTGCACATATATACGGATTTGTATGTGAAATCAAAACAAAACCGTTGATAATTGTAGCGGGGCTCGCGTCCGAACAATTGTTTTCAATACGATACGATACGATGCGATGACGCGTAAATCACTCGCTTCCACTGTCTCGTGTCGTGTCGATACAGAGTGAAGGCTTTCCAAACACTAACGCGAGTTATAGTAAAGCAACAGCGTGACTGTGAATATAACAAGTCAGTGTATAAACGAAACCGGTGTGGTGTGTTTTGTTGTTGGATAATTGAGTTGGCCAGAGCTGAGCTAAATCTTGCAACAGGTAGTTGTCCAGTGGCGGGTGTAATGCATTAATTACGAAGAACTTAAAAACATTTTTCATTCGAAATCGAAACCAATATCCATTTAAAACGGATTCATGTTTTTAAACGAACAAAAACTAACAACATTTCACAAATAATCAGCAGGTTTATACTGGTTTTAGTCAAAACCGTTTTATAATTTTCGAACTCGTGCAGGTACTCAATATTAACAAAGCCTCCAGGCCTGATGGCATATCTGCCCATGTGTTAAAAAGTGTGCTTCGACGCTGGCTTGTTCGTTGTGTATTCATATTCGTTCAACAAGCACCCAAATCTTTGGAGATTGAGAATATAAGACGCACTATGAATGACTGACTCAATAATGGCCTTAAAACAATCTCCGAGTGGGGTCTTGTAATTAGAGTTGTTTTTAACGCAAGATATAAAGGGATCCAATGTTGTCTATTATATCACAAACGAATGCTTTTACACCTGCCTTCCTTCAATTTGGATGTGTCGAAGGAAGCGACCAAGTGTCTAGATTTTCCAAAATGGTGTTAGACATACTGACTTACGCACTGTCTATACTAGAGATGGGCGCGTTCTTTTTTTTGATGGCTCGGGCACCTGATAGGTGAAACTTACATTATGTTCATATATTTCACAATAAAGTTCACTTAAGCCCGTAAAAAGTAAAATTCATCTGTAGATGAAAATTTTAAATCAGGTATTTTAAGTGGTACGTGGTCATTTTATACCGATTTTCAAATTTTGTTGTACAGACAGCGTCAACATAATTTATCTTAATTAAGAGTTTCGTTGATCTAGCTCTTCGATTTTGTTCAGTAGTAATGATTTCAACAGACAAACATGCAGACGAACAAACGGACAGACGGACATCGCCTAATCATGATATATATTTTCCATACCGGATATGCTTCATTCTGGATGTTACAAACGACAAACCAAACTGAATATCGGCCATTCCACTTTAAACCGGGCGGTTGTCTGAAGAGCGCCGATCTTTTTGAAATTTTACAGACATGTTCTGTGCCAAAAATTTTTGACACGTATTTTTATACCCTACACTAAGAGTGAAAGGGTATATTCAGTTTGGTACGCCGTTTGTAACACCCAGAAGGAAGCATCTCCGGTATGGAAAAGTATATATATTCTTGATCAGCATGACCTCCTGAGTCGATTTAGCGATGTCCGTCTGTCCGTCTGTCTGTCTGTCCGTCTGTCTGTCCGTCTGTCTGTCCGTCTGTCTGTCTGTATGTCTGTCTGTTGAAATCCCTACTACTTTTAAAATTGAAGAGCTAGATAAAGGAAACTTATAACTTAGATTACTAATATACCTACGCTGTATGTGCGAAAAAATTGGCGAGATCGGTCCATTGTGACCTATGATCCGACCACTTATGTTCAAATACCTCATATAAAATGTACATATAAAGATCAATTTTTATGTATACGTGCTTAGGTAAACTTTTTTGGTCAAATATATGTTGACATCATGCTCAAATACATGATAATAAAGTTTTCCGGAGAAAAGACTTGTGGTTCACAAAAAAAAAATCGAAATTCGGTACACCTACCCATTTGTAAATATGGGTATCAAATGAATGGAAATTCTTCAGCGATTGAATGTTTGTAGTTATTTTCAGGATTCGTATACCCTGGTGACCTATATATCACTTTGAATGGTAACCACACATATGTGTAGGGTATTTATAGTCGGCTTAGACCGACTATAATTTTGATAATCCTAACTATCATAATTACACCTACTTTAAAATTTCCCATGTGATCTAACCTTCCCAACTGGTTTTTTATTAAAAAAAAGATTTTATCTGGCAGTTCTACCCTTTAAAAAATTGAAAAACGTGAACCATAAAATCAATATTGAACAATTTGGTCTCATTTGAAAGGCAATGAATTTCTCTTTTTAGTGGTTTCCTCTTTTTAAAAATTCTGATACAACGTAATAAGAAATGATGGTCCGAAAGTGTTAGAACCGATTTTGGTGGTCAGCTCATTGCTATAGTCATTAGACAGAAATGTTGAATTTCAACGAAGTTTTTTAATTTTTTTTTTATAAATATGAAACACGTGTCAAATTTGTTTCGACATAGAATAAGATTGCAAAGTTTCAACGAAATCAAAAATACTAAATCTCATATGTGCCCGGTTTGAAGTGGAATTGCCGATTGCCCTCTTACATTTAGTGTACGGTATAATGGATAATTCCACATCAAATCGAAAAGGTTTTACTTTTTTTTTGATTATCGTGAAATTTAATTTATGCCTTTGAATATATAAAGAAAATATAAGTTAATTTTTTTTCGAAATTCGAAAATTTCACAAAATTATGAAGCTTCAAAAAAATAACACAATATTTTTTATAGACTTAACTTCCAAATATATTTTTGGTGTAAATAATGTTAAAAATGGAATGTAGGTTTACTGCGCCAAAAGCATTATTGGTTTCAATATGTTTTAGCCGACAACATTTCATATATTATATTCCATTTTTTTTTTAAATGTAAATTATTGCTACATATTTAACTGTAAATTGCTATAAATTCTGAACGGCTCGACCAATTTTTATGAAATATGCACTGAAATGTTTGTCAGGATGTAAGTAGTATCACAAACAATATTTAATTAACTCTTAACTCACGTTAGAAATATTTTTTTTTTTGCGAAAAATCAATTATTTTTTTGACCAGTCTTAAATTTTAGGCATCGATTTTATGTATAACCATTAAATTGTATATACAAATTCATTAAAATTTCGATCGGAGAGAAACAGCGCGATAGTAAAAGTTTAACCAAAGTATAAGTTTTAGAATTCAAAATATGCACCTACTTAATTTTTAACAGTGTACATAAGCATATCATAAAAAACACTGTTTGAAAGCTGAATATCGTACTTTTCCAAAATGGTAACACAAAAAATTACAAAATTATATAATAATAATTTCATATGAAAATGTCTACTTTATAAAAGATTTTTAATTATAACTTGGGAACGAGCACGAACACCACTCTGATGTTTTTACACTTTGTTACCAAAAGTATGCTCTTTAACATATATATATATATATATATATATATATATATATATATATATATATATATATATATATATATATATATATATATTTTTTAAATGTTAACTGTTTATCTCTTAAAAGAAAAAAGTTACAGATAAATAAGTGTTAAAAACACCTTTTTGAATTTTCATATAAGAAAAGTGAGACTACTCTTTTTCATATTTTCTCCATTTTCACAGAAAGATGTGTATAAGTAATAACTATATGAATCCAAAATTTCATTAATTTATCTTTGTTAACAATGCCAGGGTTATACATTCCAATCCATTTTTATAAAGGGATAATTGACCATTATAAGCACTAAGTCAAAGTTTTGTTCATTAATCTCTTAAACTTCAAAAGTTATAGGCTAATAAGTGCGAACATTATTTGTATGACATACATATATAATACTACCACGCCCTTTTCCGATTCCACCTATTTTTATACTATCGGAAGTTACAAACAAAGAAACATAGAGTAAATAAATCCAAAGTTTCATCAATTTATCTCCTAAAATACATAAGTTATAGGCATATATAATATTATTGAACTTTCGTTAGTAAAAAGTGTCACTCCCCCTTTTTCAACTCCACCCATTTTTTCACAACAGCAAGATACATCTATTAACTAACTGTATCCATTTATCTCAGTTTGTCCATTTATCTCTTGTACAACAAAAGTTACAAATTTATGAGACGCAAAAGTGCCTTCTGACCCACTGTGCTGTGTTACCATAGAAAAATCGAAAACTTGCTATTTTTTTGTTTTTTCTCTTAAAGTTTTAATGGTACATCTCAAGTAACATTGCACTCCAATTTTTCTCGAAACGTTGAAGTAAAATGGCCTGTTGCTTATAACTCATCCAGATGAATACTAAAATGTACTCAAAAAAAGTTTTTTGTTGACTTTTTCAAATGTTTATTAGGTGGTCAATTTATATTTTGAAATCATAGTTAAATGCATTAAAATGTCGTTCATGAATACCTTTTGTAGTATTTTTCTCAAAATTTGATAAAAACATAGGTTGGGTCACTCAAGGTACGTATGTTGGGCCACCAATTTTCTCATTATTAGAAGCACTCACAAAGATTTTTCTAGCATATAATTGCTCAAACTCAAGTTTAATAGTGTTTTTTTTTTAATATGGAGTGTGAGATCAAAACATTTTCAGTAAATTTTGAATGATTTTCGGTTCACATTTACGTATAAAATATCAAAATGAATAATCATCACTAGTTCATGATTTTGCAAGTTCTATTAAATGAAAAATTATACAGATTGGTTGAAAAACAATAATATAATTAAAATAATTCATTTTCGGTCTTTTTTGAAAGGTTTTTAATGATTTTTCGTGGTGGTTCAACCAATTTTTTTGTTGCAGTTTTTTTTATTTTTCAGAAAATAGGCTGTATTTTTTATGTAACCATAAAAGTTTCTTCTTTAAAAGATAGCCCATTAAATGCACTTTAAATTGGTATATATTATTTCACTAACTTGTTTGCACACAAAATGTTATAGACAAAATACAAAACTATGTCCAACCAACGGAACTTTCCCCTACATAAAAAATATATAGTCACTGGGCTGACTGTATAAAGTGGACTCAGATGTTTATTCTAAAAAGGGTACCGAGGTCACTACGGTTATCGGGTTAGGAAAATAATTACATATTCACAATCATGCGATCAGTACCTCTCATTTGTACTCATATGTTCATATAGGTAGGTGTACAAGTTTTCGATTTTTTTTAGGTACCCCAGGTCCTACCGCACCATAATTAATATATTTACTTTACTTTTGAACACAGAGGAGATAGTTTGAAGAAGAAAATAAAATATTTCACTTCTGCCCGTAAAGTAAAGTTCATCCTAAAGATCTATATTTACGCTTGGTCTCCTAACAAATATGGGCACTAGACTGATTCAAAACACTAAAATGTTAAAATGTTTCGCTTCGCGTCGACTTACTGAAATTAGGAACTCTAAAACTAAAAAAATGACCTTAAAAATATAAAAAAGATGATCCTGTGAGTTTGCGCAAAAAGCTTAAGGACATTTTTAACTTTTAACGACCATTTTCAATTTAATTATTATTGCTTCAAGTATAAAAAATATATCACTAGATTTTCTTTTTTACTTAACTTTAAACCATTTACTAAAATTATTATTTTTAAAATTATTAATTTTCAGTTAACCATTACAGTTTCATAGTTTTCCAAACACATAAAATGTTAATTTCTAATTTTATTCTAACGATTTTAACAATTATCTTTAAAATGATATGAAAAACTTTTCTTTTTAGAAAAGCATAAAAAATAATATATTTTGATCGAAATCATAAAATAAAATTAAATAAAATATAAAGGGTTAATTTCTAGATAATATTGTTACGAAAAGAGGTAATCTGCCTCACTGTGCAAGCAATCAACAATAATAAATGAGACAATTCAGCGCACTAAGCAATGTGTTAGAAAGAGAGGGAAGATCATTCAGTGTACTAAGCAATGTGCGAGAAAGAGTGGGAAGATCTACACATTAAAACACATGATTGCGAATGAGATTCCAAAGCATGCGTCATTCACGAAACGAGTAGAAGGTTCTCGAAACAAGTCGAAGCTTGTCGAAACGTGTCGAACTGATGCATGCAGTATATAAGGGAGCCGCATCTGAGGTACAGCACTTCAGTAGTGATTATAAAGTGGTCGAGTGCAGCTCGTGTGATAAATGTCAAGTTAAATTGTGGACATGCAGCAGTTGTTAGAATTTGTTATTAGTAAAGTTGTTTATTAAAGTTAATTGTTATAATTTAAACCAAACATAAGAGTGTTTTTATTTTGTACACAATCAAGAGATACGAACTTGTAGAACAGTTTTCCGTAGACGGAATTTTCGTAACAATATTTACGACAGTAGTTATATTTATAATCCAGAATCTAGCTAATAAAGTCTACTTTAAAGTCTACGTGATTTAATAAAAATATTGATGAGTTTAAACTTCATTATTTATGGTTTACTAAAATCTTAAATTCTATTAGACTAAATTTTCACGAAAATTTGGTTTGAATTGTAATATCTCCTCAACTATTAAAGTTAACTGGTTGAATATTTTTGTTTGGAAAATATTTTTATGCACATTAATTCATGTAAGGACAACTTAAGGATATAATGCTTATAAAAGGATTGGTTTTGAAAAAAAATTATTCGCACTTGTTACCATTATGTAAAATTTATATAATTTTTTTAGTGGAAAAACTTAATAGTTTAAGCAAAAAAATTAACTTATTATAAAAAAAAAATTTAAAACCATGAAATTTTATAAAATATTCCAACTATTTTTTATGTATTTTGACCTTAAAATACTCGGAAGGGATATCCGAAACGTTTTCTTAAATAAATTGAGGGCATCGTCTTTTGAGTTGAGAGTGTTTTTGGCTAATTTTACTGTCTACTAATAACCAGAGCTCTCGATTTCATACGAGTAATTTCGAGTAGCCCGGGTACCCGGGTACCCGGTCGATAGCGGACATCATTAGAAGGCAATGGTACCCTTTGGAGTGGTTCAGGTCATCCAAAGGGAGTCAAAAACCCCATTTTCGATTTTTTTTTTTGCAGAAATAAATAGCTGACGTTATGAAATGCATTTTGACATTCACAAAATATTTTTTTTGAAAATGGGGTTTTTGACCCCCTTTGGGGGGACCTGGACCACTCCGACGGGTACCATTTCTAATGATGTCCGCTATCGATTTCCGAAATAAAAATTTGTGGGTCATAAATGGGTTTTTTTGGTTTTTGACCCCCTTTTGGGGGTCAGGGACCACTGAGAGTGCTACCATTCGATTTCCCTTGATGTCTGCTACCGATTTCTGCATTAAAATTTTTCGGTCTTTTTATTATTTTCCGGCCACTTTTGCCCACCCACCCACTTTTGTCCACCCACATTTTTCCAACCACTTCCGACCAACTCCCACATCAAGCAAACGAACGGACAGACAAATTAACAAGCGATCAAATGAACAATCGTCAATCGAACAAACGAACGAACGAGCTACTCGAAGCTCGAACAACGATCGAGCAATCGAGCTACTCTAACAAACGAGCTACTCGAATAGCTCGAAGAAACGAACGAACAAATTACCCGGGTAGCTCGAACATTTAGTACCCGGGTTTTTCGAGTTAAATTTGCTATAGTAAGAAAAAGTTAACATTTTATGGCTAGCCATGAAACTTTAACGGTTAACTAAAAATTAATAATTATAAAAAACAAAATTTTAGTAAATGATTTTATGTTAAGTAAAAAGAAATTCTAGTGTTATATTTTATATACTTGAAGCAATAATAATTTTATGGAAATTGGTCGTTGAAAGTTAAAAAATGTCCTTTAAGGTCTTTGCGCAACAACACATGATAATTTTTTTTTGACTTTTAAAGGTTTGTTCTTAGTTTTAGAGGACCTAGTATCATTAGGTCGACGCGGAGCGAAAAAAATTAGTTATAAATTTTTCATGCCAGTGTTGGTCCAGTGTTGGTCCAGTGTTGGTCCAGTGTTGGTCCAGTGTTGGTCCAGTGTTGGTCCAGTGTTGGTCCAGCGTTGGTCACCCTAACAGATAAGAGCGTGGTCCGCCCTCTTTTATTTTTCTAATTTTTTTTTTTTTTTTGTGTTATTAGTTTTTTTATATAATTTCACTTTTACCATTAAAATGTGATATTTGAGTTGACGCCTGGTATATAACATTGAATTTATTTCATAATTTTTGTGGATAGTTCGAAGGTACATATCACGTTTACTTTTTTAAATTAGCTAAATGTCAAAATAGGCCAATAGTTTTACTGAAATGTCCTGAAACTCAGGATGTTGACTCCCAACTGTAATTATCTCATTTTTCATTGCAGTTGTGACAAACATCTCGTAACTTTCTGCATTTATGTCATATTTAAAAAAAATAAGTTTTTTGCTGCAAGTTTATTGAAACTTATGGGATTTTTGAATATATGCTACAAGGCGTAAATTCATAGACATCTTGTTTTATTAGTAAGGAGATTGATATCAACCGCGTAAATTATGTAAATTATATAAATTTCGAAAATACGAGAAATGTACGTACAACTTGTATGAGAATATTTTACGTGTAATTTATAAATATATCTACCGGTTTTTATATGAAAAACATAAATAGTTTGTTCTATATTTATGTTAGTTGTCAATCAAATTTTATTTATTTTAAGTGATATAACTAAAAATTAAAGAACATCAAATATTTTTAAAATGAAATTACGCAAAGTCAGTACTAAGCGCTTAACCCGAGAACTTTCGGCACGTAGTCGAATGCACCAGTTACTTTTTTCACTCGTAGTCCAACGCACTAACCAGATGAGCCACCGACGCTTACGAAAGAAGTAACTAAGTAGAATTAATCTTGAATTCAATTATAAATTTCTTAGGTATCAAAAATATTGTTGTTGTTTTCTTCCCAAAATTTAATGAAAACGTATTCGTATAGTTGTTGTTTGCTTTGTCGATATTATGCTTTGTTTTGCGTTGTCCGTCTGTCAGCGCCATCTGTTTGTTCGTGTGTCTGTCTGTCTGTCGATATGTTGAAAGTAGCTAAAAGCAATTAATTCGAAGCTAACATAAAAAATATATATATTCTAAGTAATTTATTGTTTATTTGGAATTTTATTACCTATTTGTATTTTTGTATATTAAATGACTTGTTTAAATACTTAATTTAATTGAATTGTTTATTTTATTTTATTTTTATTATTATTATTTAATTTAATTTAATCTATGTATATTAATGTATACACCAGGGGTACTGAACAAAATAAACCAAAAAATAAAGTTCAGAAAAAAAACGTTTCAATATGAACAAAAAAATAAAATTTCAAATACAGAGTTCTAAAAGAAACGTTTTTTTTTTTAAGAACGCTTGACTCGGTTTCTGAATATAAAGTTCTTTAAATGAACAAAATTTTTTGGCGACCCAAGAGCTGATGACGAATTTCCCCGTAGATGCAGGTAGTCCAAGCACAGGTTCTGGTCCAAATGGATTATCCTCAGATCCAGCACGTGCTAGTTCGTCAGATGTTTCATTGCCCGAAACTCCTTTATGGCCCGGCACCCAAATCAGTTTCAGTGTATTGTATTTACCAACACAATTGAGACGTGATCTGCATTGACGTACAATTTTGGATGTGATGATCTGGTTGTTCAAAGCCATAAGAGCAGCCTGACTATCGCTGCAAACTGATATAGCCCTGTTCTGCCATCTATTATCCGCAATGTAGTCCATAGCCATAAGTATAGCATAGACTTCGGCTTGAAATACCGAGGCATTGTCGCCTAAGGCGAAGTGAAGTCTGCGGTCATCCGGTTCCACAAACACTCCAGCACCAGATCCCTGATCGGTTCTGGAGCCGTCTGTGAAAATGCGGTGTGACCCTCTACCTGGCTCACAGTCAGGCGTTAGCCAGTCTTGAATGTCAGGTTGGCAGACCTCAAAATTTCGTCTTGGTAATATTTCTGTTATCATTGCATAAGAGGGCATCTCCAGTAGACAGGTGTCTAATGGAGTGTCAAGTGCAATATCAGAGATATTCCAGGGAACATTAAACCAGAAACCACCTCGTTTTAGTCTCCAGCAGCCTTTCATGGCTTCGCCTCTGATGAAGATGTCAAGTGGTGGTAGGTTTAAGATTGCATTCAGTGCTGGACCAGGTGTAGTGGGAAAGGCACCCGTAGCACCCAGACACACAGTTCTCCGAATCTTGGCAAGACTAGTTGTCACGCATTTTCGCGACAGCTTGTTCCACCAGACTACCGATGCATATGATATCATCGGTCTTATCATTGCCGTGTAAATCCATAAGGTTTTGCTCGGCGATAGTCTCCATGTCTTCCCAAAAATTCCTCTGCATTGCCAGAAGGCATTCAATGCTCGCGAAATTTTATTTTCAACATGTTTTGTCCAAAGTACTATCTAGAGTTAAGCCCAGATATTTTACTTCGTTAGACAGAGGAATAGTGACACCCTTAAGTACTGGTAGAGATAATCCTGTCATTATTCTTTTCCTAGTGAAGAGAACAATCCCCAATGCAGTACACCAGCTGTCAATTCGGTTCAACGAGTTTTGTGTTTTAACACAGACCTCATTGAGGGAAAAGCCTGTGGGAAGAATGGCAACATCATCTGCATAGGCCTGGGAATAGACACCTGGTCCATCGAGATCGTTGACTAGAGAGTCAACCAGCATACACCAGAGCAGGGGGGAGAGAACGCCTCCTTGAGGACAACCTCTATTCACCCCTACCATAATATACTGACCGCACTCCGCCTCCGAAGTGATGGTCCTAAACATTAGCATTGACCTTAGCCATTTGACCAATGTTTCATCTATTCCATGCCTTCTAGCTGCGTCACACATTCCATCAAAAGTCGCATTATCAAAAGCACCCTCGATGTCAACAAATATGCCCATCACGTACATCTTCCTCTGAAAAGCATGCTCGATCCGGCCAACCAGATGTTGCAATGCTGTTTCACAGGATTTTCCACGTTGGTAGGCATGTTGTCTTGATGATAGTGGGTACCTTGACAGCGATGTTTTTCTGATGTGCAGCTCAACTAGTCTTTCTAGACACTTTAGTATGAAGGACATCATACTAATGGGTCTGAAGCTCTTGGCTATGGAATAGTCTACTCTTCCAACTTTAGGAATGAAGGCTACTTTAACTAAACGCCAGGATGTCGGAATGTATGCCCATGCGAGACTTGCTCTAAAGATCTTCTTTAGGCATGGTAGCAATTGGGTTATACCTTCCTGTAGCATGACTGGGTAGATGCCATCCGGTCCAGGTGACTTGAAGCCATCAAAAGAGGCCACTGCGTATTGGATAGCTTCATCGTATACAACCAATCTGGCAACCAGCCAGTCATGTTTTGTCACATTAGAGTTGTTATTGCAGTCCCCAGTGCTGGGATTACAAAGTGGCCCTATGTGGATTTGATTTCCCGGAAAGTGAGTCTCAACTAGGATACTGAGTGCCTCTGTCTTAGACTCAGTATACGAGCCATCAGGTCTCCGCAGTGAGTCCAGTCGAGCAGTTCGGTCTCTTTTAAGAAACTTGACCAATCTGCTAGTCTCACTGCAGGATTCGATGCTACTGCAGAAGTCTTTATAGGAAACACTTTTCGATTTACGAATTCTTTTCTTATACTCTTTCTGCTTAGCTCGATAAAGAAACCAGTCAGAGTCAAAGTTGCTCCTTAGGGCCCTATTTAGAAGCTTTCTGGAATCCTTGCGCAAGGTTTCAAGACAAGCGTTCCACCAAGGAACGGGAGGTCTAGATAACGTTTTTCGTACCGGACATGTTCGTACAAAACTAGAATTTATGACATCGTTCATAACTTGAACGGACGTCTCAATACTTTCTTTGGTACGAATTCTGACAGGAATATTGAGAGAATTCTCAAGTTCATGTCTGAAGCGTGCCCAGTTCGTTTTTCTGGGGTTTCTTACCGTCATAGAGGGCAGCACCTCTCGGTCAGTATGAAACTCGATATACCTGTGGTCCGATAAAGAATCTTCTTTAAGAACCTTCCAGTTAAAGATTGACTCTCTCAGTCTACAGTTAGACAAAGTAAGGTCAATCACTTCCTGTCTTCTAGCAGTCACAAAAGTGGGTTTATTACCAGTGTTGTGAATGTTCAGATTGGAGGTCATGATGAAGTCAAGGAGTCTGGTACCTCGCGCGTTGCATTTACTGCTGCCCCACACAGTGTGTTGAGCATTAGCGTCACAGCAAAGAATAAGGCCGGTCTCCTTAAGATCACAGTACTCTATGAGCTCAACAATTGCCTTTGGCGGAGGAAGCTGTAGTGAGTCAGATACCTCTAGTATGAATTGTATTGCAGCTTCAACAGAAGATGTCCAAATTCTTATGGGACTTCATCATAAAACTGAAATCGATGAAATAAAACAAGTTCTAGAAGAAGTTGTCCCGAACTCTTTTCAAAAAGTAGCTAAATTTACAACATCATTTTCTATCGATACTGGTTTATTTTTAATTTCCCTTTTACCAGGGACAAAAATAAATGATATAAATATGTTTTATCTATTGAATCAATCAATTACGTGGGAAGCCCCTAAGTAAATTTCAAAAGAAATACAATGTAAACGATAGCAATACTGGGGACATATTGCCAACAATTGCAATCGTTCATATAACTGTTCATATAACTGAAAATCACGAACCAGGTAATAGTCTACTAAAAAAGATACTAATTCAATTTCATTTTGTATTAAATGAAACGAATCTGGCCATTCTGCCAATTGGAAGGGTTCCCCTGTTTACAAAAACTACATTCTTTTTAAAAAAAATGTAAATGAAGCTAAGCAAATAAAACAAATCGCTATTAGATTATTTGGATCAATTTATTTTCCGTGCTATTTCTGTTCATCGTCAATTTTCCCTGGATTAACAAATGTAGCTAATTTTGCGAAAAATTGTCCCCATTAAGAAAAAAACTGGACCTTCAAATCTTGATAACTTTAGACCAATTTCGATGCTTTCATATTTAGGTAAATTATTTGAACATATAATTAGAGTAAAATTGACTTAAATATGGAAGAAGAATATTACCATGCCATCAATTCGGTTTCAAAAAAAATACAGTCCACTTAAATTTCATAACGATGTTGTCTCTAACTTAAGAAACAGTAAATGTACCATTACAGTGTCTCTAGATATTGAAAAAGCTTTTGATCGTGCGTATCATGATGGAATATTATTTAAATTAAAATTCGACCCCTATTATTATAAAATTTTTTAGTAATTTCTTCTCTAATAGAAAATTTTGTGTTGAATTAAATAATTCTCTTTCAAATTTTTGTTATGTTAAAAGCGGTGTAACGCAAGGTTCAATCCTAGCTCCTCATCTATACAGCATTTTTATACATGAATTTCCACATGATTATAATGGTGCATTTTAATGGGATTTGAGGGAATTTTTTTCTGGGTGTACATTTACAGTACTGCTTTTGTAAATCATCTATGTAAATATGCTCATTTTTTGCTTGAAAGATTCATTAAAGGAGTGTCTTTCCATGATAATTATTTAATAAAACCAATTATTGATTCACAAAAAACGACAAATTGGTCTACTTCATATTATCTTTCTCCTATTTGTATTAATAAGACTATGGATTTTACTACCCCACTTTTACCTGATTTTTACAAAAATGCTTCCCCCGACACAAATCGCGGATAATTCTAAAATATTTTTTTTGTTATATTAAAATCTAAAATCTTAAAAAAAAAACATTTTTGTTAATTTAATTATTTGTATTAAAAATGTTGTAAATCTAATTATATTGAATATTATTTCAATATATTAGTATTAGTTTAAGTTATTTTTATGCGTATTTTTATGTTTTTATACCCTACACTAAGAGTGAAAGGGTATATTCAGTTTGGTACGCCGTTTGTAACACCCAGAAGAAAGCATCTCCGGTATGAAAAAGTATATATGTATGGCAATGTCCGTCTGTCTGTCCGTCTGTCTGTCTGTCCCTCTGTCTGTCTTTTGAAATCACGATTACAGAAAAAGTAGAAGAGCTAGAGGAATGAACTTTAAATTTAGATTACTTATATATCTAAGCTGTCTGAACAAGAAAATTGGTCTAATGTTATCTGAGAACCGAAATTTATGTTCAAATACATCTTATAAAATTTACATCTACAGATCACTTTTACTGTATACGTGCTCAGGTAAACTTTTTTGGTCAACTATAAATTGACTTCATGCTCAAATACATGAAAATAATGTTGTCCCGCAAAACAACTTGTGGTTCACAAAAAAAAAAATAAATTCGGTACACCTACCTATTTGTATATATGGGTATCAAATGAATGGAAATTATTCATCGATTGGAAGTTTGTAGTTATTTTTAGGATTCGTATACCCTGGTGACCTATATACCACTTTGAATGGTATATGTGTAGGGTATTTATAGTCGCACTCTAAAAAAGGAATGTTTATAAAATACTTGTGGGAAGCTATCGGTTACTTCTGGTAAATACATATTGTTGAAATACTTATTGTTAGTCGTATGGCATATTGCAAACACCCAGTCTGCCATGTCTCGGAGGCCTTCGATGCCTCGAATTTTTATCGAATAACTTCGAGAAAAAAGTTCGAACTCGTTGCTTTATCGATTCTAATTCTTGTAATTTCTCGTACATTCAAATTCATTGACAAGATACGATATATAAACATTTATCGCATCGATATCGTAATATTTTTCGAAGCAATATCGAACATTGATCATTTTTTTTATCGATATCGTTCTGTTTTCAAAAAATGTCTCTTTCCGAGAAAACTCCGACAAAACGCATCGATATCTACCTACCATGTGGGTCCAATTTGACGCTCGATTTCGGTACGAAAAAGTGTCCGAGATCGTGTGATTTCTCCTTTTTTTCGTATTGATATCGTAACGATTTCGAAACGAATGGCATACTGGGCAATTACACAATTCTAGTGTTTGAACAAAACAATATCTAATTTCTTAAAAATTTTTAAAATGTTTCCCAAGAACACTTTATAAAAGTCACTTCAATCATTACTCCCAAACACTCATTTGTTACCAGTAAATAATGAAAGTGTGTAAGATAAGTAATAAATACATGATATTCAGGGCCGAACCTAAAGGGGGGTGACACCCCACCCCTAGCTCTGCCAGTAGGACTTATTCGGAAAAACACGAGCCGGAAATATTGTAAAAATTTGAAAACTTGTATATATTCGGCATGATCACAATTTTTTAAGTAGCAATAAATCATAAAATGATAAAAATCGTAATACTTTAAATATTTAACACGAATAGTTTATCGAATTAATGTATTAAATCCGACTCGGATAAATTCGAAAATATTTCAGTCGGAAATTTTCGAAAAATAAAAACATAGAAATTGTCAAGTATTTTTATGTAGTAGAAAATAGCCAATATATAAAGTCCGAGTTGGTTATACTTAGAAAATATCACAAATTTTTAAATATAAAATTATGTCCGAATACAGAATAACTTGAGAAATACTGATCAGAATGCGATGAAATTTCGTCTCAATATATTTTAGCCAAATGTAGGAACTGAGTTTGAAAATGAGCCAAATCGGTCAACGGACACGCCCACCTCCCATACAAGTCACTTTTTTATAACTCTTTCGGAACTAATAACTCGAAAAGTATTAAAGGTATAGTTATAAAATTTAAAAGGTATTATTAAAATTCACCTATAAATATGTGGTCCAAAAATGGGCGTGATCCGCCCACTTTTTTTTCATTATATCCCGGGTTTTCATAGTGGACATTTGATCCGTAAATTATTAAAATCAAATCTATGAAATATTAGCCTTTCAAAATTTTAAATATAGGCGTGGTCCGCCCAATTATATTTTTCAATTTTTTTTTTAGTTGTTTATACTTTTATATAATTTTTTTAATTTATGGGGATATAAGACGTTCATTTCTGATATAAGCATAATTAAAAGGTATGCAATTAAATATACCACATTAATATCCCCACCAAAGGTGTAGGGTATTCCATAGTCGGGCCCGACCGACTATCAAAATCCGCCCCATGTGACCGAACTTACCCATGTGACCTAACTTTCCCAACTCCTTTTACTATAATTTACTATAAATAATGTCTAATAATTTTTTCCAAAAAAAATGGCTGCGGCGCTTCTATTATTAATACAAAAATAGGTCACATGGGTAAGTTCGGTCATATGGGTCGGACTTTTTTAGTAGGTGGGGCCCCACTATGGAATACCCTACACTTTGGTGGGGATATTAATATGGGACATTTAATTGTATACCTACCTTTTAAAGTTCTTAGTTATGTTGAACATTCTTACACTCATAATATTATTTATATATCAGACGTATATCCCAATATTGTTTAAAAAATAGATATGAAAATAAAAAAAAAATAAATAATCAAAATAAATATGGACGAATCACGCCTACTTTTAAAACATATGTGGAGATTTAATGCTAATATTTCATAAATTTAATTACATAATTTGCGAATAAAATGTACACTATTGAAAAGCGAATATTTCTAGGAACACATATTTCTAGGTGAATTCTAACAATACATTTTAAGTTTTATAAGTATATCTTGAATACTTTTCGTGTTATTGGTTCCTAAAATGTTATATATAAGTGACTTGTATAAGAGGTGGGCGTGTCCGTTGACCGATTTAGCTCATTTCCATTGACAGAACTAACTTTTGGCTAAAAAGTATTGAAACGAAATTTCATCGCGTTCTAAGCAGTATTTCTCAAGTTATCGTATATACGGACAGCAAGACAGACGGACGGACGGACTGACGGATATAGCTAAACGGACTCAGGTGGTGATGCTTATCAAGAATATATATACGCTTCCATACCGACCATGCCTTCTAAAAGGCGTTACAATATCTGCACAAAGTTATTATACCCTGTACCTCACAGGTGTAGGGTATAAATACACTAAAAAAAAACTTTTGATAGCAAATAATTAAACAAAAAAAATGGAGCGATTTTTTGTTAAATGGCCTGCGGCGCTTCTAACAGTGTCATATTGCAATATAAAATACTGAAACAATTGGTTGACTATTATATACAAATATAGACCTTATTTATAATTGTAAGACATAAAAAATACAAACATATTTTTCAGAGTTCCGGAAATTATCTGGTAAAAAAAATCTTCGTGACCGTCTTAACGTGTATGTAAGCTATTTTAAATTTTTTTAAAATTTAATTTTGCCACTCCCATATTTCAAAAAAATTAAGTTAATAAAAAAGTTTTATAATTGTTAGTCCTACTTTTGCCAAGACATGCCAATTTTTTCCACGCCCACTTTGATATAATCCAAAATCCGGTTGGATATCGTGTGATTACAATTTCGATTTTTACAGGGAAAAATTATGTTTTGCAATTACATACCTGAATTTACAAGATTTAAAAATTTAATAAAAAAAAAATTCTATTCGGAAATTTTATGTGTCACACCCCCCCTAAGAATCTTCTTAGGACCGGCCCTGATGATATTACTTTGGGGCAAACACTAAGTGTTTCCCAGAACGCAATCTATTTTAAAAGTGTTCGCCTTACTACTATTAGCTTCTCGGAAAAATGGCTACATTGAAAGTGTTTGTCTCAAAAATCGTACAGCTTGTCACAAAAGATGCATCACTTGAACAATTGAAGTTATCCGTGACATGCAACACTTGCACGAATAAAAGTGGATTAGCTTCTTTTGTCGAATAAGAAGCAAAATTTTTTTTTAAATAATATAAGAAAAATATATTTTTAAGAATTGAAAATTTTTTAAAATATTTTATTTTCAGGCGTTAAAATGATTATTATATTAAATAACGGAGGCATAATCAAGATAACCATTTATTCTTGGTTAAAAACTTATTAATTTATTAAAAAAAAATCAATATTTTTATATTTTCCAAAATTTAATAATGAGAAATTTAGATTCGAAGACTCAAGTTTTAATTTATTTTCATAATTTTCATTTTAAATATTATACATGGCGTTGAACAAATGGCATAACAATAATGTTTATCGTTTTTCATCAAGTAATATTGTTTTTTATTCATAAATTGTTATATTTAATGTTGAGTTTTGAATTTCCCTTGGCTATATTTCACTGGCATTTATAAAAAATATATAGTAGCACATAGTTTTGTACGTCTAATAACGAAATGATAAATACATTATTGTTTTTGGTTAGACTATTAAAAATAAAAGGAGAGAAAAATAATTAAAACTTAAAAATCTTAAAAACTAGACCCTATTTAACAAAACCATTTTCGGAATTAGCTCCAGTATCAAATAAAGGCGCAATCAAAATAAAACAAGAATCAAAAATTTGTAGACAAGAGTCTTGCATTGTAAAAATTGGAATTGTATTCATTTTAACATTTTTTTTAGTAAGTAAAACTTTTTGTTTAGAGACATTCCACACCAAATCTATCAGAGTTCCAGACTCACCTTCTCCAGAGATGCAGTGGTCCAAAGTTTCAAAAAATTAATCAATAATCACTTTTGTGGTTGTAGAAAAAAACTCTTGACCGTAGAATGCTGCAAACCTCATTTTAAGGATAATAAAATAAACTTTGTTATAACTTCTAAATCTGTACATCTCTAAATAATGGATTGTCCTTGCAATTTAAATTAGTTGTGCATAAAAAGGAACATTTTTCAAATTTATATAAATTTCAAATTTATATAAATATCAAATTTATATTCGATATTTAAAAATAACTTTTTCAATATGTTTGGTAAGAAGTCTGCCATGTGATTTATGCCTCGAAGTTTTCTCGAACTAACTTGCATAACAAAAATTCGATCTCGTTGCTAATATTTAAAATTTCGTAATTTTAGTAGAGTAAAATTTTATGTTAGGATATTTAAAATTTTGCACATCGCAATGTTTTGGAAATATATCTCTATATATTTGAACTATTATATGCAATATTAATCCAGAATCGTTTTAATTATCGTTTCGAAAAAAAGGCCATATGTCGCTTTGAACTATTTTTGTAGTTTAGTACGATTTGGCCTTCGATATTGATACAAGAGCTAATTAGTTATCGTACGATTTTGCGGACATAAAAAGTTGCAACAATTTTGGATGATTGTTAGATCTGTTTTACAAAATTGTTTCTGGTGTTTCGGACATTTTTTCGATATATTTCAAACAGACAAAAATCGCACCATTTTTTTGCAAAATTTTCACCTCTGGCGCTTTTATCGAGGATCAATGGAAAATGTTATCATCTTAACATTATATTTTATTTTACAACAGAAGAACCAAATGTAAAAAACGAGCGATTTTTTTTGTACGGTACACAATTGCGGCCCGCCTCATCTTTTGAGTTGCCTATGCGGCCCGTGATGCCAAATGAGTTTGACATGCCTGCCCTACACCTATGAAGTACAGGGTTTATTAACATTGTGCAGATATTGTAACGTCCCTTAGGAGGCGTGCCCGGTATGGAAAAGTATATATATTCGTTATCAGCATCACTACCTGAGTCCGTTTAGCTATGTCCGTCAGTCTGTCTTGCTGTCCGTATACGTGGAAACTTGAGAAATACTGGTCAGAAGGCGATGTTTGGTCACAATATGTTTTATCCAAAAGTAGGAACTCAGTTTGAAAATGAGCCAAATCGGTCAACAGACACGCCTACCTCCCATACAAGTCACTTTTATATAACACTTTAGGAACTAATACCTCGAAAAGTAAATTTTAGAATAGACACTGGCTTGTCTGTCTGTGCATCGTTCGTCTATTCGTGAAAACACATACATTGTATATCATGCCGATTTTTGATACCGAAGAAACATCTGCAATCCAGACAAATTGTACTTAGTTACTTTTTTGATACCTAAGAACATAATGACTGAATATCTAGAAATTTTGTCTTTATTACTTTAACAGACAGACATAAAAATGAACACTAACAAACAGATGGCGACCTCGCAAAACAAAGCATACGAGCTAATATCAAAGAGAAAGAAAATGAATGAAAACAACAGCAGATATATGACACGGTGCTCTAGAAGCAATCAGAGAAGAATGACAAAAATGGGTAAAAAAAATATTCATCATTATTTCTAGTTTAAAAATCCGTTTTAACCAAAATTCTACTGTTTTCTTTTCTCAAGTTATCGTCATTTACATTCAATTTTAACGATTTTCTATACCCTAAACTAAGAGTGAAAGGGTATATTCAGTTTGGTACGCCGTTTGTAACACCCAGAAGGAAGCATCTCCGGTATGGAAAAGTATATATATTCTTGATCAGCATGATCTCCTGAGTCGATTTAGCGATGTCCGTCTGTCTGTTGAAATCCCTACTACTTAAACAATTGAAGAGTTAGATAAATGAAACTTATAATTTAGATTACTTATATACCTACTAGGGGTTCCAATCCCGAAGCATTTTGGAAATCCCGGGACTTTCGGGATTAGAAAAATAATCCCGGGATACCGCGATATATCCCGGATTATGTCCCGAATGATTGAAATTTGTATTACAGGTACCAAATAAGTAAATTTTAATTAAGTAAATAATTAATTTACATAGTGCTGCTAGAGTTTATCACAAGAAAATTTGCACCGGAAAATAATTTCCTGTGCTTGAGTATTGCAGATGAAGTTAAAAACACTTTAAATCAATATTTTATCATCTAAATAACTCTGTTTTGGACCGAAGTAGGCTTAAAAAATTAGTGATTGAATCTATTATTGTCTTATGTTAGCGCATCGTCTTTGAAGTTTAAAAAGTACAAAAATTTTACATTTTCTCAAGTTAAACCTGTCACAAATATAATTGTGTTTATACATTCTTTATAGTTCTAAATCCAAATATGTTAACGATCCATTTCTGTGACGTATAGGAAAAAAATCCTGAATTCTGCCAATAATTAAATTTTTACTCATTACATTATATTGTTTATTATTTATTGGCGTACGCGCATTGCAACTGAATGTAAAAAAATAACTTTAAAAAATAATTTTATGTTTAGGGTAATAAAAATGTATTTTGTATTAGAATAGGTTCCAAAAATTAGAGTTTAAATCTATTAATGTCCTCCAAAAATTTCAGAAATTTGGAAGTTTAAAACACCAAAAAAATCGTAATTTTATTTGATAAAACCGGAATATTATTCAGGATGATATTAATATATTCAAACTCTATTTTGTTGAGCCTATTCCGATACAACAATTATATTTACATGGTAAAAAAAAACAAAAATACGAATTTGTTTTTAACATTTTTTTCGATCAAATTTGTATGTAACTTTTATGCCGTATTACAATTTGATATTAAAATATAAGTTTGATTTCGATCCGCACTATTAAACATATAGTTTTGTGAAAAATACTAGCAGCGGTATCCTTACATGAAATCAAACATTTGTCATTAATTCTATTGAAAAATAATTAAAATATGCTAACGACTGCAAATTTAAAATTTAATAGTTTTAATATTTTCTACACGTTTTTTTGATTGACAATCCCGGGATTTCATTTCGGGATTTTCGGTACAATTATTCTCCGGGATCCCGGGATTGGAAGCCCTAATACCTACGCTGTATGTGCGAAAAATTGGCGAGATCGGACCATTGTGACCTGTGATCTGAATATTTATATTCAAAAATACCTCTTATTAAATTTACATCTACAGATCAATTTTACTGTATACGTGCTTAGGTAAACTTTTTTGGTCAAATATATATTGAAATCATGCTCAAATACATGAAAATAATGTTTTCCGCCGATACGACTTGTGGTTCCAAAAAAAATCGAAATTCGGTACACCTACCCATTTGTAAATATGGGTATCAAATGAATGGAAATTCTTCAGCGATTGAAAGTTTGTAATTATTTTCAGGATTCGTATACCTGGTTACCAATATACCACTTTGAATGGTAACCTCACATATATGTAGGGTATTTATAGTCGGCTTAGACCGACTATAATTTTGATAATCCTAACTATCATAATAACACCAAATTTAAAATTTCCCATGTGATCTAACCTTCCCAACTGGTTTTTATTTCTTATTACTTATAAATTTCACAGTGCAGCAAAATGGCAACATTTTTAATTGAACTTTTTTTTATTTTGTGCTTATATGGTCTACTGATAAAAATTTAGTATATTGTTATACCCCTACACGTCTGGGTTAGGCGCTATGGGCTCCGGGATAACAAATATAGTTCGTCATTTTGAAGCGAAATCGCGAAGCGTAAAAACGTACTATTTTTTATTGTCTAAGGAACAATTATGGGGAACATCCTAAGGATGATTTACTCTGAACACTTAAAGTTTGCATCTTAACGATTAACCACTATTTTTAATGGTTTTCTATTAACAATTTCGTTAAGGAGTTATTTATGGAAAAAGTCATAAAATTATCATAATGTCTTTGGGGCAAATATTCATCTTTAAAAATGAGGTCTACAAACAACTCCAACACGTACTATTTCTGAAATATAATCCTACTAATAATGAAAAATAGTTCTAACTTGAATTTGAATAAAGTCTTAGCTATATATTATTACAATAGTTTTGGTTCAGTAAAAATTGCAGCTATTCTTAGTTAAAATTATGTCGTTGTTTCTGAATACGTCATTGGTTTTTTCATATTGGCTCTAATTTTTGAGATACGGTCCATTTTTATTTTTTCATAGTTTTGCCCTTGTATTATTTTTCATATTACAACCAATGACAATAATGAAAATATCTTTTCAGCATTAGATACGGAGAACTTAAATTAAAACTAAACAAAAAATTACATTTTTTTAATAAAAAAAATATTATTACTTGGTAAAAAATTGCCAAAAATGAATGATGCTTTTTTGTAGCACCATGTACCTTCTTTTTCGGAATCAGCTCAAATTATTTTTTATTTAATGGCGAATATTTTCCCCAAAGACATTATGATAGTTTTCTGACTTCTTCTAACTGCTTAACGAAATTGTTAAAATAATACAATTAAAAATAGTGGTAAATCGTTAAGATAGAAACTCAGTGGAAATCATCCTTAGGAAGTTCCCTGTAATCGCTCCTTAGACATCAAAAACGAAGTTGGTTATCCTTTGAACCCTTTAGGATGCCATAGAGCCTAACCCAGACGTGTAGGGGTATACGTTTATGCTACACTTTTTATCGGTAGATCACACAGTAGCTCAATATAAAATCAAATTGGAGTTCAATTAAAAAAGGTGTCATTTTGCCGCACTATGTTATTGATGCGTAAATATATCGCATACACAATTTCAGAAAGTATATCTACTAATTCATGTTCCCTGAAAATAAAATATTGAAATAAAGCAATCGTTTACTTTGATTTCTATGTTAAAGAAAATTTTCATTGAGAACATTTTCATTCTTAAAATATCGTTGATGTGTTAACAATAAATTTCTTTATCAGTTTTTTATAAAAACAAAAGTGTGGTGTGTATTATTTGTGAACCGGAAGCGAAAGACTACAGATTATGGGCGACAACAAGGATTCTTCGCATGGCTTCCCGCAGTTTAATGGCAGCGGATTTGATGATTGGAAATTTAGTGTGCACCTTCATATGGATTCTCAAAATTTATTGGACGTTCCAACCGGCGATCCTCCTAGCGACACAACCGCAAAATCAGAATTTTTTAAGAAGGATAAACGTGCAAAAGACCGCCTTGTTGGATTTATTCATTCCAATTGTCTCAGTTATGTGCGAGACAAGGAAACTGCAAAGGAGATGTGGGATAGTCTGCAGTCGGTGTTTGCCAAAAAGTCGGTGGTAAACCAGCTATTGATACGGAAACAATTAGCGAATCTGAAATTGAATGATGGCGAAACTGTGATTTCCCATTTATTGCATTTTGAAAATCTGGTACGACAATTAAAACCAGCAGGAAAAAAGCTTAACGAGAGCGACTTACTGGCGCAACTATTTCTTACGTTACCAGATAAATTCGACCCGTTGGTAACTGCGTTGCAAAATCTAGATGATGGCAAGTTAACGTTTAGCATGACAAGAGAGAGATTAATGGCTGAAGAAACAAAAATTAATGAGCGCCATGCTGAAGTTACGCAAGAAAAGACAGCGTTTTCCGGTAAAAAGAATTCTAGGAAAAAAAAATTCAATGGAAATTGTTTCAACTGCTACAGATTTGGTCACCAAGCAAAGGACTGCAGACAAGGCGAAGCTCGAACTGTTAACAACAAAGGATTCTGTTTCATGGCCGACAGAGGCATCTCGAGAAACGATAGCAAGAAGGTGATGTTCAAGCTGGATTCTGGGGCTAGCGACCATCTCGCAAATGAACAGTGGTATTTTTCCGAGCTTCAACAATTAAAGTATCCTGTTGAAATCAATGTTGCAAAGAGTGAACAATCTCTTTTGGCGAAACGATCCGGAAAAATAGACGGCATTAGCAACAAAGGTGTGGAATTGACGATGAAGGATGTTCTATACATACAGGAACTCCGAGATAATTTGCAGTCGGTGCGCAAATTAACAAATACCGGCGGTGAAGTTCAATTTCGACAAAATAAAGCCTTGATATTCCGAAATAAAGATTTAATTGCAACTGCTTTTTTAAGAGGAAATCTATATGAGCTGGAAGTTAGCATTAATAGACACGAAGCGAATCACTGCAGTATTGATGATGGTATGCTGTGGCATCGCAGACTTGGTCATATTGGTAAGCAAGGTATTGATAAATTGATCAAAAACAATATGATGACGTGAATAAACAAATTGGCGAAATAGACTTGTGTGATGTATGCGTTGAGGGGAAACACTGCCGAGAACCGTTTGATGGTACCCGCATACGCGCAAAACGACCACTGGAACGAAAACCTTCTGACGTGTGTGGGCCATTAGATCCTGTTGCACGTGACGGTTCCAAGTACTTCGTATCGTTCATAGATGACTACAGCCATTTCACAATGGTGTTTACAGTTAAGAAGAAATCACAAGTGTTTGAGGCCTTTAAAGAATACGAAGCGTTAACCAGAGCAATGTTTAATACATCAATATCGAAACTTACCGTTGACCAAGGTTGTGAGTATATTTCAAATGTACAGCAGAGTTGGTATAAGTCAAAAGGAATTCAAGTGGAACCAACTATAGCCTACTCACCACAACAAAACGGTGTTGCTAAACGCTTCAATCGAACACTTGTAGAAAAGGCAAGAACAATGTTAATTGAATCGAAAATTCCTAAGTATATGTGGAACGAAGCTATACTCGCTGCAGTTTACATCATCAATCGGAGCACAACTAGAAGTCTGGAAAATTTAGTGACACCTGCTGAATTATGGTATGGATGCAAACCGGATTTAAACAAGCTGAGAGTATTTGGGTGCAAAGCATATGCATGGATTCCAAATCAGTTAAGAAATAAATTGGATCCAAAGAGTCGAAAATGTGTAATGTTGGGATATGCTCCAAATGGATACAGGCTTTGGGACATGGTTTCGCGAAATGCCTTCACCGCAAGAGATGTGAAATTTGAAGAAACAAGTTTTTCGTACAATGCTCTCGAAGAAGAGCAAGTAAATGCAGAAGCAACAGTAATTGTAACCAGAAGCCACGAGCAAGAGGAGGAAATTGGAGATAATGCTGTATCTACCCATAATTGCGATATCATTCCTTGCCCTATACTTATCAAAGATGATGAAGCTGCTACTCATGATGTTTATGAAGATGCTGTAGTTGGCGACGTCGAAACTGTTCCTGATGCGTTCCCTTCGCAAACAGATAACAGTAACCTTCAACCAGTAACTGTAAGGCGCAGCGAAAGGGAACGCAAACTACAAAGTAAGTTTCTTGATTATATTACTGGTTCTAGAGCGAATTCTGCCGATGTTGGTATTCCATTAGGGACTCCTGATTCATATAATGATATTTTTTGAAGAAGTGATGCTAACAGATGGATGAAGGCAGTAGAGGTGGAACTAAAATCTATGCACATCAATAATGTGTGGACAATAATGCAGCCACCACCGAATGTAAAACAGCTCAAGTCAAGATGGGTTTTCCGGATTAAGGAAGACGAAAATGGGCACACATCGCGATACAAGGCACGGATCGTTGTGAAGGGTTTTCTACAAAAGTATGGAGTGGATTATACCGACACTTATGCTCCAGCGAAATTAACTACAATTCGTGTTGTTCTGGCCGTAGGTATTCATAATAAATACCACTTTCATCAGTTGGATGTGAAGACTGCATTCTTGCATGGAGACCATAAAGAAGATATATGTATGTATATACCAGATGGATTAAAAGCTCAAAAAAATGGCATGCAAACTGAAAAGTACTTGCTAGATTTGGAATGTTGGAATGCAACGCAGTCAAAAGTCCGATGGAAAAAGGTTTGCAATTGGAACCAAGTGCTAGCGAAATACAGTTACATAAACCATACCGTGAACTTCTGGGTAGTCTCATGTATATTATGCTGTGCTCGAGACCGGACATTTGTTATACTGTTGGATATATGGGCCGATTTCAACAAAATCCAACCGATACACACTGGCAGCATCTAAAAAGAATTGTGAGATATTTAAAAGGTACGAAGTCTTCAAAACTAAACTTCAGTGTATGTCAAGAGGAACCAATTACTGGATACGCTGATGCTGACTGGGCTGCCGACACTAAAGATCGAAAATTTGTAAGTGGCTATGTCTTCAATATATATGGCTGCACTGTTTCATGGTCCAGTAAAAAGCAAGCAACGGTAGCGACATCAACAAGTGAAGCAGAATATATAGCTTTGAGTTCAGCTGTTGCAGAAGCTTTATGGTTACGAGGAATTATGCAAGATTTGAATGAGATAGAAGATAATCCTGTTACTATATTTGAAGACAACAGAGGATGCATAGGTATGGCCAATAATTTGGAGAGCAAGCGTGCAAAACATATCGATATAAAATATCATTTTATACGGGATCACATTGCAAGTGGAATAATAAAAATCTAGCCAATTGGAACCAAATATCAGTTAGCTCATATTTTTACTAAACCATTGGTGTTAAACAATTTAATTATTTATGTACGAGTCATGGATTGCACGATTGAGGGGGAGTATTGAAATAAAGCAATCGTTGACTTTGATTTCTATGTTAAAGAAAATTTTCATTGAGAAAATTTTCATTCTGAAAATATCGTTGATGTGTTAAAATTTCTTTATCAGTTTTTTATAAAAACAAAAGTGTGGTGTGTATTATTTGTGAACCGGAATCGATGTATCTGCATGCCTTTATTATTTTATTTCTTCATAACAAAAAATAAAATAAAAACTATTTCCATTGGCACATATGGTCAAATGACTTAATTAATATATTTCCTGTTGTTTTCGACTTGTGGAAATTTTTGAAGTTTCTTTATTTCTGTCTGTATCCATAATTGTTGGCAAGAAACTGGCAACCGAACTGGTGATAGACATGATGTTGCCGTTTATTATTTATTAGGTTGATACTCAGTTGCCGCAACAAATGCACGAAAGTCAATTTTGGCAGAATGAAAAAGGCAATCGTGAGGTTACGACAACCGAACGTGCAGTTGCGCGGACTAACATTTCGGTTATAGTAAAATAAGGTACGTTGGTTCAATTAACCTCATGCCAAAAGAGTATTTGTCTGTGTGTAGTAATTCTAGAAAGAAGTTAACAGCAATTTGAAATCTGTCCAGTCCGAAACTTTGAGTGCCAAAAGTGTAAAACCACAGTATAAAAATATAAAAAATATATATTTTCTCAAAAATAGCAAAAAAAAATTTAAAAACTTAAAGTAACATCTGTAAATTCAAATCGTACAACACTTTTATTTTCATAATAATGAGCCCAAAGTAGAACCTATTGGCAAGAGTTTAATACTCAGGCTAACGTCGTTGTTGCTGGATCCCAGATAGACGAAGTTCTTCACAATGTCGAGCTTGTGTGTGTCAAAATCCGCATTTTGTCCAGGACGCACGGACTCTTTTTTGCTTGTTGACACAAAGAACTCCTCGTTCACCGCTAGACCCATTCGACGCGACTCTTTCTCCAATCTGCAGAATGCTGCGCTGACTGCTCGTGCGCTTCTGACAATGATATCAATATCGTCGGCATATGCGAGCTGCAAGACACTTTTGTTGAGGATAGTGCCGCTTCGATGGAGTTCGGCAGTTCGAACTATTTTATCTATCAAAAAGTTAAAAAAGTCGCACGATAGGGAATCACCCTGTATGAAACCTCGTTCGGTATGAAATAGCTCGAAAAGGGTCTTTTCCAATTCTCCGTCCGGAATTATTCTGTGAATTATTACGAAATAACTAAAGTATGTGGAATGAAATATGAACTGACGCATTAACTGATTCATAACTTCATTTTATTTTACAAACAAAATTGTCCTTTCTTATATTTTGTGGCAACTCACGCATTAATTAGGATTCCTTTTGTATATTATTTTATATTTTTATATCCATACGTAAACAGTTAAAATTTTTGGGTATGTAACTCTTTCCATAAACAGTTCTTTTTAAATTTGACTAAAAAGTTTGAATGTGTCTTAGCTAAGGGTTGCTTGGAAGGTTTTGCTGCTTAGGTACCAATTCTATATATGGGTCACTCCACACCAAATCGACAAGTGGTTGCAATTTTCCTTCTTCGAATACTGATACCCTACACTAAGAGTGAAAGGGTATATTCAGTTTGGTACGCCGTTGACCATGATTTAAGAAGTTATTGCAAAAAATAGATAGATATATATATCATCAAAAAAGTGCATTCGCGGGAAAAGTGGGTAGTGCACTATGGGACAGAAGCATAGTCCAGCTCGCCGAAAATCAGAAATTAAAGTTTGTTGCAGAAAGTTTAAAAATATGTCATTTTATTAATAATTTATGAGAACCTAGAGAACAAACAAAAAATAATTCAAAAAATGATACACCTTAGTGAAAAAATCGTTCTGTAGACTTGCTTAAAGTCAAAAAATTAAAACAAGTTCTTTTTAAGAAATAAAAATGGGTTATATTAAAACTGTCGTAACTCTTTCAATATATACTCCACATGCAGATTGTTAGTTTTATATTATTGGGAATTGAGATAACTATCATCTTGTGTATCAAAAATTGCATATGGCTATTCGCGTTTTTCCTGATTATCTGTCAAAAACATATAACAAAAATTACGTATTTTTTATATCTTTTTACAGGCATAATGTCTGAAACGTCTTCTTTCTAACGGTGCTAAACATGCATTAGTTTGCCACACGTTATTTAAAATGAGTTTAAGTGATGAGAAAAGTACGAAAATCGTAAAAAAATTTAACTAAATTTTGTTACTTTAATATGTCAGTTTTGCCTTTTCTGTCATTATAGTTGACAAAACTGGCTCATATTTGGTATGGTAGCTAAGAATTGTGATATGTACCATAGTACCTAATATTATCAGAATGGCCAGTTGGCCAATCACGCTCATATTAAGAATGGTCATGTGCAATTACAGTATGTATCTAAATACCCATAATAAATAAAATATCTCATTCCAAACAAAAGTTATAGTCGTTTTACCATTTCAATTATATGACAGGTGGGCGTGGCAATAGACCAATCATGATAAATTTAAATTGAAATCTATTCATAGTCCATGTATGCTAAGTGTAAAGTTTCGTTAAGATTGGAGCAAAACTGTATTTACGGCGAGCTAGAATTGACTTCTGTCCCATAGTGTAGTGTTGACTTTAGCCCAGCCTATTTTCAAAAGCAGGTTTGATGTTGTGTTGCATTTGCATTTGTTTCGTGGAAACTAAATATTGTAGGTCTTTACAGCTTAAGGAACATTTTTAGCTAATGAATCAATCTATCTAATTGTATTATTATGTTTGTCCTATGTCATTGATATGGTGGTCAAAATTACCATTGAAAAAAAGTGTCGACTTAACCCCGGTTCAAAATCACAGTTTGTTCGCATAATGGATGATAAGAGTTATTCTACAGTGAAGGGTTATGAATGGAATTCCTAATATTATTCCAAGCATCATAATACTGAAACACCACTCACTTAATATGGATGATAAGAGTTATTCTACAGTGAAGGGTTATGAATGGAATTCCTAATATTATTCCAAGCATCATAATACTGAAACACCACTCACTTAATATGGATGATAAGAGTTATTCTACAGTGAAGGGTTATGAATGGAATTTCTAATATTATTCCAAGCATCATAATACTGAAACACCACTCACTCATATCACTAAAAGTAAGTTCCCGTAGCAGGCTTGAATGTTGCTGACGATAAGTGAACGTGGAGTCAGCGAGCATGTGTTCATAAAATCGGGCTTATCTGCAAATTTTAATATGTATATTGATAAATTACTTCCTTCACTTAAACACTTTATCTATAAGTATCATCCGGATGACAGGATCATATTCTGGCCAGACCTGGCGTCGCTCAGTGGTGCAGCGAGTACCAAAAGTTGGCAAAAACCTCAAAAGTCAAAATGACCTCAGACACAAATTTTTTCGTTGTATAGTAGATTAAATTTCCTACAATATGGCATCACTCAATTTATGTCATATGTGTCCAACTTTTCCCCACACTCTCTCAATTACAGACAATTTTTCGCAACAATTGCAAAAAAAATATGGTCAAATTTGGGATCAATTTTTTGAAACGTTTATTTTGAAAACCATAAAAAATATTTGTTTTTGTATACATATAATATTTATAAATATTATTATAGTATTAGAAATTTTTGATACATTAAAAAGTAAAAATGCTGGAGTAAATTCAGCTGAAATTACCATTTGAAATGAAATGTCCTGTGTGTGCCAGAGCATCACGGAAGACCGAACCGACGGATTTGCCTGATTCTTTTTGTATTTTGTTCGTGTCAATGCAAGAGAGGTTTAGGAAAAAAGAAAAGTCGGAAAAACCCAAAGGAAAAACCGGAAAATCGAAAAAATCTAAATTTGATCCTAGGAACTTGAAATTTGGACAGGCACTACGAAGGGATTTTTTGAAATTTTCTTCCTAAGGTACAAAAATGGGCGTGGCAAAACTGAACTTTTAATTCAAAATATCTGTATAAGATAGCCACAGTAATGAAATTATGCTCAGTGATGTATTTTGTTGTTGTTTATATTTTTTCTAAATGTGGGCCGAATTTGATAAAGGGGCGTGTCACTTTCCATATAACCATAACTTTAAAAATGCTATAACTCCTGACATACTAAGGGTAGAGTTATAAAAATCAAATCAAATGTTCATACTTAAAACTCCGATCATCACGTAGAATATGGACGGGATTGGACAATGCGGCGTGGCACCTCCCATACAAAAAAAACCTTTATTGCTATTACTCTTTACCTACTAAAAGCTAAGAGAAAAAAATCGAAACAAAAGATTATATTAAACATTGTAATGGACACGTAGAATCAGGGCTGGAAAAAAATCCGTTTTCTTCTATATACTGAATTACTCTTATGGACGAGAAAATGAAACGGCCTAAGTGCCTGATCAAATCTATTTTGGTTGACCTCTTTATAACACGACAACTCTTCAGGACCTATTAGATTCAATAAATATCTACCGCTTTAAAAATTGGCATAGAATTGACTTGAATTAAATCCACGGTTTCGGCGACTACATCATTAAATTATTTGGATCTACATAAAGGCATAAAATGGGCAATATGTATGTTGGCTAATATAATAAATGAATCATTTCATTACCATCTTCACCAGAAATTTCATCCAGCAGTGGTACAAATAATTATTTTCGATTTGGTGGTTTATAACAAAAAACGGATGGATTTTTTGGGAGTGGAGAGCCCTTCGTAGAATTTGGACCAAATTGGACAATGGGGCTCACGCCCTCCCATATAACAGAAACTTTTAAAATCCTAAAACTCCTGACTTTCTAAGAGCAGAGTTGTACAAATCGAAACAAAGGATAATTTTTAAAAATGTTAATAGCAACGTGGAATGTGATCGAGATTGGAAAAAAGGGCATGGTACTATGATCAATGTGGGCGGGAAAAAAGCGTAGGCATGCACCAGAGTTATGAAAATTGAAACAAATGTTCATGTTATAAAGGGGTGTGGCACTTTTCATATAACAAAAACATTAAAAATGCTATAACTCCTGACATAATAAGAGTAGAGTTATAAAATGTTCATATTTAAAACTCCGATCATCACGTAGAATATGGACGGGATTGGACAATGGGGCGTGGCACCTCCAATACAAACAAAAAAAACTAAAAACTGCTATTACTCTTTACCTACTAAGAGGAGAGTTAAAAAAATTGGAACAAAATATTATATTAAACATTTTAATTGTCACGTAGAATCAGGGCTGAAAAAAATCCGGATGTTTTTTAAATCCACTCCACCAGTTTTTCTTGGTTTTTATTGGATTATTTTGGATTTTATTGAATTTTTTATTTGTTTATTTATAAATAACATAATTTCAATAGGATTTATCGGTTAGTTATTACTTCCCACCCTTTCGATGACAAGAACTGCTAAATAACATGTGTTCAAAAGATACTTTGTGAAAAAATTCACCGTCTTGGATCTGGTAGCCGCTTTCTTCTATATACTGAATTAGTCATATGGAACAGAAAATGAAACGGAAACGGCTGATCAAATCTATTTTAAATCACCTCTTTATAACACGAAAACTCTTCAGAACCTATTAGATTCAATCAATATCTACCGCTTTAAAAATTGGCATAGCATTGACTTGAATTAAATCCATGGTTTCGGCGACTACATCATTAAATAATTTGGATCTACATAAAGGCCTAAGGTAATATGTATGTTGGCTATGTTTTATTAATTTTTTATTAATCATTTCATTACCATCTTCATCAGAGATTTCATCCATCAGTGGTTCAAATAATTATTTTCGATTTGGTGGTTTATAACAAATCCTTAATTTTCAAAACATAAATTGTACCCTGAAAACCACAAATATATTTCCTAAATTATAATTCGAAAAATCAATAAAATAAAAAAAAATCCAAAAATCTTGGATTTTTTAAGTGGATAAAATCCAAAAAATACGGATGAATTTTTTGGGAGTAGAGAGCCCTGCGTAGAATTTGGGCGGAATTGGACAATGGAGCGTGACATCTCCCATATAACAAAAATGTTAAAAATGCTAAATCGCCTGACTTACTAAGAGCAGAGTTGTATAAATCGAAACAAAGGATCATTTTTAAAAATTTTAATAGCCACGTGGAATGTGAGCGAAATTAGAAAAAGGGGCATGGCACTATGTTCAATGTTGCCGGGAAAAAGCGACGTAGACATACACTAAAAAGGAAAAAAGGGGCGTAAATGTATCCACCTTTAAAACGATAAAGTTCTACAATTACAAAAACTTAGCACGGGCGAAGCTGTGAACGGGTCCAGCTAGTTTGTAATAAAAGGCGAGTTAAAGCAAAGGATATCGCCTTTGCATTAAACGACCAAACAGAATAGCAAAAGCAAAGACTTTATATATATAAAGACTGAAACTTATTGGATTGCCATCGATTCGTACTAAACAAAATTGCCAGAGATGAGGTGGTTCGAAAATGAGATCACTAGGAGATCACTTGGTGATCACCTAGTACTAAATGGAAGTCCCCAAATATATTTGATATTTGTATTTATTGAGAATGAATAAATAAATAATGTTTTTATGTTAAAATGTAAAAAGATGTAGTTTAATTTTCTTCAATTTTGAATATTTTCAGAAAAATGATTCAATATTTAATGCATTTAAATAAATTAAGAATAAGTATTTTTTGCAAGTTCGAAAATTTTTGGCCGACAGACATCCTGTGTGCATGTTTCTGGCTCATTTATTTTCATGCATTTTATATGCCCAATGTGTCAAAGTAGATGTTGGCTTGCTTACACTCATACGTTGCCATACACATGTCAAAGTTCGCCCACACACAGTGTGTGCAGCCGAACAATGTCCACACAATTAATTCTTTATTGAATTTTTTAACAACATTTACAGCTTTATGCATTTTTTTGATAAGTCTAAAACATGTAGAAATTGATTTAAGAATATTTCAGATTAACTGAAAAAATATTCATCATTTCATTGTTTCGTACAAATTCGAAACATTTTTTTTAACACGTTCCACACAAATTGGCGCGGACAGACACGCAAAGTATATAAATATATATAAAGTCTTTGCTGTTGATGTTCGGTTTTTGTGTGGCAGTCAAATAGTCGATAGTCGTTGTTCGGTTGTTGCAAAATAGCCGACAGTCGTAGTTCGGGTTTTTGCAAACAACCATTAGCCGGTCATTGTTCGGTTGCTGCGAATTACTGTCGTAGTTCATATTTCGAACCGAAAGCAATGGTTCGTGAATTGTTCTACGCGGCTGCGTAAGACATATGTATAGCAACAACACGCATGAACACTTGAAACTATCAGTTTCTGTTGTTGTCATGTGAAAATCCAATTTTGCACTTAAAATTCAAATTTTCAATTTTAATTGAATTTTTAGTAAATGCTTTTTATTTTTTTTAGTGCAAAATTGAATTTTAATTGAATTTATTTGAATTTAATTGAATTATAATTTTAGTGAAAACTAGAATTTTCGGTGAAAATTTCAATTTTTAATAAAAAAAATTATGTTATTAGTGTACAATTTATTTCTAGAGTGAAATATCATATTTTATTCGTATTTTATTATTATTTACTGTTTCATAGTATTTAATGCATTTAGTATCTAAACAAATTTAACTTTTAAATAAATACAACATTAACCAGTTGGGAAGGTTAGATAACATGGGAAATTTTAAAGTAGGTGTTATTATGATAGTTACGATTATCAAAATTATAGTCGGTCTAAGCCGACAAAAAATACCCTACACATATGTGTGGTTACCATTCAAATTGGTATATAGGTCACCAGGGTATACGAATCCTGAAAATAACTACAAACTTTCCATCGCTGAAGAATTTACATTCATTTGATACCCATATTTACAAATGGGTAGGTGTACCGAATTTCGAATTTTTTTTTCGCGAACCACAACTCGTTTCGCAGGAAAACATTATTTTCATGTATTTCAACATGATGTCAATATACGTATACAGTAAAATTGATCTGTAGATGTAAATTTTATATGATGTATTTGAACATAAGTGGTCGGTTCTCAGGTCACAATAAATTGATCAAGCCAATTTTCTTGTTCAGACAGCTTAGAGTGATTTCAACAGACAGACAGAAGGACAGACGGACAGACAGACAGACAGACAGACAGACAGGCGGACATCGCTAAATCGACTCAGGAGGTCATGCTGATCAAGAATATATATACTTTTCCATACCGGAGATGCTTTCACTCTTAGTGTAGGGTATAAACAAATAAATATTTATTGCCACTAGGGCTTCCAATCCCGGGATCCCAAAATTTCAGGATCCCGGGATCCCTGTGAATATTTGTACCGAAAATCCCGAAATGAAATCCCGGGATTGTCAATCAAAAAAACGTGTAGAAAATATTAAAACTATTAAATTTTAAATTTGCAGTCGTTAGCATATTTTAATTATTTTTCAATAGAATTAATGACAAATGTTTGATTTCATGTAAGGATACCGCTGCTAGTATTTCTCACAAAACTATATGTTTAATAGTGCGGATCGAAATCAAACTTATATTTTAATATCAAATTGTAATTCGGCCTAAAAGTTACATAAAAATTTGATCGAAAAAAATGTTAAAAACAAATTCGTATTTTTGTTTTTTTTTTACCATGTAAATAAAATTGTTTTGTATCGGAATAGGCTCAAAAAAATAGAGTTTGAATATTTTAATATCCTCCTGAATAATATTCCGGATTTATCAAATAAAATTACGATTTTGTTGGTGTTTTAAACTTCCAAATTTCTGAAATTTTGGGAGGACATTAATAGATTTAAACTCTAATTTTTGGAACCTATTCTGATACTAAATACATTTTTATTACACTAAACATATAATTATTTTTTAAAGTTATTTTTTTACCTTCAGTTGCAATGCGCGTACGGCAATAAATAATAAACAATATAATGTAATGAGTAAAAATTTAATTATTGGCAGACTTTAGAATTTTTTTTCCTATACGTCACAGAAATGGATCGTTAACATATTTGTATTCAGAACTATAAAGAATGTAGAAACACAATTATATTTGTGACAGGTTTAACTTGAGGAAATGTAAAATTTTTGTTCTTTTTAAACTTCAAAGACGATGCGCGAACATAAGACAATAATAAATTCAATCACTAATTTTTTAAGCCTACTTCGGTCCAAAACAGCTTTATTTAGATGATAAAATATTGATTTAAAGTGTTTTTAACTTCATCTGTAATACTCAAGCACAGAAAATTATTTTCCGGCTTAAATTTTCTTGTGATAAACTCTAGCAGCACTATGTAAATTAATTATTTACTTAATTAAAATTAACTTATTTGGTACCTGTAATACAAATTTCAATCATTCGGGACATTATCCGGGATATATCCCGGGATCCCGGGATTATTTTTCTAATCCCGAAAGTCCCGGGATTGCCAAAATGCTCGGGATTGTAACCCCTAGTCCTGGAGCATGTCCTCATCCTCCAGTGGACATGTCCAAAATCATTTTTATAACATTTCAAAATATAATGAAAAAAAATTGTCCAAGGTCATCATGGACGTGTCCAGGAGCACTTCATCCTCCAGTGGACATGTCCAAAATCATTTTTATAACATTTCAAAAAATAATGGAAAAAAAATGTTTGTCCAAGGTCATCATGGACATGTCCAGGAGCATCTCATCCTCCAGTGGACATGTCCAAAATCATTTTTATAACATTTTAAAATATAATGAAATAAAAAATTCTCCAAGGTCATCATGGACATGTCCAGGAGCACTTCATCCTCCAGTGGACATGTCCAAAATCATTTTCATAACATTTCACAAAATTAATAAAAAATAAAAAAATTTTGTCCGAGGTCATCATGGACATGTCCAAGAGCACCAAATCATTTTTATAACATTTCAAAAAATAATGAAAAAAAAATGTTTGCCCAAGGTCATCATGGACATGTCCAGGAGCACCTCATCCTCCAGTGGACATGTCCAAAATCATTTTTATAACATTTCAAAAAATAATGAAAAAACAAATGTTTGTCCGAGGTCATCATGGACATGTGCAGGAGCACCTCATCCTCCAGAGTACATGTCCAAAATCATTTTTATAACATTTCAAAAAATAATAAAAAAAAAAAAATTGTCCGAGGTCATCATGGACATGACCACCTCATCTTTCAAAGGACATGACGAAACCATTGCTTACATATCATTCAGCAGCAATCGGATGTGTCCATTATCTCATTTGTCCTCATATTTTTCTAATTATTTTATCATCATTTGTCTCATCATTTTTCTAATCATTTATTTTCATCTTCAAATGATGAGAATTCGCTACGTTCTACTTTTTCTCATCATTCAATGATGAGAAAAATTGAAGATACAAATTATTTTCATCATCAGTGCTGAGTACTTTTGAGATGAGAATTAATTTCGATCATTGAGCGATATATTTTTTCTCATCAATGATGAAAATAAAAATATCGCTCAATGATCTAAATTTTTTTTCATCAATTTATATCCCTCATTTGGGAGGGATATAAATTGATAAATATCTTTGAGGGATATTTTACGAACTCTGGTTTAATGGAAATTCATTATATTTAACCATTTTCTACTTATTACACATAATAAATAATATATCGAACTTCTATTATGGCGACGGACTCTAAATACAGACTCAAGTATTGGTAACTGAAGCGAACATTGAATGTGCTATAACCTTTTGCAACGAGAAGTGTCCATTTATGTGTGTGATTTTTTTAAAGTGAATTTCAGTTTCGACATTTAATTAAAATAAATTATACAGTATATTAACTAAAATCCACTTTGGTTTTAATAAGTTATTAGGAAAATGTAATTCGACTATACAATAAAATTAATAATACGTATATATTTATAGGTTTTGCTTATTGTAATTAAAGGAGCACATTAAATAATGCACAACGCTCCGCATTTTTATTTTTAGGTAAAAAAATAATCGTTATTCTTGATTACTCAAGATGTATTTATTACTGAACAAAAAAGATTTGTTAAAAAATAAATCGGCAGTTCGAACTATTTTATCTATCAAAAAGTTAAAAAAGTCGCACGATAGGGAATCACCCTGTATGAAACCTCGTTCGGTATGAAATAGCTCGAAAAGGGTCTTTTCCAATTCTCCGTCCGGAATTATTCTGTGAATTATTACGAAATAACTAAAGTATGTGGAATGAAATATGAACTGACGCATTAACTGATTCATAACTTCATTTTATTTTACAAACAAAATTGTCCTTTCTTATATTTTGTGGCAACTCACGCATTAATTAGGATTCCTTTTGTATATTATTTTATATTTTTATATCCATACGTAAACAGTTAAAATTTTTGGGTATGTAACTCTTTCCATAAACAGTTCTTTTTAAATTTGACTAAAAAGTTTGAATGTGTCTTAGCTAAGGGTTGCTTGGAAGGTTTTGCTGCTTAGGTACCAATTCTATATATGGGTCACTCCACACCAAATCGACAAGTGGTTGCAATTTTCCTTCTTCGAATACTGATACCCTACACTAAGAGTGAAAGGGTATATTCAGTTTGGTACGCCGTTGACCATGATTTAAGAAGTTATTGCAAAAAATAGATAGATATATATATCATCAAAAAAGTGCATTCGCGGGAAAAGTGGGTAGTGCACTATGGGACAGAAGCATAGTCCAGCTCGCCGAAAATCAGAAATTAAAGTTTGTTGCAGAAAGTTTAAAAATATGTCATTTTATTAATAATTTATGAGAACCTAGAGAACAAACAAAAAATAATTCAAAAAATGATACACCTTAGTGAAAAAATCGTTCTGTAGACTTGCTTAAAGTCAAAAAATTAAAACAAGTTCTTTTTAAGAAATAAAAATGGGTTATATTAAAACTGTCGTAACTCTTTCAATATATACTCCACATGCAGATTGTTAGTTTTATATTATTGGGAATTGAGATAACTATCATCTTGTGTATCAAAAATTGCATATGGCTATTCGCGTTTTTCCTGATTATCTGTCAAAAACATATAACAAAAATTACGTATTTTTTATATCTTTTTACAGGCATAATGTCTGAAACGTCTTCTTTCTAACGGTGCTAAACATGCATTAGTTTGCCACACGTTATTTAAAATGAGTTTAAGTGATGAGAAAAGTACGAAAATCGTAAAAAAATTTAACTAAATTTTGTTACTTTAATATGTCAGTTTTGCCTTTTCTGTCATTATAGTTGACAAAACTGGCTCATATTTGGTATGGTAGCTAAGAATTGTGATATGTACCATAGTACCTAATATTATCAGAATGGCCAGTTGGCCAATCACGCTCATATTAAGAATGGTCATGTGCAATTACAGTATGTATCTAAATACCCATAATAAATAAAATATCTCATTCCAAACAAAAGTTATAGTCGTTTTACCATTTCAATTATATGACAGGTGGGCGTGGCAATAGACCAATCATGATAAATTTAAATTGAAATCTATTCATAGTCCATGTATGCTAAGTGTAAAGTTTCGTTAAGATTGGAGCAAAACTGTATTTACGGCGAGCTAGAATTGACTTCTGTCCCATAGTGTAGTGTTGACTTTAGCCCAGCCTATTTTCAAAAGCAGGTTTGATGTTGTGTTGCATTTGCATTTGTTTCGTGGAAACTAAATATTGTAGGTCTTTACAGCTTAAGGAACATTTTTAGCTAATGAATCAATCTATCTAATTGTATTATTATGTTTGTCCTATGTCATTGATATGGTGGTCAAAATTACCATTGAAAAAAAGTGTCGACTTAACCCCGGTTCAAAATCACAGTTTGTTCGCATAATGGATGATAAGAGTTATTCTACAGTGAAGGGTTATGAATGGAATTCCTAATATTATTCCAAGCATCATAATACTGAAACACCACTCACTTAATATGGATGATAAGAGTTATTCTACAGTGAAGGGTTATGAATGGAATTCCTAATATTATTCCAAGCATCATAATACTGAAACACCACTCACTTAATATGGATGATAAGAGTTATTCTACAGTGAAGGGTTATGAATGGAATTTCTAATATTATTCCAAGCATCATAATACTGAAACACCACTCACTCATATCACTAAAAGTAAGTTCCCGTAGCAGGCTTGAATGTTGCTGACGATAAGTGAACGTGGAGTCAGCGAGCATGTGTTCATAAAATCGGGCTTATCTGCAAATTTTAATATGTATATTGATAAATTACTTCCTTCACTTAAACACTTTATCTATAAGTATCATCCGGATGACAGGATCATATTCTGGCCAGACCTGGCGTCGCTCAGTGGTGCAGCGAGTACCAAAAGTTGGCAAAAACCTCAAAAGTCAAAATGACCTCAGACACAAATTTTTTCGTTGTATAGTAGATTAAATTTCCTACAATATGGCATCACTCAATTTATGTCATATGTGTCCAACTTTTCCCCACACTCTCTCAATTACAGACAATTTTTCGCAACAATTGCAAAAAAAATATGGTCAAATTTGGGATCAATTTTTTGAAACGTTTATTTTGAAAACCATAAAAAATATTTGTTTTTGTATACATATAATATTTATAAATATTATTATAGTATTAGAAATTTTTGATACATTAAAAAGTAAAAATGCTGGAGTAAATTCAGCTGAAATTACCATTTGAAATGAAATGTCCTGTGTGTGCCAGAGCATCACGGAAGACCGAACCGACGGATTTGCCTGATTCTTTTTGTATTTTGTTCGTGTCAATGCAAGAGAGGTTTAGGAAAAAAGAAAAGTCGGAAAAACCCAAAGGAAAAACCGGAAAATCGAAAAAATCTAAATTTGATCCTAGGAACTTGAAATTTGGACAGGCACTACGAAGGGATTTTTTGAAATTTTCTTCCTAAGGTACAAAAATGGGCGTGGCAAAACTGAACTTTTAATTCAAAATATCTGTATAAGATAGCCACAGTAATGAAATTATGCTCAGTGATGTATTTTGTTGTTGTTTATATTTTTTCTAAATGTGGGCCGAATTTGATAAAGGGGCGTGTCACTTTCCATATAACCATAACTTTAAAAATGCTATAACTCCTGACATACTAAGGGTAGAGTTATAAAAATCAAATCAAATGTTCATACTTAAAACTCCGATCATCACGTAGAATATGGACGGGATTGGACAATGCGGCGTGGCACCTCCCATACAAAAAAAACCTTTATTGCTATTACTCTTTACCTACTAAAAGCTAAGAGAAAAAAATCGAAACAAAAGATTATATTAAACATTGTAATGGACACGTAGAATCAGGGCTGGAAAAAAATCCGTTTTCTTCTATATACTGAATTACTCTTATGGACGAGAAAATGAAACGGCCTAAGTGCCTGATCAAATCTATTTTGGTTGACCTCTTTATAACACGACAACTCTTCAGGACCTATTAGATTCAATAAATATCTACCGCTTTAAAAATTGGCATAGAATTGACTTGAATTAAATCCACGGTTTCGGCGACTACATCATTAAATTATTTGGATCTACATAAAGGCATAAAATGGGCAATATGTATGTTGGCTAATATAATAAATGAATCATTTCATTACCATCTTCACCAGAAATTTCATCCAGCAGTGGTACAAATAATTATTTTCGATTTGGTGGTTTATAACAAAAAACGGATGGATTTTTTGGGAGTGGAGAGCCCTTCGTAGAATTTGGACCAAATTGGACAATGGGGCTCACGCCCTCCCATATAACAGAAACTTTTAAAATCCTAAAACTCCTGACTTTCTAAGAGCAGAGTTGTACAAATCGAAACAAAGGATAATTTTTAAAAATGTTAATAGCAACGTGGAATGTGATCGAGATTGGAAAAAAGGGCATGGTACTATGATCAATGTGGGCGGGAAAAAAGCGTAGGCATGCACCAGAGTTATGAAAATTGAAACAAATGTTCATGTTATAAAGGGGTGTGGCACTTTTCATATAACAAAAACATTAAAAATGCTATAACTCCTGACATAATAAGAGTAGAGTTATAAAATGTTCATATTTAAAACTCCGATCATCACGTAGAATATGGACGGGATTGGACAATGGGGCGTGGCACCTCCAATACAAACAAAAAAAACTAAAAACTGCTATTACTCTTTACCTACTAAGAGGAGAGTTAAAAAAATTGGAACAAAATATTATATTAAACATTTTAATTGTCACGTAGAATCAGGGCTGAAAAAAATCCGGATGTTTTTTAAATCCACTCCACCAGTTTTTCTTGGTTTTTATTGGATTATTTTGGATTTTATTGAATTTTTTATTTGTTTATTTATAAATAACATAATTTCAATAGGATTTATCGGTTAGTTATTACTTCCCACCCTTTCGATGACAAGAACTGCTAAATAACATGTGTTCAAAAGATACTTTGTGAAAAAATTCACCGTCTTGGATCTGGTAGCCGCTTTCTTCTATATACTGAATTAGTCATATGGAACAGAAAATGAAACGGAAACGGCTGATCAAATCTATTATAAATCACCTCTTTATAACACGAAAACTCTTCAGAACCTATTAGATTCAATCAATATCTACCGCTTTAAAAATTGGCATAGCATTGACTTGAATTAAATCCATGGTTTCGGCGACTACATCATTAAATAATTTGGATCTACATAAAGGCCTAAGGTAATATGTATGTTGGCTATGTTTTATTAATTTTTTATTAATCATTTCATTACCATCTTCATCAGAGATTTCATCCATCAGTGGTTCAAATAATTATTTTCGATTTGGTGGTTTATAACAAATCCTTAATTTTCAAAACATAAATTGTACCCTGAAAACCACAAATATATTTCCTAAATTATAATTCGAAAAATCAATAAAATAAAAAAAAATCCAAAAATCTTGGATTTTTTAAGTGGATAAAATCCAAAAAATACGGATGAATTTTTTGGGAGTAGAGAGCCCTGCGTAGAATTTGGGCGGAATTGGACAATGGAGCGTGACATCTCCCATATAACAAAAATGTTAAAAATGCTAAATCGCCTGACTTACTAAGAGCAGAGTTGTATAAATCGAAACAAAGGATCATTTTTAAAAATTTTAATAGCCACGTGGAATGTGAGCGAAATTAGAAAAAGGGGCATGGCACTATGTTCAATGTTGCCGGGAAAAAGCGACGTAGACATACACTAAAAAGGAAAAAAGGGGCGTAAATGTATCCACCTTTAAAACGATAAAGTTCTACAATTACAAAAACTTAGCACGGGCGAAGCTGTGAACGGGTCCAGCTAGTTTGTAATAAAAGGCGAGTTAAAGCAAAGGATATCGCCTTTGCATTAAACGACCAAACAGAATAGCAAAAGCAAAGACTTTATATATATAAAGACTGAAACTTATTGGATTGCCATCGATTCGTACTAAACAAAATTGCCAGAGATGAGGTGGTTCGAAAATGAGATCACTAGGAGATCACTTGGTGATCACCTAGTACTAAATGGAAGTCCCCAAATATATTTGATATTTGTATTTATTGAGAATGAATAAATAAATAATGTTTTTATGTTAAAATGTAAAAAGATGTAGTTTAATTTTCTTCAATTTTGAATATTTTCAGAAAAATGATTCAATATTTAATGCATTTAAATAAATTAAGAATAAGTATTTTTTGCAAGTTCGAAAATTTTTGGCCGACAGACATCCTGTGTGCATGTTTCTGGCTCATTTATTTTCATGCATTTTATATGCCCAATGTGTCAAAGTAGATGTTGGCTTGCTTACACTCATACGTTGCCATACACATGTCAAAGTTCGCCCACACACAGTGTGTGCAGCCGAACAATGTCCACACAATTAATTCTTTATTGAATTTTTTAACAACATTTACAGCTTTATGCATTTTTTTGATAAGTCTAAAACATGTAGAAATTGATTTAAGAATATTTCAGATTAACTGAAAAAATATTCATCATTTCATTGTTTCGTACAAATTCGAAACATTTTTTTTAACACGTTCCACACAAATTGGCGCGGACAGACACGCAAAGTATATAAATATATATAAAGTCTTTGCTGTTGATGTTCGGTTTTTGTGTGGCAGTCAAATAGTCGATAGTCGTTGTTCGGTTGTTGCAAAATAGCCGACAGTCGTAGTTCGGGTTTTTGCAAACAACCATTAGCCGGTCATTGTTCGGTTGCTGCGAATTACTGTCGTAGTTCATATTTCGAACCGAAAGCAATGGTTCGTGAATTGTTCTACGCGGCTGCGTAAGACATATGTATAGCAACAACACGCATGAACACTTGAAACTATCAGTTTCTGTTGTTGTCATGTGAAAATCCAATTTTGCACTTAAAATTCAAATTTTCAATTTTAATTGAATTTTTAGTAAATGCTTTTTATTTTTTTTAGTGCAAAATTGAATTTTAATTGAATTTATTTGAATTTAATTGAATTATAATTTTAGTGAAAACTAGAATTTTCGGTGAAAATTTCAATTTTTAATAAAAAAAATTATGTTATTAGTGTACAATTTATTTCTAGAGTGAAATATCATATTTTATTCGTATTTTATTATTATTTACTGTTTCATAGTATTTAATGCATTTAGTATCTAAACAAATTTAACTTTTAAATAAATACAACATTAACCAGTTGGGAAGGTTAGATAACATGGGAAATTTTAAAGTAGGTGTTATTATGATAGTTACGATTATCAAAATTATAGTCGGTCTAAGCCGACAAAAAATACCCTACACATATGTGTGGTTACCATTCAAATTGGTATATAGGTCACCAGGGTATACGAATCCTGAAAATAACTACAAACTTTCCATCGCTGAAGAATTTACATTCATTTGATACCCATATTTACAAATGGGTAGGTGTACCGAATTTCGAATTTTTTTTTCGCGAACCACAACTCGTTTCGCAGGAAAACATTATTTTCATGTATTTCAACATGATGTCAATATACGTATACAGTAAAATTGATCTGTAGATGTAAATTTTATATGATGTATTTGAACATAAGTGGTCGGTTCTCAGGTCACAATAAATTGATCAAGCCAATTTTCTTGTTCAGACAGCTTAGAGTGATTTCAACAGACAGACAGAAGGACAGACGGACAGACAGACAGACAGACAGACAGACAGGCGGACATCGCTAAATCGACTCAGGAGGTCATGCTGATCAAGAATATATATACTTTTCCATACCGGAGATGCTTTCACTCTTAGTGTAGGGTATAAACAAATAAATATTTATTGCCACTAGGGCTTCCAATCCCGGGATCCCAAAATTTCAGGATCCCGGGATCCCTGTGAATATTTGTACCGAAAATCCCGAAATGAAATCCCGGGATTGTCAATCAAAAAAACGTGTAGAAAATATTAAAACTATTAAATTTTAAATTTGCAGTCGTTAGCATATTTTAATTATTTTTCAATAGAATTAATGACAAATGTTTGATTTCATGTAAGGATACCGCTGCTAGTATTTCTCACAAAACTATATGTTTAATAGTGCGGATCGAAATCAAACTTATATTTTAATATCAAATTGTAATTCGGCCTAAAAGTTACATAAAAATTTGATCGAAAAAAATGTTAAAAACAAATTCGTATTTTTGTTTTTTTTTTACCATGTAAATAAAATTGTTTTGTATCGGAATAGGCTCAAAAAAATAGAGTTTGAATATTTTAATATCCTCCTGAATAATATTCCGGATTTATCAAATAAAATTACGATTTTGTTGGTGTTTTAAACTTCCAAATTTCTGAAATTTTGGGAGGACATTAATAGATTTAAACTCTAATTTTTGGAACCTATTCTGATACTAAATACATTTTTATTACACTAAACATATAATTATTTTTTAAAGTTATTTTTTTACCTTCAGTTGCAATGCGCGTACGGCAATAAATAATAAACAATATAATGTAATGAGTAAAAATTTAATTATTGGCAGACTTTAGAATTTTTTTTCCTATACGTCACAGAAATGGATCGTTAACATATTTGTATTCAGAACTATAAAGAATGTAGAAACACAATTATATTTGTGACAGGTTTAACTTGAGGAAATGTAAAATTTTTGTTCTTTTTAAACTTCAAAGACGATGCGCGAACATAAGACAATAATAAATTCAATCACTAATTTTTTAAGCCTACTTCGGTCCAAAACAGCTTTATTTAGATGATAAAATATTGATTTAAAGTGTTTTTAACTTCATCTGTAATACTCAAGCACAGAAAATTATTTTCCGGCTTAAATTTTCTTGTGATAAACTCTAGCAGCACTATGTAAATTAATTATTTACTTAATTAAAATTAACTTATTTGGTACCTGTAATACAAATTTCAATCATTCGGGACATTATCCGGGATATATCCCGGGATCCCGGGATTATTTTTCTAATCCCGAAAGTCCCGGGATTGCCAAAATGCTCGGGATTGTAACCCCTAGTCCTGGAGCATGTCCTCATCCTCCAGTGGACATGTCCAAAATCATTTTTATAACATTTCAAAATATAATGAAAAAAAATTGTCCAAGGTCATCATGGACGTGTCCAGGAGCACTTCATCCTCCAGTGGACATGTCCAAAATCATTTTTATAACATTTCAAAAAATAATGGAAAAAAAATGTTTGTCCAAGGTCATCATGGACATGTCCAGGAGCATCTCATCCTCCAGTGGACATGTCCAAAATCATTTTTATAACATTTTAAAATATAATGAAATAAAAAATTCTCCAAGGTCATCATGGACATGTCCAGGAGCACTTCATCCTCCAGTGGACATGTCCAAAATCATTTTCATAACATTTCACAAAATTAATAAAAAATAAAAAAATTTTGTCCGAGGTCATCATGGACATGTCCAAGAGCACCAAATCATTTTTATAACATTTCAAAAAATAATGAAAAAAAAATGTTTGCCCAAGGTCATCATGGACATGTCCAGGAGCACCTCATCCTCCAGTGGACATGTCCAAAATCATTTTTATAACATTTCAAAAAATAATGAAAAAACAAATGTTTGTCCGAGGTCATCATGGACATGTGCAGGAGCACCTCATCCTCCAGAGTACATGTCCAAAATCATTTTTATAACATTTCAAAAAATAATAAAAAAAAAAAAATTGTCCGAGGTCATCATGGACATGACCACCTCATCTTTCAAAGGACATGACGAAACCATTGCTTACATATCATTCAGCAGCAATCGGATGTGTCCATTATCTCATTTGTCCTCATATTTTTCTAATTATTTTATCATCATTTGTCTCATCATTTTTCTAATCATTTATTTTCATCTTCAAATGATGAGAATTCGCTACGTTCTACTTTTTCTCATCATTCAATGATGAGAAAAATTGAAGATACAAATTATTTTCATCATCAGTGCTGAGTACTTTTGAGATGAGAATTAATTTCGATCATTGAGCGATATATTTTTTCTCATCAATGATGAAAATAAAAATATCGCTCAATGATCTAAATTTTTTTTCATCAATTTATATCCCTCATTTGGGAGGGATATAAATTGATAAATATCTTTGAGGGATATTTTACGAACTCTGGTTTAATGGAAATTCATTATATTTAACCATTTTCTACTTATTACACATAATAAATAATATATCGAACTTCTATTATGGCGACGGACTCTAAATACAGACTCAAGTATTGGTAACTGAAGCGAACATTGAATGTGCTATAACCTTTTGCAACGAGAAGTGTCCATTTATGTGTGTGATTTTTTTAAAGTGAATTTCAGTTTCGACATTTAATTAAAATAAATTATACAGTATATTAACTAAAATCCACTTTGGTTTTAATAAGTTATTAGGAAAATGTAATTCGACTATACAATAAAATTAATAATACGTATATATTTATAGGTTTTGCTTATTGTAATTAAAGGAGCACATTAAATAATGCACAACGCTCCGCATTTTTATTTTTAGGTAAAAAAATAATCGTTATTCTTGATTACTCAAGATGTATTTATTACTGAACAAAAAAGATTTGTTAAAAAATAATTTTTGTTTTTTTTAATATTACTATTACAGTCTCTGGATAATTTCTATACGGAACGGTTTGTCCCGGAATGGCCCGTCCGGAACTTGTCTGTGTTTTTTTTACAAAAGTTTTAAGCGTACAAATATCCCGTCCGGAACCCCAGGAAATGTCCACATGAATATACTTCATCATACTTTAAATGAAATTAGAGTTTTTTTTTAGTACACTTGAGAAATATTGGCCAATATATGAACAAATCCAGAAAACCTTTTTTTGGGTTGACAAAATATCGATGCATTATGCAAAGGACAGGTGTCTCATAGAGGGTACGCGCCTTAAAAAGCCTTTGGCCTTCGCTGCCGGACAATGCAATAGCAGTAGCAGAGTCATCTGCTTTGGATGATGTGAAGGCCGATGATGGCAGCGACTATAGATGATAATAATTAGCTTTATATGTCGCATAATAAGACAATTTTGCTTCTTAACTGACACAAGGTTATCCGCGTTTTTCGTACAAGTGTTGCATGAATCAGATAAGTTCTATTATTCAAGTGATGCATCTTTTGTGAAGATATACGATTTTAAGGACAAACACTTTTAAAGTAGCATTTTTTCCGAAAGAGTTTACATACATATTCAATTTTATTATCAAAATTAGTAGTTTTTTATAAAACAAATAACACAGTGCAAAATGACCACTATTTTAAACTGATAAACTTATATACCTACACGTCCTGGTTAGGCGATATGGGCTCCGAGAAGATTCAATGGATTAAAAACATAATTTTTAATTTTGAAGTGATATGGTTTATTGTGCGTTCCTGTTGTCTATGGAATTATAAACGAGAACCTAAGGTTAATTTAGATTGTATTATTACGCCTCTGTCGATCACGGAAACCCTGTGCGCACCAAGACTTGATTAACTATTTCCCCTTTTTTGTATTTTTATCAGAACTTTTCGTTTTCTTCTTCGACAAGCACTTTAAAATCGATGCAATTAAAATAAGCAATCCCACTGCGACGCCGCTGACTGTCATAAATTGTCGATTAGAAGCTAATATGTTAAGATAGCTTATAATAAAGTTATCCCTACAAAAAGTAAATACATTAGTTATTTTTTGAGATAAAATCATTTGGACCAAACGTACATAGGACTGCTCACTGGAGGCACTTCCTCAGGATGGGTTTGTTTACGATAGCCACTCTCTGCGAACTCAATAAAGCTTTTAGGGGTATAATCTTTCGATCTGTAGCGGTATACTTTCCCTTGTCGAAGACTGTATTTCATTTAGTTGCGTTAGTTTTTTTTAATTAATTCATACTTACAAAATAAATTCTGGGGACTCTGAAATACCAAACCGATTTGCTGTTGATATGGCTGAATCTAATCTATTAACGCGAGCCACATTAAGGCGACGTTTTAGACTCGCACCGACTGCTTCCCAAACAGCATAGAGACGTTGACAAAGAACACAATCTGCAGAATAACTGAGCACAGAATTTGAAAATTTAATAAACAATGATTTGGCATGCAAACGAGCAAACTTACAAGAAAATAAACCAGTCTCCCGTTGTTGCACCTGTTGCAGCCTGAGTCAAATGTTCAAAATTATCATCAGATAGCTCCTTTACCACCGGATCTCTGTTTTCATTGAACGTGTGTATAATTTCATCTTCATTGATTTCTCCATAATAAAGCAATGGAATGCCACGTCGGAAATATATTAATGATGGTTCCCTCGTCGGATCGTATATGCCAACCATATGACTATTCAATGCCTTTACTACTACTGCGCCCAACGTATCTCTCAAGTCCTGTTGAACATTTTCAAGAACAGTTTCCAACTTGTCGCACTCATCGCAACTGTTTTTAGCTAAAGAAAACAAAATTTATTGTGTACATCTATATCGTATCTATTTTACTGCAAACTTACTGAAGAAAGCGATGACGTTGTCTTCGCCTGTGAGCAAATGCACTAAATCCGTATCATCCACTTGTTCTAGAGCAGCTCCACGTGCACAAATTACCAAACCTACTAAAATAAAAGTGCGCATTGCGCAGGATAAAAGCAAATGCATCTTGTCTATATTTGAACTTTATATTTTGAAATAATTCAGCAATAGTTGTCCAATAACATATCAATCAGTCTAAAGACCAGCACAAGGTTAACAACGAAGTAAAAACGTCGCACAAAGAGTAAAACAAAATGATAGTAAGCACAGGGTGGTTAAAGCAAAAATGATGGGCGTTTTTGTTTATTAGAGTATGAACTGAGCACGAACTGTCGAAAAGAGATCTGCGTCTCGATTTCAATTAATCGAGATGGCTGCGCGATTCTTTAACTTATTGGGCGTTTTCGTAAATCATTTCAGAGCAGAGTTCTAAACATGATCTGAATATTCCGAATATTGTCAGAGTCGAACGCAATCTGAACTCAGCCTGAAGACTCTGATTAAAATTACAAACAACTTGAGCAGCATTTGTCAAATTCGTATGAAGTCTTGTGTTCGACTAGTAAAATTAACGTCAAAATCAGTATGGTTCAGCCAGCTCGATAAAATAAAATCGAGCACATCGAGTCTGTTCTGAACAACCGAATTCGATAATCTGAGCGAATAAACAAACGCAAACTACACACGGCCTCAGCAGTCCAGAGGTAGCGCGCTGGACTTGCATTCTGAAGGTCTCGGGTTCGAATCCCGGCTTGGGCATGGGCGCTCGTGGTGATATTAACCACAAAATTGTAGGGAATAGATTTCACAGTACAATGGATATAGTCTGTCTGAGTGCTGTGGATCTTAGTAGATATTCCAAAAAAAAAAAAAAAACACACACATGTCGAATCCGACAATAATTTGAAAATATTTAATGTTAAAATGGATCCACAAATATTATTATCAGATATTTTCAAACGAGTATTGAAAATAAAATTTTTGATTTTTATAATTTTATTGTTAGTTAATGTTTTCGCTTTGAATAACATTTTATATTCAAAATTAATAACATAAACAAAAACACAAATAACACACACTGATTTCAAATTTGAATGCATTTTTATTTGATAAATCTATACATATCTACATCATTCGTCGCTGCGTCGACAGGTTAGTACGCGTCACGCTGCTGGTAGCTGGACTTTTCTACCACACGTTGTCGCTGGTGGCGTCGCTCATCGGAATCTAAGACTGTCATAAGATTGGCTCTTGGTCGACATTCTGCTCATTTTATTCGCTCGTTATCTATGTTTAGGGCACAATTGCGACGACGCAAGGGCAGGCTCCAGTTCGTCACCTCGAAAACAGCCTCTCATATGAGATGAATCGTCTCGGCTTGATGATCGATCTATCATATAGTTTCGATGTGACCGTGATGTGCTGCAGGCGACACGAGCGGCTGCCATCTTCTCACATTCTGCACCACGGAGTCAATTATGCAACTCGATATGGTTACCCAGATATGGTTACCCAGAACGGCCACTTTCGCCAATTTCGATTCGGATGATGTGGCTTTCAGACGCGTCACGCTGATTTAGTCTATCATATAAATAACAAACTGATTTGGGTGCAGACGATTAGCGCGACGGTAACGAATATTTTTGAAAACAGACAACATCAATTTTTAAAATATACACTAAGAAAACAAAGATGGTTACCAGAAATATCACAGCCCTAAATATCAAGTTATTTACAAATTATTTAGATCGGTTTTGTGACAAACATCTGACAATTACGATAAATATTGCTGGCAACAGTCTTTCAAATTTATGATTATTTATAGCAACCATCAATTAAACATTCGCGGAATAGCCAAGATTTCCTGCGCTGCTATGATCAAAGTAAACTCTGAAAAGAAATATTTTCCATTACGTCTTGATAATTTTAATCCCAGGAAATTTTATTTTCACTTTTACCATTAAAATGTAATATTTGAGTTGGCACTTTTTTTACACAATTTGATTTACTCAATTGTTGTGGATAAATCGAGCGGCAGGAAAAAGTACGCCAATTTCCTTTTTTATGGTAGGCAAATGTCAAAATGCTTCAAAAGTTGTGCAGCAAATGTCCAAGAACTCAGGATGTTTGCTATCAGTCAACTGTAAATATCTCAATTTTCATTGCTGTTGTGGAAAACATCTCGTAACTATCTGCATAATTGTCATATTTAAAAAATATTCATAGTTTTGCTGCAACTTTATTGAAACTTATGGGATGTTTGAATATTTGCTACAAGGCGTAAATTTAAAAGAATGGTTGCAGCAAGAGTCTCATAAACATCTTGTTTTCTTAGTGTAAATAATAATTTTATAAGTCAAATTTATTCTACAATATTATTAATAATATTATTTTCAAACTAAAAATAATATTGTCGTTTGTTGCTTACAAGAAATTGATAATATTTATTTTCAAAATTCGACAATTATTTTCTATGTGTGTACTGACTCTGAATGTTCAGAGTTTAAAAACAAACGCAGATATTTTTTTGACAGTTCGAGCTCAGTTCAGAACAAATATTTATTATATTAAACCTTTTTTCTACTTATTACAGATAATAAATAATACAATGAACTTCTATTATGGTGACGGACTCAAAAATAAATGCAGACTCAAATATTCCAATTAATTATTGGAAACTAAAGCGAACATTAAACGAGAAGTGTCTATTTATGTGTGTGAGTTTTTAAAGTGAATTTCAATTGCCACATTTAAATAAAATAAATTATACACTTTTGTTTTAATAAATTATTAGGAAAATGTTATTCGGCGATACCATAAAATTAATAATAATTATCATTAAATATTTATAGGTCTTGCTTATTGTAATTAAAAGAGCACATTATAAAATTAATGGTACAACAACATATTGTATTAACAGTCCCGAAATTACTGAAGTAATGGGACGCATCCTATTGACCAATTTTAATAGTATAAATTAATGTTTTTCTATTTAAATACTATTAATATACCATTTTTTCTGGGTGTCATAATAGTTCTCTTGCATCACTTAAACATTGCACATTATGTTTGACGTTTCATATATTTTTATGCAAATTTCCACAAACCGAAACAAAACGAAACTATATTTCATGTTCCCTGAAATAAAATATATGATGTGTGTCAGGTTCAATTCCGCAAAAAGGTAAAATTTAATAAATGTTTTTATAAATAATTAAATTCAAATACTATAAATGCGGTTGCATATTTGTTGTTCCTCAAGAGAAAAATTCATATATATATATTTTTTTAAGTAAAAAAAAATATAAAAAAAAATTGTCAGCGCTATGATTTGAACCGACGCACAAATATTAAGAATTAGACACCCTATCAGAGCTATGGATACACATTTTTTTCTTGGAAATTTGCATGTTTAAATAATATTAGCTTTATTAGGGCTGTATGAATGTTTTTATACTTTATTATACAGCTTTAAAAGCTGGTTAATAAGCAGGGCTAACTCTTATTGAGCTGTTCCACAGCCAATAATACGGCAAATTGCTAATTGGTTAGTTGTTTAATTACGCCAAACAGATTTCATAAGGGTTTGACTGAGGTTTGAGAGTTATATAATAACGGATAGATGGTAATAACCATCTATCCGCATGTAAGGCACTCGGTTTGCTGGAGGATGACAGACATTGGGAACACAAATTAGAGGAAGCTGCACTGTGTGATTTTCCATTTAAACTCCGGGAACTGTTCAAACAAATGCTGACCTTCTGTCAACTTTCTAATCCTCTGAGTCTTTGGGAGAAGTTTAAAGACAGTCTCTCTGAAGACATCCTGCGGAAAATGGAAAATGAGCTGCAGGGCATTGATGTCTGGTATTAATTGACGACGCTGTAATGGTTTTGGGAGGACAAGGCTTGGTACATTATGGCCTAGTCAACCCAACACGAGGGAAAGCTAACTATCCCACCAGAATTAGGGTCAGTGGTGGAAAATTTAGCAGAACTCACTGCCAACATATACCCTGATGTTGCCTTAATTAGAGAAAAATCCATGGATTGGCTATGCGTAAGAGCTATTTTGACCCCGAAAAATGGTAGCGTTTCTGTCATAAATGTGACACTATTAAAATTATTCGAAGGAGCAGAAAAAGAATATAGCTAGGTGGTACAAACGAATGATGCTGTTCATTATCCAGTTGAATTTTTAAATACGCTCAACCCTCCTGGTCTTTCAGTGCATAAGCTTTTTCTTAAAGTCGGAGCTCCAGGATTGTTACTGCGAAATCTAAATCCGCCCAAATTATGCAACGGCACTCGACTCACCGGATGTGCTCAGGTGAGTCGGTGTTTATACCCCGAATACCACTGATTCCATCAGAGTATCCTTTTGAATTTAAAAGGCTTCAATTTCCCCTAAAAGTCTAAAAATAAATCACAAGGCCAGTCACTTAAACTGGCTGGTATTGATTTAATCGATGACTGCATCTCACATGGACAATTTTATGTGGCCTGCCCCAGCGTGAGTTCTTCCAACATATAGATCCAAATAATAGATCAAAACTAATAAAATGGGCACCAATGGACAGACAAATGAGCGCATGAGCGTGGACTGAAGAGTGTAAAATCGCAACTCACATTTTACTGTCAAAAACATTGAGAGTTTAAACGTAGTTTAACCCACCGACATCCGTGGAGTCAATTTACCGTAATTATGTTACAATACAAACGACACTGATTTTTCATAGAAAAACCGCAACTAAAGAATCAGTGTTTCCATTCCATCGGCATGTTTTTTTCATCAGCTTTTGTGAATTCCTACGCTATGTACTGTACTGAGACCAACGTTGTACTGTAACTGTGCCAAACAATGCAGCCTTGATCGACTGGTTCAGTGATTGTTGGAGCAATCGGCATTTATTGATGCTGTCACTTGAAGTTTTAAACTAATTATTTAATTATGCATTTAAAAATTTGTATACACGGATAGAAAAGATTTGTTTGAATATGTTTGAATGTAATTAAAAAATAATACGAAATAACCATGTATTACGAATGAAATGTAATTAAATTATTGTTCAGATGGTAATAAAATATTACTTTGTGTAAACATTTTATATATTCCCCAGCAGAATCTGTCAAACTTATCATAAATATGTTACAATACAAACATAAAATTTTAATTGCATTTGAATATACTATTTCTTGGCAGTTTACTTGGTTATAACTATGTTTCAAAACGAACAGAACATGTTATTTAAATCTAATTATAACGTTTAAAAACAAACAAAAATGAAATTGGATTTAAATAAATGTATGTTTCCAACAGTCTTCTTGTATACGAAGTTGGCACTCGTTGAGCAGAATTTTCTATCTACGTCTATTTGTCATCGCTTGAAGTATGTTAATCCTTTTAAACATACTGAAGTTTGAAAAGAAACAAAAAATGAAATGCTTCTATTTTCAAATAGAATTCGGCATGGTTTTTTACAACAGGCTCCGCGAATTCCTTATATATTATTATTTAGGTATGTTTTTACGCAAACATACTACTTTTTGAACTGAAACAACTGATATGTTTCTCTGGAAACATATTCAGGTCGTTCCAAATCATGTTATATTTGAAACATCTTTATGTTTCGGTTCAAATATTTATTTTGTTTGGATGTAGTAATTATTATGTTTATATAAGAACATACACCATTTTAAGGAACAACATCAAAATGTTTCCGTGATATCATAATGTAAATAAGAGACAAGATAACCCTGTTTACAAATGATTTATCAGGCAATTATATATTATGTTTACATAAAATTCCAAACATACATGTTAATGCCTGCAAAATTATTTTTGGGAGAGCCATTTTTTGCAGCGAGTATGTATTCAAATATTATAAATTCCCATATATAATACTGTGCATGTTTAAAGATTTTTAATAAAAACTAATAAATTTTCAGGATTTCATTCCAAAAATATTTAGATATGTTTTTATGCAAACATACTACATATGGAACTGAAACAACTGAAATGTTTCTCTGGACACACATTTATATTCAGGTCGTTCAAAATCAGGTTTTATTTTGAACATATTTATATTTCGGTTCAAATATTTATTTTGTTTGGATGTACCAGTTAAAGGGGCAACATCAAAATATGTCCGTAAATGTAAATAAGAGCTCATTACAACACTGTTCAAGTCCCAATACAACCCTGCTTACATAGGATTTATCAGGCAATTAATAAGTTTACACCAAATTCCAAACATACATGTTTGTGAAATTATGTTTGGGAGAGCCCTTTGTTTGAGATGCGTATAGCTTGACTGTCAATGAATATGGTAATATCAGTAGCTAAATGTCGTATCGGCGATGAATCAATTATAAATTATATGTATTGATCAAATTTTTTGCTATATTAATATATATATTTTTTTCTGTGTAGCACCTCTATTACAATCAATCTTGCCGCTTCCGCCACAGCAAATATGCTTGAAATATCTTCCTTTCTAAGTTTTATAGATTTATATATGTTAAGGGTATGAGTTCAGCCTTAGTACCAATGCCAACCAGCCTTTCGCTAGTAACCAGCAAGTTGAACTAGTTACCATAGTCGCTTCTATCCAGTTACACAAGCTAGGAACTTGCCAGTTAAACAACCCAGTTTCTACATAGTTATTTATTATGGAAACTAGGGGTTTACTAAATAAAAATAAATGTTATGTTTCATTTATATGTTATTCAAGAGTAAAATAAAAAAATTTAATTTATTTATTTTTTAATATTTCAAATATATTAACAGAAAACAAAATAATATAAAAATAAGACGTGTTATAAATTATAACATTATCGACACTTTGTACAAATTATAATTTTCACAAGCTGTCATTGAGATTTCCGTATGTCAGTTATTTTGTTGATTGCCGTAACGAATGCACGAAGGTAAATTTTGTCAGAATAAAACATGCAATCATGAGGATACGGCAATCGAATTTGCAGTTGCGCGGACCAACATTTCTGTTGTGGTATATTACGTATAGTTGAGTATAGCTGTCAAGTTGTATAGTTGCCATGTATTGTTGAATATTTCTGACACACACATTTTCAGATATATTTAGATACTAGCTAGACCTGTACACGACTCGTGCCAAGATTTTGTGAATTCAAAGACATGGAGCGATTTAATTAATATAATTTTTTTTTTATTATTTATATCATGGACCCATGCTAAACTGTGGACGTTTTTTTATTGGTTTTATAAATGTAGTAAACAAAACAAAAATAATTCTCCGCAAAAACAGCTTTTCTCATAGACAATTCTTTCTCAGATTCCCCATAGATTTTTCCCATTAGAAATCTTGAATTTTATTGTGGTGAGTTTTAGTGTGATGAATTTTAATGTGATGAATTTTATTGTGGTGAGTTTTAGTGTGGTGAATTTTAGTGCGGTGAGTTTTAGTGTGGTGAATTATAGTGTGGTGGGTTTTAGAGTGGTGAATTTTAGGGTGAATTTTAGTGTGGCGAGTTTTAGTGTGGCGAGTTTTAGTGTGGAGAGTTTTAGTGTGGTGAATTTTAGTGCGGTTAATTTTATTGTGGTGAGTTTAAGTGTGTTGAATTTTAGTGTGGTGAGTTTTAGTGTGGTGAATTATAGTGTGGTGGGAATTGTGTGGTGAATTTTAGTGTAATGAGTTTTAGTGTGGTTAGTTTTAGTGTCGTGAAATTTAAGTGTGGTGAGATTTAGTGTGGTGAGTTTTAGTGTGGTGGGTTTTAGTGTGGTGAATTTTATTGTGATGAGTTTAGTGTGGTGAGTTTTAGTCTTGAAATTTTAGTGTGGTGAGTTTTAGTGTGGTGAATTATAGTGTGGTGAGTTTTAGAGTGGTGAATTTTAGTGTGGTGAGTTTTAGTGTAGTGAATTTTCGAGTGATGAGTTTTAGTGTGGTTAATTTTAGTGTTGCATTTTTGTGTGGTGAGTTTTACTGTGTGGTGAATTTTAGTGTGGTGAGTTTTAGTATTGAAATTTAGGTTGTATGGGAGGTGTTACGCCTCTTTGTCCAATCCCGCCCATATATAGCCTATCATTCCTTCCAGCCCATACCGCATCTGTGGTAAAAATTTCAAGAAAATCGGATCAGCCGTTTAGACGGAGAAGCGGAACAAACGTTATTGCTTTTGTTTTTGTATTTTTGCTTTTGTTTTATTTTGTGCTTTTGCTTCTTGCTTTCAAATTTTTTTTTTGTATTTGGGTTTTTTGTTTCATGTTCGTAGCTGGTGAAAGTGCCGAGTTATATCGTTTTGAAAGTTTAGGTTGTATGGGAGGTGCCACGCCTATTTGAAAAAATTTAAAGAAAATCGGATCAGCCGTTTAGACGGAGAAACGGAACAAACGTACAAACGAACAAACAGATTTGTTATATTAATAGGATGTATTTCTCTACCAGCTGGACAGAGGCACATTCCCAATAAAGGGTCCGGATATTCCAGTTGCATATCTGTAATTTTATATTTTTTATAGTAATGGGTCCCAAACAGAGGGTATCTTCGACACTCAGTTTAGCCAATGTCTACAGAGCGCCGTATCCAGAGACGTCCACGTGGATGACTTCCACTAAAGTGAAAACGTCACCATTTGACAAAATGTCAATTCTGGCTTGAGACGAATTCGACAAGTATTTTTGTAGGCTAGTAATTTTATAGGCATAATTAACTGCATTAAATAATAAGAGAATTTAATTTTTAAAACGTTTTTATTAGGTTGCTTTCTTGTCTGTCCTATCGGTACAAATTTTGTAGTTGATTTTAAACTACCTTCGCGATGAGCTATTGACTTGAAATTTTTTATATTGCCTCGAACTGAAGATGACAATGCAATATTACCTTTTTCTTGCCATCCGGTTCATCTTGATTCTATCGTCATGGTTCCACATTAAAGACACTTTGAAACATGAATATTTTTAATTTTAATAATATAAGGCCCTTCGAATTCTGTCAGACGAAAGTCTAACTGATACAAAAAATAAAAAAGTTTTTTTAGGTGAATTTTTAGTATGATTTAAAATGAAACGTGGGGCGGTATATAATATAATCTATTGGATACTTAAAGTTCACATTTTATACGTTTTATATGAAAAAATATTTTTTATTTTATATTTTTTTTATTATTTGTTTTTGTTATAAACATATTAAATGTGAGTCCACACGTTTTATGTATTTCCAATGAAGCTATAATGAAAAGTACTTCCTTCCTACAAATGCTATGATAAATACACGGGGCTATTTAAACGGTGATCTATGGAAAGTGTGTCATGCAGATAGATAGATACTGTAATCATTTTCGTTTAGCCACTTTCTAAAAGGTGTGCAATTATATTAAAGACAAAGAGAAATTCATTGCTATTATACGAAGGAAAATGTTCTGAGATGAAAAGCTAAAGTAAGCAAACAGTTCACTATGGGGCAGAAGTTTAGTCTGGCTCGCCAAAAATCGGAAATTAAAGTTTGTTGTAGAAAGTTAAAAAATATTTCAATTTATTAAAAACTTTTGAGAACCTAGAAAACAAACAAAAAATAATACACCCTCGTGAAAAAATACTTCCGTAGGCTTGATTAAAGTCAAAAAATTGAAAATAGTGACTTTTTTTAACATTATCTTAAATTCATTACAAGGGTTCCTAAAAAGAAAACATATATCTTGTATGGGAAGTTGACTAATTTCACTCATTTTCGAACTTAAAAATTCTTTTCTACTAAAATATATTGAAATTAAATTTCATAGTACTTATTCGGAATAGTAGTTTCAAGTTATCGTGTATAGGCGCGGACAGACAGACGGTCATGTCTAAATCGACTCGAAAAGTGATGCTTATCAAGAAAATATATACTTTTTCATACCGGTCACCCCTTCTAAGATGCGCTCAAATATCCTTACAAACATAGTGTAACCTGCATGGGTGTAGAGTATAAAAACACTAAATGGGCTTTTTTTAGTTTACACCAAATTCTAAAGCTTTTCATGATTTTTTCTGTCCACAAAATGTATTCGTAGATTTCTTTTTTTTTACTTAGTTTTCTCTAAAAAGGTTAATTTTGTAATATCATATGAATCATCTCATTTTTCGAATTTTTACTATTTTTAAATGGAAAAATTAAATTTTTGAGTTCTTCTATCGAATTCTCTCAGTGCACCTATTTAAATTTTTAATTAACTTTTATTTGGTATAAAACTTTATCAAATCAGTTATTTAAAACGTAAACTTTTATTTAATATATTCGTATTCTGCGGGTCATTTCCAATGATACATAAATGGTCCATTTACTGCGCAACTTTTTTCTCATTTTTGGGTGTAGTGTTATCAACAAAATATCTCATTCCAGACCATTTAAATTATATGGTAGCTGGACGTGGCAATATACCAATCTTGTTCATTTTCAAAATGAAATCTATAGTACATGTATGCTTAGTTTGAAGTTTCGTTAAGATTGGCCCAAAACTGTATTTGTGTCGACCTACTTAGAATTAACTTACGTACCACAGTGCAGTGTTTGTTATTCACCATCAGCGACGTATCAAAGGTATTTAATGAGGGGGTTAGAATGCCGACTTAGCCAACTGTACACATTGAAATATTTCCTAGTAAAATTTCATACAGAAAATTCAAATGCAATTCTTTAAACATCTGCCGAGATTTCGACAATTCTCAAATGAATCTTATGTAAGAATTTGTAAAGTGGTTTAAATTGTTTTCGTATTTTCAAAATTTAAATTTAAGAAATATAATGAAAATGAGAATAAATCGCGATTTCATTTTTCCAAAAAGGTATTTTTTTTTATAAAACAATAAATTTCATAGTTATTAAGTTCAAATTCTGCAACAATAAAGTTAGGGTAAAAAAATATATAAATTTTTCACTCCTCCGGCTCATCAAAAATATGTGTTAAACTGTAAAAAAAATATTGACATATACTCACAGCTATGAGTAAACATTGCCACTCGAGAAATAACGATTCAAAAGAAAATAATTAAAAAATCTTAATACCTCATAATTAAAATTACTGCGCATATTTATAAAAAATTTAAAGCCAACATTAAAATTAAAATCAGATTTTTTGACAATTTGCACATAGAATTAAATGTCAAAACGATGATTTTAACTTTAAAGTCAACTTTCAATTGTTTATGAATATGCGCCAATGTTTTTATATTGGACATTGAAAAAAATGCAAAAAATCTTATTTGGCTTTAAACCCAACTTTTAGTACAACAAATTACAATGACAAATATTATTTGCGGTATGTATATTTCATATATATTTCTGTTACATAAGCCACTGCACATACACAAGGCACAGATTCTTTGAATAGATCGTAGAGAATTAAATCAAAATGTCTTTAAAATAAATACATATTACGTCTAAAAACAAATGTATTTGTATTTACTACATTGATGTAGTTGTTTTGTATGTAAATTTTACACTGATAATTTGAATGCATTTCTACACAAAATATAATACAGTTGTATTAAAATAACTACATTTTATCTATTTTATCTATACGTTCTGACATATGTAGTGAAATAACAACTCATGCTTTTAATTTTAAGTGTACTGCATTCTGTATTTATTTTACTTTGTTAAATTAAAAAGATGATATGAATAATAGCCTGTCAATAACACAGTTGCCAACTTTTATTTTCACGATTTTATTTCAAAAACCAAACTCAATTAGTTGGCATCACTAGTCTTATCCCATTAACTCGTTGTGATGGTTGTGTCTGCATGGGTTTGGTTTTATTCCTACTTACTTTCGCCGTCGTCTGTCATGTATGTGCACGCAGACGACTGTGGCTGATAAATATGTCTCTTATATTCATAAAATGCATTCCCCTGCCTATGTTTGCAATACTTTACATTTATAATTGACAAATCTATGTCGATTTGCCTAACATTTTGTGGGGATAATTGCCGCTGCTAGTTTCCCAGTAGCTATGGCCCTGTTCATTATACTGTGCAATGTTTTAATCAAAATCAAGATATGAATACAAACATATTTAAAATCACAATCTCTGAATTTTCCATTAAACTTAACAGAACAACAAATAAACCGTGGAGTAAAAGTACTAAAACAACTATAAATATCAAATACCTGAATGCATAAAATATAAACAATTTCAACAGCAATCTCCTTTGTTTAGTACTTTTTTATAAAGTTAATTTTATTAAGGTACGAAACAAATACATAAGTAAAGTATTTTTGATAGTTATTTTATGCTCTGGATAACCATGTATCAGTTATGTTTGTTTAACGTTGCATCCTAAATGCTAAATAAAAAATTGTTTAAATCCAAATAAAAATTACCGATTTTATAACCAAATATTTAAAAAAAACGTTTAATAATATTACCATTCTTTAGTATATTAAAACAAGTATTGACAATTAGAAGAAAAACGGCTTTTAAGGTTTTAGGGGAAACTGTTTTTCAACAGCACTATATTTTTATTTATATTCTCAATAGTGGATAAAAATGGCTTAAAATGACGATTGCAATTTTTTTGCAAAACATTACTTGTTAGGAAAGAACACCGAGTATTTATAATAACTCGCTGGCGCAGAGACTGACTGCATACTCAGTTTTTTCATATTACGCAACGTTTTTAGGAAAACGTAAGTTTTCAAGCCCCTTTTCACCTACTATTTATTACTATTGTTGAAAATAACTTATATAATTATTCTCATAATTGTCAAGACTAATTTTAATATTCCAATAAATATTAATATTCTAATACGTTTTTTAATATATGATATCTTTGATGTTTTTAGACAATTTTTAATCATTTATAGCATTTATAATTTAACAAAAACAAGAAAATGATTTATGGTTATCCAGAGCATAGTCCAAAATAAAAATCAAAACTTTTATATTTGTAGGTGTAGACATTTCATAGTCTTAGTTCAATAAAAATATTTTCATAAATTAATAAATAAAAATTGATCGTTCCTATTATTTATGCTTCTTTTTTTTTGCGATTTAATCACAAAAGATATGCTTACAATAACTAGGTAGTAATATACGAGAGCGCCTCTCATAAAATTATTAATCCAATATAACATTTTTACTTAAGCAAAAGACGTTTGACCGAATCTTCAAGCCTTCGACAGAAGCACGGGCGCCTGAGATGAACAAGACCCCTACCACTTCCACTTTCCCATCGGGTAAAAGGTGTCAGTTGCTCTAAAATTACATCCCAAGTAACCACGACTTGACAAATGCGTGGTTACTCTCCCCCATTGAGTAAGAGGGGAGAATTATCATTCTATATCTCCTACATATATGGAACATAATACATTTAATACTTTGTTACTATTTTTCCACCTAATAGCAAAAAAGTTAACTCCACATGTTCTTAGCCACCGCTAAGAATTAAAGAAAAAAAAAGTAACTTAAAAGGTACATATAAACGACAACAGTTGTTGTGTTCCATCCATATATGTTCCATATATGTAGGAGATATAGAATGATAATTCTCCCCTCTTACTCAAGTAACCATTGGCTGTATAAAAAGGCTTGATAAAGCTCTTTCTTATAGATAGCTGTAGTATAGCACTTTTAGTTAATTCGTTGTCTTCGATGAATCTAAGCAGTGGCCTCTTTTGGTGGCTTAAAGTCACCTGGACCGGATGGCATCTGCCCAGTCATGCTGCAGGAAGGTATAACCCAATTGCTACCATGCCTAAAGAAGATCTTTAGAGTAAGTTTCGCATGGGCATACATTCCGGACCATCACCTCTGATGCGAAGTGCGGGCAGTACTTTGCTTTGGTGTATGCTGGTTGACTCTCTACTCACTGATATTGATGGACCAGGAGTCTATTCCGGGGCCAGACGATGTTGCCATACTTTCCACAGGCTTTTCTCTCAATGACTGATAACTCTAGATAGTAAACTACTTTGGACAAAACATATTGAAAATAAAATTTCGCGACGATTGAATGCCTTCTGGCAATGCAGAGGCATGGGGACTACCACAGAGCAAAACCTTATGGATTTACACGCCAATGATAAGAACGTTGATATCATATGTACCGGTAGTCTGGTGGAACAAGCTGTCGCGAAAGTGCGTGACAACTAGTCTTGCCAATATTCAGAGAACCGTGTGTCTGGGTGTTACGGGTGCCTTTCATACTACACATGGTCCAGCGCTGAATGCAATCTTAAACCTACCACCACTTGATATCTTCATCAGAGGCGAAGCCATTAATGCTGCTGGAGACTAAAACGAGATGGTTCTGGTTTAATGTTCTTTGAAATATCTGTGACATTGCACTAGACACTCCATTAGACACCTGTCTACTGGAGGTTCCCTCCGATGCAATGATAACAGAAATATTACCTACAAGAAATTTTGAGGTTTGTCAACCTGTCATTTAAGACTGGCTGTGAGCCAGGTAGAGTGTCACACCGCATTTTCACCGACGCCTTTAGACCGATCAGGGATCTGGTGCTGAAGTGTTTATTGAACCGGATGACCGCAGACTTCATTCGCCTTAGGCGACAATGCCTCGGTATTTCATGCCTAAGTATATGCTATACTTATGGTTATGGACTACATTGCGGATAATAGATGGCAGAACAGGGCTATATCAGTTCGCAGCGATAGTCAGGCTTCTCTTATGGCTTTGAACAATCCGGTTATCACATCCAAAATTGTACGTTAATGCACATCACGTCTCAATTGTGTTGGTAAATACAATACACTGAAACTGATCTGGGTGCCGAGACACTATGAGTTTCGGAACATATGACAAACTAGCACGTACTAGATCAGAGGATAATCCAGTTGGACCAGAACATGTGCTTGGACTTTCTGCATCTACGAGAAACTCTTCATCACCTCTTGGGTCGCCTCCGCACAAGTGCTGAAAGCTGAACGAAATCAAAAGCAGATTCTCCAAGCTCATGACACCGATGATAACCAAGAGATTGGTCGCCTTTCTACTTTCCTTAAGTGGAAAGGTGTGCAGAAAACTGACGGAACTTCTAACTCATGCACATGAACGCAATCGGCCTGGCCGAAAGCGCCTTATGTTCGTCTGCTGTAAAGAAACTAGCACTATCTCTGTGATTGTCCAGCATTTTCGAGAGAGATCACCTCTTTATCACCCAATAGCCTTCTTAGATTTAATCATGAATCTAAGAAATATCATGAAAAACCTGTCTCAGTGGCTCTATTTTTATCCCACAAAAAAGCAATGTTAAAACCATTTGCAAAACTCTTTTTTATTTCAAAAGATATACAATATCCGATAATTTTAAACATGATTTTCTAATTAAAAACAAGAAAATTCTAAGTTTTTGATAGCAAACACCAGCACTTTAAAAAATTATTCAATTTTTTTTTACTTCTTCTCGAAATGCAATGAAATTATTATAACCATTGATTATAACCATGGATGACAAAGTTGATGCCATATTAAGAAGCACTTGAAAATTGTATTTATATCGAATTTAATTGCAATTTCCCAGATTATCCCATGTCCCACTTTACCTCAAGACCCGCTTTACTCCAGGTTCCCCTAGACATTTTGAAGTACCTAAGCTGAATCTATAAAATTTTATACATAATGTCGCATAATCATGGACAATTTAAATGTATTATATACCCTTCATTCGTCATCACTCTTCATCTATATCTCGCTCATCTGGGCCACCCAGAGTAGGGAGCATAGACTTCATCCGTCTCTGCTCTCTCCTTTATTTTTCCACAGCATTCACCATAAAGACATCATCGCAACTGACAGAATGGGATAATGGTGAGCCTAGACATCGATCGTCTTGATCATCCAAGGCAGAGAGCATAGACCTCGTCCATCGTACCTCTACTCTCCCCTTCATTCGTGTCTCATCATCGCACACACCAGGAGGGGGGTATTGGTGAGCCTAGACTTCGCTCGTCTTGGTCACCCAGAGAAGGATGCATAGACCTCATTTGTCTGTGCTTCTGCTCTCCCCCTTTATTCACTCACTCTCCGTTACAATAAATAAAATGAACTACTAACCTTGTGCTAAGAAGTATCGTAACCACAAAAATATTCCAATTTATTTAATTGGAATTATTTACAAAATCCTCCTAGGAGTTCCTGGGCCGAATACAAAAACGTGCGATATATTTAATTGGAGATGAAAATATTTCATTGCCTATTGGTTCTCTTGAGCACCGAAGGACCGTTTGGTGTGTATGCCGGTTTTATAAGTATTTCAACGGTAAGTGTTCGAGGTAAATTCATGGCCTGATTCCACCAGGTCATGTTTTCTCTCGTTCTACCCGGGCATCGAAACAAGCCCACCCCTTCGTAATCCACTCGGCTCTCAACAGAACAACGCATTACAGAGAGAATTCTTTCTTCGGTCGAACGATACATTTGTGGAACAATCTCCTTGCGTCTATTTTTCAAAACAAACATTCACCCATACTACTCCATGTTTCCTACCTCCCAATATCCTATAATCCTTTCATTCGATCAACACTGTGCATTGCATAAATAGGGGACATTCTCAGAGTTTTGGTTAATATGTAAAAAAAAAAAAATAGTAGAGAAAAATTCTTCTAAAATTTTTAAAATGTTTCTTTTTGAGATAGTCCGTTTGAAATATATTTTGTTTAAAACTGACCACATGGTACACGAACATGGTAAATAAAAACTATGAAACATTCTAAGTGAATTTGTTTATTTTTGTTAAGCACTTTTCAAAAAAAAAATATAGTTTACCGGCAACGATCTGTAAACGTTGGTAATTTTATTATTGAAGACACCCGTGGAAAAAGTGGGTAAGTACATGTTTTGAATAACCGAATTATGTTCATTAATGTAATAATAGTAAGTTATTTACCATTTCAAAAATACTTCTTCGACGACTTTAAATAATTACACTAAAGGATTAGGGTATGTAAAAACCAGATTTGTGTAATATAAATAAAAGGAATTTATTTAGTGAACTTACCCGTTTCTTCCACTGGAGTCCTCATACATTTTATTATAATTGGTCTATCGGAAACTTTATTATATTTTAACACTGACCAAAATTTCATTAAGTTTGCCCAATTGCTGACGCTCAGTTTACCAATCTCACCGAAATATAGCCTATACTCTGCTCGGGAGCGACTTCAAATCCCCACACACAAAATCCCCAAACACAAAAGCCCCAAGGTTTTGAATAAGCCCCAAACACAAAAGCCCCTAACACAAAATCACCAAACACAAAACCCCAAACACATAAGCCCCAAACACAAAAGCCCCAAATATTAAATTGTGAAATACATAATAATCCCCAAAAATCCATTTCCTCTATATTTCTGGGTATGTTAGTTAAATTTTGTTTATTGGTCAAAGTGAAAAAAAAAAAGTCCCCCACTTGTATTTGAACAAAGAAGAATCAGGCACTGTTCGGACATTTAATTGAAGGGTTAGGTCTATAGCTTCAATTTATTTCTTTATTCTTGGTTATCAATGAAAACTGTTTAAATTTGTCAATATTGCGGTTTATATTGATTAAATAACGCATGGATCTCAGCGTTTGTAAAAGAAAACTGAGACTTATGCTAAATTATGAAAGATCTTGGAAAATATATGATGATTGTAAAAACTACAATAGATAAAATAGAATCTGGCGTAGAAATAGTTTAGTAAACTTCGTATGCTGAACGGTACAAACTAAAATAGATCAAAGGAGAAAACATTATATATTGAAAATATATTAGTCACAATATTTCAATACAAATAAATTAAAAGTAAGTAATTTGAAAACATCACAATTTTGGTAGTACTTATGAGATGTTTCCTATAAATCTTACGGAAAATGTTATATTTGTGATAGATTAGCTGCAACTACTAAAGGAATAGGTATTCTTGTTGCAAATATATGCATATTTCACAGATATTAATTAAGATATATTAATATCAATGATATTAATGATATTAATATTAAATATATTAATTTAAAAGTGTCAAATATTTGACTTCAATACTGTTCAACTGCAACGAAGTGTAAGGCTCTAATTATTTTAAACCATACTTTTCAATCTTTGGTTTGCTAAGTGTATTTAATAATTATTTTACTCATTTTATTATAATATCCTGAATTGTGTTAAAAACTGTACTTAATACAAACAAAATTGGATTTTGTATTTGGTGTTTGGGGCTTTTGTGTTTTGGAGATTTTGTGTTTGCGGATTTCAAGCCCAACCTCTCTGCTCGTATGCTCCAACATACATATTGTGTCAACATTTTATTCAATTCAGTTTGGACGTCTATTGGGAACATACATACAAACATTCACACACACATATATATATATATATATATATATATATATATATATATATATATATATATATATATATATATATATATATATACATATATATATATATATATATATATATATATATATATATATATATATATGTATATATATATATATATATATATATATATATATATATATATATATATATATATATATATATATATATATATGTATATATATAGATTGTTGCAAATTTAATAACCAAAAATACTCAACAAAAACAACAATGTTCGAAAAATTACGAAAAATAAAAATTTGTCTAAAAAAATTTTTTGGACGACAAACGCTTTTAAATCGGGTGAAATACAGTATTGTCGGAACCACTCAACCGATTTTTAAAATTTAAAAAGTGTTGTACAGAGAGAACTTAAGTTTTGAAATTGGAGTTTGTATTTTTAATAGTTATGAATTTGAAAAATTGACTTTAGAAAAATTTTTCCTAACATTTTTTTTCAGATTGGCAATGAAAATAGACTAGGAAACCATTTACAATCGACATTCATCCGGCCTACATTCAGGAAGAGCTAATTGAAATTAAATGTTCAACGGAAGCTATAGGCGATTTGGTGATAATGGCCTCTGAACAGGTATGGATTTGCTATCAGGAAGAACTATTCAAGTCTTAACAATATTAAAACAAAATATCAAGCTCTGTTAGATGTGAATCTAGGATGTTCCTTAACTAATTTGAGACCTAATATCGAGTACCTTGTTAAACACAAGTAGCCCAAAAATCACATTCATTTATTTACATTAATCAGTATTGTTTGCTTAATTTTGTGATTCATAAAAACACACGCTGCAAAAAGTGATCTCCAAACAAAATTTGGCAGGCATCACATAGATCCATGGATCATTATACAAACAAAAGTATTGTTCAAACATATGTATGTTCAGAATAAAAAAAAATTAGACGTTCTTCTGAATATATACATGTTTGAATGTGAACAATATGTTATTTACATGTAAACATATTGATGTTTACATTTCATTTGAATGAAAAAATTTGGTGCTAATAACACAGCACAACAAAAAAAATTATCCGCTATCTTAGTACGATGGACTTCAAGATTTCTATTAAGACCTCATACTCAGTTTGTTTAGCTTGTTTAAGTCCTTAGATTTAAGTAAAGTACACAAATTCAATTTAAAAATGTATTTATTTTTAGTTTCGTTTTAAATGTATAGAAATTTACTAGGTGATCTTCATTTTACACTATTGTAGGATACTTAGGCAAACCCATTAAGATATACTTCTGAAGAATGTCTATGATTTATTGAAGGACAAGAATATAATGATTAAAAGTACCATCACAAAAGAAAATTTAAATTCAAAATTGTATTTGTGAATTCGTACATAATCTTAAGACTTAAAGAGTCAATTGCTAAATCAAATAAAGTGGAATAATAACATTATAGATTTTGTTTGACACATAATATATACTTTCATTGAATTATGAACACTATGTCTGTAATGCAATAAATGACAGGTACACCTTAAAGTTTTTATTTTTTTTGTTAGACTGGACATAACCTTGGTCATATCAATCGGAATTTTATGTGGTGCATTTCAAAATATTAGCTGAAGTATTTTACAGATCGAAAACTTAAATCTACAAAATGTTAAGTTCCAAAATATGTTGAAAAGCACAAGAATTTCCATATATTTGTATTACGTAATAACCAGGGCTAACAATTATATGGATGAAAAACTAGTAAAATATGTTATGGACCAAAAAACGAGACAAATATGGATCAAAAAACTCAAAATATGGATCAAAAATCTAAAAATATGTATCAAAAAGTTAATATATTGATATAAATGTTGTTTTAAATTGTCTCTCATGAAATTTTTCCTTGAAAAAAATAAATTATACAGAAAAAAAAATATTTTTCAAACAAAATTGTTTTTTAAATCTCGATTACAATTGTATCATATCTAAAAAATGTAATGTAACTAGGATTAAATTTTTGAAAAATTAATATAAAAACCCGATATGGTGTTTCTCACAGAGGATACAATGTAAATCGGGAATAAGGCTATATCTGATGTTTATTGAATAGCATTTTGCACTGCACCATTTTGTTTCTGAGTTAATTATAAAAAAAAACAAATGAACTCTTTTGTATATTGGGAATGAACTTTCTAAATCAAACAGGTCACTGTGACCTTGCTTTTGCATTACACCCAATTAAATTTGTTGCAAAACACAATCTATTGTCTCCTGTAGTGATATCCAGATATAGTTTCCTGCAGTAAGATTGTTTGATCAGTCAGTTTTGATCAAAAATATGGATTTATATAGAATAATTCAAATATATGGAATATTACCTAAAAATTCTTAAAATATGTATTTAAATATTGAATATGTAAATCCATATAAAAGCGAGCCCTGGTAATAACTCAAAATCTTGAGGAAATCTAAAAAAATTGAGTATAAGGCCTTGATTAGAATCTTGAAGTACATCGGAAAATCACACTAAGTGGATAAATAAACCAGTTGGGAAGGTTTGATCACAGGGGAAATTTTAAATTTGGTGTTATTATGATAGTTAGGATTATCAAAATTATAGTCGGTCTAAGCCGACTATAAATACCCTACACATATGTGTGGTTACCATTCAAAGTGGTATATAGGTCACCAGGGTATACAAATTCGGAAAATAACTACAAACTTTCAATCGCTGAAGAATTTCCATTCATTTGATACCCATATTTACAAATGGGTAGGTGTACCGAATTTCGATTTTTTTTTTGGAAACCACAAGTCGTTTCGCGGGAAAACATTATTTCCATGTATTTGAGCATGAAGTCAATATATATTTGACCAAAAAAGTTTACCTAAGCACGTATACAGTAAAACTGAACTGTAGATGTAAATTTTATATGAGTTATTTGAATATAAATGGTCAGATCACAGGTCACAATAAACCGATATGCCTAATTTTTTCGCACATTCAGCGTAGGTATATAAGTAATCTAAATTAAGAGTTTCATTTATCTAACTCTTCAATTGTTTAAGTAGTAGTGATTTCAACAGACAGACAGACGGACAGACGGACAGACGGACAGACAGACAGACGGACATCGCTAAAACAACTCAGGAGGTCATGCTAATCAAGAATATATATGGGCCATTCCACACCAAATCGACCAGCGGTTGGAACTCACCTTCTTCGATTTCAATGAAATTTTGGCAACTGATAAAGGGTATCGAGACATGCACTAAAAAAATTTTAGAAAATAATTTTTTAAAATATGATGCCATCAAAATACCATCTTGAAATTTTGTATGAACATTTATAACAAATTGACGAAAACTTAGGATTTTTTTCAGAATTTTAAAAAGGGTAATTTTTAAGGACATCAATTTTGAAGTGCAAGGATAATGACCACGGGCCACATGTTACCGTTTGGAAATTACAACTTAATTTTTCTAAAAGCTTGTTCTATTAGCTTTAAAACGAGCCATTAACAGAGTTTCTAGCATTTCTAGTTCAAGAGATATTTAAATATGAACAACAGTACAAAAGTTATTTTTGGCATTTTTTTCCAACTTTGAGCCACTGTATCTCTGGAAGTAGTGGTCGGAAAAAATAAAAAAAAATTGTTTAGTGCATGTCTCGATACCCTATATCAGTTGCCAAAAGTACATTAAGATCGAAAAGGTAAAATCTCAAATTTGACTTTTTTTGGTCGATTTGGTGTGGAATGGCCCATATACTTTTCCATACCGGAGATGCTTCCTTCTGGGTGTTACAAACGGCGTACCAAATTGAATATACCCTTTCACTCTTAGTGTAGGGTATAAAAACTTGAACTTTGACCAGTGTTGCCAGATTGGTTAAATATATTTTGGGAAAGTTTTATCATTTAGAACATTCTCAGTAATGTTGTCTATCAAAAAAAATATAACATGTTACTGAAGAAAAAATACTTACGGAGATTTCGTAAAAGTCAAGTTTTCCAAAAAAAAAAAAAAAAGATGGAAAATAAAAAAAATGTCGACTTTACAATTTTATATATACTAAATTACTTGAGATATTTTAAAACGGTTTTTAGTTTGTGATTTATGTGTTAATTGTTTATAAAAGTCCCATACACATATTTTGATTTCATGATAAAATGTACAATCTATGTAAATATATGTAAAGTAGTCTTCAAAAATTTAAAAAAAAAATCATGTTCAAGTCTATATCTTTAAAACTAAACAAGATATTTTCTCATGTAAGCTTATTTTTTTATATCTCAATGTAAGATTTCCATAAACAAAAGAATTTTAAAAATCTGATAACTTTTGGATTTTTTACATTTTTTGAAAGATTTTTCATGAAAAAATTTTCAACTTTACTGATTTTTAAAGATACAAACTCCAATTTCAAAACTTAAGTTCTCTCAAGTTCTCTCTGTACAACACTTTTTAAATTTTTAAAATCGGTGGTTCCAATGAGTGGTTCCGACAATACTGAATTTCACCCGATTTAAGAGCGTTTGGGCACACTGTGCGACATAAGAACGCAATGGTCGAAATCACAGTTTTACAAAAAAAAAAAATATTCGACACAATCAACAATGTTTAAAAAATTAAAAAAAAAATTGTTAATAAAATTTGAAGCACAAAAAGAACGCAATGGAAATCACCATTTCACAAAAAAATTATTCGACAAAAACAACAAAGTTCGAAAAATTTCGAAAAAAATATTTTGTTAAAAAATATTTTGGACGACAATAAGAACGCAATGGTCGAAATCACGATTTGAAAAAATAATTAAACGACAAAAAGAACAATCTTCGAAAAATTTCGAAAAAATGTTGTAAACAAAATATTTTGGGCGACAAAAACCATGCAAAGGTCGAATCACCATTTTCCAAAAAAAAAAAAATATTCGCCAAAAACAATGTGCTTTGTTTTTCTTTTATTTTTTTTTCCTATAGTTTGGCTTTATGTTTTATATTATTGCTTTTGTTTTTGTATTTTTGCTTTTGTTTTGTGCTTTTGTGTTTTTGCTTTTAACATTTTTTTTGCATTTGAGTTTTTTGTTACATGTTTGTAGCTGCTGTAAGTACCAAGTGATGTCGTTTTTAAAATTTAGGCTGTAGCGGAGGTGCCACGCCCCTTTGTCCAATCCCGACCATATTTAGAATATCATTCCTTCTAGACCCTACCGTACCTGTGGTCAAAATTTCAAGAAAATCGGATCATCGTTTAGACGAAGAAGCGGAACAAACAAAAAAACCAATTCTTGGCCAATTCTTAATTACAAAATAAAATTTTTGACATATTAATTTTGGTTCTAATATATTTAATATTGGTCCCACACACATAGAAAATAATTGTCGAATTTTGAAAATAAATATTATCAATTTCTTCAAAGCAACAAACGACAATATTATTTTTAGTTTGAACATAATATTATTGATTTTCTATGACATCTATGATTTCTATGATTTTCTATGACACACTGTAGCATAAATTTGACAAATACAATTTTTATTTATATTTTTGAAATTTCATATTTTCTCTCTTCAAAAATATTCGTTATCTTCGCGCGGTATCGTCCAATGTTTTTTTTATATGATCGAGCGAAACGCATCTGAAGGTGGCACGCGACATCCTCCGAATTGAAGGTGGCCACCGTTCTCGGCCACCAGATCGGGTATGTCGAGTTGCACAATTGATGCGGTGTCGAATCGGTCGCATCGGAACTATATGATAGAGTTCGTCAAGCCGAGACGAGATTCATCTCACTTATAATCGAATTCCTGCACATGAGACGTGACACTTGTGCGAATAAAATTAGCAGAATACCGAGCAAAGAGCCAATCTCATGACCATCATCGATTCCGATGACTGACGCCATTAGGCAGCATGACGTGCTGTGGAAAAGTCCTGCGACAAAGCTACCAGCAGTGATGCATGCTAACATGTCGGCGAACCGACCATGATGTCGATTTCTATATATTTTTCAAATAAAAATGTATTAAAATGTTAAACCAGTGTGTGTTTTTTTTGTGTGATTTTTTTATGTTATTAATTTAGTTCCCGATATCAGGAATATCGATAACAAATTTTCATTTGTTAATATCAATAAGAATTTGAGTAGTTATTATATAATAATATTCACAATTGCACATTTCATTTGTTTATTTATTATTTTGTTTTTTCAAAAATCGTAATTATAACTCGCATTAATTAAGTCAATGGGTAAGTATTACATATAACTTATTTTGTGTATCTAGTTAGTAAATATTTATTGGTTGTAATTTATTAAAAAGTGTAGTGCATATTATGTTATCCAAAATATTTACGATTTGTAATTATTAATTCATTACCAATAACTAAACAGTTTACATTTTGTATTCGGTCAATATATAAATAACCTTAAAAACAGCATAATATTTACAATTAAATTTTAATATACTTTACAACTATTATTGTGTATAATTAATAACATATGGATTTATTATTGTAGTAGACTTGTATATAATTTTTTATACACACATAACATAAACATCTAATATTTCAAAATACAAACTAATTAAACATTAAAACTTTAGAAAATTTACAATTTCGTAACTAACCTCACAATTTAAATTTTACATACATTATTCATACTATAAACTGAAAAGCTTCAGTATACACACAGCCATATAACATTATAATTATTCGTATATTTATAATAAATATTTGTATTATTTTATCTAAAAACAATTTGTATCATTCATTCCTTTCTAAATAATTGTATATTAATTTTTTTTGTGTTCTAAATATTCTAAACATACATATATAAAAATAATTCGTTTTTAATTTTTTAAAAAAGTTTTAAAAATCTAATTAAAATTTATAAAAATAATGGAAAAATATAAATATCATCTGGAAAGATAAATGTAAAATAAAGTCTACTGGTAAGCTAAAATGTATAATGCTGTGTTGACAGTGAAACAGAAAGTTATTTAAACATCATATAGTATATAGTTTTAAATTACATATTTTGAATAATATTATATTAGGTTGGCATAACAGCTCTGAAGAACTTAGATCGAGATGTATTCAATTAGTGGGACATATAGATTAATAGTAAATCCGAACGGCGGGGCGAATAGATTTTACAGGAAAATGTTTGCTCGGAGTTTGCCAAAAATTAGTGCTGTTAGAAAACTTTTAGTATTTTTGATTCGATTACGGGGCCTTTCCACTTGTATTCCAGCGCACTAACAATTATCTTTTAGCAGTTAAATACATATTGCTTTTCGAAGCGATTAAAACGATTTATACAATTAAACCTTTATCGAACTTGAAATAACATATCATTTTATTCGGATTAGATATTTGGCGGAAGAGACCTTACTGTTAATGACTGAAACAAATTAAAATGTTTAGCTACATGTTGCCACAGGTTTGAACAACCACCCTAGTTGAAAATATTCTAGGTTCATGAACGAGTTATGATCACTGAATATTTCCCTTGACATATTCCGATTATCGTTGTAGTCAGTTGTTAAGGAGTAAGATTAATATAGCTTTCCATTGATAGGGAAAAAACCTGAATCATAAACAAAAACAAATGAATCGACAAGTACAACAATCTACAATTACACATCTTGAACTGCCCTATTATTTTTGCTTTTTACGCAGTAATCACTGCTAAAAGAAATATCTTAATTATCGCAAATTTTTTGTTATACATTAAAAATTGTGTAGCAAATTCTTTTGTGATGTGAGGCTTATCAAATTTAACAGACAAAAACTGAGCATTTTACTTAAATTACTCTTGGATCTAGTGAAGAAGTGAGCAAATCCGATAGTGTGTGGTTATGTTACAAGATCCCCTCAATTGCGGTTAAATTAACATTGTATATTCTAACTATTCTGATAACATTTTAAATCTATGGGATATATATATATATATATATATTTATATATATATATATAATTATATATATATATATATATATATATATATATATATATATATATATATATTATATATATATATATATATATATATATATATATATATATATATATATATATATATATATATATATATATATATATATATATATATATATAATATATACATATATTACTAACAAGACACCAATGACAAATACACATTTTTGTATATTGTGTTAACAACATCAAATATAACTACAACAACTATTACTTTAAATATTAGGCGCATACAAAATTGTAAAATTATCCTAAAGACGGATGCAAAACTGAACTATTTAAGTCAAGTTATCTTCATTCTAGTTATTTGTAAAATCGACCAAATTTATTTATTATTTTAAAAATATCTCCTTTTCAATACGTTTCCACTCAGTCTTTTTGCATAAAATTCATGGTTATTTCGATTCAAACCATATATGCAACATTTCGAAAATTTTACTTATGTATATTAAGTAAGACAATTCTTTAGTCTGACAATTAACCCTATACTGCTCAATATATTTGCCAGGATGAAGTATTTGTTCTTACGACAAAATATATTTAATTAAAATTAATTTGATATATTCAGATAAATATCGCAGTATGATCAATATAGGTTTAACGTAAACTTGCTAGGGTTAAATATTTCTCGTTCAATGTCATTTTTATATTATTCAAATATATTCATTAACGGTTAATCCTGATTTTTGCGTGTTAGACTCTTAGTTCCTGATTTTTCCGCGTGAACTAAAATTCCACTCGAAGTTCCAAATGTTGAGACTTTTATATCAAATTTTCCATCTATGCTTATTGCTTGTGCCATAAGTTTTGCATGCTCGATTGTGGATTCACTTAATCTGTAAAATACAAAGATAACGAAGGACATGTTAGTTGTACGTATAATAATTTAAAATACACAGTTTTGCTATAACCTATTTAAAATGTATCATAAAAACTGAAACTCTAACCCCCATATAACATAACATAAAAAGAAACGAAATTCGTTTCGTCAAAAAGTCCAGTGATGTATTTTTGTTTTTCAATTAATTAAATTTAAAACGAGGATAAAATGAACAAGTAACAAAATTCTTTCAATGGAATTTATGATGAAACGAATTTCGTTCCGTTATACCTTATATGGGGTAAATTTAATATTCTGTGACTCAAACAAAACGGAAAGGATCACTCAGAATAGAAATTTAACACACTCAAAAGAAATGCTGAATTGTATTTACAATAAATGGTATATTTTACGAATATATTGGTCGATATATCGGACCAATAAATTCTGAACCAAGCTTTCAAAATGGTGTTCACATATATTTGCAAATGTTTCGTGTTTTAATAACTGATATGATCACGTGTTATACCAAATATAATGGAATTCAACATCCGGCAATTATTTTTAAATTGGTTTACTGTTTTAAGAGTATTTTAAATCAAATATTGGAAAATCGGAAAAGCGATGTAATGCACAGTTTGCATTATTTCAAAATTAGCCTTCATCTTTTCAAATAAAATGATGTCAAAATAAAATTACTCTATGGAAATCATGTGAGAGCATTGGAATTGAGTGTGTACTTAAAAAATGAGGAGATTTTTGCGCCCCTTCCGATGCGTGACCGGTATGAAAAAGAAAATATTTTCTTGATCAGCAAAACTTTCCCAGTCGATTTAGAAATGTCCGTCTGTCAGTCCGCCTATACACGATAACATTCAAAATGCAATTATATTTATTTTTAATAAATTTTAGTAGAACAGTAATTTTAAGTTCGAAAATGATTCCACATACTCAACTACATCCCATACTAGATATGGATTTGATATTTAAGATTTCATATCTCATAAAGTATTCTATAAAAAGTTAGAAACATCATCTATCAATACGAGCTCAAAAAATTGGTGCAAAGAGTGGACTATTACGTTTACTTCAAGCGGTATATATGAAAATTTAACCGTAGATGTCAGTGTAATGTGAGGTATTTGAACATAAGTGATCTTATCACAGGTCAGAATCGACCGATCGTGCCCATTTTCTGGGGCAGACAGCATAGCATATAGTTGAAATTTGAGGGGTCAGCTATATGCCACGCCTATTTTCAATATATAGATAGTTAAAACATCATTTGATTGGTATCTCATGAAGTTAAATAATATAATTTGTAAAAATAACTGGATTTAATAAGTATTAAACCTAATATAGGCGTGTTCTGTTCTGAAAATAAATTGATAGTAAATCCGTCTTCTGTTTAGAAAAAAAAATGTTTAAAGTGTGTTTTGTAATGTTAGAAGTACTTTTTAAAATGAATTAATACATAATAAATATTTATGACTAGTAGGCTAATTCCGAAAAACCCGAGATTAAACGATGATTTTTTCGAGACTAGTTTGAATTAAATCCCGGTTATTTCGGTATTGACATTCCTAATGGCGATCAGTAGGTAGGCTTACACATAGTGCAATCAAATATTTTTATCATTAACAATTTAGAATGATTTTAATTTATATTTTATATAAACATAAACAATAACTCACTAGCAATTGAATATATTATACGTAGGTTAAAATTTTTACGTACTTTATATCAATTTCATATCCTTTTAAATCGAGCACTGCATTGCCTATAGCAGTTATGTGCTCTTCATTTTTCCCCGCCAAACTAATGCCCATCCATCGTAACTGAGGTAGAGATGATATGAAGCTGTGTACCAAATTAGAGTCGATCCGTTGTTTCTTTGGTCTGTCCAAAACCGTTATTCCGTCTACTTTCAAGTGGCTTATTGGGCTATTACGCATACATTTTGATATGGCTTTTAAGGTTTTAGACATTTCGTCAAAATGAATAACCCAGTTACATATTTTCAATGTGTTGAGTAGTCTGTAAATTCGTTATTTTTAAATTAATAATGTAATAATGTTAGTCTTAATTTATTATACCCGAAATGACTATGCAAATTTTGAAAGAAACTTATAATGCATTTGTCGTCAAGAATTAGCGGTGTTGTGTGGGCATTTCCTAATCCCGATCGTGCTGGTGCTGAGAGATCAAGTTCACGAAGACAAGGGAATCCTCCGATATATTGTAGTAGTTGTGGACCTCGCATGATAGCAGCATCTGCCAAGGTAGCTTGTGCTCCTGCTAGTTTTAAGACAACAACTGATCGCGACTCAAACGCTCTGGAAATCTTTGTTTCGGTTTTTAAAAATCCGATTTGTAATCTACAATTGGCCAAACTTAATTCTCTGACACATGTAAGAGATAAAAAGGCTCTAAGAATTGAAAGTGTTGATGAGTTCTGTAAATGTAATAGTATAAAACAATATCAAATAAAACAATAAATATCATTTGAAGTTTACCTCAAGACGGAAACTCCAGCCATCCAGACTCAATAACCGCAGAGTTGAAGAACTGGTTAAAGCTCTCGCACACATCGCGATTGCCGAGTCCTCGAGACATAAACGTGGAGAACCAATGCTCAGCATTTGTAAACAGGAAGATTCGCTAGCACCTAAGATGGATGGTAGGATTTCACTTAAACGAGACGAGCCCTCTAGCTTTAGAGTATGTAATGTGTTGGAAATGCGCACTGTTTCTCCCAGACACATGGAGTCTTCTAAAGATAATTGAGCCTTGCTTAAATCCAATCCGTGCAGTTTAGAATAAGAATCCCGAGCAGCAAATAATAAGTCATGAAGAGTTCCCGAATTATGCGGACCTCCGTCACATGCTGGAGTAGGGTACCATGTTTTTGAGACGACTGAATCGCATGAACGTTTGTCTAGCGATTGTTCCAGAGGCTGTCTTGGTAAAGTTGCAGACCTACCAAGAGAGGACTGTGGAACGAACACTCCGCGAGGAAGAGACGAAAATACTCCAGGTGCATATGATCGTGGTGATGGTACTCCGGGCAGTGATCCTTGCTTAATGATCCCGGAAGTTCCTGTGCTACTTCCGCTTCCAGAACCTGAAAAAAGTAAGTTTTTTTTTCATTACAGTTCACCAAGTAGTTCGGCAAAACTTACCCATGCTTACACCACTTGAAGATGGTGGGTCATCTCTAGCACCCCAACATGAGGGTAATGATAAGAAACTGATTGGTCTTGAATTTAGTAATGAAGCAAGCGCTGTTATAGCTCCCCGTTCGCATCTAAGATGAGGAAATGATAGCCTTGTCACATTACTGCATTTTTCCAGTGTGGTGCATATTTGCACTAACTGCGATGTACTCAATGATAAATCTAGCAACAAGAAACTGAGCCTAGGCTGACGTGGTATAGTTCGACATAACGATGCTACCACTGACTGTAACTTTAGAATGGGAGGCTCTTCTTCCAATAAAGTCAGAACTAGTTCAAAGTTTTCCAATCGTGGCTTTAATAATAACTTTGATATGCAATTAGCTAAGTAACTGATTTCTGAATCTTTAACATCCATTTCGATCAGCGATGTTAACCGCAGGGTTGATACACTTTCATTTAATATTATTGAATCCAAAAATATTTCTATGGCCTTCCGGGATTCCTGCACGTTATGCTTTTCTAATTGATAAATTACCTCTAAGTTTTTAAGAGTACATGTATTGCTTTTCAAAGCCATTCCCCAACCCATTAGATCGGTCGGAACAGATCGTACTTGTACCCATAGCGGCTTCGTTTCCAGCGGAGATATAGGCGGATGTTTTGATATACCCAATATATCACAGAGCGCGGCCATGTTACCATCTGTATGGCCTCCAGCTAACGATAGCGTAAAAACAATTTGTGGTGTTAGCCAAAGTGGTGTTAATCTCGATAGAAGTATGTGCGCCCGTTCGCCCAGAAGAGTCATTGAAAACTTCAGTACTTTTAGAAGGTCAATATCCAATTCATCAGCAACAGCCATACCTGTTATCTCGGCAGCTAAAAGTCCAGGCCGAGATGCCAATGACGTAATGTAGTTAGCAGCTAAAAATTCCATCATTCCGGGGCAAATAGGGCTGTAAACGTACTCACATTTTTTCTTTGCTGATTTACCGAATAATATATTTCTATCCAGGCACCCTAGAAGAGATGACTCAGGTATAGAACAATACATTCTCATTTCAGCCAATGTGAAATTTGGTCGCTTCATTTTTAAACAAAACAGTGCTAAACGTCCTAGTTCCGAAACATTTATGGCTGATGTTTCTGGTGATACACAGTTTAATATTGATTCAACGACATCTAGTTCATCAGAGGGCAAGTCTCCACCCGAGCTCTCGTATATTGACGTTATAGCTAAGCATCCTAAAGGTGTACGTATTACCTTTCGCAGGTAAAGATTTTCTTGAATAGAGTCTAGTAATATAGATGGACCAGCCCATTGACCACCACCTAAAAGTGATACCGATCTTCCCCATGTTAGACCATCATATAAGATATGTCTATGTATTATCGGATGCAACTCTGGGCAGCTAATCATAGACGTCGTTATGATTACACGACATTCGGGAAAAAGTTTTCCATCAAGCAAATCATGGACATCCATTGGATAATGGTTTTTACAGTTTCCTCCTCCTATCGATGTATTTGATTTACTCTTTTTCGGTGTTCCCCCACTGTTTGAGGGATTACCAAGCCTTTGACCATCATAACCATCAAGAATAATAAGTAATTTTGGTCCTAAAGCTCCTAATGAATTCCATGCTGTACTAAAGCCGCCTGTGCCATTGGAAAATGGGTTTAGTGGGCCTTTCGGTAGCAATTCCTAATAAATAAAAAAATATAAATATTATTAATTACTTTTAAATTTATTCTTTATTCTTTTTAATTATTAAAAAAATTGTATGTAAGGACTAATCCCAGAATTTATCCAATTATGTATGTTTGTATATATTAATGTATGTATGAATACCTTTTCAACATAACTTGCGAAACTGCGTTTTACTTCAGCCAGTGGTATAAATAGTGCTAGAGCCACAGGTGTTCCTTTAGTCGGCCAAGGTGGTTCCTTTGCCCAAGCATGCAATATTCTCAAGCAGAGATTACTTCGAGAGGCCCACGCAGGACATTCAATGAGACAGCGCCTTGGAGCATCCAAAAAACTACCCTCCTTTGTCTATTAATATAATGGAAAACAAAAAAGTTAACAATTTTTATTTTTTAATTTGAGCTCATACTTTCAATCATGCGCTAGAGTTTTGTGATACTATACCACATCATTTCCAGTTTGATTTCAGAAAGGGAAAGATTTTAGAATTCAAAGTTGGCAAAATGAATTCAGAATAATCAAATTCAAACATCAGAATGGGGCCAATTGAACTCAAAACCAGTTGGGAAGGTTAGATCACATGGGAAATTTTAAAGTAGGTGTTTTTGTGATAGTTAGGATTTTTAAAATTATAGTCGGTCTAAGCAGACTATAAATACTCTACACATATGTGTGGTTACCATTAAAAGTGGTATATAGGTCACCAGGATATACGAATCCCGAAAATAACTACAAACTTTCATATTTACATATTTACAAATGGGAAGTGTACCGAATTTCGATTTTTTTTGTTGAACCACAAGTCGTTTCGCCGGAAACCACAATTTTCAGGTATTTGAGCATGAGTCAATATATATTTTACCAAAAAAAGTTTACCTTAGCACGTATACAGTAAAATTGATCTGTAGATATATCTAAAGTTTCATTGCTCTAGCTCTTCTACTTTTTCTGTAATCGTGATTTCAACAGACAGACGGACATCGCTAAATCGACTCAGGATCATGTTGATCAAGAATATATATACTTTTCCATACCGGATATGCTTCCTTCTGGGTGTAACAAACGGCGTACCAAACTGAATATACCCTTTCACTCTTAGTGTAGGGTATAAAAATGATTTCAGAATTGTACATATGGAATTCATAAAAGTAAAATTTTGATTATAAATAGACAAATTCAATTCAGGAATGGTATCAACGTAGTTTGAGCATGTCTGAATATTCAATTTTAATACATTCAATATTTTTATTAATTTCTATTTTGGACGCTTATCACTTTTGAGTTTTAAAATACATCGTTCACACATAGAAAATAATTGTCGAATCCGACAATAATTTGAAAATATTTTATGTTAAAATGGATCCACAAATATTATTATCAAATTATTGTCGGATATAACAATAAAATTATCAAACAAGTATTGAAAATAAAATTTTTGATTTTAATAATTTTATTATTAGTTTCATTTTCTGCTTTGAATGACATTTTACATTCTAAATTAATAACATACAAAAATCACACAAAAAAACACACACTGGTTTAACATTTTAATGCATTTTTATCGACATGCATCTGGTGGTAGATTTGTCGCAGGACTTTTCCACAGCACGGCGTCGCTGCCTCATGGCGTCAGTCATCGGAATCTAGGACGGTCATGAGATTGGCTCTTTGCTCGGCATTCCGCTAATTTTATTCGCACAAGTGTGACGTCTCATGTGCAGGAAATCGATTATAAGTGAGATAAATCTTGTCTCGGCTTCATGATCATTCTATCATATAGTTTGGATGAGACCGATTCGACACCGCGTCAATTTTGCAACTCGACATACCCGAACTGGTTGCCGAGAACGGCCACCAGGGTCAGCTTCGATTCGGAGGATGTCGCATGTCACCTTCAGATGCGTTTCGCTGATGTAGTCGATCATATGAAAAACATTGGTTTGTGTGCCGACGATATCGCGCGAATATAAAGAATATTTTTGAAGACAGAAAATATGAAATTTCAAAAATATAAATGTATGCTACCGTGTGTAATAGAAAATCAATAATATTATGTTCAAACTAAAAATAAAATATCGTTTGTTGCTTTCAACAAATTGATAATATTTATTTTCAAAGTTCGACAATTATTTTCTATGTGTGTAGTCGCCATATTTTTTTTGTCGTTAGCCCGAAAAATAATGAAAAAATGTTGTTTACCTGTACAGAAACCAAGATTTGATCTACTGTCAACGAATCACTAAAGCCATGCAAAATCGAATTTAATCGTAAGTCAGGTTCTAAACGTGCTGCACATAATTCTCCTGGGGCAACAGGTATCGCCCATTGTGGAATAATTGGTTCCTTTAGTGACAAGTCTGTGTAATAAGTTCTCAAATAAGAGCTTAGACGAGCCTAAGAAATATAGATAATAATAAATAAGATAATGATTATATTAGTTTTTTTTTTTAAATAAAACATTTTTCAATCGAATTATAAAAGTAAACTGTAAATGGTCTACACCGAAAAACCATCAAAATTTATGTTTTATATCAATTTATTTATGCAATAAAAAAATGTGAGTTATTTTAAAACCCAAAATCAATTATTATAACAACATTTTTGTTCTTTTTTTCGGTGTACACAATCGAATTATTTGCTTTGAACTAAATGTCAGTTTAAAATATTTGTATATAACAAACTGATAAATATTTACTTGTGGGTCCCGCCGAGATTCTGGTAAACTAACAGGAGGTCCTGGTGGTGATGGACATTCCAGAGAGGCATACGATCCTGATAATTCACAGTCACTTCGACAAGAGGAGGCAATCTTCGGTGGAAACATCTAATATAAAAACATAATTACAGTTTATTTAATATTTTCAAAATAATTTGTTTACTTTTCTTTGTTTAAGTTTCAAATGCTATTTTTAAGTTAATCGCATTTATTTGTTACGAATTAAACTTCACATTTTCAATAGGCATCGTGGAAATCGGAAGTCCATGACCCCTAAAGGGGGTGAACAACCATTATTTGTATTGCGGTAATGGAAAGAGGAGGTCATCAGAATGGTAATCTTGAGAGTGGTCCATGACCCCCAAAAGGGTCGAACCCCATTTATGACTCTTTGAAGTGGTCCGATACCCACTTTTCGATCCCCTTTTAGGGCTCAAAATCAATTATCTGTAAACTGAATCTAATCTAAATCGTCTGAGATTTGAATTGTAGAAGATACAATTTAATATAGGTTGGTATCAACTTTTTTAAAATAAATTTTGAAAACACTCTGTATGTATATCAGTGGTTCTTCTAGATACAACTCTAATTTTTTTTGTTTTCACGAAATGAATCAAGGAATCAGTACACAAAATATTTTCAATTATATAACTATATATATCACTTATAATCTATATTACGTATCGACATACTTTGCAGTAAAAACACTAATTACAAAATGAAAAAAGTTTAAAAACCGGTAAGTAAATTATCTATGATGGGTTCAAAATTTTTACTATTCCATTGAAATCTGTAGTGAATTAGATTCAAGACTACTAAATCCAACCAAAACTAAAAAAGTTTTTACCTTTAACCAAAGCTATGTACTAAGCGTAATGTCGCACTATGGGTCAGAAACCGCATAAGCGTCTCATAAATACTTTAGGTGAAAGTCAGCGGAAATAAATGAAATAAACGATTTTAGAAAGATAAATTATTGAATTTTCATAATCAAAAACATTTTTTGTATTATTATTATTTTTAATATTCGAAACACATGCTCTAACATTTTTTTGAGCAATATTTTTAAGTGCCTTTTTTCGAAATGTTTCGAACCAAAAGTATATTATGTGATACCATTTTGGAAAGGTATGATATTTTGCTTTCACACATTGCTTTTTAAATGATATGCTTATGTACACTGTAAAAAATTTAAGAGTAGGTGCATATTTTGAATTCTAAAACTTATACTTTGGTAAAACTTTTAGCTATCGCGCTGAAAGAAATTTTAATGAATTTGTATATACGTTAAATAGTTATTCATAAAAATGGATGCAGAATGTGCGCATATTTGCGCAAAATATTTCAGAGCCGAAAATGTAAGACGGGTTATTAAAAAAAATATTTGTAACGTGAAAGAGTTAATTACATATAGTTTGTGTTACTACTTACGCGATTAATACTCTTCATTATAATATTTATACTATATAAACATACGCAATGTTAAAGCAAATAATTTGATACCAAAATCGGTAATTTCGTTCATGTTTTATTACGTTTTACCTTAATGGACGATATACAAGAAATTGCGATTTTACTACAGCTGTTATTCTACGATATTGCACTGAGCTTGATATATGACATTTTTTACATCCTCTTGTCCGATTATTTCCTTTTTTGGAACATAGTAAGATACTATAAATATATAACTAAATACAGAAATTCACTAATTTATATAACGAAATACAAATGTTACAGTTAAATATGTGGAAAATTGGCAGCTTTCAAATAAAAATGACGTTTAATATATGAATGCATATATAATAGTGCCACGCCCTTTTCCGATTCCACTATTTTTTTACTATCGCAAGATACAAATATAGAGTAAATAAATCCAAAGTTTCATCAATTTATCTCTTAAAATACATAAGTTATACTTTCTAACTCCGTCCATTTTTCCACAGCAGCAAGACATCATGACATCTATTAACTAATTGTATCCAAAATTTTGTCCATTTATCTCTTGTACAACAAAAGTTGCAGATTTATGAGACGCAAAAGTGCCTTCTGATCCACTGTGCGTCGGTAGCACAGAGGCTAGTGCGTTGGCCTATGAACCGAAAGGTTCCGTGTTCAAGCCTGGACTGGGACTAACAACATCTTTTCATAGAAACATTTTTCTATACCGCGCTACCTCTCGGCAGTCAATGGCAAATATACGAGAGTAAAACATTTCCTATGAAAAGATCTTACCCGCCGTTCGGATACGGTATTAAACTGTAGGTCCCACCACTTTGAGCACAAATATATCACACACAGCTGAAAGCGGTCTAAGTTTTTTACAGGACTGTAGCCTGTAAAAAACGTGTGTATTCACCACATGGCGCAAGATTTTAAGGTTTTTTAAGGGTTACGGTAAGATTTTGTAAATATTCAAATGCCCCTTGGGAGTCGTGAACTGTATTGCAAAATATATAAATTCTTGATCAGCATCCCTTTCTGTGTCGTTTAGCCATGTTCGTCTGAATTTATACACGATAACAAAAAAAATATTGGTCAGAATACGATGACATTTTCTTTCAATTGATTTTATACAAAAGGTAGTTGTGAGTACGAAAGTGTACCTAAAAAGAATTGTTGAAATAAAAAAAATGTTTTTAACATTTTTTAAGTTTATTAGAAATGTAGTCACAAAACATTGGGAAAAAAGCGAATTTTGACACCAACAAGTTCGACGTTAAGAAGGACTTCGTCTATCTGGCATCCAGCATCAACAACAACGTCAGCCTGAAGATTTAACGGAGAATAACTCTTGCCGGCAGGTGCTACTATGGGCTCAGTAGGCAATAATTACGCTTTACAAGTCACTCATTATGCCCGTACTACTCTATGGTGCAAAAACATGGACGCTGTCTTCCATCGACGAGCGAGTACTGGGGGTATTTGAGAGAAAGATACTCAATAAAATCTTTGGCCCTATCTGCTTTGCTAACGAGTATCGAATCAGGATGAACCATGAGCTGTATGAGTTATTCAATGACATTGACATAGTCAAGCGCATCAAGATTCAGCGGCTTTACTGGCTAGGTCATGTCGAACGAATGGATGAAAACACTCCAGCCAAGAATGTGCTTGAAGGCGGACAGCATAGAAGAGGGCGTTCAAATCTGTGTTGAAAAGACCAAGTACAGGACAACCTGGCAACGCTTGTGATTTCTAACTGGTTTCAGAGTGTGCAAAGCAGAAGCGACTGGCTTCATTTTAGTGGCCAAGACCGATACACGGTTGTAAGGGCCACTTCAGTAAGTAAAAAAAGTTTTACAAATTTGCATATTTCCGTGTATATTTTAGGATGATTAAAGGTCCTTTATTTCCATATATCTGCAACCACTGATGTCAGCATATATTTCGTGACACTTTATAGTTTAATTTAGTAGTTCCAAACCACAGAACTGATTCCAAATTTTGTATAGCAGCATTTGTCAAATACTTATAAATAAAGGCAATAAAAGAATTTTATAGTTTACCGACAGAGTGGATTAATACTTTGAACCGACTTTATATTGATTAACAATGGTTATATATTAGTTTTTTTAATATCTCCGTTGCCAGTACAATAATTGTTTCGAAATACCTTTTTTATATTCAACGGGACGCAAGTACTATGGAGTATATTGAAGCAGGGACGTATTATTGTAACCATGAACTGATACGGTGAAACTGCAGTAAAATGTTATTTTTCGTTATCAGTAGTTTGATTCATGTTAAATTTATTGTGTTGAAAAATTTACAGACGATCAATTTGGTAAGTTTTTTTGTAAGAACCTTTTCATAAACATCTTTTGATTAGGTGTTGCTAAAGGTCAGAAATCGGGACAAATATCTTGAAATCGAATTCAGATACAATAAACATTAACATAATTTCTATAATTTATCAAGATCAATATGAGATTGTAAAATGTAATATGAAAATTAATATAATATTATATTTGGACTTAATATAGTCAAAGTAATGCAATAATAAATACATTCATTAATAAAAACATATTAATCCAGATGTGCCTATTGTAGTACTGCTTTTTTGTTAAAATAAACAATTTATAAAACCCCGTTGCGCATTATGGCACAAAATGCTAGTATAGGAATAATAACATACCCATGGACCTCCTTGATCCCAGTATCCTTCAGTTATACCGTCAGCCCATTGTGATTCTAAAGGAAGCTCAGGTTCAGGTGGCCACGAACAAGTATTTGATATTTTCGGTGTTGATGGTTCCCCAAGGGGGCAACCAAGCACTGACTGCGGGCAACCTATGTTGACAGCAACAGCTCCACTTTTCAGTTAAGACGGTTATAAACTGTATTCACAGCGACTTAACTTATGACATGAAAATACGGCTTTAAACTATTTTAGGTATTTTAAATTCATTTCGTATCAAAATGTTATTTTGTTCTGTTTTTATTTTCACTATACGATTAAATTAAACTTGTATAATTAGGTTGATACACTTTTAGTCCAGGGATATCATCATTTGACCCAAATTATTATCAAAAAATTATTGCCGGAATTTTCGATATTTAAAAATTTCTTTACTAGTATAGTCTTAAGGGTTGAGTGTTCCTTTATACACTTCGGTGCTTTTAATATTTAGGGTACTGAAATTTTTAAAATATTGAAGCAGTAGAAGTCTAAATATTTTGAAATAAAAATGGCAACTTTTTTGTTCGTCGAATAGTTTGACATAATTTTTATTTAAAATATTTAGTTATGTTTGTGTGTTGAATTTGAAATAAAATAAATGCAAAACGTGCCAAAATAAAACTACCCTGCTTCGACGATAATTCTTTAATTCGATATGATAATGATATCATATGTTCGATATTTATTTTAAAATTGAATTGTATGTTGTTTAGAATTTTTTCAAAACATAAAATTGTCTGAACAATTTTTTTTTTTGTCGAAAATAAAATCATATACGATATCTCAATATCTATAATGACAAAAGTAACGATATCATGCAAGATATGTTCATGTTTATCGAAAACTCTATCATTTTCATATCATTACACATTGTTAAAAACGTTAATTCGACCCTATAAATGATATATATTGTTTAATTACATAATTACTTCCAAATAAATTGTTTGCAACATAAAGAATACAAAACCAAAAATCTTCTCCTCCAACAAAGTAATATAAGGCTTTGTAGTGCTAAAAAAATTAATTCCCAGATATCTTCATAACCTAGAAAATGTTTATGGATGAAGTGCGATTCATCAATGTAATTTACTGGTACACAGAGAAATATGATTTGTTGAGGCAATCAGCTAAATTGCCATATCGAATTAGTCTGTTGCATTAAAAACTGATAAAGTATTTGCAACAACCTCCTAATTTGTTTGTGACAACCTCCTAGTCGGTCAGCATGAGGTTGTGGCAACCCCAAGTCAGTAAGCACGAGGTTTTTGTAACCTTCAAGTCGGTCAAGATGAGATTATCGCAACCTGCTATATAAATTTTATTTAAGAATGTATTTTCCATATTCTTATTTAAGGAATGTTGTCTATGTATATGTATATAGATGCGTAAATATTTTGAAAAAGATACACATGTTTTATTTTATTTCTTTATAATCCAAAATCAAATTTTTTTACTGCTAGAGAGCAATTTGTATTAAAATTATTTATTATTTTATTAATATTTATATATTTATATTTAATTAATGAAATTCATATTGTTTTCGACTTATGAACATTTTTGATGTTTCTCTATTTTATGTATGTATCCATAATATTTAGCAAGATACTGGCAATCGAACTGGGAAATTACCGTTTGTTATTTACTTTGTTGAAACTCAGTTGTCGTAACAAATGCACGATTGATCAATTTTGGAAGAATGAAAAATCTAATCATGAGGTTACGGCACCGAATGTGCATACTAACATTTCGGTTATATATATATAAGGTACGTTAATTTCAATGACATGAGGTTAAAACAAATGTATTTCAGTTGCAACAATGAAACATTGGTTTGATTAACATAAATCCTTGTAAGTAAATGTTGATATGTTTAAAAATAATTTGTAAAACGATGTTTAATGTAATCTAGTCCTATAAAGACATGTGTTTCAAAAAGGTATTTACAAAGTTTTTAAATGGTATAATATAAGTAGTATAATATTTGCATCAAAATGAAATATTAGTAAAACAAAAATATAATTTTTTAATAAGTAAATGTGTTCTTGACTTAAATTTATTTTTGAACTTTGTTTTAAACTTTACTAAAATACTGATGAACTATTACACCGTACGACAAAATTAAACTTTTGACTGAGAATCCTATATATTCTTAAAGTACGCTAAAAAAATAAAATACACTTGTATCTTAGTTTTTCTGGATCAATTTGTTAAATAGCTTTATTTGCATTTTAAAAACAAGAGCATATGAAATTTTTGTTGGAATATTTGAAAAAATATGGATGTACTTCAAAGCTAAGACAGCACCTAATATGAATATGAAAATAGTTGTCTGACATTAATTAGTTTACAGCTTTTATTTGTATTTAATTAACTTAAATTGATTTTTAAAATATCTAATAGTACCATTTCAAATGGGAATAAAACCTTTAAATTAATTGATATTGGAATACCGTTTTCATTTCAGAGATCGCAGCTACAAAATAAGTTCCGTGAAAAAATAAAACATTATTATGAAAATATGACAAGTATTTGCAACGAAAATAAAAACAGTAAACGAATTGTTCTAAACAAACTGGCTACACACAAATTCTTAGAATGATCTCTAATTTTACGTCCAGGTCGATTTTGAGTAAAAGATGGAGTATTCGACACCGGTGCCCATTTTTTATAAGGAACTTTTTTTTAATATTTAATCTCTAAGCCTAGACATCGAATATTTTATTAAAAATTCAGAAAATGCTTTAAACTAATTGACCGTCAAAATAAAATATAAATATAGAGAACGTATTTAAATACAAATAATAATGAAATAAATAATTATTCGTGAAAATTCGAAAAAAAAAACAAAATATGCAATACATATAAAATTAAATGTGTTTTCGCAAATAGATATATCTGTGCAGATTTTTTTATGTGATTGAATATAAAAATAAAGTAAAATATAACCTCTACCATTGAAAAAATGTATTGATAACTGGCTGCTACTCTGACATTGCAAGTATAATTTATATTTATTGTATTGAGCTCACATTACTGAGTAACATTACTGAGTATAACATAATAATTTATTTTAAAACTTTATGTGTGGATTATTAAGAGGAATACACTCTCTCCATATGTCAATTGAATATACAAAAGATACACGCATAAAAAATTATACAAATCTTTGATCCATTAGTTATATGATTATGTTAACCGAGGTCGCGTATTGGCCGAATTATAGGCTACAATGTCCGTAAACTTTTGAACCCAATGTGCACGATATTATTAAGGAATTATTAAACATTCATTTATATAGAAAGTTAATCATTTTATAATATTCATATTTGCTTAATTTGCACACTATCTATCGTAGCATTTAACCATTTGATACAAATAACATGTGGATACTTTTTATTGGTGGTTTGTCATGCAAAATTATTTTATTTGAAACCGGAAAATGTAACACTTTTCACATCTAAAATAAGATTCCCAAAAAATTGTGAAAATATAAGAATAGATTTGGTTTTAATTTAGCACTTCAAGAAAACCGAACGATATCTTCAGAGCTCAAAAATCAACTGAGAGAATGCAATAGACAATGTATCTGAAAAGCTGCACAACTTAACGAATATTTTACTTATACTAACTCAAAGAGAAAAGCATATGCGCAAAAGAGATATCATCGCTCAATAAAAATAACTACCGGCTTTTCTCAATGCCGCTACAAGGAAGGATACACAAAACAATTTGCGAAATGTTTGTAGATAAAAAATACTCTTGTTTTGAGGACCACGTCAGTGTTGCATTTTGAGAAAATAAAAATGTATCATCAAAAAATAAAGGTTTAAAATAAAAACGTACTTTTCTCAAAAAAAAAAATGTTGATTTTCAAAATTTATAAACGTATGTATCACAAAAATGTATCACAAAACGTTTCACAAATCAGAAGATACAATATTACTCTGTCAGATCCAGTAATAGTATGATTGCTAAGATAATGGTTAATTGTCAGAATAATTGATATTTCATCCACTCAGAAGAAAATTTCCAATTAAGTACTTAATGGCAAGACCATTGATTGATTTAATGGATCATGTATTAATAGTAAAAAGTTTTCTAATTAATTTGATAGTATTCAAAAAATTCAGTTCCATTAACTGAAATATTTTAATATTATTAAAACATAAACACGAGTAGAAACATGTTCGTATTGCACGTCATTCAAAATGATCGCATGCATTGTTTGTAATAATTAACATAATTGAACGCGAAATTGGTGAGGACTCAATGAATTTACAAATATTACATCGAACTTCTATTATGGCAACAAACTCAAAAATAAATGAATACTCAAGTATTAAAATCTATTATTGGAAACTGAAGCGAACATTAAATGTGTTGTAAGCTTTTGCAATGAAAACTGTATATTTATGGGTGCGTTTATTTAGATGTGAATTATAAGTGCATTCTTGTTTTAATAACGTAGTTTTTTACTATTAAAAATAGTCAATAGGATAAATTATTATTTTAATCGGAAAATACCATTAAATACTAGAAAATACCATGACACTGCCATTGAGTTTATATGAAAAGATTTATTTTTTGTATCCTATAAATCAATAATTGTCCTATTGACCAATTTCAATGGGATTTGAGGGAATTTTTTTCTGGGTGTAAGGATAATCTAATCCGACTATACCATAAAATTAATAATACATATCATTAAATATTTATATGTCCTGCTTATTGTAGGATTATATTATAAAATTTATGGTACACAAACATATTGTATTAAAAGTTTGAATATTAATGAACTAATGGTACGCATCCTATTAACCAATTTGATTATTATAAGTAATTGTTTTTCTATGGAAATATTGTTAATTTACCAAGTTTTTATGTGGGTGTACTATTATCAAATAGCTAGACTAGACTAGAATAGCTAATTGTTACAGTAAAAATTAAGGATTCCTTATTTGTTATGATCATTATTATGGTATTCTCAAAATTTAAAACATTGATTGAGATGATTGGGACAAAACTGTAATTCAATTATAAATGATTGGTAGAAGTACACGAAAGAAAATAAACTAAAAACCCTGAACAGGAATTCATCTCCAATGCGAAGCAGCAGTATTGCACTAATATCAAGAAGTTGTTTAAATTTAATTCAATTTAAATGATATAAATCCAAAATTAATTAGAAACTTATAAATTAAGTAGAATATTTCTTAAATATAGATTAATATTACAAAAAAAATGTCTTTAAATAAAGAGGTAATAATTTTTAAACTATAATTAAATATGAAATATATAGTTTTATATCCAATTATAAATGTATATATATATATTCGCCCTTTATCATTCGTTATCCAATGACACCTGAAGCAACACATACCATTTATGAACAGATATGATTATTAATTAGATTACAAATTTGATATAATCATATTTAATTGATTTGATATCATTTTATAGATGCATGTTTGTTTATAATTATTGTATGTTTGCACAATATTAAAGATTCAAACAAACGCCTGTTGAAAATGCAGAAATATAAATTGGATAAACGCACCAACTAATATAAAAGAGACAGCGTTAAGTGCAGACTCGACGAAGGTCTCTCTGAGATTTTTCTCACATGAACTATTGGGAACACTCATAGCCTACGTTAAATGTTCCAATGCGTGTTATTTCGTTTTTGGATAAAATAATGGACTCGATTTGTTGTTCATTCCTTTCGCATCTTGATTCCGTGCAGTGCAGCTTTGACCCCGTTTAGGTAAATTCATTAAATATGGGCTATTGTATATTAATTGTACAAAGTAGATTGGAGTGCTTCTAAAGATGTCAGTTAATGTATACGCGGAGATGAAAGTCATGCACATTTTTTTAAATAATGCATGTTCCAACTTCAAAACGTGTTTTTTGCTGTTCTAGAATTTAATTGTGCAATATAAAAAAACATCGTTATTTCTGACAAAATTATTAAAAAATTATAATGTTTGTCTTATAATGATATCTGCTATAAATATCCGTAAAAAGAAATGTTGGGACATAAATGGGATTTGGCTCCCATTTGGTGGTCATCGACCACACCAAAGAATTGCATGAGGCATCAGTAGTGGCCAGCATCAAAATCCGAAATAAAAAAATGTGGCTCATAAACTTTAAAGGCTACCATTGGATATCTCACGATGACCGCTATCGATTTCGGGTAGCTGCCTATCTGACCGAGTATACCCGTATTAAATACAACATGAGATGACGTTTAAAGTAGATATGTGGTTCCGATACAAAGTTATAAAAAGAAGTAAAAAAAAAAATTGGACCAAAATGGTTTTAACCTAACAGCAATCCAATATTATTAATTTTCGCACTGTAAAATGTTTTGCACTTTTCTTTCTCATTAGAATGAAATCTCCAAAGTTAACTGCAGTGATAGCACTCTATTATTATAATAGGAAATCTACTGCAAACTATATTAGTTCATAGTATCATTATTGATTTTTAATAATACAAATCTTAATCCGAAAACCATTGACTTACCTCACCATCCAACACTCCGTACAGTTGACGAGTGCGGGGATTTTGCTGAAGTTGGAGTTGAATCTGTTGTTGCTTCTGATTCGTAATATTAGGCAGTGTTGAGTTGAGCTGTGACTCAGGAAGAGTGGTTTTTGTGTTGTCCAGTTGCGAAGATCTTTCTTCAGATATCTCTAAGCAGATATTACTGTCGATTGCGGCATTTGTATCGTAAGTTTCATTGAATGTATCAGTAAGTTGGAGCGTCGCATTCTGATGGTCGATCAGATGCCGGTTGCTATACACAGCTTTCTCGTCTCTGCAGGTATTGATGCCGACATCGTAGTCATGCCGGTCATTGTCATACTCGCCGACATCATCAGGCATAGGTATGCCTACAATATTTAACTGCTCAAAACTGCTGCAACTCGTTTCGTCGGAACGCTTTTGTACTGTTCTCGACCTCTGCGCTGCTCTCGGTGTAGCTGTCGGTGTTGGAGTGAGTTGGGATGAGCTGGCGGTCTGACATCCCAGCGACTGTTGCTGTGAGAGGCTATGTTGCTGACTAAAAGGTTGATGTTGTTGCATTGTGTTTTCTAATCTGTGGGCAGACATGTTTCGGTGCTGTAGGTGTTGCTGGTGAGTGTGTGTTGTTGAAGTGTCGTACGTCAGTGGCTGCTCCTCCTGCTGCTCCTCTTGCTGCTCCTTCTGCTGAAGTTGTTGGCACAGGATATTTGACCCATTATTGTGATGTTTGTTTATATTGTTCGAGCTGCAGCTGCTGTTTGAGTTGCTGTGCCTGATGTGCGTGTTGTTACTGAACGTGGCAATGACAGTTGCACTGTTGTCGTCGTTGGAACAACAAATTCTGTTATTAAACGGATGTCGTTGTGGGTTTGAGGGGGGAATGATACTGTGCTTGCTGCTGCTCCTGCTACTGTTTGTAGTGTCCAGCGGCGCCCTATTACACTTCGCTGCCGCATCCACGCCACGAATGTTGTTATTGTTTCCAATATTTTCCCAGTGCTCTAATTGTAATTCTATTTTGTTTCGCTTTCCGGACTCGTCGCGCCGGCGAAAGCTCATATTAGCATATTCTGCAGCTGAAGGTGGAGCACACGGTGGAAGTTGTTGGTAGTGCTGCTTTAGCAACCTGACATTTACATGACCGATACTTAGACCTGCGTTATCACCGAAAACCGCTGGATGATCGCTGGTGCAGCGCTTTAGTTCGTTGGCGTAGCTTTGTGGAGTGGCGTAATTGGGTGGGCAGTAATACGGAGGGCACTTTGGTTTGCTCTGACTCTCGGCGATAGCATCCAGTGCTTCGTTGTACTCTACAAACTCATGTATATCCGAATCATCGACTCCATCCTCTTTTTGCACTGTGTAGACACCGCTCACTTCCTGATACTGTGGCTGATCAAAAGTATTCCATCGGGTGTTTTGCTGTTTCCTGGTGTGGATATTCATATTGGAGCTAAGTTTTGAAATGGCTGCATAGCTCGCGTTACCCTCGACAACGGTGCGTGCCAATGCTGTAAATTGCGTTGCTGCCGGCATTGGATGGCAAGGATTATTGTCTGACTCTAATTGTAATTGCCTTGTAGTATTGACGTAATTATGCTCTGAAAGTATTGATTTATTGGGCACTGTTTTTAAACCGGAAACGTTATCATCAACATGTGCGGTCTCTGATGCTGCGATTAAGTTGGCCTCGCTCTTGTTCTCGCCTTGCAAAACGATGTCATCTCTTTTTGTTTTAATGTAGTACCAATCGCTTAGTTGCTTTTGTTTTTCCATGTACATTGACTTCTTACTAGCGTTATCCGTCGATATATTATCGACCGCGGATGATTTAAAAGCCATGGAATTGACTGTTTTTTTCGGTTCAAATGGAAGTATTGGACAAGGCGCCCACAAGTAATTATAGGGCGTGATGTGCTGTTCCTGATAGATATTTCGCGAGAAGTACTTGTTGTTGTTCGTTTTGTTGTTCAGTGCTAAAATATTGGACATTTCGTTAATAATCTTAAAATTCCCACATAAAAAGAAAAACACAGCATTTTGTTTTAGTGCTTCCTAAAGACGTTTAAATCTTTAATACTCTTGTCAGAGAGCATATTATAGTTATAAACATGGGTTTAATTGTAATACTATATCGATACCTTACATTCAAAGATCGTAACCAACTAAAATCAATTTTACAGGAGGTGAAAAAAGTCTCAAAATCGAGTAGTTTAATACGTAATATTGATTTTTTTCATGTAATGTAAACGTAATTTAAACAATATTTGTTGTTATTTTAGTGAAAATAATGTATTATATGAATTATTTAATTGATTTCGCCAAAAAAAATTTTAATCGTGACCACAAACCAATGAAAAGCAACATTTTGACTTCACCTGAGATATGATCTGAATTGCAGACGAGAGCCTAGAATACATCGATAAATGTTCTTAAACTTCATAAGAAAAATTTTATACAATTTCCATTGATAAAAGCCAAAGAAATTAAATTTTAACAATTCAATGAACTGCAATATCTGCAAACAAATATATGCCTGTTTACAAACAAATATCTACCTTGAAAAATCACTCAAAATCAATTAAAAGACTTATAAATGGTATTCTATTGAATAGAATCTTTAAAAGAATTTAAAAAGTATTCAAAATAACTTTTCAAAACTTGTCCCACTTTACCCCAGGCTTCCCTATATATTTTATTAATACAATAAATACCCAGTTGGGAAGGTTTGATCACATGGGAAATTTTAAATTTGGTGTTGTTATGATAGTTAGGATTATCAAAATTATAGTCGGTCTAAGCCGACTATAAATACCCTACACATATGTGTGGTTACCATTCAAAGTGATATATAGGTCACCAGGGTATACGAATCCTGAAAATAACTACAAACTTTCAATCGCTGAAGAACTTCCATTCATTTGATACCCATATTTACAAATGGGTAGGTGTACCGAATTTCGATTTTTTTTTTGGGAACCACAAGTCGTTTCGCGGGAAAACATTATTTCCATGTATTTGAGCATGAAGTCAATATATATTTGACCAAAAAAGTTTACCTAAGCACGTATACAGTAAAACTGAACTGTAGATGTAAATTTTATATGAGTTATTTGAATATAAATGGTCAGATCACACGTCACAATAAACCGATATGACTAATTTTTTCGCATATACAGCGTAGGTATATAAGTAATCTAAATTATGAGTTTCATTTATCTAACTCTTGAATTGTTTAAGTAGTAGTGATTTCAACAGACAGACGGACAGACAGACAGACAGACAGACAGACAGACAGGCAGACAGGCAGACGGACAGACGGACAGACAGACGGACATCGCTACTCAGGAAGTCATGCTGATCAAGAATATATATACTTTTCCTTAACGGAGATGCTTCCTTCGGAGTGTTACAAACGGCGTACCAAATTGAATATACCCTTTCACTCTTAGTGTAGGGTATAAAAAACCAATATAATTAACATTTGAATCATTTTTTTATAAAAAAAATTGTGGGAAATATGTTTGGAAATATTGTTTCTCAAAAAACAACATGTGAATTTTTGTACAACAAAAAATTTGTATTTTGGGAACTTGACTTGACTTGACTGGAAAATGACTTTTAAACATGCCTTTTACTTAGGATCTTCGATATAAAATAAAATATGTTTTTCAATTTCTTTTTATACTTTTTTAGAAACCATTTTAAACCAGTATAAAACCAAAACCATTTATTTCGGTTTTCAATATTGGTTTATTTCTGATATTTATGTAATCGATTCGGTTACGATTTCGGTTTTAAAAATGAAACGGTTTTAAACGAATATCGGTCACGGATTCAATTCATGATATTAATAGATCAAACCTCTGTGGAATTAAAATCAATTTTTAAAATAATACTTAAGGAAAATAAAACTTATCGTTGAACTTAAGCCGATTTTTAGTTTTGAAATTATTTGTCAATTCTCATTTTTTGTCGGTATAGAATTGATATATGTAATTCGAAAGGTAACTAAACTGGACGATATTTGAGATCCTCTTAATTTACTAATCTGATCATAAAATATTCATTTTGTAAATTTAATGTATTAATAAAAAAATAACTTTTATTTTCAGTAAAGCAGCAGAATAAACACAACTTTGCTAAAATTTTAAAAACCGGTTAAACCGATATAAAAAAAACGATTTTAGGTTAGTGCAAAAAACCGTTTGACGGTTTCGGTTTCTGGAAAAAAACCGAACCGCCGTTTTGTGGGACCGGTTTTTCACATCCCTAATGCGAACTGTGTTTGTAATTTTTGTACTATTACATTAAAATATCAATTAATTTCAATTGATATATCAGTCTTTATTTTTAAATAATATAATTGAAAACTTTGCATCGAACACATTTGGAACACACCATCGAATTTCATAATTAGTTTGCTGGCACTTTGCTAACAATTTATTTCCAATATTGTTATTTTGTAATAATTATTGTACATACATGTATCAAAATTTACTATGATATTTGGTTTTAATTGAATATTTTAAAATAATTCGTTATGAATATTAACTTTTTTATTTTTTTTATGAATCAGGATTTTTCGTGAACTGCAACTTTTGTTTACCATATAATACTGGCAACAAATATTTATATGTACTATATTTAGACTGTCCTGTAACAGAATCCATAAAATGACCCAATTTTCCCATGCTGAACAACTCTCTTCAAATTACATTATGACCTCTGTAATCAGCACAAGTTGTCCGATTTATGGCATGGTTGAATTTACATGGCACCAGTTTTTTGATTAATGCGTAGCATTGAAATTATATACTTATTAAAAAATCCTTCCATTACTATTTATGGTTCTGATTCTGATTGGAATTTTGATTAAATGTAAATATATAAATTTTTTTAATTATGAGTGTGGGTAGTTAAAAGAATATATTAATTTCTTAATGTAACACGTTCTTAATGTAACACGTTTGTGTCTTCATACAAAATATAAAAAATTTGGAGATATTTTCGATGTTTTTTATTGGGGAAGCCCGGGTATTGTTAGACACGTTTTGATTTTCTTCCAAAAAAAGTACATTTGAACAATTTTTTAAATTCTTTTGAAGGGTCGATTCCATAGACTGATTCATGATCTAACTTTTTTTTGCATTAACAGACTACAGGATCTGTGCGAATCGGAATTTTGACAGATCTTTCTTACGATTTGACATAAAACAGTTCGGTCCGCACGGATCACAGAATAGATTAACAATCGATTTTCCAATACGATATTTGATTTGAATTTAGCAATAATAGTTTTTGATTACATTAACATCATAAATTCACAAAACAAAATATTTCATAGGTTGGGAAACCACCAGTAACATATTCATAGTTTGTTAATTATATATTTATTAACAAACTATGTATATAAGAAATCCGAAGTTTATAATATCATATTCATGAAAACTTTAATGAACATTAAGATAACGTACGGATCTTTCCCTAAGAGTTATGATAACACATAAAACTAGGTATATAATAGAAATAAATGAAAATATTGGTAATAAATGCCACCCAATCTTCCCATTAAAAATACATACATTTTTCAATCTGAGGCAAGATGGAGTCCAATGATTCATAACTCTGTTGTTTTGTATCTTTAGAACCGAATATAAATGAAATATAAATCAATATTAATTTTTTTATAAATTACTTTATTTTAATATACTTTGGTAAAGCACAGGCGATGGGGGACCTGAGAAACTACCACAGCTAACAGAATCCAATAAACCGTCTAGACTTAACGCATCAGTCGATATATAGATTGAGTTTTTAGGGGCATCCTTCTGGACTTGTCTAGCAAATTTCTGAAAACAGATATTTTATAATAATTTATATTGAACAAAATGTAGTAATCTCAAATGATATTTGGTATATTTTTGAATTTGTAATTTAAGTTTATAAATTTGGTAAAACTAACCTGATGAGGAGCTTCGGATTCACAACTTTCATCGCTGCTAGAGAATGATGAGGAAGTACACAGATTCCTAGTATGACACGTACAATCTTGAGGAGTTCGGTGATTGCGGAAATGTTTATCGTTATTATTGCGATGGTGAACACCTTTGGACACGAAACTGCGTTTAGTTATCAATTTATTATATGACGCACAACCAAATATATGAGTGCTATCGTCGACTGTTGAAGGACAATGATTAAGACAAAAACGATTTCGTCTTACTGGGATCCTTGAGCGGAATGTTGCCGACTTTCGCAGTTGTGACATGTTGTTAACATCATTCCAAGTTTTGTTTCATCCTTCTTGTGCATTAAACTAAAACTTACACAAAAAACTCAATTTTAATTTTGTATATATATATATATATATATATATATATATATATATATATATATATATATATATATATATATATATATATATATATGTACATATATAGTTTCTTCGGTTATTCAAACCGAAATTAATGATATGTTCCAGTGATCGTGCATATTTGCTCAAACGGGTCATCCGCGATTTTAAGTCAAAAAACGCTGCGTACATAGTAGTTGTAGTTGTATAAAACCTTTATATGTATTTTCCGGTTTAAAGCTCTAATGGAATGAAATTAACTGCTTTATACGCAATGCAATGAATTAAATCATGATTTGAGTATTAAATTGACAACTTACTTATTCAATAAAACATCTTGTAGAATAAAAGGTAATATATTTCCGGTGACTAATTGATTATAATTAGGCTGGCTATATGTACAAATATATGATTAACACCATTAAAATGATATAAATTTTAACTGTAAAAAATTATTCTAACAACGGTATAATGAATAATAAACAAAAATACTTAATATATTTAGTTTGCACACGCACGTTGGTCATAACGCAATTTGAAAAAAATCCCAATAAAAAGGTCTCGATGAAACAACAGAAATAGTTTTTGTTTCTGTTTTGAATTTTTTTTTTTACAATCATTTGTCAATTTTGTTATAGCATTTAAACATACTTATAACGTGTTTTACATCATATTCCTCAAATCACGGTGCTTTAATCAATATTCCAAAATATTTAAAAATTTTTAGTATGTACTAGATTTTAGTATTTTTTTTTTTTTTTTTTTACAAATTAACCAACGCTCAGGGGATGCCCCCTATTCATGCAATGCACAGTGTTGATCGTAAGAAGGGATGATAGGTTAAATGGAGGGTGGAAAGATGGAGTAGTGTCGGTGAATGTTTGTTTTGAACTTGCCAATATCAAAAATGTCGGGAAAAACAGACGCAGGGAGATTGTTCCACAAACGTATCGTGCGACTGAAGAACGAATTCTCTCGGTAATGCGTGGTTCTATTGAGAGCCGAGTGAACTACGAAGGGGTGGGCTTGGTTCGATGCCCGAGTAGAACGAGAGGACACACGACCTGGTGGAATCAGGCCATGTATTTCCCTCGAACACTTACCATTGTAATACCTATAGAACAGGCTTACACACCCTACGGTCCTTCGGTGCTCAAGAGAACCAATAGAGGATGAAATATTTTCATCCCCTATTAAATATATTTGTAAAGTGCATTATATGTTGTTACCAGAGATCAGTAATAACTATTATCCTTTATATCCATATGGTCTTTCACTGAGAGATAATATAAGAAATTTATCAGAAATTTATACTTAAATCTAAAAAAATTGGTCTCTGGTTGAGAAATATTTTTTATTTTAGAAAATAAAGGTCTTTGGTTGAGAGATAAAAATTTATTTCCTTAAGAGTTATATGAAAACCTTTATTTTAAATGTCTGTCTTTAAAATTCATTTGGTCACATTATTTGTTGTTGCAAAAATTAATAAGAGAAACATATTTTCGAACAAATTTTTTAACATTTATTATTTGGAAATGTATCAAACATTGTTGTTTTCATCAAATATTTTTTTTTATTGATATATGTTTTTTCGCCCAATACATTTTTTTATAAAATTTTTCGAAAATGATTGATTTTGTCGATTTGTTGGTATCGAACAATACGTTATTTTTGTCGCACAAACATTTTTATAACTTTTTTAATTTTTCGAACATTGTAGTTTTTGTTGAACATTTTTTTTTATTACATTTTTTTTTTTCGAAATTTATTGAACATTGTTGGATTTGTAGGCCAAACATTTCAATAAAAAAATGTTCCTTAAATTATTACTGTTAAGGTTTTATTTACATATATCCTAATTGTTAATCAAAAGTTACCATCAGTCTGTGGTGCAAAAATATTGGGAGTCATCTGGATTGAGAATTGTGCATTATCGCTTTTCTCAGATTCTCAAATTTTGCTAATAAGCTGTTTTTTTTATGACATGCCATTTAATGCATTTGTCATTACTTTGATTTATTTAATTATTATGATTTGAGGTCATTTTTTGTAGAATTCGTAAAATTTTCTTAATTTTAAGCAATCCTGAAGTAGACAAAAAACCAGTTGGGAAGGTTGGGTTACATGGGAAATTTTAAAGTAGGGATATTGTGATAGTTAATATGATGACGTTAGTAAGAATAATGAAAGTTATAGTCGGTCTAAGCCGACTATAAATACCCTACACATATGTGAGGTTACCATTCAAAGTGGTATATAGGGCACCAGTATAAACGAATCCTGAAAATAACTACAAACTTTCAATCGCTGAAGAATTTCCATTCATTTGATACCCATATTTACAAATGGGTAGGTGTCCCGAATTTCCATTTTTTTTTTGGAACCACAAGTCGTTTCGCGAGAAATCATTATTTTCATGTATTTGAGCATGAAGTCAATATATATTTGGCCAAACAAATTTACCTAAGCACGTATATAGTAAAATTGATCTGTAGATGTACATTTTATATGAGGTATTTGAATAGAAGTGGTCAGATCACAGGTCACAATGGACCGATCTCGCCAATTTTTCCGCACATCCAGCGTAGGTATATGCAATCTAAATTTCATTCATCTAATTTTTCAATTTCCTTGTTGATGCTGGTTCCTAGGTATACGAAGTCCTTCACAACTTCGAAGTTGTGCTTGTCAATAGTGACGTGTTGTCCAAGACGCCGGGTCTCTTTGTTTGTTGACACTAGGTACATCGTCTTGTCCTCGTTCACCGTAAGACCCATTCGACGCGATGCCCTCTCTAAACTGGAGAATGCTGCACTGACTGCTAGTACGCTCTGCCCAATGATATCGATATCATCAGCGTACCCGAGCAGCATGGAACTCTTGTTGAAGATAGTGCCATTGTGATGGAGTTGTGCAGCTCTTACAATCTTCTCCATTATTAGGTTGAAGAAGTCACACGATAGGGAATCGCCTTGTCTGAAACCTCGTTCGGTATTAAACGTATCGGTGAGGTTGTTCCCAATTCTCACTGAGCAACGTGTGTCGCTCAGGGCCATCCTGCAAAGCCTTATAAGTTTCGCAGGTATACCGAACTCAGACATGGTGGCGTATAGGGGACTTTTTATCGGACTGCCGAAGGCAGCTTTGTAGTCGACGAAGAGGTGGTGGGTCGATCTGCCTCTCTTTGATCGTTTCCAGGATTTGGCGCAAGGAAAACAATGTCAGCCTTGATATTAGCCGAAGAATAACTCTTTCCAACAGGTGTTACTTTGGGCTCAGTAGGCAATTGAAGGTAATTTTTCAGGAAATTACGATTTATCCGCTATGAATATTGTTGCCTTTAATTGCGCGCAATGTGTCGATTTGGAATGAAGTATTCTATGTACACAAAGAAAAAATACTATATTAATAATAAATACATATGTATTTGATTTACGTCCAAAAGCAAATAAATGATATTTACTGAGAGTTATTCAGGAACCTACAAAAAACATTATGTAACCAAAATATTGGAATTAGAACTTTTTGATTCGAGATTCTACACTTCGCGCATTTTGATATACAAACTTTTAGACTTATCGATTTTTTCTATTAAAATTGAATATGTTTTCATTGGAACAAGGAAATGTAATGTTTAATTTATAAAATATTACTACTAGTTTAAATATTTTAAATTAATTCAAATGAACTAACATTTAAACTCAAATAGTTTTTTTCTATTTATTTAATAATTTTAAACCAGGGCTCGGGAGGAACCGGTACCGTACCGGAACCGTTTCATTTTTAAAGAACCGGAACTGGAACCAGAGCCGGTTTTTAATTTTTTATGGAACCGGAACCGTTTTTTAGTTTTTTATGGAACCGGAACTGGAATAGTTATTTTATTTTGGAACCGAAAACCGGAATCGGAACTTTACTAAATTAATTAGATCAGAAATAATTGAATCAATTTGGACAATGAATTTGAAAACAAAAACTAATATTTATTAAGTTACACATGCGAACAATGGCATTTTAAACGAGTTGGGAAAGTTAGGTCACATGGGACGGACTTTTATAGTCGGTCGTGCCCGACTATGGAATATCCTACATCTTTGGTATACCTTAATTTTAAAGTTCTTAATTATGCATCTTATATAATTTATAAAATTGATATAAAAGTATAAAATAACTAATAAAAAAATTTAGAAAAATTAAAGTGGGCGAACCACGCCTATATTTAAAATTTTGTAAGGCAAATATTTCATAGATTTGATTTTAACAAATTTACTGCTAAAATTTTCAAGATAACAACCCGGGAAATAATGTAAAAAAAATGTGTGCGGATAACTCCCATTTTTGAACCAAATATTTTTAGGTGAATTCTAACAATATTTTTTAAATTTTTTAACTATATCTTGAATACTTTTCGAGGTATTAGTTCCTAAATGGTTATATAAAAGTGACTTGTATGGGAGGTGGGCGTGTCTGTAGACCGATTTGGCTTATTTTCAAACTGAGTTCCTACTTTTGGCTTTGAAAAAAAAATGTATAAAAATCACTAGGGGTATTAATCAATTGAATGTACATAAGTAATATTGAAGCAGATCGTTTTCGGCAAATGAATTTATTTTGCAACGTGCTAATACTTTGCTCTCAAAATTGGACATGTTTGTTGTAAAAATAACTTTATATAAAAGCAGTTTTTATTTATTTTGCACGAAAGTATGTTTTCTCTCAATATGTGCCAAAATCCTTTTGCAAACAAATGCATATATAAATGTGTTAGTTTAAAACATTCATTTTTGGCAGATAGGCCAAAAAGCTAGGATTAAATCAGAAACCCCATGAATTGAATTAAAAACCTACGTTAAATGTACAAAATACGTCAGAGTAATTAGAGGCAAAAAATTCGAGTGGTCAGCCGTGGCATATGGCCTACTTTTCTTAAAATATAGATTGTTTTAATTTCAGAGGATTAGTATATCATTATGTACAATAATAAAATTTGACGTGGACACATATATGTAATTAACCAATATATAAAGCTAAAATGGGCGTGTTCCGCCCATTTTTTTTTATCGAAATTCTGTAATTGTAATCCTCAAAAAAATATTTGTTTTTGTTGATATTCATAATTTTGAAGGTCAATAAAGTTGCAAACAAAATATTTGTGATGTAATTTATGTAAAGAATCGAACGTAGTATTTGATTCTGGTAAACATATTTTTTTTAATTTGATTTATAGTAATAATAAAATTTTCGAAATCGTATATTAATAAAAACACCTTGAGGTAAATTTTTTTCTTTCGTATGTTTTGTCGTATGATTTATATGAAAAAAAACTCAAAACAAGCGCAAGCTCAACGTTTCGTTTAATACATGAATTAAAATTGTAGTCACACCGATATCGTTTTCACCGGGAAATAAATGATCAGGGGGACTAATATAATAAATTTTAGCCCGTCCGAGCTTAATTGCTGCCGTCGTGAAACTGTCTCTTAATATTCTAAAAATTCTGTCAACCAAATTCCTTCGTTAAAGTTCACTAAGTCTTGTCTAATTTCTTAAGTGTCGGGTGTCCATGATTCTCCGTCCGTCTTACACCACTTCCACATACATAACCAAAAAATATTTGTCTGCCCTATACTCATTTTAGTGTAGTTAAAAATGTCCACATTTAATATATATTATTTTAAATATTTCAGATATGTGGAAATCTTTGAGATGTTTGGTTACTTATAAATAGTAGACTTAAGATGTTAAGATGTTCTGAAAAATGTATTAGTATACAATGCCTAAAGCTACATTTTCTGTTTATATTTTTAATATTAAGTGGTAATGCATTCTAGATTATAATTACGTTGATGAAAAATAGTCTGTCTTTGCGATTGTAGATAGTTAAATTTTGGCAAACTAAAATTGAGACTTCTATTTGAAACACTGATATGCAGAAATATGCAGTTTCCCATATACAGATATTTTGTAATGCTACAACCTAAAATACCTTTACTTACATTTTTGACATGTGTATCGCATATCAACATATCGCGTCAAATTATTAAAATCTACTATTAGGAGGTCAGGAGTTATAGCATTTATAAAAGTTTTGTTATATGGGACGTGCCACGCCCCTTTGTTCAATCCATCCATAATGGCTATATAAACGAATTGTCACACGAATAGAAAAGATTTGTTTGAATATGTTTCAATGTAATTGGAAAGTAATACGAAATTATCATTAATGTATTAGGAATGAAGTGTAATTAAATTATAATCGAAATTGAATTTATTTTTGTTCACGTGTAAACATTATTATATTGTTCAGCAGAATCTGTCAAATTTACCATAAATATGTTACAATACCAACATAACATTTTAATTGCATTTGAATAAACTATTTCTTGGCAATTTACATGGTTAAAACTATGTTTCGAAACACAGAAAATGCTAATCAAATTTAAATACAACGCTCGTCTTAATTTGACAATTTATCGATTGACGAAGTTGGCAACGTTGTGCAGCATTTTCTACCTACGCCATCTTTTGCCTTTGAACATATTGATGTTACAAAACAAACAAAAAAGAAATTGGATTTAAATAAATGTATTTTTGCAACATTCTTCTTGTATACGAAGTTGGCATTCGTTAAGCAGAATTTTCTACCTACGTCCCTTTTGTCGTCGTTTGATGTATGTATAGGGTCATTTTAAACATACTGATGTTTGAAAACAAACAAAAAATAAATTCTTGTATATAAAGTTGACACGGCATTTTCTGCGGCATTTTCTTGATCGGCATTTTCTGCGTACGAACAATAAAAGACACGTTTATTGTTCGTTGAGAAAACGTGTTCGCGTCGGTAATAATTTTGTTATTTGTAAATTAAATAAATATATAAATTGTGTTATAAAAAGTGCTAATAGTAACATAGTATAATATAGTGCAGTATTTAATTTCTGAAACTAATGTGAAAAAACCGCAAATAAAAATCAGTGTTTCGATTTCAAACAGAATTTGGCATGTGCTGTACTGAGACCAACTGTAACTGTGCCAAATATAAAGTGAGCCTGGATCGTCTGGTTTAGCGTCTGCTGGTACTATTGTGCATTCATTGATGCTGTCACTTGTTGTTTCTCTTGAAACATATTTATATTGGGGTCGTTCTAAATTAAGTTTCATTTTAAACATATTAATGTTTCGATTCAAATATAAATTTTTTTGGATGTAGTAATTATTATGTTTCGATTAGAACATACACATTAAAATGTTTCCGTGATATTATAATGTAAGTCACTGTTCATGTCTCAATACAACCCTGTTTACAAATGATTTATTAGTCAATTATATATTATGTTTACATAAAATTCCAAACATACATGTTAATGCCTGCTAAATTATGTATGGGAGAGCCTTTTTTTGCAGCGTGCATTACTAAAATACAATTCCCATTGATGGTGCACTTAATGATTTCTCATACAAAACGCTAATTTCTATATTTCAGATTTTCCTTGGGGGTTTTCCGATTTCCCAGTATTGAGACGAATAAAACAAAAAAGAATCATTAAAATCAGTCGATCCGTTCTCATGTTTGGCGAGACTAATTATACCCTACACCTATGAGGTACAGGGTATATTAACTTTGTGCATATATTGTAACGCCCCTTAGGAGGCGTGTCCGGTATGGAAAAGTATATATATTCTTGATAAGCATCACTACCCGAGTCCGTTTAGCCATGTCCGTCTGTCTGTCTGTCCGTCTTGCTGTCTTGCTGTCCGAATACAGAATAACTTGAGAAAAGTAGGAACTGAGTTTGAAAATGAGCCAAATCGGTCAACGTACACGCCCACCTCCCATACAAGTCACTCTTTCGGAACTAATAACTCGAAAAGTATTCAAGGTATAGTTATAAAATTTAAAATGTATTGTTATAATTCACCTATAAACATGTGGTCCAAAAATGGGCGTGATCCGCCCATTCATTATTTCCCGGGTTTTCATAGTGGAAATTTGAACCGTAAATTATTTAAATCAAATTTATGAAATATTAGTCTTTCAAAATTTTAAATATAGGCGTGGTCCGCCCAATTATATTTTTCAATTTTTTTTTTTAGTTGTTTATACTTTTATATAATTTTTGGGGATATAAGACGTAAATTTCTGATTTATGAATAATATTCTGAGGGTGGGGATGTTCAGCATAATTAAAAACTTTAAAATTAAGGTATGCAATTAAATATCCCACATTAATATCCCCACCAAAGGTGTAGGGTATTCCATAGTCGGGCCCGACCGACTATAAAAATCCGCCCCATGTGACCTAACTTTTCCAATTCGTTTTTATTTACTTAGATAGATATTTATATAAATTTCATTATGTTTTCACGTAAAAATAAAAAAATAGTTATATTTTTATTGCGTTTTTGGCTTTTTTTGTGGAACCGGATCTGGAACCATTACTGGGAACCGGAACTGGAAATGGAATCGTTATTATATTTTTTATAGAACCGGAACCGGAACTGAAATCGAAATAAAAAATTATTTAAGAACCGGTACCGTAACCATTTTTATTATGTTTTTATGGCAACGGAACTGGAACCGCAGTGAATAGAATTTCGGTTCCTAGCCCTGTTTTAAACCATTAAGGTTAAAATGTAAATTATTTGTACTGACTTTAGTTTGCTGGGTTCGAATCTTGACTAGGGTGATTTTACTTTTACTTTATTTCTTTTTTGTAATTAATAATTTAAAAAAAGAAAAATTAAATAAAAGAAAGTATATACCAAACAAAAGTTCGCTGCTAAAGTATTTTTTCACTGATTCTATTTTTTCATTGATAATTCTTTCCCAGAGATAATTTTTCGCAGAGACAAGTCTTTCTCAGACAATTTCCAAGATTTTAAATTTAATTCTGCACCGGAGAATTATTCTTCTATGCAATTTTCTATCACCGTTAAAAATTGAGATATATTGTATCAAAATCGCTAACATCATTACATCATTATAGCATTTTAAAGATGTAGGTTGTATTGGAGGTGCTACGCTCAGTCGACTAATCTCACCAACATATACCCTATATTCTGAAATATACATATTTTTATACCCTACACTAAGAGTGAAAGGGTATATTCAGTTTGGTACGCCGTTTGTAACACCCAGAAGGAAGCATCTCCGGTATGGAAAAGTATATATATTCTTGATCAGCATGACCTCCTGAGTCGATTTAGCGATGTCCGTCTGTCCGTCTGTCTGTCCGTCTGTCTGTCTGTCCGTCTGTCTGTCTGTTGAAATCCCTACTACTTTTAAAATTGAAGAGCTAGATAAATGAAACTTATAACTTAGATTACTAATATACCTACGCTGTATGTGCGAAAAAATTGGCGAGATCGGTCCTTTGTGACCTGTGATCCGACCTTATGTTCAAACACCTCATATAAAATGTACATATAAAGATCAATTTTTATGTATACGTGCTTAGGTAAACTTTTTTGGTCAAATATATATTGACATCATGCTCAAGTACGTGATAATAATGTTTTCCGGCCAAAAGACTTGTGGTTCACAAAAAAAAAATCGAAATTCGGTACACCTACCCATTTGTAAATATGGGTATCAAATGAATGGAAATTCTTCAGCGATTGGATGTTTGTAGTTATTATCAGGATTCGTATACCCTGGTGACCTATATATCACTTTGAATGGTAACCACACATATGTGTAGGGTATTTATAGTCGGTTTAAAACGACTATAATTTTGATAATCCTAACTATCATAATTACACCTACTTTAAAATTTCCCATGTGATCTAACCTACCCAACTGGTTTTGTATTGACGTGATTTTTTCAGAAGAGCATTTTTTTAATTTAACTAACAGGCATAACTAATATGGCATAAAATTGTATTAACGCATTCCCTGCCAATGATGGCATCAGCAAATAGGGTTTGGCCCAATGTGCATTGTGAATATACGCGCTCATGTTTAAACATGATTTTTATTGTGTTAAGTTAAAAATAAATTGAACTATGAAATGCTGCATCCCTCACGTCATTAGTGTGAACACTTTTGGAGAGATAATTTGCCAAAGTGAACAAATATACGATTCAGGTGTGGATGGCGCAGAAAATATGAGTTCGGGGCGGTTCTCGATCTATAGTCAATTGGTCCAGCCGTGCAAACTTCGTATTGGTAGGAATGATCAGGAATAATCAGGAAAGCGAATTAAACCTAATTAACTAAAAAATATCTTCTGAAAGAGAATTAAGTTTAATTTTTTTTGGAATTTTTAAAATGTATTTTACATAAAATGTAATGATTTATGTATTTAGAGACTGAATAATAAAGTTGTTAGATCTCATGTAACAATAAAAAAAAAAAAAATTTGCTAAGCGATTCCTGCCAATGATGCCATCACCCTACCACGCCCACATGGAGGATCGCATAAACAAAATATCAATGGATTCGGCCTCAGGGCACACCGAAAATTCATTTTATTATTCCAAAAATAAAGAGTTGGCAAGGAATGGGTTAAGATAGCAGGGCAAATATATCATATATTTTATTAAAAATACTAGTTTTTTTAATTGTTATTGAAATGTTTTTGGAATAACGGCATATGTCGACTTAATTTTTATTTTTTAATAAAGTTTATTTTAAAATAACAGTATAAGTCGACATTTCTCTTAATATTTATTTTTGAATGACGACATAACTTGACATATTTTATAAGAAGCAACGTTTTTAAATTTGGAATAACGACACAAGTCTAGATTTTTATAAGAAACACAATTTTAAAATTTGGAATAACTACACAAATCGAGATATGTGTGTCGATTCGTGCCAATTTTTAAACATATACCCTACATCGTTTTTTTTTGATGTGATCATCGATTTTCATAAAAAATATTAGTGATGTAGAAGTAACAAAAATAAAAAATTACTAAATATAAAAAAAAAAATAAAAGAAAAAAGGGAAAAGAAGGACAATTTAAACAAAAGAAGGAATTTATATTTTAAAGGCGCTATGTCTTTGATGCTAAATCTATTTTTTTTATTTTAATTTATCAAAATTCAAGAAAAAGCCAATTTGAACAATCCAAATGTGAATCCACCAAATGTTGGAGAACAGGCGAGATTTAAACCACGCCTTTTCAACCAACAACAACATCTTGTTGGTTCTGAATTTTCCTGCCAAACCACAGGAAACGAAAACGATTAAAAGCAGTAAATATAATTTTGTCTTTTTTAAAACCATATAAAAATAATAAAACAGATAAATATATATAATATTATAAAACTATCAGGCGCACGCAGTGTGCGATTTAAATACATATCGAACGAAAGGCAGTAGCAACAGCCTCCGCCCGGCACCCACACACACTGATTCCATCACCTACACACACGGCTGGGGGCAACAACTAACACAGTCTTATCGTTGCCATTGTTGCCACCACCCTGGAATTTAGAAACTACATCCGTCCGTGTAGCGAAGTAACTACATATCAATGAAAGTTTTCGTAGTTTCAGAGACAGATCCGATCATTAAAATAGCGCGGAACCGTTTCGATGCTCACATCAGAACAGTTCATATTTCGAGTGCATCAACATCTGAAACAAATCGTCGGGCTGGTGTATGCCTTTACACACGCAAAATGACATGCGGCCGTCTATACACCTTTTTTACACGCCAGCACTTGAGTTTAATTAGATTTTCAGTTTCGACTTCATTTCGAAACACTCACAGATAAACACTTTCTAATGGAATCCATACCATGCACGACATAAGCACAAAGTATCCAAGTGCATTTTTCAGCAGCGTTTTTGCTACTCTAGTTGTTAAAAGAAGCTGAAAGCAGTTTCAACAAATAATCATCACAAAGCTATTGATAAAGTTACCACACAAACAACACCACGGACCACAGAATTGTCGAAAGTGGCACATTGTGCCTTTATGCGTGCATCGCATACTGTAATAACACATCGCACATAAATTGTATATAGTACACTGGCACAGTAAACAAACGCAAAGAAAAACAGAAAACGACGTCCGTCGCAGAAACACCACAGCAAATATGTAGTAGGTACTCACAACTTGCTGAACGGCGAGACCCAAACTCGAATATAAACAATGAGCACAGGCGTCGAACGGACGTACGCGAGATACAGATGCATAGATGTGCAACAAAAACAAAGCAGTCTTGATGAGCAAGCAACGCGATCCACGAATGTTCTTGAACTCTAGCCGGTTGCTGTAGCGACAGCAAGAGCGCGTGAATTCCAGTCGGTTGCTGAAGAGGCAGCAAGAGCGAGTAATTAAAAAAAACACAGATTTTCCGATAACACACTGTAACTTACGGACACGACGATCTTCAATCGCGTTGCACTAACGACTGATGCGCCTAATGTTGTATTTTCCTCAGCGAACCCAATATCGCTGATCACTGCGTTATGCCCCAAAATGTGCGCTCTTTGCTCTTTGGGCCCCAATCAGGGTTGCCGTTTTATACTACGAAAAAACGTAATTTTTAAAATTTTGTAATATAATCGAATCATAATATATCACATTTTCTTACCGATCACTAAGAGTGAAAGGGAGTTTGGTACGTCATTTGAAACACCAAGAATGAAGCATGAAAAGTATATATGTTCTTGATCAGCGTAACCTCCGATTTAGCGAAGTCCGCCTGTCTGTCTGTTGAAATCACAATTGCTAGATTACTTACTTATATACCTACGCTGTCTGTCATTGAATATCGACATGATCAGTCCATTGTGGTTTATATTAATATAGTATATTTATAAAAGAAAAATTATAATAAATTGTGTAACATATTTTTTTCCATAAAATGTTATTGAAACAAAGTTTTTTTCGCATAAATGTACAATATATATAATTTTTTTGTGTCGAAAAATTTGTTTTAGATTAATATATTATATTATAGACTTAAAAATAAAATAAAATTTTATTTTGTCGAACAAGCAATATAATTATACCCTACACTAAGAGTGAAAGCGTATATTCAGTTTGGTACGCCGTTTGTAACACCCAGAAGGAAGCATCCCCCGTATGGAAAAGTATATATATTCTTGATCAGCATAACCTCCTGAGTCGATTTAGCGATGGCCGTCTGTCTGTTCATCTGTCTATCTGTTGAAATCACGATTACAGAAAATTTAGAAGAGCTAGATTTAGATTACTTATATATCTACGCTGTGCCAACAAGAAAATTGGCATGATCGGTCCTTTGTTAACTGCGAACCGACCACTTATGGTCATATACCTCATAAAATTTACATCAACGGATGAATTTTACTTTATACGAGCTTATGTGAATTTTTTTGACAAATACATATTGCCTTTATGCTCAAATATATGATAATAATGTTTTCTAGTGTGGTCTTCGAAAAAAAAATAGAAATTCGGTATACCTACCCATTTGTCAAATGAAAGGAAATCCTTCAGCGATATCAAGTTTATAGGTATTTTCAGGATTTGTAAACCCTGGTGACCTATGCACCTTTTTAAGTAGTCACCGCACACATTATAGCCGCGATAGCTTAGTGGTTAGTGCGTTGGACTGCGAGCCGAAAGGTCCCCGGTTCAAGCCTGGACTGGGGCTAACGACATCTTTCCATAGAAACATTTTTCTATACCGCGCTACCTCTCGGCAGTAAATGGCAAACCTACGAGAGTAAAACATTGCCTATGAAAAGGTCTCACCCGCCGTTCGGATTCGGAATAAACTGTAGGTCCCACCACTTTGAGTACAAATATAACACGTACAGCTCAAATGGTGAGAGAGCTCGGCCGAAGTCCTATACAGGACTGTAGCGCCAAACTATTATTATATTATAGGGTATTTATTGTCGGCTTAGACCGACTATAACTTACATAATTCTAATTAACTTAATCACACCAATTATCAAAATATTCCTACTTCAAAATTTCCCATGTGATCTAACCTTCCCAACTGGGTTTTAAATTTTTATTAAATTTTTATGGAATTTTACTTGGAGGACAAATTTTTGTTTTTAATAACTATTTAGATTTTTATTTAGATTTTTTTCGATAAATATGTTAATAAAAAAAAAATTTAAAAACAAATTAATAACTGTTTTTTTGTAAATACAATTTTTTATTAATAACATATTAAAATAAAATAACGAGCTGATTATAAAATTAAATAATGTCACAGAATTGTGGTATATTGTCTGAATGAAATAAAATCCAATTTTTCTCCTAAAACACACCAATACTTTGAAACAAAAGCCCCAAATAAAAATAAAATAACCCCCAAACAAATTAAAATGTTCATATTTATGTAAAAAAATAACAACCACCCAAATTGTTAAACGAATTGTTAAATTTGACTAAATTGCTTACTAAACTAAATTGTATCGATAATGCAGTGTTTACTTTCCAATTTCGAGCAAACTAAATTGAACTAAATGGGAAGACAGCAAACAGACATATGATGATCGCTTTATTAGAAACTTTAACAATTACCGGTTACCGAATGGCGGAATTCGCACACACCCTAAGTATTTTGACAGCTGGATTTCATTCGTAACCTTGTCAACTGCTAAAAAATTGTAATTCAGAACTCTATCATTGCTGTCTGGTCCACTTTTAGAAATTAATTTAACGCTGAAAAATTTCCAAACAAAAAAAAGTCGGAGCAAAAAGGAGATAAAAATTTAAATTGTTATTGGTCTGACTTTATTTTATTTATTTTTTATAGTTTAGTTTTTATTCTTTTTATTTGATGTATGCCGGTTTTGCTCTGAGAAAAATATTAAAATTGTATTTTAACTAACATTTCATTTATGTTGCATTTATGCTTTTGTGGTGTCATATTTCATATTTTATGTACATCTATTTGTTGATAGTCCTTTAGTCAATTAGTGTTTAAATAAAACAATTATAAATTGTAATATTATTGAATAAAACGTATTTTTATTTTGAAGTAAAAATCAAGAGTGAAAATTTTCTCAAAAACAATTTAAATACATGAACACTAGTGAAAATACAAAAATTTCAAAAGTTATTGATATATATAGTAGTTTCTCTGCAGTCTTCTTTGTATTTTCAATTGGAAAATGATATAAATTATAAAAATAATTTTATGAAATGTGAGTACACAATTTAAATAAAATCGTTTGGTTTTATATAATATTATCTCAAGTTAACTACATATTTTTAAAGTTAGTACTTGTACTATCTTATTGGTATTTCTCGTATGATTTTTAAGTGTCAAAATGTTATACTTATTTCTATTAAATAGAATACTGTCTTTATTACGATAAAACTATTTTCTTCGGGTCCTAACAAAGCAATATTATGGTACGCAATGCTTTGACAAATAGTTCTTCAAAAGTTCCCGATAAATAAACTCCGTTACAAGAAGATCATACACCTGATTTGTTAGGGAACGATTATCTGAAATATTGACATGGTATGTTCCCCTTTGGACGAACCTGGTCCGTCCATGTCCGTTTTTCTCATAACAATAACTTTATTTGAATTTTTTCATTATCAATATAGATATCACTGTTAATTTTTCATATAAATTCCACAAAAACAAAAAATAAAATACAAAGCACGCCTAGCCTGAAACACTTTCAACCCAAAAGTCGTGGGAGAACTTAAATGTTTTAAGAATATGTTTCGGACATCTCCCCCGAGTATTTTAAGACTAAAATAAAAAAAATTGTAGGTTGGTTTTTTAAAATATCGCGTTTTCAATTTTTTTTGTGCGGTTTTTTGAAAATATTTTTTGAAAAAATTTTTTTCTTTTTTGTGGTTTACTAAAAGTTGAACGTTTTTTTGATCAAATTTTCAAGAAAATTTGACTTTGATGTGGAATATCTTCTCAACTATTAAAGATAGCGGATTGGGGTTTAGTTTGTTTGGTACATGCATTTATGCACGTTAATCCGTGTATAGACTATTTGATAGTATTTAAGGATTAATGCTCAAAAAACGACTATTTTTGAAAAAAACTATATTTTCGCACTTGTTACCACTAATTATGACCCATAATGGAAAAATTATGTGAAATTTTTATGGGTTAATTTAGTGGCTAAAGTTAATAGTTTGAGCAAAAAGAAAGAAAAAAAGTTATTTTCAAAAAAATATTTTCAAAAAACCGCACAAAAAAAATAGAAACCTCGACATTTTAAAAAACCTGACTACGATTTTTTTTAGTCTTAAAATACTCGGAGGAGATGTCCGAAGCATATTCATCAATGGCAAACTTACGAGAGTAAAACATTTTTTCCCCACTCTTACAACGTCCTGATTTTAACTTGCTGAAGTTATAAATGTCAAAATCGAAACTCATTCTAAAATATTCACTATATTAAAAGAGTTTTGACCGAAGAAAAACGTTTCTGAACCACTGTACGCTCGGATTCGGCATTAAACTGTAGATCCCACCACTTTGAGCACACAAATAACACGCACAGCTCAAATGGTGAGAGAACTCTGCCTGAGGTCAGGACTGTAATAATAATTATAATATTTTTGTAAATATTTTGATATACAAAATCATTTAATATACCATTATGTGGTCTTGCCATTAAATTGTATTATTTATACATTGAAAAAGTTAAATGGAAAAACGTAGAAACATATTTGTATTTAATTCATTTTTACTCCAAGTTAGGTTTCCAACCATTTCTAGATCGCACCCCCTTACTAATTCTGAGCAAGCTACATGCCCCCCTTAGTAGCCCTAGTAGCTCAGTGGTTAGTGCGTTGGACTGTGAGCCGAAAGGTTCCCGGTTCAAGCCTGGACTGGGGCTAACAACATCTTTTCATAGAAACATTTTTCCAGACCGCGCTACATCTCGGCAGTAAATGGCAAACCTACGAGAGTAAAACATTGCCTATGAAAAGCTCTCACCCGCCGTTCGGATTCGGCAATAAACTGTAGGTCCCACCATTTTGAGTACAAATATAACACGCACAGCTCAAAATGGTGAGAGAACTCAACATATAACTTTTCTCAAGTTATCGTCATTTACATACAATTTTTTTTAACGATTTTTTTTCAATTATCTCTATTTCTTATTAAAAATATATTTCACAGTGCGGCAAAATGGCAACTTTTTTAATTGAGCTCCGATTTTTTTTATTTTGTGCTTTTATATGGTCTACTGATAAAAAGTGTTCTTATACACATCTGGATTAGGCGCTATGGGCTCCGAAAGGGTTCAAAGGATTTGTTATCCTGTCGTTTTGTACCGATATGGTTCATAGTACGTTTCTATTGTCTAAGGAGCGATTATAGGGAACATCCTAAGGATGATTTACACTGAACACTTAAAGTTTGTATATTAACGATTAACCTCTATTTTTAATTGTTCTCTATTAACAATTTCGTGAAGGAGTCATTACTTGTGGAAAAAGTCAGATAACTATCATAATGTCTTTGGAGAAAATGTTCGTTTTTGAAAATGAGCTGTGGTCTCTTAACAACAAAATTCTACAACACATACTATTTCTGAAATTAAAGCCTACTAATATAATTCTAACTTCAATTTTGAATAAAGTCTTAGAGATATATTATTACAATAATTTTGGTGCAGTAAAAATTGCAGCAATTGTTAGTTAAAATTTGTCGCTGGGGTAGAACTTCCAGAAAAAAACACGTTTTGACGTGGAATGGCGGATATATTTTTCACGTGAAATCTAACAAATATAAATTTAAATTAATTTCAATTGTTGTTTCATGTCTACACGGATAAAAAAGATTTGTTTGAATATGCTTGAATGCAATTATAATGTAATTCGAAATCACCATTATGTAATTCGCCCCTTACGAAAACTATTATATTAAAATTGTCTTACGAAAAAAAGTATATATCACTTTTAAACGAATACGATTTCATTTTTACTTAAATAACGAATATTATAATGTTCTCAAAATATCAAAGAAAATTAGTACAACAAACAGTTTTCTGTGGAAAATTATTATGTTTCAAATTTTTAGACGAAAATTGGAGCTTTCTATTGAAATAGATTTTTTTTTAAATCATATATCGTCGCTTTTATGTTTTTATATATGTCATTTGTAAAATTAGTTTGCGAAAATTTAAAATAATTACGCTATAATGATATGAAATATGTATTACTACATCGATACCTTCCAGGCAGAACATCGTAACCAACATTTTGGGAATTTTTGTTTTATTGCGGTTTTGGAAACCTCTTTGTGAATTGCATGTCCCTGCAAAATCATATTTTGGAATTTCACGATCCAAATTTTAAATAAAGCCAAATAACACTAATTATCGTAACTACATTTTTGAAAAATGTTGGTCCTACAATAGTGTAAAATGAAGATCACCTAGTAAATTTCTATACTTTTAAAACGAAAAAAAAAAAAAATACATTTTTAAATTGAATTTGTGTACTTTACTTAAATCTAAGGACTTAAACAAGCTGAACAATAGAGTATGAGGTCTTAATAGAAATCTTAAAGTCCATCGTACTAAGATAGCGGATAATTTTTTTTGGTCGTGCTGTGTTATTAGCACCAAATTTTTTCATTCAAATGAAATGTAAACATCAATATGTTTACATGTAAGTAACATATTGTTCACATTCAAACATGTATATTTCAGAAGAACGTCTTATTTTTTTTATTCTGAACATACATATGTTTGAACAAACAAAAATATGTTTGGCTGTCATTATAATAATGTTCTGCAATGGATTAATACTTTTGTTTGTATAATGATCCATAGATCTATGTGATGCCTGCCAAATTTTGTTTGGAGATCACTTTTTGCAGCGTGTGTTTTTATGAATCACAAAATTAAGCAAACAATACTGATTAATGTGAATAAATGAATGTGATTTTTGGGCTACTTGTGTTTAACAAGATATTCGATATTAGGTCTCAGATTAGTTAAGGAACATCCTAGATTCACATCTAACAGAGCTTGATATTTTGTTTTAATATTGTTAAGACTTGAATAGTTCTTCCTGATAGCAAATCCATACCTGTTTAGAGGCCATTATCACCAAATCGCCTATAGCTTCCGTTGAACATTTAATTTCAATTAGCTCTTCCTGAATGTAGGCCGGATGAATGTCGATTGTAAATGGTTTCCTAGTCTATTTTCATTGCCAATCTGAAAAAAAAATGTTAGGAAAATTTTTTCTAAATTCAAATAAAAGCAAGTTCATAGGATTAAAAATATCATTATTGAATTCCCTGGTAAATGCGTTTTGTTGTTTGTCAATTAGCTCATTCAGACGACGAAAAAATGATAAAATTAACATTATGTAGTGACAGATACATTTTTTACAAAAAACATAAAAGAAAACAGCATAGCATTACATGAATTTATAATATTGATATTTTTTTTTCGTAATTTTTAAATTTAAGATATTCGAGGCCTTCTAAATATATACCTGAAAATAACTATTCATGCTCAGAAAAAGACGGTAAAGTTCGTCATTGATTTCTTTCAAAAGATAGCCATCTCATCTCCATATGGAATTGTAATCTCTGATGGCCATCAACGACGTCTTTATAGACACTCAAAAACACTCTTGAGAAATTCGATCGTATGTGGTTTTTCTTTGCAAAATATTTGGAACATTTGGAACAGCTGATATTTACGAGAAAGCACATTCAAGTCAAACTCGGCACATTTACAAAGATTTTGCATAGTACTTAACGAAATACGCAGCCCACAGTGGTCTGAGAGCCAAAATTCAAAAAAATCGCTCACACCTGTTGTATTTTAGATTGATAAGTTATAAAAATTTTAAAAATAAAACTTACGTTGTAACTTATCAACTTTTTTGTATTTTAATTTTTTTTTATTATATCTAGTTTAAGCTAAATTTTGACTTTAGTAGAGTATAACGAAAGGCCAAAGTCAATGTTTTCTTATCTGTTTTTGAAACTTCAAATCATTTAAAGTAAATAATCTTTACAAACTTTATGTTTTCTTTTAGTATCAGAAACTTTAAATCATTCTAAGTAAATGATCTCTATAATCTATACCCACCTCGACCCGTCCGAACCATTTTATAAATTTAAAAATGTACCTCAGTGATTTCAGTTGTTTGCAGTGTTCTTATATGATATGTTGGATTTGGTACAGTAAGTAGTGTTTTTATTTTGTTTTTTACTCAAACTTCAAAATCTGTATTTCAATGCGTTCTTAAACTTAAAACTTTGTATTTTAGCATGATAGGTTATAAAAACTATAAAAAATAAAATTTTTGTTGTTACTTATCCTTTTTTTTTAACTTCCAAGGGCCAATGAAGGCCATTGTTTTCTTTTCTGTTTCTGAAACTTCAAATCATTCCAATTATGGAACTGATTTTTTTAAAATTGAAAATTTTATTTTTAAAATTGAAAATTTTATTTTTAAAATTTGCATGTGCACGCGACACCCTGTCGCGTGAATGTCACGTTGAAGTCGCGTCAAAAAAAAATATATTTTTTTATTATCATTAAATTTGTTGTTTAAAAAACTGTCCAAAACTAAAGCAACTCTTCAAATTGTTATACAAAAACATAAATATTTATTAATAAACAATACCATAACCATTATTTTTTAAGATTGCAGCACATCTACGAGGCATGGAATCCAATATATGTTCAAGTTGTTCTTTTGGAATATTATACCAGGGATTGCGATGCGGTTAAAAATTGTGTGTTTGTTTGTCTCACTGTCCCTCTTAATTTTGTGATCTACGATACCCCAAAGGTATTCTATTGGGTTCAGATAGGGGGATTGAGCTGGCCACCTAACCCTAATATTTTTCATAGTTAGCCACTCCGATACCAGTTTGGAAGTGTGTTTTGGGTCTTTGTCATGTTGAATGATCCAAATAAGTGCCATTTCTTCTGTTGCATACGGCAGCATTAGGCTTATTAAAATATGTTTATATAAACAATCTAAACTTTCAAAACGACATAACTCAGCCCATACACAATCTAAAAAGATGAAACTAAAAACTAAAATTCACCACACTAAAACTCACCACTAAAAACTCACCACACTAAAACTCACTACACTAAAAATTCACCACACTAAAACTCACAACACTAAAACTCACCACGCTAAAACTCACGACACCAAAACTCACCACACTAAAACTCACCACACAAAAATTCACCACACTAAAATTCACCACACTAAAACTAACCACACTCAAACTCACCATACTAAAAACTCACCACACCAATACTCATCACTTTAAAACTCACCACACTAAAACTCACCGCACTAAAACTCACCACTAAAAACTCACCACACTAAAACTCACTACACTAAAAATTCACCACACTAAAACTCACAACATTAAAACTCACCACACCAAAACTCACCACACTAAAACACACCACACTAAAACTCACCACACTAAAACTCACCACACTAAAAATTCAACACACTAAAACTCACCACATTAAAACTAACTACACTAAAACTTCTACTGGGAAAAACTCTACGGGGAAGAATTCTACCGGGAAGAGTTCTACCGGGAAGAATTCTACGGTAAAGCGTTCTATGGGGAAGAATTTTACGGCGAAGATTTCTACTGGGAAGAATTCTACGGCGAATTGTCTTTGAGAAAAGTTGTTTTGGCGGAGAATTATTATTTGGTTACTACATTTATAAAACCAATAAAAACTTCCACAGCGAAGCACGGGCCCCTGATAAAAAATAATAATAATAATGTTTTTTTATATTATTAAAATCGCTTTATATCTATGAATTCACAAAATCTTGGCACGAGTCGTGAACGGGTCCAGCTAGTAATCAATAAAACGCAAGACGCATTCATTTAGAGAGTAGTGAAAAAACATCTAATGAAGTTTGTATTGTATTGTTTTCATATGCTTTTTTGTAGAACCATTGTGTCTCTCCTTGGCATCGCTCATACAACCGTACATCTTAAATCGAATTGTAGTATAATATAGATACGAAATCGTAATCGAGGTGGAATGAATTCCTCGACATCTGGAAGAGACATCGAATCGAAAGACATATTTTTACCAAATACACACACCTTTCTTAGCAAATACAACTCCTATACGATACATTTTTAATTTTTGAATTATTAATTATTACATTAAAATGTAATAAAATGGATAAAACATTGTTAAAATAAATCAGTATTACCTACTTATCTGACGTATTCAGACTAAATGGTTCCATCATATAGTTATTATTGCAGCAAAATGATTCTCAGTTCACTCTTTTTTTCTCTGACCAAAAATATCAAATCTTAATCGCATTATATTTACAGTAAAAATGCATACTTTTAGGTACTTCTTTCTGATATGAGTCTCGCGGAAATGTGATTGAAAATATATTTAAAAAACCTACTTAGCTGGCCCGTGTACAGTGTTGCCAGATATAAACATAAATAAAAATATTAATAACGAAAACATATCAATTAATAATAAAAACAATTCAATAATATTTCAAATTATAACAATTCATTTAATATTATGCATGTCAAACTTTTCATAATTTTTGAAGACTGTACAATGAGAAAAATATATTCTAATTTGCTGTTGCTACAGGAATTGACAAAATTCAAACAATGTTTTTTTTAGTTATGAAGAGACTCGAAGAAAAATCATTGTTGTGTGTATTTGATTCATTGAATTAGTTAGAAATGTTAAATAAAAACTGAAAAAACTGTATAAATTAAAAAAAACTTGATTTTTTTTAGGGAAACTTGAAACCTTTTTACCTTCTCAAAAAACTGGCAAAAAGAGGTTTATCTGCCTATCTGGTAACACTGCAATAAACACGAGTTTTTTTTTTGTAAATTTTTTATTTATGAAGCAAACTAAATACATTCAACTTTAATTGAATTGTGATTGATTGTATTCATAGGGGTAGAAGTCTAAAAAAACTGACGTCACTTATTAAAGCTGACCTTGGAAGTCAATTAAACCTATGGGACAGCTATATAAACCGTCGAGGCCTTTTCAACAATATGCAAAACTAGATGAGCGGACATCGAATAATGAAGTTATTATTTTGGTGGCTCTAAAAACATAAAGGGGATTCATATCAGCCGCGTAAAACTCGTAAATAGCGGAAATTTCGTAAATAGTAGAAATGTACGCTAAATTGTTCGTATTTTATTCGTAAACACCTAAATATATTTTCATAAACATTTTGTTCTATCTTTTAATTAGTTGCCAGTAAAATTATTGTTATATCAACTGTTTTTTTTTTATTAAAATGTGTTGTGTGCCGATTTTAATTCATTTACATAAAAATTAAAGTACACCAAAAGATTACACAAAAATAGTTCAATTCAAATAACGCGTAAATTTTTTTTCCGAGATTTTAAATTTACGTAAGTGATATTAATACACTTTTTATTTTTCTGACACTTTTAAGAGGTAAACTTTTATTTTAGGTGCGGTCTGGATTTTTTTTTGTATGGAGAAGTGACCGACCCAGTGTCGTCCGTGCGAAGATTGTGTACATTGAAAACTTTGTCATATTTTTAATTCCTTTAAATATCTTCCACATTGAACGGGCGCACAGTGGTCAAAAAGTGTATGTTTTTGGAAAAAAGTCAATAACTTTGAAACCAATAGAGATAAATGAATGAATTTTTGTATTACTTTTGGTCCTATTGCGGATCTTATTTAATATATTTTGCGAATTTACATTTTTTCGAAAAAATGTTATAACTGCCGGAAAATACGTCTAATTATGACATTGATGTATAGTGGGCGCACCCGTTAATCAAATGTAACCATTTTAACATACTTTTTACTTACTTATGTATGCACTAAAAATCCAAAGATTTAAGTATATAGCTCTTCTAATTTTCTTCTTATTGTGTTTTCCATTTTCAAGCGGACGGACGCAAATTATGTGAAATTGATGTATTTTGGACGCACCCGTTAATCAAATGAAACCATTTTAACATATTTTATACTTTCTTCCGTATTTAATAATAATCCAAGTTTAAAGTATGTAGCTCTTTTAGTTTTCTTCTTGTTTTACGTGTACAAGTGGACGGACGCACATTATATGAAATATATCAATTTCATATAATGTGTGGGCGTACCCATTAAAAGAATGAAACTATTTTAACATATTTTATACTTACATATGTATTCACTAAAAATCTAAAGTTTTAAGTATATAGCTCTTTTAATTTTCTTTTTACCGTGTTTTCCGTATCCTTTGGACGGACGGACATTATGTGAAATTGATACATAGTGAGGTTACCCATGTTTTAAGTATAGACCTCTTTTAGTTTTCTTCTTAACGTATTTTACGTGTACAAGCGGTCTACCATATAACATTAACTTACATTCCAAGTTGAGACTGTTCAGACAAGCCAATAATCAAAAGACCTGCATGAACAAATGCTTTAATATATTTGCCTACATTTAAAAAATGGTATTTTACATCCTAACCACTTTTCATTTTTTAACAAGAACCGTTTCATATTTCTGCACGAGTTATAAAATGAGTTGAAAAATATTTTTTTTAACATCATTTTTTAACATCATTTCTTAATATTATTATAAAGTCAGATCAGATCTCACAGGCCTCAACATTATAATATTATGATTTATTTTATAAAAAATGAATAAAAACAAAACTAATTAGTACCCTTTGTTATTCCTTTAACACTTTGTACAAAAAAACCATATAATTTTTTAAGAGTATATTTTACTATAAGATTTTATAAGAAACTCAACTCCGTTAAGATGTGCCTGAAAATATGCAATCCTTTTCGGGATCAATAAAATGCTCTAAAATTTGGCTGTTTTCTGGGTTAAGACACAAAAGTGGTAACAATTATCGGGGTCGCAAGTGCATTTTACAGAAATAGAAAGTAGACATTCTACACTTTATTTTGATACCAATTAGCCTGTATAGGTCAGGAGAGCTGACAAAGATTTATTCTACTAAAGTTTCAGAATTTTTTGTTTTTAACTGTTACAATAAATTGGCATTTTATAAATATTTAAAAATGATTTTGAAATTATTTTCTTTTCATATGAAAATACAAGGATCACTTTTATTATTTGCCAAAAAAAAGTATTTTAAAATGATGAAGGTGTTCCAAAAAAACCTTATTAATTTTTTAAATTTTTTCATCAATTTTTAAAACACAAATTTTATGCAAGTTGGCGATTTTTATAAAAAATTCAAAACGTTATATTTTTAAACAGCGAACGCATTAATAATTTTTGGAGTTTTTGCTACACAATAGTTTGTAAATATTTTGAAAACCATATTTAACAAAAAGGGACTTTTTTCCAAAAATAAACCACTGTGGGGCGCACAGTGTTTTGGAATTCAAATTTAGGCGATTGTCGAAAGCTGGCTAAATTTGAAAAAAATAATAAAAATACAAAATAATAAAAATACAAAATAATAAAAATACAAATTCAAGTTTTTAATTGTCAGAGTTACTTGGAGTAAAAAAGTAAGGTTACCTATAATTGATAAAATAAAAAAGAGTTTACTTTTAATACTAGGTCTCTTAGCCCTGGAAGTCTGCACTTTTTTCCAAATGCTAATTTTTACCACTCTAAAAGAATAAAATTGGTTGTTAAAACAAATACTTTTAGCTGTTGAAATATGGTTATATACAATAATAAATAATCAATTTCACTACAATAATAAATTTCAATAGTTATGTACTCCTTCCCTCAAATATTTTTTTCCTTTTTGAAATAAATGTGTCACTTTTCAAGCAACAATAGTGATGTCATTGATTTAATTAAATAAGAAATTTTTAGTGCATATAAAACATGAGCATTTCTTTGAAGCAGTTTTGCACTGTTGGGGAAAACATTTACAAAAGTATTCGCAAAAGCGTTAACAGCGTGCCAAAAGAAAACATGTGGACATTTTTTGTTGTTCCTGCAAACATAAATCTTTTTCCCAACAGTGCCAAACTGTTAAAAAACAGTAACATTCAAACGAATACTCGTTATATAATTCTAAGACTTTTTTTTCAGAGCATAGGTGTTTTATATGCAATTATAGTAAGTGATAGATGTTGGTTTGTTTTAAGCAGGTTGTTGGTTTGTCAGGTATGTAAAAGAAACTGAAGAGAAGTGAAAAGAATTAAGATTTTGAGTGAAATTGAGTGAAAAATAATCAACAGTTTAAAAAATTAGAAATTAAAAAACATTATAACAAAAATAAAAGAGCTCGGCCTAAGTTCTTTAGGACTGTAGCGTCAAACTTATTAGAACATAAGAACATAAAACACACAAATACACTCAAAGAATCAATAATAAAAAATTTATATAATTTATTTTAGTAACCCGTGATTTTTAACTTTCACTAAAGTACAACACCCTAATTCCACCCTATTTTTTTAAGCTTTAAAATAAGAAAGTATATTGTCAAAATATATATTTTTAAATATCAAATAATACATCAAAGTTTTCTTTTCCGTAAAATTAAAATTTCGCTTCAAAAACTCTTGCTATTAATTTATAAATATTAATCAAAGAGTGGCACTTTGGTGAAATTTCGGTGAAATAAAAATTTTAATAATGCTTAAATTGCGCAGTTGAAACACTAAGGTGCGAATTGATTTTTGTTAAGGTTGTTAAAGTTTTTTGTAACTTTATATTTAATTTTATATAATAAGTCATATGGTTTTATTAGAGTATTTATTACTTATTTATATAAAAATTATGAAATTAACTTATATTTTAACAATAAATTGATGTTTTATGTTAGGGCGGAATTAGGCGCAAATACAACAATAAGTGTTCCTGATTCCGTCCTACGGGAAGATTAAGGATTTTTAATATTGTAATTTTTAATAATATAATGTTAAGAAAATTAATAATTGTGACTTTTAATAATCTGAAATACTTTTTTTTATAATTTAAAAAAAAAAAATTTATGCCTAAAATAAAGAAAATTTATAAAATTCTAGTTAAGATTATACAGATGTGCGAACAATTTATAACAAATTGCTATTTTATTTAATATAAATGACTGTTGGTACAATTAACACTTGTAAGTTGTAACCAATACAAATTATGTTATGTTCAGCTCTAAATAAATAGGGCGGAAGTAGGAAGGACATTTTGGCATTTTTTTTTATTCCGCCCAAAAGATTTTTTTTTATTTTCTACTGAAATCAATTTATATTTTTATTCGAATATTAATTATCACTATGATAAAGTCAAAATAAAAATTAAAAAGTGTATTTAATATAGATTTAAAATCTTTTGAAATTTTGTATATACAAAAAAGTACGTACGTATTTAATTTATATTATTTATCTTCTAATGTTATAATAATATTCAATAAAAAGTGTTTAAAGCAGGGCTAGGGTGGCACCGGAACTGGACCGGAACCGTTTCATTTTTATAGAACCGGAATTGGAACTGGAACCGTTTTTTAAATTTTGTATGGAAACGGAACTGGAATTGTTATTTTATTTTTATTTTTTCATAGAACCGGAACTGGAACTGGAACAGAAAACCTGAACCGGAACTGGAACTATATCAAAAAAATAATAATTAATTCAATTTGGACAATGAATTTGGACACAAAAACAAATATTAATTAAGTTACACATGTGGACAATGGCATTTTAAAAAATATTGAGCTTTGCAAATTTTCTTTAAACATATTGATTGTCATAAAAATATGTTTTGTATTTTTGACAAATATTTCATTCACTTATTTCTCAAAAGATGTATATCACCGTGCGACAGTACTTTGCACACTGGAAAAAATTCACATGTACGTAAAACTAGAGACCAATCCCAGGATATGTACGTTCACCGTTTTTCTGGATCAATTGGTTTGTGGTTTTAAATTACATTTAAAATACAAGTGTATACCATATTTCGAAATAATTTCAAAAAATATATTTTTTGTGTAACTTTCAAAAACAATTGAATGCATCTTGTACCAGAAGCCCCCTTGGTAGTGAATTCGAAAACCGCTTCGCGATATCATTTCGCTTCCGGGTTTTACTTGCATTTGAAGTACAACTGAATGTAACTTTTTAAATTTAGAAATTTTTTTTTTTTTTGTGTCACTTATAAAAACCATAGATGGGATCGTGTAGCAGAAACCTCACAGATGATGAATTCGAAAACCGATATCCTTGGATTGGTCTCTAGTTTTGAGTGCATATCGATTTTTTTAAGTGTGCAAAATTTTTTTGGTTTTTGTAGCACGGTGTATTATAATTAATGTTGACGTTTTACTAACGTTTAAGATCGTGTCCTCGCGAGGAAACTTAAATAGTCGTATTTATAAAACCATTTATAAATGGTCAATTCCCATATGCTATTATATTTGTTAGTTTAAACCATACATGTAGGAATGAGACCTACGACGTTTGAATACAAACACAAATTATTTTCTATTTACTATAAAAGTTCAATTTGTCCCTTATCATGTATCGTTTTTATACCCTACACCAGGCATGTCAAACACGCGGCCCGCCAACATTTTTGTGCGGCCCGCGAAGACTTTTTAAATAATATAAGAAAAATATATTTTTAAGAACTAAACATTTTTAAAAATCTTTTATTTTCAGGCGTTAAAATGATTATTATGTTAAATAACGAAGGCATAATCAAGATTACCATTTATTCTTGGTTAAAAATTTATTAATTTATTTAAAAATCAATATTTTTATATTTTCCAAAATATAATAATGAGAAATTGAGACTCGAAGACTCGAGTCTTAATTTATTTTCATAATAATTTTAAATAGTATACATGGCGTTGAACAAATGGCATAACAATAATGTTTATCTTTTTTTCATCAAGTAATATTGTTTTTTATCTCTAATCAGTGAATTGTTTAAATTAGTTGTGCATAAAAAGGAACCCTTTTCAAATTTATATAAATTTCAAATTTATATAAATATCAAATTTATATACGATATTTAAAAAAATACTTTTTCAATATGTTTGGTAAGATATCGTTGCTAATTTTTAAAATTTCGTAATTGTAAATTTGGAAATATATCCCTATATATTTGAACTAATTGATGCAATATTAATCCAGAATCGTTTTTATTATCGTTTCGAAAAAAAAAACGGCCATATGTCGCTTTGAACTATTTTTGTAGTTTTAGTACGATTTGGCCTTCGACATTGATATCGTACGATTTTGCGGACATAAAAAAATGCAACAATTTTGGATGATTGTTAGATCTGTTTTACAAAATTGTCTCTGGTGTTTGAAATATATTCCATTGTATATACCCCGACAAAATTTTTGGCAGGATCAAAAAAAATTCGAACATTTTTTCGATATATTTCAAACAGACAAAAATCGCACCATTCTTTTTGCAAAATTTTCGCCTCTGGCGCTTTTAACGAGGATCAATGGAAAATGTTATCATCTTAACATTATATTTTATTTTACAACAGAAGAACCAAATGTAAAAAACGAGCGAATTTTTTTTGTATGGTACACAATTGCGGCCCGCGTCATCTTTTGAGTTGCCAATGCGGCCCGTGATGCCAAATGAGTTTGACATGCCTGCCCTACACTAAGAGTGAAAGGGTATATTCAGTTTGGTACGCCGTTTGTAACACCCAGAAGGAAGCATCTCCGGTATGGACAAGTATATATATTCTTGATCAGCGTAATATATTCTTGATGTCTGTCTGTCTGTCTGTCTGTCTGTCCCTCTGTCTGTCTGTTGAAATCACGATTACAGAAAAAGGAGAAGAGCTAGAGCAATGAAACTTTATATTTAGATTACTTATATATCTAACCTGTCTGAACAAGAAAATCATGATCGGTCTATTGTGACCTGAGAACCGACCACTTATGTTCAAATACCTCATATAAAATGTATATCTACAGATCAATTTTACTGTATACGTGCTTACTTAAACTATATGTATTGACTCATGCTCAAATACACGAAAATAATGGTTTCCGGCGAAACGACTTGTGGCTTAGACCGACTAGAATTTTGATAATCCTAACTATCATAACTAACTATCATAATAACAAAGATGCCGTGTGAAATTGTCTCCTAATATTCTAAAAATTCTGTCACCCAAATTCCTTCGTTAAAGGTCACTAACATTTGTGTATGGACGAAAAATCAAATACATTTGTATTTATTTCAAAGACATTTCTCTTCCTTTTAATACAGTTTTTTTTTCGTTGTATATATACTAGCTGGACATGTGCACAGCTTCACCGGTGCGAAGTTTTTGTATATATTTTTTGATTTGATTTATATATTAGTACAATAAGAAGTGATTATTTTACAGTTCAACAATATTAAAATTACGTAGATAATCAAAAGATCAGTTTATAAAAAAGTAAAAATTAAAAAATTAAAAATAAAGAATAATGCAAAAATTGTACTTATAATTTAACATATTTAAAGAGAAATTAGATGTGTGGTTACTTATAAATAGAGGATTTAAAATGTTAATAGATTATTGTTCTGAAAAATGTATTAGTATATAATACCTAAATCTACATGTTCTGTTTATATTTTAAATATTAAGTGGTAATGAATTCCAGAGTTGAAATAGTCTTTGCGATTGTAGATAATTAAATTTTGGCGAAATAAAATTGAGGCTTCGATTTGAAACGTTCAGAAGTAGCTTATCAGAAAGTTTTGGAATATAACAACTTTTGCAGAAATATTTCCCATATCCAGATATTTTGTAATGCTACAACCTAAAAGCGTCACATTATAAAAATCTCCTCTTAGGAGGTCAGGAGTAATAGCATTTCAAAATGTTTTGTTGTATGGGACGTGGCAGTCCTCTTTTTCCAATCTATCCGTAGTGGCTATATAAACGAATCCTCATTATTAAAATACAATTCCCATTGGTGGTGCACTTAATGTATTCTCATACAAACACACAAATTTCGATTTTTCCAATTTTCCGTTTTTTCCTTGGGAGTTTTCCAAATTCCAGTATTGAGACGAACAAAACAAAAAAGAATCATCAAAATCAGTCGATCTATTGTCATGTTTTTGCGAGACTAATGCACGACAATTAATTTTTATATACATAGATAGATATGTATATAAATTTCATTATGGTTTTAAATAAAAATGAAAAATATTTATATTTTTATTGCGTTGTGGAACCGGAACTGGAAATAAAAAATAATTTAAGTTCCGGAACCATTTTTTTATTTTTTATAGAACCGGAACCGCAGAGAATAGAATTTCGGTTCCTAGCTCTGGTTTAAAGGGATTATAAATCTATAAAAACTATTTAATTGAAATTTAAATAAAAACAATTGGGAAGGTTAGATCACATGGGAAATTTTAAATTTGGTGTAATTATAATAGTTAGGATTATCAAAATTATAGTCGGTGTTAGCCGACTATAAATACCCTTCACATATGTGTGATTACCATTCAAAGTGGTATATAGGTCACCAGGGTATACAAATCCTGAAAATAACTACAAACTTTCAATCGCTGAAGAATTTCCTTTCATTTGATCCATATTTACAAATGGGTAGGTGTACCGAATTTCGATTTTTTTTTTTTGGGAACCACAAGTCGTATCGGCGGAAAACATTATTTCCATGTATTTGAACATAAAGTCAATATATATTTGACCAAAAAAGTTTAATTAAGACGTATACAGTAAAATTGAACTGCAGATGTAAATTTTATATGAGTTATTTGAATATAAATTATCAGATCACAGGTCACAATGGACCGATCTCGCCAATTTCTCGCACATCAGCGTAGGTATATAAGTAATCTAAATTATGAGTTTCATTTATCTAACTCTTCAATTGTTTAAGAAGTAGTGATTTCAACAGACAGACGGACAGACAGACGGACAGACAGACGGACATCGCTAAATCAACTCAGGAGGTCATGCTGATCAAGAATATATATATATACTTTTTAAAAACCAGAGATGCTTCCTTCTGGGTGTTACAAACGGCGTACCAAATTGAATATACCCTTTCACTCTTAGTGTAGGGTATACAAAATGTTGAATTGAAGTAAAACGACAACGTGTAAATATCTTTGCAAAAAGTATTTAAATTTATTACATTTTATTTAATTTTATTACTGTTTCCAATATATACCCAAGAACAAATATTAAAAAAATGAAATAAAAAATATTTTTTAATATAGAACGTTTTAAATGTGAACTTTAAGGATACAATAGATTATATTATCAACGCCCCACGTTTCATTTTTAATCATACACGCTGCAAAAGAAGGGGCTACCCCAAACATAATTTTGCAGGCATTAACATGTATGTTTGGAATTTTATGTAAACATAATATATAATTGACTAATAAATCATTTGTAAACAGGGTTGTATTGAGACTTGAACAGTGTTGTAATGGTCTCTGACTTACATTATAATATCCCGGAAATATTTTAATGTTGCCCCTTAAAATGGAGTATGTTTTAATGAAAACATAATAATTACTACATCCAAATAAAATAAATATTTGAACCGAAACATAAATATGTTCAAAATTAAACATAATTTTGAGCGACCTGAATATAAATACGTTTCCAGTGAAACATATCAGTTGTTTTAGTTCAAAAATTAGTATGTTTGCATAGAAACATATTTAAATATTTTTGGAAAGAAGTCCTAAAAAAAAATAAAAATAATATGTTGTTTTTTTTATTAATTTTTATTAAATATCTTTAAACATGCACATAAATGCATAAATAAATAATTCGTTTAAAACATCAAGTACAAGTGACAGCATCAATGAATGCACAATTGCACCAGCAGACGCTAAACCAGACGATCCAGGCTCGCTTTATATTTGGTACAGTTAAAGTTGATCACATAGCGTAGGCAAAGAATTCACGGAGGCTTATGCCAAATTCTGTTTGAAAATCGAAACACAGATTTTTATTTATTTGCACAACGTTGCCAACTTCCTCAGTCGATAAATTATCGAATTAAGACGAGCGTTGCGAACATACGTTGTATTTAGATTTGTTTAGCATTTTCTGTGTTTCGAAACATAGTTTTAACTAAGTAAATTGCCAAGAAATAGTTTATTCAAATGCAATTAAAATTTTATGTTGGTATTGTAACATATTTATGGTAAATTTGACAGATTATGATGGACAATATAATAATGTTTACACGTGGGGACTATGAGGGCGATTATCACAAGGCAACGTGTCTGAGTGCTTCAACATGGCGAAGCCAGCGCAATCATTGTCGGTGTCGTCTCAAGTCAACTCACTGGTCACCAGAATTGGCAAATTGTCAAATGGTGACACCTCCACTTCGGTGGAAGTCCTCCTCGTGGAAGTCCCTGGAAACGGCACTCTACACCACCCGGTGTAGAAGTCGGCTATAGTGAGGGAGATCAGAGTGAGGTTTCGTGCATTGGGTTTGGGTCCCACCACGGAAAAAACCTATGCGCCCAATGAAAACAAAAAAGAAGCCTCGGATAACGATCGATTACAACGATGACGACACACGCAAACGTTTTAAGGACCATGATTTACGGATATGCACCTGAAATGTCCGGACCCTTTATAGGGAAGGTGCCTCTATCCAGCTGGCAGATGTCCTCGAAAAATATAAGACTGACATCACCGCTATCCAGGAGATGCGATGGACGGGACAGAACTGTTTGAAACAAGCGTCCTGTGATATCTACTACAGCTGCCATGGATGTGGATTTGTGGTCGGCAAGAGACTCCGCCACCTTGTCTCTAGGTTCACGCCCGTGGATGAAAGGCTGACAACAATCCGCAGCATGGCTAAATATTTCCAATATTAGCCATCCATATCAAAAGTGTCATGCTGCTCGCATATGCCGATGATATTGATATCATTGGCAGGAGCACACGAGCAGTCAGCGCAGCATTCTCCAGATTGGAGAAAGTGTCGCGTCGAATGGGTTTAGCGGTGAACGAGGACAAGACGATGTTCCTTGTGTCAACAAGCAAAAAAGAGTTCATGCGTCTTGGACAAAAAGCTGATTTTGACACCCACAAGTTCGACATTGTGAAGGACTTCGTCTATCTGGGATCCAGCGTAAACAGAAACAACGACGTCAGCCTGGAGATAAAACGGAGAATAACTCTTGTCAACAGGTGCTACTTTGGGCGCAGTAGGCAATTGAGAAGCAGAGCCCTCTCTCGCCGTACAAAAATAACGTTCTACAAGTCACTCATCATGCCCGTCCTACTTTATGGTGCAGAAACATGGACGCTGGCCTCCACCGATGAGAGAGTACTGGGAGCGTTCGAGAGAAAGATTCTCCGTAAAATCTTTGGCCCCATCTGCTTTGCTAACGAGTATCAAATCAGGATGAACCACGAGCTGTATGAGTTATTCGACGACATTGACATAGTCAAGAGCATCAAGATCCAGCGGCTTCGCTGGCTAGGTCATGTCGAACGAATGGATGAAAACACTCCAGCCAAGAAGGTGCTTGAATCGAAACTCGAAGGTGGACAGCGTAGAAGAGGGCGTCCAAATCTGCGTTGGAAAGACCAAGTTGAGGACAACCTGGCAACGCTTGGTATTTCTAACTGGCGTCAGCGCGCGCAAAGCAGATCCGACTGGCGCGGCTTCATCTCAGCGGCCAAAACTGACCCACTGTTGTAAGGGCCATATAAGTAAGTAAGTAGTTACACGTGAACAAAAATAAATTCAATTTCGATTATAATTTAATTACACTTCATTCCTAATACATGTATGGTAATTTTGTATTACTTTTTAATTACATTCAAACAAATCTTTTCTATCCGTGTACTAAATGTTCAAGAACGTTTTTTATTAAAACATATTTTTTTATTTCAAAGTCAAATGTGTTATTTAACCAGTTATATTTTCAACCACTTGCTCTTCCCTCGAAGGGAATTAGGATCATGATTGGGAACAGTCATAAACAGAACTGTCATAAGAAGAATATGACAACATACTCTGACCATGATAGGGTAAACTTAAAAAAGGGTTGAGGAAAATTGGATCATTTATAAAGTCATTATTATATTTATTGCCTTAAGATTAATCAACAAATAAAATATTGGATCTAAAGAAACACAAAATATGTTTAAAACTCATTTATAGATGTAATGACTAGACAAGACTGCAGAATTGATAAATTAATTAGTAAAATTTTTGATCAAGATGCGTGTTCGAATTGAAAACACGCATGAATATTTATATGAAGTCCGGCATAAAGTTGTACAAACAGACAATTCGGCAGTCGTGAAGAAAACAGTCCGTCATTTAAACCAAATGGAAAACTTAATTGAATAAATTTGTATAATAAATTCCCACAGAACTTAAATTATGACACTTTGTTCCATTATTCAGTCTGTCGTAGATCGGGATCTTCACGTATCATGTGGCCCTTTATGGGGTTCAGTAAAAGAAGCTGTATCATTGGCTCCAATTGTAGCAGCATTATCGGAAACTTGCTGTTGGGTCTCATTGCCTTTGTACTTAATAAAAAACACTTCAGGTTTGTTGAATTTGATGGCATCCAGTTGATCGCGTTGCATTTGCTCCAGTTCTGCAGCTGAAGGTGCATCCGGTTTCTTGACGAGAACGTAAATTAAGGTTTTCTCTTCGACTTCAGGAGTAATTGGCGTTGGTGTGGGCGTCGGCTTGGAAGGGCTGCGTACCAAAATTATTTTGTAATGTTTTCGTGGCGGGATTTGATAGTGAAACTGTGGTTGCGCCGGGTACTGTTGGGGTGGTAGGCGTAGTATTATTTTCTTATCCCCGACAGTATCGTTAGGTACACGAAGCTGTAGTTGAATTTGCTGGGGTTGTTCCTGTTCCAGTTGTTGTTGTTGTTGTTGATATTGTTTCGAAATTTGTTCGGTCTGCAGCATAGGTGGTAAATAGTAACTTTGCGCCCCCAGGGGGTGCTGCACAAATTGAGCTCCATTTAATGCTTCCGTTCGCTGTTGAAAATTCTGCAGCAGGTTTGGAAACAATTCGCTCTGGGGACGTGCTCCAACGACGGTAGCAAGTACCACAAGATAAATCGGAATCCCCATAATTATTTGCGATGATATTTATCACTAGTTAGCGATCAATTGCGTAGATCTACTACTCTGGTGTTACTAATAGACGAATTCTCACCGACGGACGGATTGACTACTGATCGCGCACGCATATGAGGCTTCGTATTTATACCAAGCTCGGAAGCACTAGAAATTATTGTGGCCGGCATCTGTTTGTTTCTGACGATGACCACAAAATGCCATCAATAGACCCAATTAAAGCGTCAAAACTATCGATCTGCCAATCTCTCACTTGGGCTATGCTTTGGGTAGAAAAATCTGCTCTTGACAAATGATGAAAACTGGTTCAAACACCAGCCATTCATTTATTTGGCAGTGCATCAGCCCCGACCAACTGCTAAAACTCGTTCGCATATTGCACGCTACGATCGCTGGAATATAAAAGATGCTCATGAATAATTCAACTTTTCCACAGATTCAAACTTGTTGCCGTTGCACCATCGCTTCAAACTGCCAAAGTGGAGAAGCGTCAGAGAATCGTCATATTTTGGTTTCATTCCACAAAGCGGTTTCCGATACACACACTGTTATTTTGCTCGGCCACTGACGGTGATTAACCGATGACCTTGGAACGCGACAAAGCGCGGTTCATTAATAACGATGTCGCAAATTTGGATCGATGGTATTTTTAAGAGTCGTATTAAATACAAGTGTACATTTGTGTGATTTGTTTTCGTTTGTAATTCCGGAATGGGCAAAACGAGGCACGTGTAATTTTTAAGAGTCGACCAAATAACCATAATTCGGCAAGTGATACTCATTACATAGCAACTTCAGCAATTTTGCACTTTTTTTTTATAAATACATGCTAAGAAAAATCTTCGTGCAGGCAACATATTGATGTTTGTAGTCATAAATATTCCAACTTTCATAGGCTGTTACTTTAAATTAATATTTTTTTGGTATTCATTTCATAACTTATGATTATATATTATTATAAATCTATTTTTTTTAAAAGTCTAGTAATTCAAAAATATTGTAGCAAACAAAATAGAAAAAAAATGAAAATCTCTACTCACAAAATGCGAATCTCTTATGAGTTGTGAGTTTGTCGTATATTTTCTGGCTACTCACTCATGAGGTGAGTAGCAACGAGAAAAAAATATGTTGCAAAACTCATGAGTTTGAGTGAGCGTGAGTGAGGATTTCCGAACTCTGATTTAAATGTTAATGATTATTAAGTTAAGGAAAAACTGACACAATAAAAATATATAAAATTTATTTAATCTTCATTTAAATACGTTTGAAATAAAAACATAATATCCCATACAACAATTACACTACACAACAAAATAAGAAAAAAAGCACAGTATTTGTCACCATTTTTGCATTTTTTTTTGTATTGTATTTGTATTTTTTTTTTTGTATTGTAAAAAAACCAGTAGAATTCGAATATATCGATTAAAAATTGTTTATTTTTTACGAGATATGGGTCAATACTTTTAGCCGATATTTTTTTATATAACTTTTTTTAAATATCTGATATCATCGAGTGATATTTCAAATAAAAGGAAATTCAACATCAGCAATTCTTTATCACAACATTTTGAAATCGGTTAACTGGTTTAAGATAACTCGATATTAGAACACCTTTTCAAAGAAATCGTCGTAAAAATAAAGGAAATATACGGATTCAATCAGGTGAGTGTATTGAGTGTACCTATACTAAAATCACCCATTGTTTGTTTTTGTACCCTACAACCATAGGTGACAGGTTATACTATGTATGTGAGGATATTTTAGCGCCTCTTACGAGGCGTGACCGGTAAAAAAACAATATATATTTTCTTGATAAACACTTACTTACTTACTTACGGACTTATCTAAATCGATTCGGAAAGTGAATCGATTTAAATAAGTCCGCCTATACACGAAAACTTGAATAATAATATTCCGAATGCGATGAAATTTAGTTTAACTAGTAAGTTGTAATTGTAAGTTCGGAAATGAGTCAAATTAGTCAACGTACTCAATCACATTCCATAGTTATGGGTTTATTTTGGGTTTATCGTAAAATATTCAAGATAAATTTTTAAAATTTAAAATTAGTTATAAACAATGCTCTATCAATACATGCTCAAAAAATGACCGTGAACGGCACCCACATTTTTTATTTGTATTTTTTGCAATCAATTATGCTTTTACATAATTTTTATCCTAAAATATTACTCATCTATTTTTGTCATACCTCAAAGTCTTCAAAAAGGTGTGATCTTGCTTAGTAATATTACAAATAATATTTTCGATTTTTCCCAATTAAAGTGTTTGAAAACACCGTTTGTAGGAAAATTTCAAATGTTTTACCGCAAATGATATCAGAATAGTACTTTTCCTTGCAAACACTTTAAAGTTCGAAAATGTTTGCCATAAATGATATTAATGAAATATATGTAATTTTTCCCACAAAAATTTTTAGTGTTCAGTTTTTTTGCTTAAAAAGCAAACGAAAAAGTCGTTTGGTAGAAACAATGTTATTTATCCCGCAAAAGAATTTGTGGATTTTTTCGTGAAGTTTATTTGTGAAATTTTTTGTTTATTAGGAACGTTGTTTTCTTTGCGTGTAGTATGAATTTTGTTTTGTCTATGCAGTGCTACATTGCGAATTCCGAAAAAGGATATTTTGCATTTTGGAGTAGCGCTATCTCAGCAGCAGGATTCCAATTGGAACAGATCAACTCGATTTCATTTGATTTTCAATATTCTACCCTTCTACTCAGGTAGTAACAATTAAAACTACTTTTGAGTTAATATTTACTTCATTTTAAATAAGGTGTTTTATTGAATAGTTTAACAAATAATACATGAACAAAATTCATTATTCGTCTATTTTGAGACAAATATATTTCAAATAAAACTTCAATATTTGTCAATAATAGATTATTGTTTTATAAACAATAACAATAATTGAAAAAGGACTAAAACATATTTAATTATTTTTATGTACAAGTAAAATAGCTCTCACTAGAATTTTTGACAAATTCGTTTTCATTCGTTTTGTATTATATAGGGGTTAAATTCTGACTTAAACTCATCAGAAGACGTGCGTTTATTATTGTGTTGTGTTCGATTTATACACGCTGCAAAAGAAAGGGCTCTCCCAAACATACTTTTGCAGGCATTAACATGTATGTTTGGAATTTTATGTAAACATAATATATAATTGACTGACAAATCATTTGTAAACAGGGTTGTATTGAGGCTTGAACAGTGCTGTAATGATCTCTGACTTACATTATAATATCACGGAAACATTTTAATGTTGCCCCTTAAAATGGTGTATGTTCTAATGGAAACATAATAACTACTACATCCAAACAAAATAAATATTTGAACCGAAACATAAATATGTTCAAATTAAAACATGATTTTGAACGATTTGAATATAAATATATTTCCAGAAACATATCAGTTGTTTCAGTACAAAAAGTAGTATGTTTGCATAGAAACATATTTAAATATTTTTGGAAAAAATCCTGAAAATAAAATAAAAATAAAATGCTTTTTTATATTTATTTTTATTAAAAATCTTTAAACATGCACATGCAGTGGGAATTTATAATAATTGAATTCATATACAAATTTTTAAATGCATAAATAAATAATTCGTTTAAAACATCAAGTACAAGTGACAGCATCACTGAATGCACAATTGCACCAGCAGACCAGACGACCAAACGATCCAGGCTCGCTTTATATTTGGAACAGTTACAGTTGATCTCAGTACAGCACATAGCGTAGGCAAGGAATTCACGGAGGCTTTTGTAAAAAAGCAATTTATATATATAAACAATTTATATATTTATTTAATTTACAAATAACAAAATTATTACCGACGCGAACAACAAAAGACATTTACGTAGAAAATGCCGATCACCGAGTGTCAACTTTGTATACCTATACATACTTGAAACGACGACAAAAGAGACGTAGGTAGAAAATTCTGGTGAATGAGTGCCAACTTCGTATATAAGAAGAATGTTGCAAGAATACACTTATTTAAATCCAATTTCTTTTTTGTTTGCTTGTAAACATCAATATGTTCAAACGATGGCGTCGGTAGGAAATGCTGCACAACGTTGCAAACTTCGTCAGTCGATAAATTATCGAATTAAGACGAGCGTGGCGAACATACGTTGTATTTAGATTTGATTAGCATTTTCTGTGTTTCGAAACATAGTTTTAACCAAGTAAATTGCCAAGAAATAGTTTATTCAAATGCAATTAAAATTTTATGTTGGTATTGTAACATATTTATGTTAAATGTGACAGATTCTGCTGGACAATATAATAATGTTTACACGTAAACAAAAATAAATTCAATTTCGATTATAATTTAATTACACTTCATTCCTAATATATGTATGGTAATTTCATATTACTTTTTAATTACATTCAAACATATTCAAACAAATCTTTTCTATCCGTGTATACATTATCGAAGAACGCAATAAAAAAACACATGTAAACTTCGTAGACGGATAGAAAGAAAAGGTTTGTTTAAATGTAATTGAAAAGTAATTTGAAATTACCATACTTGTATAAGAAATGAAATCTAATTAAGTTATAATCAAAATTGAATTTATTTTTGTTCAGATTGTAATAAAATATTTCTATGTGTATTATATTAATCAGCAGAATCTGTCAAAACTTACCATAAATATGTTACAATACAAACATAAAGAACTATGTTTCAAACAAACAAAAAATGCTATTCAAATCTAAATAAACGTATGTTCGCAACGTTCGTCTTCATTCGGTAAGTTTTTGACAGACTAAGTTGGCCACGTTGAGCAGCATTTTCTACATAAGTCTCTTTTGTCGTAGTTTGAACTATTGATGTTTAAAACCAAACAAAAAAAAAATGAAATTACATATAAATAAATGTATTTTTGCAACACTCGTCTTGTATACGATGTTGGCACTTGTTGAGCAGCATTTTCAACCTACGTCTCTATTGTCGTCGTTTGAAGTATTGATTGGGTCCTTTTAAACATATATATAAAAACAGATAAAAAAAATACGAAATTTCATTTCAAATCATACTAAAAATTCACCTTTAAAACGATTTATATTAAAAAATATTTTTTATTTCGTATTTTTTATTTTTCTTATTTTTTTGTGTCAGTTTGATTTTCGTCTGACAGAATTTAAAAGGCTCTATATTATTAAAAATATTCATGTTCAAAGTGTCTTTAATGTGGAACCATTGCGATAGAACCTGATGAACCGGATGGCAAGAAAACGATAATATTGCATTGCCATCTAGTTGGAGGAAATATATAAAATCTCAAGTCTGTAGCTCATCGCGAAGGTAGTCTAAAATTAATTACAAAATTTTTACAGAACAGACAGACAAGAAAGCAACCTAATAAAAATGTTATAAAATAAACACTTTTCTTGTATGACACTCATTGAGACATTTTTTTTATAATGTAGGAAAAAGTGACGTATTCAAATTTTTTAAACTTGATTTAAATACTTTACAATAAAAAAGTAATACTCCATACAACCAAATATTACGCGCGTATTTAATTTCAAATGCAATATAAAACGAGTTGGGAAAGTTAGGTCACATGTGCAAATTCGTGGGACGAACTTGTATAGTCGGTAGGGACCGACTATGGAATACCCTACACCAGACATGTCAAACTCAGTTGGCACCACGAGCCGCATTGGCAATTCAAATGATGAGGCGGGCCGCATTTGTGTACCACAAGAAAAAAAAACGCTCGTTTTATGGGCATTTCCTGGGGTTCCGGACCGTACATTCGTACGCTTAAAACTTTAATATCTCGAAGAAAAATGAATGAATTTACTTGATCGTGCATGTAGTATTTAAATAGGACTAAATATTATATAATTCTATACGATAGATCAAAATATATAAATAAACATAGCTGAGACAATTTACTTTATTTTAGTATATGTGCATTTTGTTCCTAAAGTTTACTGTTATTTCGTAATAAATCGGACGTTCTGTATGGAAATTTGCTCTACAATATTAATAATGATTATTTCGAAATAAAAAGTGATGTACTATTCAAATTTCCAGATGTTTTTAAAGTTTTTTATTTTTTTTTTTAACTTTTTTTGAAAAATTTTTTTTTTTGATATTTTTATACTGTAGTTTTACACTTTTGGTACTCAAATTTCCGACGGGACAGATTTCAATTAGCTGTCAAAAAATTTCTAGAATTACTAGGTAAATGATGTTTACATTTTTAGAACTGCTTTAAACACAGTGGATTCAACTCTTCTAAGTTCAGTTTACTATGGTAATAAATGTATCTTTTTGGTTCCGGACGGGTCATCGAAAAATCAAAATCAAAAATTTTCCGTTATTTTAATTTGGATTATTATTTTTAAGCTTTAGAAATATTGATTAATGTTACCTGAAAAAACAGAAAATAATATTTTGTATCTGTATGTCTTTAAAGTTAATTAATTTGGTTACTTAAAATACATAAAAAATTTGTATACACTCAGAAGAAAATGTACCATTAAGTACTTTATGGTACGACCATTGATCTTATGGTTCATGTATTAATAGTTTTTTCTTTTTAAATCAAAAGTTTTCTATTTAATTCAATAGTATTTGAAAAATTCAGTTCCATAAATTTAAATATTTCAATATTTGAATTGTAAATAGAATAAATACTGTTGGTTTAATGGTTTCCTCCTATAATAATAAACGTGGTGTAAAAAAACATAAAAACGAATACAAACATGTTCGTTTTGTACGTCATTCTGCGTGTTTACTCAAAATGGTCGCATGTATTTTGTAATAATCCACATTATTAAATGCGACATTGGTAAGGACTCAATATATTTAATGTAAATAAATTATAATTATATATTTATTTTTATTTATATTTTTATTTATTACAGAAAATAAATAATACATCAAACTTCTATTATGGCAACGGACTCAAAAATTACTGCAGACTCAAGTACTACAATCAATTATTGGAAACCAAAGCAAACATTAAATGTGTTATAATCTTTTGCAGCAAGAAGTGTTTTTTATGTGTGTGTTGTAAAAGTGAATATCAATTTCGACATTTAAATAAAATAATATATACAATAAATTAACTAAAATACATTTTTGTATTTTACTGAACTAATGGGACGCATCCTATTAACCAATTTTAATGGTATAAATTATTGTTTTTCTATTGAAATACTATCAATTTACCATGATTTTTTCTGGGTGTATTTACATATCGCATACACCCAGAAAAAAAATTCCTCTAATCCCATTAAAATTGGTCTATAGGACAATTATTGATTTAATAGAATACAAAAAATAAATCTTCTCATATAAACTCAATGGCAATGTAATGGTATTTTCTAGTATTTTCCGATTAAAATAATAATTTATCCTATTGACTATTTTTAATAGTAAAAAAACTATTATTTATATAGTATTTTTTTCTGGGTGTAGTAACGTAACTTTATGAGTATTTTTTTATACGTTACCGTTAACGGAATAGAAATTTCTTTTCAGATATTTAGATTCACATATTTAAGATTCCAAATTCACTGAAATTTCAAAGATTTGAGCATTTTGAATTTTTCGGTCGTGGTTGACGTTTTTCTGGAAATGCCCATATGTTAAAAAATACAATGTTAAGATTAACAAATTTTCCATTGATCTTCGTTAAAAGCGCCGCAGTCGAAATTTTTTTGTAAAAAATGGTGCGATTTTTGTATGTTTTTAAAAAAAATATTTGGTCTGAGGTATTTACAGTGGAGTACCTATATTTCAAACACTAGAGAAAATTTTATAAAACAGACAATCATCCAAAATTGTTGCAATTTTTTTTTGTCGGCAAAATCGTACGATATCAAATTAGATCTTGTACCAATATCGAAGGCCAAATCGTACTAAAACTGTAAAAACAGTTCAAAACGACATATCGCATTTTTATACCTTACACTAAGAGTGAAAGGGTATATTCAGTTTGGTACGCCGTTTGTAACACCCAACAGGAAGCATCTCCGGTATGGAAAAGTATATATATTCTTGATCAGCATGGCCTCCCTGTCTATTGAAATCCCTACTACTTTTAAAATTGAAGAGCTAGATAAATGAAAAATTGGCGAGATCGGTCCATTGTGACCTATGACGACCACTTATGTTCAAATACCTCATATAAAATGTACATATAAATATCAATTTTTATGTATACGTGCTTATGTAAACTTTTTTGGTCAAATATATATTGACATCATGCTCAAATACATGATAATAATGTTTTCCGGCGAAAAGTCTAGTGGTTCACAAAAAAAAAATCGAAACTAACATCAAATTTTACTCTACGAAAATTACGAAATTTTAAATTAGCAACAAGATTGTATTTTTTGTTATCCAAGTTTGTTCGAGAAAACTTCAAGGAATAAATCACATGTCATACTGATAACCAATTTTTTTTAGATTTTCGATACAAACTATACTTAAACTATTGAAAAAGTTTGTTTTTTAAAATGACATACATAAATTTGATATTTAAATAAATTTGACGGGTTTCCTTTGTGATTATTGATTCCTTTTTGAAACTTTGAACCACTGTTTCTCTGGAGAAGGTGAGTGTTGAACTCTGGTAGTTTTGGTGTGGAATGTCTCTAATACAAAAAATTTTACTTACTAAAAAAAAATTAAAACGATTCCAACTCCAGATTGTGCAAATCAAGATTCTTGGTTAAAAACGTGTCGTTTTTTTTTTAATAATAGTCCAATGTCTGATTGCTACTTTATTTGATACTGGAGCTAATTCCGAAAATGGTTTTGTTAAATAGGGTCCAGTTTTTAAGATATTTAAGTTTTAATTATTTTTTTAATAGTCGAATCAAAAACAATAATGTAATTTTCTTTTCGCTGTTAGAAGTACAAAACTATGCGCTACCATATATTTTTTATATATGCCGGCGAAATATAGCCAGGAGAAATTCAAAACATTACAATAAATTTAAATTTTATAAATAAATAACAATATATAACTTGATGAAAAAAGGTAAAAATTATTGTTATGCCATTTGTGCAAAGTCATGTATAATATTTAAAATGACAATTAGGAAAATAAATTAAGACTCTATATTAAAAACTTTTCAATACCTCATTATTAAATTTTGGGAAAATAATGTACCTACAAAAATATTGATTTTTTTTAATAAATTAATAAGTTTTTAACCAAGATTAGTAATTAAATTTTTTATATGGCCTGTTAAATTAAAATCTTATATCCCCGTAGGTCCCCGGTTCAAGCATGGACTGGAGCTAACAACATCTTTTCATAGAAACATTTTTCTATACCGCGCTACCTCTCGGCAGTAAATGGCAAACCTACGAGAGTAAAACATTGCCTATGAAAAGCTCTCACCCGCCGTTCGGATTCGGCAATAAACTGTAGGTCCCACCACTTTGAGTACAAACATAACACGCACAGCTCAAAATGGTGAGAGAGCTCGGCCTAAGTTCTTATAGGACTGTTGCGCCAAACTATTATTATTATTATGAGATAATCTGGCCACCTTCACTTAGTTGCCAACAAATCGTGAGGTCGCCGATATATCGCGATGGTGAAATAAAAAAAATAATTAAAAAAGTAATACAATCATTAAATATAAATAAATAAAATAAAAATAACAAACACATATTAATATAATAATTTGTTTGTTACCTTTAAAAAACCTTTATAAAAGGACTACGCTTCAAAGCAATGTCGAAAAGTATTTAAATTTATTCCTCTTTTATTTAATTTAATTAATATTTCCCTTGGTGTAGTCGCTTTCAAAAAATATGTTTGAAAAAATAATGTATTTGGTTAGTTTTACGTCTACATGTTTTGTTTTGTTTTTGTGTAGTTACATATTAATATAAAAATTAACAAATATTAAAATTTAAACAGGTTAGAAAGTATGTTAAAAAAGTGAAACATAGTTCAGCAGGCCTTAGATACATTACTTCATTAGTTGTCAAATTAAGTTCTGTAACAGGTTATTTTGTATACCAGTTATAACAGTTTTTTAATTATCACCTTATGTTTCGTTAAATAGTGTTTTTTTTTATAGTTTGATCATACACCAAAAAAAGACTGTCTTAAAAATAAATAAAAATGTTTTTAAATTAAATACCTATGTCTTTTATTTACGTCCAAAAGCCAATGTATTTGTTTCTACTACATTGATAAAGTTATTTTAGTATGGAAAATAACTACAAAATTTAATGCATTTTTATACAAAAATTTAATACATTTGCATTGAAAAAACTAGATTTTCGTCCTAAAATATGTAGAGAAATTACTACATAAGCATTTAATTTTACTACATTCAGTTTATATGTTTCTTTGTTGTGATAATTAATTTTACAAAATTATTTTTTATATTTTATCCAAAAAAAAAAAACAAGTCTTTATTGATTCGGAAAGTTATATGAATAAATATTAATATTAAAATTTGTGATGAACAAAAATAAGATACAACAAAAATAAATAACAAGGTACATATATAACTATAGAGTGGTACCTATAACTTAAAAAAATACACATAGAAATATATACATATACTTGTAGAAATGTACAACAAAAATATTCCCCTGATGAGAATTCCAATGTATATAAAAACGAAAACGATCAAATTATAGTAGAAAAACATTTTTTCAAAAAAACAAAGAAATAAATGTAGTATAATTTACAACAGTAATTTTTTCGATGCACTACACGGATAGAAAAGATTTGTTTGAATATGTTTGAATTTAATTAAGAAGTAATACGAAATTACCATACATGTATTAGGAATGAAGTGTAATTAAATTATAATCGAAATTGCATTTATTTATTATTTGTTCACGTGTAAACATTATTATATTGTCCATCAGAATCTGTCAAATTTACCATAAATATGTTACAATACCAACATAAAATTTTAATTGCATTTGAATAAACTATTTCTTGGCAATTTACTTGGTTAAAACTATGTTTCGAAACACAGAAAATGCTAATCAAATCTAAATACAACGTATGTTCGCAACGCTCATCTTAATTCGATAATTTATCTACTGACGAAGTTGGCAACGTTGTGCAGCATTTTCTACCGACGCCATCGTTTGATCATATTGATGTTTACAAACAAACAAAAAAGGAATTGGATTTAAATAAGTGTATTCTTGCAACATTCTTCTTGTATACGATATTGGCACTCGTTGAGCAGAATTTTTTACCTACGGTCACCGAGTTGACACGGCATTTTCTGCGTACGTGTCTTTTTGTTCGTTGAGAAAACGTGTTCGCGTCGGTAATAATTTTGTTATTGGTAAATAAAATAAATATATAAATTGTGTTACAAAAAGTACAAATAGTAACAGAGTATAATATAGTGCAGTATATAATTTCTGAAACTAAAGTGAAAAAACCACAAATAAAAATCTGTGTTTCGATTTTCAAACAGAATTTGCCATGTTTTTTACAAAAGCCTCCGTGAATTCCTTGCCTACGCTATGTGCTGTACTGAGATCAACTGTAACTGTTCCAAATATAAAACGAGCCTGGATCGTTTGGTCGTCTGGTCTGCTGGTGCAATTGTGCATTCATTGATGCTGTCACTTGTACTTGCAGTTTTAAACGAATTATTTATTTATGCATTTAAAAATTTGTATATGAATCATTCCATTATTATAAATTCCCACTGCATGTGCACGTTTAAAGATTTTTAATAAAAATAAATATAAAAAAAACATTTTATTTTTATTATATTTTCAGGATTTCTTTCCAAAAATATTTAAATATGTTTCTATGCAAACATACTACCTTTTGAACTGAAACAACTGATATGTTTCACTGGAAACATATTTATATTCAAATCGTTCAAAATCATGTTTTATTTTGAACATATTTATGTTTCGGTTCAAATATTTATTTTGTTTGGATGTAGTAATTATTATGTTTCCATTAGAACATACTCCATGTTAAGGGGCAACATTAAAATGTTTCCGGGATATTATAATGTAAGTCAGAGCTCATTACAACACTGTTCAAGTCTCAATACAACCCTGTTTACAAATGATTTATCAGTCAATTATATATTATGTTTACATAAAATTCCAAACATATATGTTAATGAATGCAAAATTATGTTTGGGAGAGCCTTTTTTTTTGCAGCGTGTATTCATGGCAAAGTTAAGATTGTAATAGCTCTGAAATGAACAGCACTACACGCAGAGAATATGGTTGCGATATAATATCGTAGCCGCGGTAGCTCAGTGGTTAGTGCGTTGGACTGCGAGCCGAAAGGTCCCCGGTTCAAGCCTGGACTGGGGCTAACAACATCTTTTCATAGAAACATTTTTCTATACCGCGCTACCTCTCGTCAGTAAATGGCAAACCTACGAGAGTAAAACCATTGCCTATGAAAAAGCTCTCACACGCCGTTCGGATTCGGCAATAAACTGTAGGTCAATAAACTGTAGGCAATATATTGTAGGTCCCACCACTTTGAGTGCAAATATAACACGCACAGCTCAAAATGGTGAGAGAGCTCGGCCGAAGTTCTATACAGAACTGTAGCGCCAAACTATTATATTATTATTATAATATCGACAGCTATACTATGCTATCTGCAATCATAGATGATTGTCGCAATCTAGATATAGTATATTTTATTATTTCAACAATAATAAAAATCACAAAATTCGTAAATATTAATCATAAAATGATATTAACAACATTAGGATATCATAATATAGTGAAATACCAAAATTTGGTAGACTAAATACACTGTTCGACAAATTGAGGGTTGTTGGATTCTAATAAACTGAAACTTATCATTTTGGTCTCTTGATTCTTGCTGCGTCCTAAAATTGACCACCACGTCGAGATTTTGCAGAAAATCGAGTCATTGTTCCAAAAAAGGATATTTTTGGTATTTTATATTGCAATTAATCGCTTGATTTCGACATGCTGTAAATGCTTAATAAATCACAAAAAAATATAATAACCGTGCATTACGAATAATTGGCAACAGAAATCTGTATGCAGATATTAGTTTTTGAAAAAAATCAAAAAGACATTTTCTGTTATCTAAGATCTCTTAATTATTTTTTTAATATAAGTTCGCAATGTTTTTGTTGTAAAATTTTTTTAAAAATGTTTTAAACGTTATCTTACTAAATATTTTATAATGTTTCTATATGAATGTAATGTAGCCGCGGTAGCTCAGTGGTTAGTGCGTTGGACTGCGAGCCGAGAGGCCCGCTTCAAGCCTGGACTGGGGCTAACAACACCTTTTCATAGAAACATTCGAGAGTAAAACCTTCGAGAGTAAAACATTGCCTATGAAAAGGTCTCACCCGCCTATCGGATTAGGCAATAAACTGTAGGTCCCACCACTTTGAGTACAAATATAAAACGCACAGATCAAAATGGTGAGATAGCTCGGCCTAAGTTCTCATAGGACTGTAGTGTCAAACTATTATTATTATTATATGAGTGTATTATTGTATGTATTATTATATGAGAATAATTTTTTATTGAACAAGTTATAAAATAACAAACATAAAAATACTGAAATATAAAAAAAAAATCATACAAAATTTTCAATATTCTACAACTGTTTTATACATAACTTCGAATTCTCTAATTAAAATCTTAAATAATATATGATATGTCAGCCTTCAACATACCTTCATTTAAAAATTTAATAAATTTAACTTTTTGAGATATGTCCTTTTGAAATATAGCTTAAGTTACGTTCATACATTTTTTTCAAATTTTAAATAACCAAATCTCTGAAACCACACCATCTTGTAAGCTGAAATTTTGCTAATATCTTAATTTTATGTTTTTTCATCATAGCTGCAATTTTCATCAAATTCTCAAATGGTGGTTCTGCCAAAATTTGAATTTTTCGGTCGATTTGATATGGAATGGAACAAAAAATTAAAAATATATATAGACTTGAGGAAAAGTGGCCAGTTCCGTGGGATATTTTCATTTGTGGTATTTTTTAACTGACGTGGAAAAAGTAGTTCCCATGGGAATATTTAATGGCTGTGGGATTTTTTACTACTACACAAATAAGAATAACAGTTATTTTAAGCATTTATTTTTTTAACCAAGAAGTAGTTTTTTTATTAATTTTTTTTTAAATACAAATTGGTTATATCTCAAAAACTATAACCATCCAATGCCATTTTCGGGATTAGCGTCACATTGAACTAAGAATAGGTACATATTTCAGTGCACCAAAATTATTGTAATAATATATTTTTAATACTATTCAAAATTGGGTGACCAGACATAACCCCCACGGACATAACCCCCACGGACATAACCCCCAATTCGAATTTGGGGATTATGTCCGCGTTCCTATGCGCCGAGATCCGCGGACATAATCCCAAAAAAAAATCGATTTTGTTGCTAAAGTCCGCGTTACTATGCGGACATAAACCTCTAAAAAATATGTTATCAAGCGCGATTTTTTTAGAAATTCATATTTGGCCTGCGGCGCTTCAGTTTCACATAAATTCTAAAAATATCAAAATAAAATTATATCCTTGTTTTATTCATTAATAAGAACGAATTTTTATTTTCAAAAAATCGCGCGATTTTTTGGAAATAAAATTTCCCCTGCTGCGCTATAGTTTCGCATAAATTCAAAAATTATCAAAATAAAAATTTATCTTTGTTTTATTCACTATAGAGAAGAATGAAATTGTATTTCCGAAAAATCGCGCGATTTTTTGAGAATAAAATTTCGCCTGCGGCGCTTATATTCCCATAAATTCAAAAAATACCAAAATAAAATTTTATATTTGTTTTGTACATTAATGAGAAGAACTACATTTTATTTACAAAAAGTTTTAGTTACAAATTTACAAAAAAATGTATTTAAAAAATATCAATAACAAACAAATTTAACAAAATAAATAAATTCGATTGAAAAAAAAAAAAATCAAAAATATTAAATCGGACATAACCACCAATGGGGGTTATGGCCGTATTCATAGTTGGACATAAACCCCAAATTCGAAATTCGAAAAATTGGGGGTTATGTCCAAAACACCGACGGACATAACCACCAACTTCGAATTGGGGGTTATGTACGTTGGGGGTAATATCACGGCACCCAAAATTGAAGTTAGAACTATTTTTCTTTATAAGTGGGCTTATATTTCATAATTAGTACGTGTTGGAGAATTTAGTTGTTTGGAAACCCTAGCTCTTTTTTAAAGATGAAAGACATTATGTTAGTTTTCTTAATTCTTTTACTGATTATAACTCCTTAATGATATGTTAATAGAAAACCATTAAAACTAATAGTAAATTATTAGATACAAAATTAAAGTGTGGAAATCATCCTAAGTAAGTTCCATATAATCGCTTCTTAGACATCATAAGCGTATAATGAACCATTTTGCTACAAAATGATGAACTATATTGTTTATCCTTTAACCCTTTTGGATCCCATAGCACCTAACGCAGACATGAAGGGGTATAAGTTTATACTACATTTTTGATCACTGACCATAGAGAACCTGTAAATTAAAAAAACGAAGTTCAAATTTTAGTGCCGCACAGTGTAATTAAATATAAAATATTTATTAATAAATGCGAATTTCGGTGCTGATATTAGTGGATGGTAAATTTTTTTTAACACTTTATAAAAAATTGATTGCATCAATTTCATCGATTTTTAGGATATGAAATTTTCGACTTTTGGCCACCTAGATTTAATATGCGTTCCAGTGTAGTGTTTAGTGTAGTGTTGTATTTTAAGTCTTTATAAATATTTCTCACCAGTTGTTTTGTACCTACAAAGACATGCACAAAAATAAGACCTTGACTATCCCTATATCCATCAAAAATCCATGTTGATGCATGGATTAGATCAATTACACTACAAAACAAAAAGATAAAAAAAGGTTGCGCACTAAATGCTTAATTTTTGTATTATTGGAAATGAACCACAGAATTCGAATATATGGATTTTTCTATGGATAGGTTTACGAGATATCGGACAATAACTTATGAATCAAGCTTTCAAAAAGGTGGTCACATATATTTGCAAATATTTCGCGTTTTAAATAACTGATTTGATCAAGTGTTATACCAAATAATATAAATAAACATTAAATAAAAATTTCACATAACATTTTGAAATTGGTTCACTGTTTTAAGATAATTCTATAGAAGAACTCGATAACTATAAATTTTTAAAAATTACGAAAAAATTGCAAAAAATTTCAAAAATCGAAAAAGCGAGATGATGCAAAATTAGCCCGCACCTTTTTAATGACGCAAAAATAAAATAAATCTATGGATACATTTTGAGAACAGAAAAAATCATGTGAAAACATTACATTTGAGTTTAATATACCCTTGTTTTTTTACCCTATACCCATGCGATACACAATATAAAATGTATGTGAGGATGATTTAGAGGCTCTTAGAAGGCGTGACCGGCATGAAAAAGTATATATTTCTTAATCAACATCACTTTCCGAGTCGATTTAGAAATGACCGTCCGTCCGCCTATACACGATAACTTGAAAACTACTATTCCGAATGCGACGAAATTTAGTTTCAATATATTTTAGCATAATTAGTATAATTAGAAATTATAAGTTGAGTCGAATTAGTCAACGTACTCAACTACATCTCATACAAGATATTGGTTTACTTTTAAAGTTATAAAATTTAAAATTATTTATCATCTATCAATACGTGTTAATTTACACGTTTTTTTTACACGTTTGCAAGAATGTGTAAAATTATTCATTCTGAACATAAATATTTTTGAACGAAAACTAAAATATGTTTTGCTGTTATTAGAATGATATTTTGCAATGCAAAAATACTTTTGTTTGCATAACGTTCCAAAGATATGCTTGCAAAATTATGTTTGGGAGAGCGCTTTTGGAGCAGCGTATTGTTATTATAATCAAAGTCAAACATATTTTCGTTTTCGTTCAATCATAATTGTGTTTATAATGCATAATTTGAGATGTTCCTGCGAACATATTATATATGAGAAAACAGTGTATTTACATGTAAACATTTATTTCACTTTATGGTTTGGTTCTAATAAATTCATTACATAATATTATGTTATTTATTTTTTTAATTGATATATGAAAGTTCAGTGAATTACGGATATTTCACAAACACCCATGATCTGGTATTAACAGTGGTTGCCGGTACATAACACATTCATTCATTAAAAATACGTTATATATGACAAAAGCATTAATGTTAGTATTACGGAGTGCCGCTAAAAGTATGCAGCGTTGTAATTAAATTGCGATTTAATAATGATTTGGCAACGATACATATAATTATATTTAATAAAAAAACATTTATTTGTGAGTGTACTGTGCCCATAGAGGTGAACAGGGTTGTAAAAACAATACTATTATTTTTAAATTCGTGGTCACCCAGTAACAGTCACGATATAACTATTTTTTATATTGGATGTGTTATATAGCAGTAATGGCAAACATATTATAGTAATATCTAATGCAAAATATCTTTTTATACAGAAATATTTATAAATAGTAATTTCATTTAAATTCCCGGTTAACGAAATTTTGTTTAAATGTGATATTCTAATAAATAAAAATAAGTTTAAAAATAGAATACTAATTATAATATTTTAAAATATCTCTGTTATGTTATGTTCAGAAAGCTATTTCTTGTTTGAAAGGGCTTGAACAAAAATCTTCGAATGACAAGTATGAGAACAGACTACCAGATCATGATAGCAACTTCAAATATCGTCTCGTTTTGATTCAAGTTCTAATATGACGTCCTAATCATAATTACATTTGAAATCAGACAATCTAGATCAGACAATGACATAATTTTAAACTTAATTTCCACTCGGTCCGGTAAATTGAAGATTACGGAAGATTACGGAATTTTGTAGATTTTAAGGGCAGAGATACGGAATATTTTGGGCAAGGGTAGCAATTAAACAGCTATTGATATAAACTCTAATGGCATACTAGACTTAATTCTTCCTAAAATTTATACAAAAATTCTACTCCAATCTTTGTTAGTTAAGAAGTGATTATTACAGGTTGCCAGAATCCACCTCCGTATTACAAATTCACCTTAATTATTGGGGCAGAATTGAGCTATAAGACCAAAGAACTATAAAAAAATCGATGTTATATTTGTGAATTGTGTACTTATATAATAGTTTATTTTTAGATTTACATAATAAATAATAAATATATGTGTATATAAATAAATTAATAGAAATAAGATGTAAAAAGCATTGTATTTAATTTATACAATTAAATTATGAACCTGTGCGAAAAAGACTAAATGACTATATGACTCGAAATATCGATAAAGCAGTGCGCCTTAAATTAAAATACTCATTCAATAAACCCGAACTTATTCCAGCGGGACTCCGTATAGTTCATGTTTGGGACTACCATCATGCGCACTAATCGAATTTGAAGATGACGACGAATAAGACGATGAAGACGATGAAGAGAATGTATTTTTTCCGCCTAGTCGAATATCGATGTCATCGGCTTCGTTGGACCCACTATTAAAATTTCCGCCATCTGTATTGCTTTCGACATTGAATTGTGTGTTCTTCGCTTCCTCCTCCTTGCGTGTTTTATATTTAATAAAGTACACTTCAGGTTTGCTGGGCTTAAAAGCAGTCTGTTGAATTTGCTGTATTTCTTCAATCGAAGGTTCATCCGGTTTTTTAACCAATACGTAAACCAACGTCTTCTCCTCTGTTTGAGGCGCTGCGGCAGCAATTTGCGCGTAATTTGGTTGAGCAACCGTTGGTGCCTTGATGAATATGATTTTGTAGTGTTTCTTGGGTGGCGCTTGTGGCCCTTGGACAGCTGAGTAATGTTTACCTGAACTCTCATCGAGATCTTCTGGTGGCACATGGACGTATATGTGTTTCTCTGCCGTGGGATCCAGAGGTGTATTAGCGAATGTCTCTCGAATTACGTTACCAATTTGATTATTCAGTATGTGGCTAGAACCAAATAATCCATTAGCTGTGTGCAACGATCCTGCTTGATTTGAAGATAATCCCAATTGGGAACCTCCATATGATCCTACCGATCCTGATATGGTAGAGCCTAAATTGCCCTGATTGAACTGAGCATGATGAGAATTTTGATTGAATGATCCTGCGTATGAGTTTGAGTTGTGTTCAAATTTTCCGGCGTAAGAGTTACTATCGATTTGGTTGGAAGCAAATGACACGGGCACAGTTGGTCGCACTGGCCGGTATTGTACGGGTGCGTTCTGAAGAGATAAGCCATGTGCAGACGCTCCATTAGGTGAATGATTGTTACCCACTTTATTACCAACATAGCCTGATGCATACTGAGCGCTGCCAGATACGATGTGCGGGAGCGGAGGGGGAACCTTGCCAACTCCATTGACAATTGAACTCGATGCAGATGATACGTAGTGTTGTTGAGTAAGGCCACGCACACTTTGTTCCGCATTTCCGGATTGACCGTACACATATCCCCCTGTATGACCTGCAACTACTTGCGAAGGCACAACCTGTCCAGCAATCAATTTTGTGGGATTAAATGGCTGCGCAGTAAATTGCGATTGAGTCTGTGGTAGTGCGTGGAATTGTGGATGCGATCGGTGGTTTTCTGGTAGCTGTTGTTGAAATGTACCAAGTGCTTGCTGTCCAAATAATCCTTGACCATTGTGAAGCTGCTGGAATTGCCCTGATGCTGTAGAACTCCCATCGCCAACTACAATATGACTGTTCACAGTGACAGCCTGCGAGTGGCCGCTGGCTGCGGCATCTAAATTATGATCACCCTGATTCACGATTCGTCCGGTGGATTGTGATTGAATAAGTGCCGATGCAGCGCCATCCCATTCTCGAGTATATTGTGCTGCATGGGAACAAGGCGGTCTATTACTTGTGATAGGTTGAAAATCACTGTGATGCCCATGCTCAATTGCCGGTGCTGACAACTTGTATTTGTATCCTTCCGGTGCCGCGAGTCCAAAGACAAAGGCAGCTGAGAGAATGATGAAGACCTTCATGACTGACGGCCCTGGTGATAAATGAGTGATAACCTGCTGAGTGAATGTAACCGAATGACAGCCCAGCAACTGTTTAAAAACTATTTATACGACGAAAATATATACGATAGACACGCAACTACTCTTTAAATGCCTGAGCGGAAGGTATACTGCGATCTGTGATACAGCGCAAAAAAACTCGGAAACCATCGAGAAAAGAAACTTGTAAAATAACAAAAACTGAATAAATGGAGGGCGAGTGTGTCTGTGGCGCAGTCGCACCTCTCAGATGAGGTGACACACGTTTCTCTATATCTATATGTTGTAAAGCTCTCATATCGAAGTATTTGTTGTTTTTTTTTAATGGGACATTCGCAAAAATGTTTAATTGCAAATCAGCTGAAACGATCTAGCAGATAAAATTATGTAATAAAAAATGCGTAGAATTTTTAGAGTGGCGGATTTATGTGTGCATTTATGTAATCGAACACTCGAATCAAATCAAATCATAAAAAACTAATTTGAATGTAAAAATAAATAAACGCTTTGTGTGATTTTTTTTATGTAAAACATGTTATTTAATACTACTGAAATATTTTGATATTATCATATTTTTAGCATGGCATTTTACATATTTTTCAATGTTTTGTATGTAAACCGATTGTATTGTGAGCACTTTAGTTTTCTGTCGATTTTGGCCATAAATTGATATAAATAAATTATAAAAAGTATAACACCACAGTAGCTTCACCAACTTACAATTTTTATAGGGCAGACTTGAGATTACCTGCTGAGTCCTTCAGCTGGAATTGCTATTCATGACAATATTTCCAGAAAAAGTGAGGAAATTATCGAATTGCATCAGTTGGTAAGACCACGAACACAATTCGAAAGTGATAAGATAAAAGCCAGATATGATTTGAGGGAAAAATCAGAAAAATTTAAGGGCGGAGAGCTTGTTTTGCTTTATAACCCTTATTTTGCTTTATAAGAAAGGCTTATCCCATAAGCTGCAAACGCACTGGGAGGAAGCATACAAGATCATTAATAGGATAAATTATGTAGTTTATCCAATTCAGAATACGGAAGACGTTAGACGAAAACTGAAAGTGGTACATTTAGAAAGATTGGTGCTGTATATAAAGAAAGAATCGACATCTGTTCAGTACGAACCAATTTAGGTGGAGGGCAATGTTACGAAAAGATGTAATTTGTCCCATTGTACAAGCAATGAATAATAGTAAATGGAACGCAAGACAATTCAGCGTACTGAATAGAAAGAGACACAAGATCATTCAATACCTGCAGAATAAAGGACTAGTTAATACTAGTATTGGGCTAGTTCTCCGTAAACACTCAACTTTGCCGAATTCTACCCCATTTTCATACAATGAACTTCATTTTCTCAATGCTCATGTCCTACGATTTGTCAATTGTCCCCTCTTGCATTACATTTAAGTAGTTTTTAAAGACTAATTTTTTACAGTCAGTCTATAAACTACACAAAGAAAAAAAATTCCATTAAAATTGGTCAATAGGACAATTACTGATTTAATAGTATACAAAAAATAAATCTTTTCATATAAACTCAATGGCAATGTCATGGTATTTTCTAGTATTTAATGGTATTTTTCGAATAAAATAATAATTTATCCCATTGATTTTTTTTAATAGTAAAAAACTATTATTTATATAGTATTTTTTTTTGAGTGTAGTTCATTTAATCCTACTTTAAACTTGTTACTGGTTACTGTTTACCAGTTGGAACACTAGAACTGTAAGCTATTCGACGATAATTGACATAGTCAAGCGCATCAAGATCTAACGGTTTTGATGTCTAGGTCACGAATGGATGAAATTGTACCAGTCAAAAATTGTCTTGAAATTAGACTTGATGGTGGACAGCGTAAGTAGATTTGTTATATTTTATGTCCATGGAACTAATTTTTTTTTTCATTAATTTCCATCATAAAATCAGTGGCGCATATAAAAATATTGAAATGCACAAATTTTATGGACTTTTTGAAAATTGTGCTACATTTTTACAAGCTTTTATTTAACTTCATTTTTATATTTTGTTTATGAATTTTTTTGTGGTAAATAATGTTTTTGAAGGGTTTTACGTAGAATGGTTACAATTCAAATAATTGATTGCAATCAAACATTTCTATCTTAGGTCTTTATATCGTAAAATCGCGACACTTTTGTCAGTACATATTTCATTGAGGCACAGTACTGCACGAAAAATATTAAATATTCGAAAGTTTGGTCAATGTTTTTACCCAAAAAGTGAGGCATTCAAATTTTTTGTTCCCTACTTTAATTTTCATAATCTCAAAAAAATGTTAATACAATGAAGAGGAATTATTAAACCAACAGAGATATTAACATATTTATTTTCTTGTTTCATTTTAAATTATCTTAAATGACAAATTAATATATAATTGAAAATAAATTCAATCGTATGTGTACTGTAAACAACGAAAAAGTTATTGTTAAAAAAAAATTTTTTGAGTGTAAATCTGCAAGTATTAGAAATAAATTATATATTTTAACTTATATTAATAATTCTTTATACGCTTTGTAAATATATTAAAATTTTTCCGGAGTAAGGTGAAAGCCGTGTTATTAAGATTTTTTTAAATTTCCAACTTAAAACAGCAATAACGTTTTTCATCGGCCAAAACTCTGTATCTATTGATGTAGTGAATATTTTTGAATATTTTGAATATTTTGAATTTAAATTGTTTTTGTTTTACGACCTCTTGATAATTTTAAGATATTGTCTTAACGTGATCAAGGTCCATGCAGTACGAATTGGGTGTTTTGTACCAGTGGGGCTTGGTTGCCTCTGAAACAACTGTACGATCTGCCACTCAATGCATTTTGCCAATTGTTTGTTGTTTTATTTGTTGGTACAAAACACCCAATTTGTACTGACTGGACCTTGAACACGTTAAGACAATATTTTGAATATTTTTTTAAATGTTTTTTTTTTGTTTTTTGTTTCTTTAAAATATATTTCATCAATTTACAAATACCTTGAGACGGATTTTATAGTCGGGATGGCCCGACAATGGAATACCCTACACTTATGATGGAAATATTAGTGGTATACATGGCTTTGGAATTATTATTAAAAATATATTGACTTACAATTTTATATATAAAAAACTAACTACACACAAAAAATTATCTTGCACTATTAAAAAAATTGTGTTTCAAATAACATGAAAAATTGTTAATTTACGTTCAAAGAGATATTTTGTTAATACAAAAACAATTGCTCTGTAAAACATAAAGATATTTTAAATTGACGTACAACAATGTGTTGTTAATATCAGGGGACATTCTGTTATATATAAATGAAAATGGACTTATAATACCAAAATTATCAAGTCACTTTAATAATAATTCTCGTTGGAATAATAACGCTATTCTCTCAATTTATTATATTATAAAAAGCATAATTATAAAAAGCATAATTTTTCATTCCTAGATTTTATTGAAAAAAATTTGAAAAAATATTCTTGTTGTGAAACTAGAGCTCTCGAATACCTGGATGCCTATAATACACGTGTATTGACTTTTCGAACTACCCGGGTAGATATTTTGTTTTTTCGTCTGACCGTTTGTCCATCCGTTTGCTTATTGTCTGAAACTGAAAATAAGACGGGACATTTTTTTATTGTATAAATCGGTAGTAAACATCGTGTGAAATCGAATGGTACCGTTTTGAGTAGTCCGTGGCCCCACTTTTACCCACCCATTTCTGACTAACTTCTATTTTAAATAAAAGGACGGAAATGAACGAACGGTCAGACGAACAAATGTACTACGGGTGGTTCGAATTGTTAATACCTGGATATTACGGGTACTTTAACTACTCATGAATTACACGGGTTTTTTTAACACGATTTTTTTTTGATGCTCCCAAAATTTCATTAATTTACTTAGTATATACATATTAAGAGTAAGAGATACATCATCGAGGGGAAAACAAAGCCATATTGCAAAAATGTACAATACTAATATTGAATAGCATTACTAATCACTGGTGAAAATCTATTCGCTAGACCGCAATACATAGCTCCAGTGAATTAAATTTATTTATTTATATAAATAAAATTATAAGTGGGTGGATCACGCCAATTTTTATATGTGGAGATCCATAAGGTTAATATTTCACAGATTTGCTTTTAATAATTCACGATCATAATAAAAAAAAAATTGTTTGAAAAAAAACGCCCATTTTTAAAACATATTTTTTCGGTGAATTCTATAAATACATGTTTTAAATTTTATAACTACCCAATAAACACCCAGATCAAGTTAGGTCCAGGCTCACGAAATTAGATTGTAAATTGAATGTGAAATATAAAAATAATCAAAATAACATTGATTTTTATTTAAATAAATTAATTCTGACATATTTTAAATCAAAAGGCTCACTTTATAGGCTCAATCCATGATACAATGATAAGGTAAAAGGAAGGAAACGTTCCTCTCACAAAACATAAAATGTTTGAAATGGAATGATATTGTGTATATCTTCTTTTTTAAAAACGAAATTGTTTTCAAAATTACAATATGTTGACATTTATAACAAAAATCATTTAAAAACAAAACAAAACAATTGATTTTCATAAATTAAGAAATTTAAAACAAAATTTAAAAGCGATTATTAATTTGTGTTTCGTAGAAATGGTTAAACCCCGTTGTGCTATTTGTCCTTCAAATCTATATAGTAGCTGCTGCTAGTACTGAAATAAATTCTGGGTTCTTGAAAATTCACGTCCTTGTTACATTTCCATTAAAACACATTTTTTTTATTTTAAAGGATACCACGGAACGCGTGCTTTCGTGGAACCTTTTTATTTAAACAACGACCGATATTTAACACATTATAGTTTTATTGAACGCAGTTTGGCAGCTTCTCTGCATGTCCGCTAGTTTCTACATTTTTTTGACTGGATACTTGAAATTTTGATATTGCTTTTAGAATTCTTTAGAGAATATACTGCAATATATTTTTTGGTTTTTTTTTACCAGGGGCTAATACCCTACAGCCGGAAGTTGAGACTTTTGAAGAATATCACTGTGTTAAACCAAACTAATATATCAATGATCCTTCAATGGATTCTTGAAGCCAGTCATTAATAAAAATATACGTTTATCATCATTTGAAAATTGGTAAAGAAAAATTCTATCAAAATAAGCTCACTTTAGATGACCGTAGAACGTAAGCCCTTGGGTCAAACGACTTGATAAACTGATTTATTACATAAACTGATTTATTAACGAAAAACTAAGAAAAAAAGTTTATATTTCAAAATTTTTGGTTACCTCTTATTCGAACATTTTGGCTATGTTTTTCCCAATGTAAGGCGTTACAAGATATGCACAGTTGATTAAAAACGTCCTAAAATTTCGAGAGCAATAAAAACTTTACGTAATAGAAAACCAGTTGGGAAGGTTAGATCATATGGGAAATTTTAAAGTAGGGACATTTTATAGTAGGTTTTATTATGATAGTTAGGATTATCAAAATTATAGTCGGTCTAAGCCGACTATAAATACACTACACATATGTACGCTGTAGATGTAAATTTTATATGAGGTATTTGAATATAAGTGGTCAGATCACAGGCCACAATAGACCGATCTCGCCAATACAGCGTAGGTATATAAGTAATCAAAATTATGAGTTTCATTCGTCTAACTGTTAAATTTTATAAGTAGTATGGATTTTAACAGACAGACGGACCGACGGATATCGCTAAATCGACTCAGGAGGTCATGCTGACCAAGAATATATATACTTTTCATACCGGAGATGCCTCCATCTGGGTATTACAAACGGCGTATCAAATAGAATATACCCTTTCACTCTTAGTGTAGGGTATAAAAACTGAGTGTGCAGACCAAATTAGCAACCGCTAAATATATAGAATTGGTGGGATGGGATATCCCATCTATGTATGGAAAACGAGTACAGAATCCGATGAAACGATAAGCTGAATGAAATCCAGCGCCTACGCTGGTTTGGAAAACCCCCAGCAAAAAGGCGTGTAATTCTAATTATGTACCTTGTGGTAGTCATCGTAGACGAGGGCGTGTTTTTAAGATATTGTCATAATGTGCTCAAGGTCCAGTCGGTACAAATTGAGTGTTTTGTGTCAACAAATAAAATAACAAAAAAATCGTCAAAATGCCGTTTTTCTGCATTTCAAGTCCCTTAAGTTTTTATTTTTCAATGACCACAATAAGAATTATGTACGTTGATGAAAGTACCAAAACCAAAAAATCAACAGAGGACGTAAAATAAAAACAATTAATTAAATTAAAAAAATTCATTATTGCTGCTCATTTGCAGCGTTATGTCAAATTGTTAGAATTCTAGAATTCAATTTGTCTATCTACATTTTTGAAACGGTTTTATTGACTATAACGATACCTTACACACAGAAAAAATGTTGTTCATAAATAGAATGAACGCCGTTAATTTCGACATCGTTCATTACATATATGGAAAAAATCATTCTATTGATATAATTGTTATGAATTGCGTTCATTGAGGTATTCATATTAATTTTTTGAGGCAAAGCAGCGCAACCTCCACGTCACGTGCAATTCTGCCGAGCATAAAGGCGATACTGAAAAGTAAAAAAACCATTCCACCAAAAGGAGAATAGAAAATACAACAAAAAGTAGGAGTATGTGTGTATGATCGTATGTGTGCTGCAGCGATTTTGACCATTCTATAAATAGATATTTTTATGTACTGACGCTTCATGCCGCATGACACGCAGTGATTATTTTGACAACTCGTCGCGACGCGTCGATAGTCGATGATAGCATATACAGTTCTTAGTTTTTATTATTCTTATGTCATTTCGTACAAATAGACCGAATCGTTTCATTTGTTGTTTACAACTCCAAAGAAACGTGCACCGCAGGTACTTAATATCGCGCAACAACAAACAGCAGCAATAGGCAGCAACAGCAAGACTAGATATAAAATAAAATGTAAGTAGTTAAAAAAATAAATAAATCAAAATTATAAAATAAAATAAAAAAGTAATATAATAAAATAAAAAAAATAATAAAAAATAGTTTATATTTATTTTTAAATAGTTTAAAGTTCATAAATACCATGAATTTTTTCATAAATATTATGAAAGCGTTCATCAATATTATGAAATTTTTCATTACGGTTTTATAAACGATTCATAAGTTGAGTAATAATGAAATATTCATAAAATTGATGAAAATATTTTCTGTGCAGGCAGAACATCGTCACCGATATTTTGGGAATTTTTGTTTTATTCCAGTTTTGGAAACCTCTTTATGAGTAGAATGTCCCTGTAAAGTCATAAATTTGAAGTCAAATAATACTTGTTATCGTAACTATATTTTGGAAAAAGAATGGTTACAATACAATTTTTAATACGCTCAATATTTAAGACACATATTATGTTTGTAGAAACATACGGAATATTTTATGTCAGAATGGTCCCATAATTTTAATATTTCTGTATTGCGTATTTGTAGAGAATATGTCCAACTTTAAGGCAAAAATATAAAATTTAAATTTATAATGTACTTCTAAGGCATTTTTTCATCAAAGTAAAATACTGACAACTGGATAGTCTCAATTTTAATTAAACATGTGCCGAAATATTCCTATACGTGCTATTTCCCTATTGTCGTTATCAAAATGCTGAATACCAAACCATTTTGTTATAAGACCTTTTTATTTCGAAATATATTGGGACATATTTCGAAATAAATTGCAAAACATTGTAACTACAATTTTTTACAAATACTTCCAATGGATATTTTGGAAATTAAGCCACACTATTATTTTTATCAGCTCATTTAGGAAAAAAAATCAATAAAATATTGAACTACTCCATAAGTGCTACTAAAATGAGTTTTTATTAGACGACAAACTTACCCTTCAAATTCTTTTTCCTATCTTACATGACGTCTCAAAGAAAGAAATTGGGATTTAGTATGCACTGAGGAAATATAGCTCGTCATCTCCAGAGAAGATGTTTAAGGAATCATAAGATAGTAGGGGTTAATACTTCCATATCTTCCAAATAAGATATTAGTTTATAGATTTAGGATACAATTTATGATTTCAAATTAGCGATTCAAGGAATAATAGTTAGATTGCGGAATAATAAAACCTTTAATAACATTACACAACAGCCATTCTGCACAACAGTCAAAACTATTATTTTATTATATAAAATGACTACCTTATTTCGAAGATACAGTTTAAAAATGTTTACATAATAGATGCATTTATTGCGCAAACTTTTTTTTATTATTTTGTTGTGTAGTGATATCATATACCTCGTATTCCTATAATGATAGGACAAATATTTAGTCAGTGATTTTTGTTTGTTTTGTTTCCCGATGACAACACATTAAAATGAATTTTCCTCTTCACATAATAATTGTTTACTTTTTTCCACTTTTAAATTTTGATACATTTTGGGAAAGTCCCATTAAAAAAAAGGACTGAGGATTAACTTGACATTTTTTTATGTACTTAGCTACATTAGTTACGAAGAAATAATATCTATTTTGGATTTTTTTTTGCTTTGCTTTCAGCTGTGTTTTTGTAATATTATCACAATTGGGACCATACACATCCATTTTGCAGGCAACATATTGGCTCGTAACTATAAACAATTTTAAAATGGAGTTTATTTTTTGACATTTGTTTTCATAAAAAAACTTTCAAAAAAGTCGTAATTAAATTTAAGCACCAGGTTAATTTTGACTATAGTTACGGGTCATTATTTAACTACAATATTTTTTGAATTTCTAGACTTTAAAATAAACCTGTTTATAATAATATATAACCATAAATTTTGAAATGAATACCAAAATAATTTTAAAAATTTTGATTTAGAAGTAACAGACAATTAAAGTCGGAAAAATTATGACTACAAACATCAATATGTTGCTTGCATGCAGATTTTTCTTAGCGTATATGTCTCATTTGAAGGATTTGGGTCAAGTTTCATTCAGTGCAGTGTTTTGTTAATATGGCAATACCGGCTAATGTCAACGAATAACCGATTATTTTTTCATTTGGAACTGCTGATTTTTAATTGCTTCTATAGTAGCTGCAAATAACAATACAATTTTAGAAAAGTAGGTATAATGATTATATCCGTGAAAAATTGAGGATTTTAGTGCATGTGATCGATTTTTAGAGTATGTACAATGAAAAATAGAAGAATACTAATAAAATGTAAACCAATAGACAGAAAAATCATTGAACGAAAAATAGAAGTGTAGATTGTAGTGCGTAAAGAGAACATGTCACATTTTCTGTCAAAATATTGGAAGTTTAAACGAAGTTTAACACACCGGTATAGATCGATTAAACTAAGTTTAAACTAGGTTTAAGACGATTTTGAGTTTAAACAAAATTTAAATAGCTCATTAAGTCTTAAGCCTTGAAACATTTAAAAACACTGCACTTCACGAATCTTAAACTACCACTGAAAACTGCCCGAATAGTTAGCCTACGTGAGACTTTTAAGAAAACGTATTTTAAACAACGTTTAAACTACCACTGAAAAACTTGCCTCCAAGGCGGTCATAAAGCCCATGGGGATTATGTCGTCTTCTCTATGAAATAAATTAATTTAAATAATTCAAATTTATTGAAATAGAAAATATGAAAAAGTATAATACAACATTTTTAAAGAAAAATGATATCAAAATAATAGAGTATAACAAAGAAAAAGAAGGCAATGTTCAAAAACAACAAATATATACATATATATATATATAGTATCTAAATAAAATACTCTTCTACACTACGCACAATCTGCCTGCAAAAAGGGCAGAGTCTTAACTTGCTTATCAAAGTTGCCATCGGTGATGAAAAAAAAGCGTATATCCAATTTTATTTTCGATCACTGTCGTCATATAAAACTTTTCATTGGGATTACTGTTGCACATTCCAAATTCCGTCATATCAATGTTAGCAAATATTTCGATGACAAATTTGCGGAAATTTTGGCATACATTACATTTTATGCGACGTAAATGTCGTTGCATTTTTTGAAAAACTACCGATGTTGCAGCAGTTTTATTTTTTTGACATTCGGTATTAAATACCGAACGCACTCGATTTATTTCCAGATTTGGCTGTGAAACCTCATCCTTTATTGCGTTCTTCAATTTAAACTCGTTCATTTTTTCTTCTTGGTCTGTATGATCTGCATGTATTTCATTACATCTGGTGCAAATGTTTTTTTCTTTAATAACATCGACGCAAGCACTCAGTTTTTTATGTAACATCTAAATTTCTAATTGTCTCATTTGTTGATTTGTTAAACCTTTCTGATTTAAATGCATATATTTGCTTCACCGACGGAATATATAATAAAACACTATTTTTTCGGACACCCGCAATAAAATTAAACTCTATGTTTTCCGTCATGATAATGATTATCACTTAACAATTGCAAGACAACTGATGCAAAAATAATGCTACGCAAAAGTTGTTTACAAAAAAGCAACTTCAAACGGTAATAATAACAGATTTTGGTCCAAAAATTAGAAAACATACTAAAACAATATAATTTAAAAATTTGTGTTACCTTTCCCTGGGGCTTTATGTCACCTTTTCCCTGGGGCTTATGACCGCTTTCAAAGTAGGCCTAATCCCCATTTTCGACTTTCGAAAAAGTGGGGATTAAGTCCGAAATTTGTTCGGATATAATGTTACGGCACCCCTTTAGACCTATCACCTGATAGGTAATTATAGAGAAATTTACACTATTTTCGAGCAGGGAGACAGTTTACCAAAGTCAGAAGTCTGTAACATAAAACATTTCTTTTTAGTCAAAAAATGATTATCTATTTTCCTAATTTAATATTTTATTAAAATTATAATTGCAATTTTTACGTATTTGATCCCTAGGTCGTTTATTTTTTTGTGCAATATTTTAAAAATAGGGACAAAAGTAACATTAATATAAAAACCAAAATCGAACCGGTATATTAAAAAAATTGGGTAACATGGAGGTGAATACCCCTTTCTTCAATATAAAAATCGTCACTTATATTAAGGTTTGTAAATTTGTTTAAAAGTCCAAAAGCATAACATTTAAATAATATTGACGATATTGTTACGTCATTAATTCATTGTTATCTTTTTAAATGCAGAACAGGCTCTTATTGCATATTTTTCAAATTTGTATATTAAAAAAAAAATATGAAAAAATTATAATTTGGTTCCATTTAGTACAATTTTTTAACGATAAATTACAATATCGATATTTTCAAATATCATCCCTGCTACCTACCTACTTTGTTCACCACAGTATTGCATTGGGATAGAATTTAATTAGGCAAAATAAAAAATAAAAGTGGGCATTTTCTCTTCAAATTGAGTATTTTGAAACATTTAATTCGTCATTTGTCAATGCAAAAATGTGATATTTGTATAAATTTGTAAGTATTCACACAGAAATCTTATATATGTAATTATATTTAATTAAATTTAATTTTAATATGTAAAAATGTAAAATAAACGTTGAATTTATACTTGCATTCAAATATCTCGATATTAAACAGATATATGTACATATATAACGACAAAAGCAAGATATCGTTATAGACAGGTTCGCTTTTATCGAAAACCCTATCATTCTCGTATCATCTTAGATCAGGCATGTCAAACTCATTTGGCAATTCAAAAGAAGAGGCGGGTCGCGCTTGTGTACCACAAGAAAAAAAACGATAGTTTTTTAAATTTGGTTCTTTGGTTGTAAAATAAAATATACTGTTAAGGTGATCAAATTTTTCATTGATCTTCGTCAAAAGCGTCGTAGGAGAAATTTTTTTTGCAATAAATGGTGCGAATTTTGTCTGTTTGAATTATATCGAAAAATGTCCGATCTTCTTTGGTCGTGCCAAAAAATTGTCTGAGGTATTTACAATGGAGTATATTTTAAACACTAGCGAAAATTTTATTAAACAGTCACCTGACAATCATTCAAAATTTATGTCGGCAAAATCGTACTATATCGAATTAGATCTTGTACTAATATCGAAGGCCAAATCGTACTAAAGCTGGAAATATAGTTCAAAGCGACATATCGCAGTTTTTTTTGAAACGATCATAAAAACATTTCTGGATTAATATTGCAACAAATAGTTCAAATATATCGAAATTTATTTGAAAAACAATACGATATCGAGGTGGAAATTGTTTAAATATCCTAACTAACATTTTACTCTACGAAAATTACGAAATTCTAAATTCTTGATTTCTTATATCGCATGTTAAATTGGATACATGGCGCTGCATAACAATTCATAATAATTAATTTAACGCCTAAAAATAAAATTAATTTAAAATTTTTCAATTCTTAAAAATACAGTTTTTTTTTTAATATTATTTAAAAAGTGTTTGCGGGCCGCAGATGAAAGGCTGGCGGGTCGCGTGTTTGACATGCCTGTCTTAGATTATCGAACACGATAATTTTAGCCTATAAACGATATCGGAACGATACAGGTGTGGTAAAAAATCAGCAAAAACGCGCGCTTGGTAGTTTTTTTTTAATTTTACGTCTACACTAATGAAAAGAGATATCTGAAAATTAGAGATTGTTAAAGATAATTCTTTAGGAAAACGACAGGTATACTTTTTATAAATGGTACCCTAAACTGATACACTTCACATAAAAGCGAACTTTCTCCAATAGTTTGTAAAATATTTATGATGGGTATATAATTTATGTTATTTGATCTTTGATGGCATATCCACATTTTTAGTTTATTGCCCTTGAATATGAAAATTGGCGATTTGGGAACTTAAACGCGTGTTTTGAGGTCCCTGCGGTTCCATTTCCCATATTCGGATTTCTCCACATCAACCTTCTTATACAGCAGAGCATTTTTAGGGGTTGACCTTTTCTCGATTTGAAATCATGAAACTCTTTTGTCAGTTCAACATTATAACAACAATTTGACAATATAACAACAATTAGATGCAGTTAGGTGCAACAATGGTTGATACCATTGTTTCCACCAAGTATCCAGTAATTCACAAACAATAAATTACTTGACGTGACTTAAAAAAGTAATTTTTGTATATCGAAATGGATTTACTTTACTAACATGTAATAGACTATTATGAAGATATAGATGTTTTTCTTACGTACACGCTGCAAAAGAAATGGCTCTCCCAAACATAATTTATCAAGCATTAACATGTATGTTTGAAATTTTATGTAAACATAATATATAATTTCCTGATAAATCATTTGTAAACAGTGTTGTCTTGAGACTTGAAACGTCTTGTAATGATTTACATTATGATATCACGGAAACATTTTGATGTTGCCCCTTAAAATGGTGTATGTTCTAATAGAAACATAATAATTACTACATCCAAACAAAATAAATATTGGAACCGAAACAAAAATATGTTTAAAATATAACATGATTTGGTACGACCTGAATATAAATGTGTTTCCAGAGAGACATATCAGTTGTTTCAGTTCAAAAAGTAGTATGTTTGCATAAAAACATATCTAAATATTTTTGGAAAGGAATCCTGAAAAGAAAATAAAAATAAAATATTGTTTTTTTTATTAATTTTTATTAAAAATCATTAAACATACACAGTGGGAATTAATAATATTTGAATTCATATACAAATTTTTAAATGCATAAAGAAATAATTGAATTAAAACTGCAAGTACAAGTCTCAGTGCAGCACATATCGTTGGCAAAGAATTCGCGGAGCCTGTTGTAAAAAAACCATGTCGAATTCTGTTCGAATTCGGCTTTTCACAGTATTTTTAGAAAAACATTCAGGAAGAATTAAATTATATACTGCACTATTAAATTGTATTATGTGTTACTATTTGTACCACAATTTGTATATTTTTTGTATACGAATGTATACGAATACGTTTTCTCAACAAAGATCAAAAGACACGTATGCAGAAAATGGCGGTCACCGAGTGTAAACTTCGTATACAAGAAGAATATTGGAAGAATACTTTTATTTACATCTAATTTAATTTTTTTTTTGTTTCTTTTCAAACATCAGTATGTTTAAAAGGACCAACACATACTTCAAACGATGACAAAAGAGACGTAGATAGAAAATTCTGCTCAACGAGTGCCAACTTCTTATACAAGAAGAATGTTGGATGAATACATTTATTTAAATCCATTTTCTTTTTTGTTTGTTTTTAAACATCAATATGTTCAAACGATGGCAAAAGATGGCGTAGCAGAGTTGGGCATTATCAATTACATTTTGTAATTAATTACACGAGCAATTACAATTATATGTAATTGTAATTGAACTTTTGTCAATTGCAATTACTTGTAATTGTAATTGAATTTTTTTCAATTACAATTGCATGTAATTGTAATTGAATTTTTTTCAATTATAATTACATTTTGAAAAATATAATTTGAAATATGTAATAGACATTAAAAGTAATTGAGGAATAAACAGTAATAATTACATTTTTTTTAATTTAATTACATGAAAAGTAATCCATCAACAAGATATTATCAATTAGATTCACATCCAGGTGCGTCATTGGAACTTTTTTGGATGCATCTGTTCCAATGGGCATAGATTCACATTCAGATGCGTCATTGGAACTTTTTTGGACGAAACTGTTCCAGTGGGCGTAGAATTACATCCAGGAGCGTCATTGGAACTTTTTTGGACGAAACTGTTCCAATGGGCATAGATTCACATCCAGGTGCATCATTGGAACTTTTTTGGATGAAACTGTTCCAATGGGCATAGATTCACATCCAGGTGCATCATTGGAACTTTTTTTGATGAAACTGTTCCAATGGGCATAGATTCACATCCAGGTGCGTCATTGGAACTTTTTTGGATGAAACTGTTCCAATGGGCATAGATTCACATCCAGGTGCATCATTGGAACTTTTTTGGATGAAACTGTTCCAATGGGCATAGATTCACATCCAGGTGCGTCATTGGAACTTTTTTGGATGCATCTTTTCCAATGGGCATAGATTCCAGGTGCGTCATTGATTCACATCCAGGTGCGTCATTGGAACAGTTTCGTCCAAAAAAAGTTCCAATGACGCACCTGGATGTGAATCTATGCCCATTGGAACAGATGCATCCAAAAAAGTTCCAATGATGCATCTGGATGTGAATCTATTCCCATTGGAACAGTTTCGTCCAAAAAAGTTCCAATGACGCACCTGGATGTGAATCTATGCCCATTGGAACAGATGCATCCAAAAAAATTACAATGACGCACATGGATGTGAATCTATGCCCATTGGAACAGTTTCATCCAAGAAAAGTTCCATTGAGTGTTCGTAATTACCGTCTTCAGCTGTAATACATTAATTTTTCATGTAATTAATTGAAAAAAAATTAATGGTTCCGTTTTTAGCTTCAATTACATTTTTTTCAATTACATTTTTCAATTTTTTTTGTAATTGGAAAAAATTAGTCTAATATGCAATTAAATGTAATTGTAATTGCAAAATTTTCAATTACAATTACATGTAATTGTAATTGGAATTTTATTAATTACAATTACATGTAATTGTAATTGAAAATTTTTGTAATTGTGAATGCCCATGTCTGTGGCGTAGGTAGAAAATGCTGCGGAAAGTTGCCAACTTCGTCCGTCGATAACTAATACAATGAAGACGAGCGTTGCGAACATACGTTATAATTAGATTTGAATAGCATTTTCTGTTTGTTTTAAAACATAGTTATAACTAAGTAAACTGCCAAGAAATAGTATATTCAAATGCAAATTTATGATAAGTTTGACAGAATCTAATTTTATATCTATTAAACCTAGAGATATCCTTTATTTGCACTAACTTTTTTCTGATCATAATCAATGTGGTTAATAATAAAAAAAATATTATCCTGATATATTTCCAGGATTATCCTAAATTATATGGGAAAAATTACCATTTGTATTCAAGTTCATACATTTGTGCCCTTTTTGTAAATTTATTCCAAGGACTGAAAGTGATATCCTTCGTTCGCACTAACTTTTTTTCTAATCACAATCAATGGGGTAAAAAAAAATATATCATCCCGATATCGTTCCCGGATTAAGAGAAATTACATTGCAAAAAAATCAAGTTTTATTAAATTTTTTTTGTAAATTTATTTCTAGGACTGCAATCGATATCCTTCGTTCTCACTAAGTTTTTTCTAATAAATTTCAATGTGGTAAAAATAAAAAATATTATCTGATAACGTTCCCGGATTAGAAAAATTACATACATGGCAAAAGTTACCATTTTTTTCTAATTTCAAACATTTGTGACTTTTTTTGTTATTTCAAGGACAGCAGGAGATTTCCTTCATTCACAGTAACTTACTTCAGATCACTATCAATGTGGCACTACAGTTCTATAAGAACTAAGGACGAGCTCTCTCACTATTTTGAGCTGTGCGTGTTATATTTGTAATCATAGTAGTGGGACCTACAGTTTATTGCTGAATCCGAATGGCGGATGAGAGCCTTCCATAGGCAATGTTTTACTCTCGTAGGTTTGCCATTTACTGCCAAGAGGTAGCGCGGTATAGAAAAATGTTTCTATGAAAAGATGTTGTTAGCCCCCAGTCCAGACTTGAACCGAGGACCTTTCGGCTCGCAGTCCAACGCCTTAACCTTGAGCTACCGACGCTACTATTTAGTTGATGAAGAATTAAAAAATTCATGCCGTTGATTGGCCAATTCATGTAATTATTGGCCAGTAAATTAAAAAATATGTTAAATATTCAGTGCTGCGATACAAGAAAAAATTGAAGTGTATTTGATTTATTTGTAATGAAGGAGAAAATTGGCGGAAACTATGTAATGTAAATATACTCCTATTACGACCGTCAATAGGAATCTTTTTTGGCTACATATTTTATTTGTACTATATTATATATATATATATTAGTTAAAACAAATACAATCTCTAAATAACTTGATTTTTTTTAAGTGCATGTTTTTGATTTTTTAGTGCATGAGAATCTTAGCCGTACTCATAAAATAAGATGTTACCTGAAGAGCTAGTGCGCTGGACTGTGAATTATAAAAAAAATACAAATTTCAATTCGGCGAGAATAAACATTGTCTTAAAAAAATCTGACTCCCTTCGTTCGGATTCTATATTAAGCCCTAGCTCCAACCATTTGGTTACCTAGGTTCTTCATCCACAAAAATTTTACAAAAAGTATAGGAAAAAAATGCTTCAAGGTTAAAAAAGTGTTAATACACCAATCCCAATCACTCAACACAAGCTAACTGCTGAATAATCAAAAATATGTAATAAACAAGAAGTTATCTAATTTTTGGAGTTTTATTTAAAAAATCGTTTGTCATCATTATTGCTTGCTTTCTTTTGGATTTGAATGGTGGCCCGAATTCGCAAGCCGACTGGTTTTACGTGGTACATATACATAGCAGTTACCACGGGATTCGAGCACAGCTACATATCGTAAGTATCTGAGCCACTGAGCGGCTATGCGGTAATCAACTTATTGCATATTCAAATGGGCGACTCGATACGATGTTTGTTGTTCGTCTCTCTATATCTTGAATCTCAATTGTTTTTGTTTTTTAAGCAACAAATTTGTGTTGTTCAGTGAAGTGAAAGTGATTCTGTACGCATTTACGTGGGCTTGCCTCCCAGTAACCGAAACAGTCGCGAATAACACTTTTGAAGAAAGAGTGATATTATTACCTTTATTAAGACCATTTCAAAAACAAACAAAAAAAATTAACATCTGTCATAATTGTGAAATAATTGACTTATTCCTGATTATTATGATTTCAGAATTTTATATTAATTTTTGAAAAATAATTATTTATCAAGATTATTGTGGGTTATTTGATTAAAAAAGTTGGCAAACATTTGCATGCGGATAGATGGTTTTATGGCGCTCTATTAGTGTACGAAATAAAAAGTGGATTCGATCAATTTTGTAGAAGATACGCCCACTAATTCGCCCAAAAATGTGCTTTAGATCAGCGAAGGGCAGCTTTTATGCTTAGTATACATATATAGAAAGCTTTCACAGCGAAAACGCAATAGTCTCTGTTGAACTGGCAACACTGCGTGTTTTAAGTAACATTATACAATATTTTTTATATCTCAATTAGATTTATATTATATTTGACAACATTTTAACCCAGTCGGCACCTACACACATTTTTTTGATAATTGTAAATTACGAAGGTTTGACGATTCAAAATAATCAATAATTTCGATACCTTTGCTCGTAAAAGAACGACGATTAATGTCAATGAAAACCAGTAAGGTTAGGTCACATGGGAAATTTTGAAGTAGGGAAATTATGATAGTTGGTGTGATGAAAGAATTTTGAAAGTTATAGTCGGTCTAAAAAGAGATATCAACATCTATTGTTTTTCTAATCAAAAATTAATTTAAACGAGTTGGGAAAGTTAGGTCACATGGGGTGGATATATTAGTGGTATAATTTGATGGACAAATTTTTAATAATTTATGACTCAAATTTTCACTACAAAAATCGGTAAAATATTAAAAAATTCAAATGTGGGCGGATCACGCCCCACAACATATTGAAACGAAATTTCATTGCATTTTGACAAGTATTTTTCAAGTTATTCTGTATCCGGTCAGACAGCAAGACAGACAGACAGACGGACAGACAGACGGACATGGCTAAATGGACTCGGGTAGTTATGCTGATCAAGAATATATACTTATACATTTCCATACCGGACACGCCACCTAAGGGGCGTTACAATATCTGCACAAACTTAATATACCCTGTACCTCATAGGTGTAGGGTATAAAAATGCAAGAAATATTCAATATTTTTAACAAGATTTAATAAATAGTTTTGGTGAAATTTTTAAATAAGTTGCTGTAATTAAGAAGATTTACTTATTTCTTAATTACAGCTTAATAAATAACTTAATATAAAAATTAAATGCTTTTAAAAAAGTCTGAAAAAGCTCGTAAAAGAGTAAAAAATGATTATTATTTAAGATTAAAATTGAATCGTAAAAAATATGAAAAACGTTCGTTCACAAAAAAAAAATATTGTTTATAAAGAGTTTATAATCGTATTTAATGATCATAAACGATTGAATATTTATCTTATATGAGTGCTTTTTGTTCGTATATGATACCTCCTTACGATGCACAAATTAGGACGAAACTGTTTCCGGTTTCGTATCATTTACGATTCTCGAATACGATTATTTTTTCATAATTTACAAATATTTGCAATCATTTACGATATCGTTTATGATATTTTGGCCGGATGGAAAGTTTTATTTAAATTTAATGGTTTCAACTGCATGGAAATGCAAATATTTATTGATTCTGACTTTTTATTGTGTACTAAAAATAGCGAAAATTATCTATATACGTGTACGAATCATAAAAGCTCAAATCCACGCCTGCATGCAATTGCTCTTCGCTGTTTCAAACCTCTCAAAATTACACAAAAGCACTAAGTAATAGAAAATATGATTTTATTGAATATATGATAAGTAGTATTTAATTTAAAATTTCAAAATAAATAATACAAGACAACGTATAAATAAAAAATATGAACTATATATGCTGAATTATATATATGAATGTTAAATGACATTACTAATATAGGAACGAACTTTCAACAGAACGTTCAACAGGCATATTGTGCTATATACAATTCAAAAAATGCATTGTTTAAATTTACTTTTTGGAAGTAGGTTCAAAGTTCGATTTTCATGACGGAATATCCGATGAGCATTCCTCAATTGTATCACAGTGATATGTCGTTACATCGTAGCAAGTGTCATCAACAAGCTCTTGGGATTCATCATCCAATTGTTCTATATCACTGATCTCAGGAATAGTGAAAGTCGTGTAGGCCGTTGTAGGCGAATTGTCAGCTGTGTTTTTCTCTTTCTTTTCGAAATGAGGTGGTGGTTGATTACTAGCGGATGTATTTGAGAGTATGCTGCTTCTTCGCGACAGTGGAAGTTGTGGAATATGTTCGCGATAACTTTGATCCGACGCAAGTTTAGCCACAGATGTGGCCACCACTGACATTGACGAGATATTTATGCAAGGTGCACTAGATGGCGGATTTACAGATAAATCGCCAGCTTGCAATACCTCTAACTTGTCAGCATATACACGTGAAAAGTCTTTTGGACACAGCATCACTGGTGGGTGTAGCGCCTCGACTGTTTTACCCTAAAATACAGAATTTAAAAGCAATGAAAACAAAAGTAATAAAAATAAATAAAACAAAAATAATAATAAAATTGATCATACATTTGAAGCGATGCAGCGATGTTGAGCCATTGGATTATAATTTACAAACTCATATTCAGCTCCAATGGAAGGTAGAAAATAGCCTTGCACGCAGTATTTTTTGCCAAATGGAATGTGGCGTATATTTCCAACTGGAAACTCAAAAGTTCTATAAACAATCTGTGCGCTTTTTAGAGCACGTACTAGTTCGACTGCTTTTTTACATTTTGGGTCTTCATCCTCATTAAGTTTCTGACTTGAATGGTCTTTCAGCTGTAAGTAAAAATATATTTTAATAAAAAAAATAAATTGTACAAAGCATAAAATACACATAATATTTTTGTGTATTTTCCAACATTTAAATGATATGGTTTATTTATTAATTTAATTCAGTCATTTTTAAAGAGATATAGTCAAGGACTAAACCCCTTTGGAACATCGGTTCCGGTTCTGGTTTCAAGATTTTTAAAAAAGCGATTCCGATTCCGGTTCCAACCAAAACCAGTAAGGAAGGTTAGGTCACATGAGAAATTTTGAAGTAGGGAACTTGTGATAGTTGGTGTGATGAAGTTAGTAAGAATGATGAAAGTTATGATCGATCTAAGCCGACAATAAATACGAAATTTCTGTCTACGAAAATTCTGTCTACGGAAAACTGTCCTACAAGTTCGTATCGCTGGATTGTGTACAAAATAAAAACACATTTATATTTGATTTTAACTAGTATTATTTCAACTAGTATTAATTAACTTTATTTAATTAAATAACAACTTATAGAATAATCACTTATATCAATTGTTGAATTTCTACAATTTAGCTTTACAATGTTCACTAACGAGACGCACTAGTTCACTATTAAATCACAACTGAAGTCCCGTGCCTCACATGTGGCTCCCTTATATACTGCACGCATCAGTTCGACACGTTTCGACAAGCTTCGACTTGTTTCGAGAACCTTGTACTCGTTTCGTGAATGACGCATGCTATTGGCATCTCATTCGCACTCACGTGTTTCAATGTGCTGATCTTCCATCTCTTTCTCGCACATTGCTTAGTGCGTTAAATGATCTTCCGTGTCTTTCTAACACTTGTTTAGTGCGCTGAATTGTCTTGCGTCTCATTTATTATTGTTGATTGTTTGCACAGTGGAGAAAATTATCTCTTTTCGTAACAATATATACTTTTCCTTACCGGATTTGCTTCATTCTGCGTGTTACAAACGCATAACCGTTCACTCTTAGAGTAGGGTAAAAAATTATATCGGTTCCGTTTCCGGTTCTTTGCGATCACTGGCAGGGATTAAAATATTGGTTCCGGTTATTATTGCAAGATTTTTAAAATGTTGATTTCGGTTCCCGTTCCAACAAAAAAAATATATATTGGTTCCGATTCCGGTTACGGTTCCACACATTTTTTTTAATAACTGTTCCGATTCCGGTTTTAAAAATAAAATCGATTCCGGTTCCTTGCGTCCCTGGATATAATAAAGGTGTGTACTACGGATGTGAAAAAAGCACTTGATAATTGTTTTTCTATTTCGAGTTTTTATTTTTATTTTTTGTGAGTTCAAACTTCATTTCATAAATTTCGTTCTTGAAACTCGTTTCAACCAAGGATTGATACCTAAACGAATAACGGTTTCGATTTCGGTTTTAAGTTTCTATAACGAAACGATTTCGTTTCCGGTTCAAAGTTACTGTTTCGGTTTTTGTGTTAAAGTTACTTTTTTTTTTTTGTTTATATGGTTCAATGTGTTGAACAAAAAAAAAAAATATTGTACTAAAACAAGAACCAATGAAATACAAATTTTACTTTATTTTTATATATATTGTAAAAAACCTCTTGCACAACAACAGTCAAGATTTTTGTTTGTTGTACAAAAAATTTCCCTTGAAAAAATCGATCACAAGCTTGGATACTGTTTTCACTAGACTGACAATGATTTAGTATGAAACGAGTTGGGAAAGTTAGGTCACATGGGTAAGTTCGGTCACATGTGGCGGATTTTTATAGTCGGTCGGGCCCGACTATGGAATACCCTACACCTTTGGTGGGAATATTAACCCTCAGAATATTATTCATATATCAGAAATTTACGTCTTATATCCCCATAATTTAAAAAAATTATATAAAGTATAAAAAACTAAAAAAAAAATTTGAAAAACATAATTGGGCGGACCACGCCTATATTTAAAATTTTGAAAGGCTAATATTTCATAGATTTGATTTTAATAATTTACGGATCAAATTTCCACTATGATAACCCGGGAAATAATGAAAAAAAAAAGTGGGCGGATCACGCCCATTTTTGGTGAATTCTAACAATACCTTTTAAATTTTATAACTATACCTTGATTACTTTACGAGTTATTAGTTCCGAAAAAGTTATATAAAAGTGACTTGTATGGGAGGTGGGCGTGTCCGTTGACCGATTTGGCTCATTTTCAAACTTAGTTCCTACTTTTGGATAAAATATATTGAGACGAAATTTCATCGCATTCCGATCAGTATTTCTCAAGTTATTCTGTATTCGGACAACAAGACAGCAAGACAGCAAGACGGACAGACAGACAGACAGACAGACAGACAGACAGACAGACAGACAGACAGACGGACATGGCTAAACGGACTCGGGTAGTGATGCTGATCAAGAATATATATACTTTTCCATACCGGACACGCCTCCTAAGGGGCGTTACAATATATGCACAAAGTTAATATACCCTGTACCTCATAGGTGTAGGGTATAAAAAAATCATAGAGTTCGATATTGAAGATCATCCCCTATCGATCCCCTATCGATGTGGAGAATTTTTAGGGAAATCCGAATATGGGAAATGGACCCGTCAGGACCTCGAAGTAGTATTTTTCGTACCTAATCAACAATTTCAAAATTGAATTGAAATGACGTCCCTTAAACGCAATAAACTAAAAATGTGGGTATGTCATCTGTTGGAAAATATTATTAGCTTTTTAACAAACTATAAATAAAAAAAATATGATACAAAATACGGAAGCAGTGATTATTTAAACAGGAATCCTTCGTTTTTTATTTTCATTCGTTACGCCTGGCCCGCAGCAAATTAATCTCAAAACATTTTTTTTTTAATTCATCCTAAAATAATCGCAAGGGATGTCAAAAACATATTCAAAATAAATTTGAGATGGGAATCGAACTTTTGAGTTTAAAGTGTTTTATTCTAGGCGTGACTGATGAAATTAAAAAAAACCAAAGATGCATCTTTAAATAATCACTGCATCTGTATTTTTTATTCGATTTTTTTCATTTATAGTTTGTTGAAAAGCTAATAATATGTTTCAACTGATGACTTATTCATTTTTATACCCTACACTAAGAGTGAAAGGGTATATTCAGTTTGGTACGCCGTTTGTAACACCCAGAAGGAAGCATCTCCGGTTTGAAAAAGAATATATATTCTTGATCAGCATGACCTACTGAGTCGATTTAGCGATGTCCGTCTGTCTCTCCGTCTGTCTGTCAGTTGAAATCACTACTACTTAAACAATTGAAGAGTTAGATAAATGAAACTCATAATTTAGATTACTTATATACCTACGCAGTTTGTGCGAATTAGGCATATCGGTCAATTGTGACCTGTGATCTGACCATTTATATTCAAATAACTCATATAAAATTTACATCTACAGTTCAGTTTTACTGTATACGTGCTTAGGTAAACTTTTTTGGTCAAATATATATTGACTTCATGCTCAAAAACATGAAAATAATGTTTTCCGGCGAAACGATTTGTGGTTCCCAAAAAAAATCGAAATTCGGTACACTTACCCATTTGTAAATATGGGTATCAAATGAAAGAAAATTCTTCAGCGATTGAAAGTCTGTAGTTATTTTCAGGATTTGTATACCCTGGTAACCTATATACCACTTTGAATGGTAACAACACATATGTGTAGGGTATTTATAGTCGGCTTAGACCGACTATAATTTTGATAATCCTTACTATCATAATAACACCAAATTTGAAATTTCCCATGTGATCTAACCTTCCCAACTGGTTTTAGTTTAATGTGTTTGAGAGACATAATTTCAATACAAATTTCGTTTTAGGTACAAAAACGCTTTCTTTGAACTCCCGGCGGGTCCATTTCCCATATTCGGATTTCGCTAAAAATTCTTCACATCGATAGCATTCACATCCAACATATCATATCTAGGGGGTGACCTCCTCCCGATTCAAAATCATGATCTTCCATTGTCAGTCTAGTGTTCACATTACACAATATACAATGTTACGCTTCAAAAGATGCTGAAGATAAGATACTAGAAGAGCAACAGAAACAGCACATTTTTGTCAATTTTTCTTTGAAGTTACGTGCCTTGTGATGGAACAAAACAATAACAAAACACATGCATAGTCCGCCGTTGAACGTAGTGAAGAACAAAATAAATAGCATTGTCTATTTTATGCTTGGATTTGCCTATGTTTAATTCGAATCAAACACAATTGAATCAAAAATAACAAATATTTTGTTGCAGAAAACAATATGTCAGTATTTTTTTAGAACAAGAAGTTTTTATTTTGAGAACCCCAGATTTTATTAAAAGACATTTATGAAAACATGACTAGTACTTTAGAGCTTCTGTATAAAAAATAATTGTTTTCTGTCTGTTTTATACTTTTTAAAAACCGGTATAAAACCGAAACCGGTTATATCGGTTTTTTCTGGTTTTCGTATGAAGGTTTCGGATATTGTTTCGGGTTTTCAAAATGATTCGGATTTAAACGAATATCGATTGTGGTTTCGATAACGGTTTTATCAAAAAAATCTCTTTCTAGATTTAATAAATGCGATCGTACGAGATTTTGAATTGTCTCGTCAACATCACTTGATTTATACTATTTATTTATTTTTAATTTTTGTTAAGATATAAATCAAAATTGAAAATATGGAAATGATTCTATTCGATTTCATAATGCAGTTTAACTTAAAATTTCAAAATAAAAATTCTGCAAGATTCTTGCAGAAAGAGCAAGAATTGTATTGCAAGTGCACGAACAAGATCATGTGTGCCTATGCAAGAGCAAGTGCAAGACTTATTTTTTTTTACAAATTATCCAACGCTCAGGGGATGTCCCCTATACATGCAATGCACAGTGTTGATCGTAAGAAGGGATGATAGGTTGAAGGGATGATCCGTGAATGTTTGTTTTTGCAGGGACCTGTGTATTATATTTGTATCAAATGGTGGGACATTAAGTTTCATAGGAGATTTTTTGTCGGAGTTTTGTCATAGTCTGTCTATTTTATTGGTGTCGCAGTCGCAGTGATACGAACCAGCGACCTTTTAGCTCGTTGTCCAACACACTAACCAATCGAGCGACGGGCGCTACAGGATTAGATATCTTGTAAGATTACTATGTTTTATTTAAATTAAGTGTTACCTCAAATGAGTTATAATGTAGTGAATTACCAGTTTTTTTAAGGATTCTCTACTCTCCACTAAAGCTTGAAGTACAAATTTAGTATTTTCTTCCTCATCTGCATCATCGTCGTCATCATCTCCACCGAAATGCTCTTTAAATGCCATGGTCCAGTCCGATAATCGTGCATCCATATCAAATACATCTTCTCCTCCAACCAGTCTACCGTGGTATTTGCCACGTCGATCAATATGCTTTTTTACAATATAGAAAGTTTTTGAAATTGCATTAAACTATCCATTTGCAATATACCTGTGATAGTATAACATCCTCATCATCTCCATACACATTCGTCGACCTTTCCGAATTACAATCGCACTTATCGAAATCATCATCATCATCAAAGTGCTTGTTAGTTTCTTGTACAATTGAACACTGCCATTCAGTGCTGGCCACAAGTAGGTCCTCTTCCGATGGCGTAAAACATTTGCACCAGAACAGAAAAGGAAACACAATAAAAAAGAATGTGTTCACCAGAAATCTTCGAAACCTTCATTTAAATTTTAATGAGAGATATTGTAAACATATAGGTACATCCAATGTATAATAGAATATACCTGCTTGCGCATTCATAGCTACAACCAGGTTGAACGTAGCCATATCCCCACTTGTTCACTTTCTTTATCATTAACCCAAGGGTTGCTTTTATGAAACCTACAATTTCAAGTGTTTTAATATTGAGCAGACAATTAAAAATTATATCGGATGTACCAAGTAAAAGCATAACTGCCAATAAAAGTAGAGCATATTGTAGTAAATAAAAATATCGTCCCTCTGAGTCAGAATCATAGTTCGGGACAGGTTCAATGCGTTCGTTGCGCTGCTCTTCTTCTGTGGATATTATTTCATCCATGTTGTCCCTGGGTTGGCAAACTATTGTGAGTCCTGCCTTTTTTCTCTGACTGCATGTAAGTTTTTGGCATACATTAAAGTCGACATAAGACTCCAGTTTAGGCATACAATGACAATTGCACTCCCATACGCAAAAACATCTATTTTCTGGTGCAATTATAAATGGTCGGATTGCCACAACTTTTTTCTTAGGAGTTTTTGTATGATTATTTGCTGCGAATCTTGCAAATATAGTCGCAGATTTCAGGTCTTTTTTTTCCTTATCACAGGAATCGGTGTCGTAGCTTGTTCTAACTTCAACTATTAAATAAAATAAAATCAAATAAAAAGAAAATTAGTTTACTAAGGTAATTAAAGATTTCGTAAAGGATAACAACACTCAATAAATATGTAAAATGGTTTTGAATATGGTTGTGAGGTAACGACATATTTACTGTAAAAGTCGATCTAAATATTTTATTTCTTTTGAGGGGATTATTTCATTGACAGCAAATTGTGGGTTAAATTGCATTCTTGTTGGACGTTGTTTGATTGGGGTTATTTTATAATTTTTTTGGGGATTAATATTTTCTATTTTTTGGTGTTGTTTTTAATGAAATACAAAAATCTAAATTTGTCCGTTACTTTAGTTTCAATATTTAACAGTGCAGCAGTGACAATTTGGGGTCAAATATAAACAATTAGGGTGTTTAAAGACAATACACAACTTACTTTAATTTCAAAAGATGTAGGTTTGCTTTCTTCTGCAATGTTCGTTATCATGAACAGGCGCCTTTTCTCACTTTGGCATCATCGTCCCAACGCTTTTCTATAACGAATTTTAACCCTACACACAAAACACACAAAAATGTCTTGTTTGGTGCAAACAATATTGCAACAAATACTTGAAGTGTTTGAAATATTATTTGCAACAACCAATTTAAATTATTTGTAGTAAATGCTTAAATTATTAATCGCAAACATCTGTAATATTTGAACAAAACTAACTTCATTTTCATCTCTTTTGTTAGAAACACTTTTGATTACACAAAAGTGTTTCGCATAAATAATTTTATTGTTTCCAAACTGAATCCACATTCCACACAAACTGAATCCACATTTCTTGTTACTCATTTAGCCATGGGGTGGAATTTATAATTAAAAAAACTTAAATAAAATCGAATACAAATATTAAACGAATTTTCTGATTAACCGCTTCAAACTCTATGATCTTCAATGAGTATTACACAAAATCTGATAATTTGTCTGGTTAGGTTTGGGACAGCACTAAACCGACATGTTTGCTTTCGGAAATACTCTTAAACAAGTGTTTCGAGCAAACACTTTAAATAATTATTAAGTGTTTGTTCGAAACACTAATTAAAATTTAACATTTAAGAGAAATAAATGTATTAGTTAACAGAAGTATGTGCTTAGGAGGAATAATTAATTGAACACTTACAAAGTGTTTAATGTGAACAATTAAAGTGTTTACGATAATTAAGTTACTATATGTTACAAATACTAATAATTTGAAGTAGCAGGAAACAGTCATTATTTATGGCAAATTATATAAGTTTTCACTACAAACATTTGATTTTTTGTGGCAAATAGTTCTTAAACAATCCTTTTTTTGTGTGTGGAACAAACTACTATATTCTATTAAGCAAATATATTCCCCACAAAAATGAGGTGTGGTCCTGAAATAATAAAATTGACTCAGATCCACCGAGTTGAAATAAACAAGTTGGGAAAGTTGTTAAATATATTCAAACTACTTGTTAAAAAATACTTTGTTAATTATTATTCAAATTTAAACATCTATGCTATGAAAAAATATTGACATTTAATTTATATAGAACATATTTTTCACTTCAAATAAAATATTTAATCTAGAAAGTTTAAATTTGGTTTTGCTTCATAATAATCCGTCAAGAGGTTATGGGCCCAGGCGAGATGGACTTTTTTAAATCATCCTTTACTAAACTGAACACCGATAATTACCACCTATGGAAATATAAAGTCGAGCTGATTCTAAAAAGGGAAGGAGCGTGGAAGTGCATCGCCGAAGCAGAACCAAGAGAGCCAGACGTAGCTTATAAGAAGCTTGATGATGCGGCGACTGTAATCATTGGATTGTCCGTGGAAGACAGTCAGCTCTTGCTCATCAAGAAATCTAAAACGGCGCGAGAGGCATGGGAGATCCTGCGAAAGCACCATGAGAAGGACACACTCGGAAGCAGCGTGCGTATCATGAGGAGGATCTGCGGCATGAAGTTTTCCGTGCATGACGATATTGCAGAGCATATCATGCAGATGAAAGTCTTGTTCGAGAAGTTGGAAGCGTTAGGTGAGCAGTTTTCTGAACGTTGGCTAGTAGCTTGTTACTTAGCAGTCTGCCGCCGTCATTCGATACGTTGGTAACGGCTCTTGAAGAGCGCAAACTGGAAGAATTGACGCTAAATGTTGTCGAAACCAGTTTGATCGACGAATTTCGTCGCCAGTCAGGAGCAGTTGCATCTAATTCGGCGTTGAAGTCATATGAGCGCAGGGACGATCGAAATGGGAAGAAGTGCAATTTTTGTAAGGCGAGAGGACACATCAAGAAGGATTGTTGGAAGCTGAAGAAGATGAAGGAGAATAGCGAATCAAATGCGTCACGAAACAAAATTAGTGAAAACAATGCTAACTATTGTTTCTCGATGTGTACCGACAAGAGCATTTGGGTAATTGATTCGGGCGCTACGTGTCACATCAGCGCACGTGCCTCGGATTTCGTCACACTGGACAACACAGTTCGTGAGACAGTTACTGTAGCAAATGGAGAATCGGTTGTTTCAAGTGGCAAAGGACTATGTCGTATCAACATGGCCAATTCTGTCGGCGAAAACACTGAAGTCAAGATGCAAGAAGTTTTATTTATTCCATCATTTCATGGAAACTTATTATCCGTCACGAAGATTCTGAAGATGGGTTTCAATTTAATGTTCAAGAACTCGATGTGCAGTATACAAACGAAGAAAGGCAAGGAGATCGGTGTTGCAGATTCAGCAAACGGTTTATTTCGACTACGGCAGCAGTTAGACCAGAAGGCTCTAGTTGCAGATTGCAAGTCACAAAATTGCATTCATCATTGGCACAAGGTATTTGGACATCGTGACGTCGAGGCTGTAAGAGCTATGCAAATTGGAAAAGCGGTAAGAGATTTTCATATTATCGACTGCGGTGTAAAGCGACATTGTGAGATTTGTATTGAGTGTAAAATGACGATCCATTCCATGATCCATTCAGATGTGTGCGGTCCAATGCAAACGGTTACACCTGGTGGAAAACGCTATTTTCTGACTTTTATTGATGACTTTAGTCGGTTCACAGTAGTATATCTTCTTCACGATAAAGCAGAAGTTTTCGAAAAATTGCAAAATTTTCTCGAATTAGTCAACAATAAATTTTCAAGATATCCTTGTATTTTACGGTCCGATAATGGCGGGGAGTATATTTCGAAAATTATTAAAAATTATCTCGACAAAAGAGGGGTCCGACAACAGTTTACAGTTCCCTATTCTCCGCAGCAGAACGGATTAGCGGAGAGGAAGAATAGGTCTTTAGTAGAAATGGCCAGGTGTTTGTTAGCTGAAGCTAAATTACCAAATCTTTTTTGGGGCGAAGCAGTAATGACTGCGAACTATTTACAGAATCGATTGGTATCTAGTTCGATTCCTTCGACTCCATTTGAACATTGGGAATGCAAAAGGCCTGACATTAGTCAATTTCGCATATTTGGCTCGAAAGCATATGCTTTGATTCCTAAAGAACGGCGTCGTAAACTGGACCGAAAAGCTAAAGTTTTAACTTTCGTGGGTTATGATGAAAATTCAAAGGGCTATCGTTTGGTTGATGTTCATACCAAGAAAATTACGATTAGCAGAGACGTCAGATTTTTAGATATCGACGATGTTGCAACAATTAGCATTCCTGAGACGCGTGGAACAAGTCACGCAGAATTACCAGTAGATCATATATGCTGTAGGAGACATTCTGACGAACAAAGCGACATTAGCAACTTAAATGAGGAAATCCATGATATATTGCCGGAAGATGATTCTTCGTTTCGCAGTCTGAGTGATTGCATTGAACTTGACAGCAGTATATCTGGACCTATTCCAGTTTCCGATACATGCGAAGACAACGTTCGCAGGTCCACTAGAAGTAACAAAGGAACTGCACCAGATCGATTGGGTTATAAAACTGTAACGGACGAAGAGACTCTGGTAGTACCAAAGACGTATAATGAAGCGATTAAGTCAGTACAGCGAGATGAATGGGTTAATGCAATGCAAGACGAAATAGTTTCGTTGAAAAACAATAATACGTGGACATTAGTTAATCCTCCACCAAATACTAACATTGTCAGTTGTAAGTGGACTTACAAAATAAAACGAGGCGTCGAGGGAAATGTACAGCAGTACAAGGCACGTTTAGTAGCTCGTGGGTTCAGTCAAAAGTACGACGAGGTTTTTGCTCCAGTTGTGAAGCAGACCACACTACGGACGTTGCTATCGATAGCAGGTGTGAAGAAAATGACAGTCGTTCATATGGACGTGAAATCGCCATTCCTCAACGGCGAGTTGGATGAAACTATTTTCATTGCACAGCCACCCGGTTTTGAGGAAGGGAACTCCAAACTTGTCTGCAAACTGAACAAAAGCTTGTACGGTCTGAAGCAGGCAGCGCATGTTTGGAATCAAGCTTTGCACAAAGTTCTTGTTGATGGAGGATTTGTACAAAGTACAGCTGATCCATGTCTGTACACAAAATACACCACCAAGGAAGGGCTATTGTATGTTTTAATTTACGTTGATGATATTTTGGTAGCCAGCGTCAACATATCTAAGATAGTCGAAGTTGAGAAATTACTTAAAAATAATTTTGACATTAATAATCTTGGAGAAATTCGCCATTATCTTGGAATGGAAGTTTTCAAAGATCGCAATTTTAATTTTAATATACGTCAAAAGAATTACATTATTAATTTGGTGAAAGAATTTGGACTAGAAAATTCTAAAATTTCAAAATTTCCTCTAGAGCCAGGATACGGAAAGTCTGAGTCAGAAAACTTATTAAGCAATACAGAATATCAGCAGCTCATTGGATCATTATTATATTTAAGCGTTAATTCACGGCCGGATATTGCTGCAAGTGTTTCAATTTTAGCTAGAAAAGTAAGCTGCCCAAATCGAGAAGATTGGACAGAACTCAAGCGGGTGTTGAAATATTTAAAAGGCACGACAGATTTTTATCTTAAGTTAAGCACTAAAAACATCAAACCGTATTATCTAACAGGATTCGCAGATGCAAACTGGGCTGAAGACAGAAACGATCGGAAATCTAATTCTGGTTATATTTTTCAGATTAACGGCGGTACAATTAGCTAGACATGCAAAAAGCAGTCTTGCGTCTCTCTTTCATCTACAGAAGCTGAATTTATTGCACTGTCTGAAGCATGTAAGGAGGCCATATGGATTCGTCAATTGTTGAGCGATATGCGTTTTCATCAAAACACTCCAACTGAGATTTTTGAGGACAATCAAAGCTGTTTGCGCATTATAAAAGATCAGAAGCTTAGCAGTAGAACCAAGCACATCGACACTCGAGTTCATTTCGTGAAGGAGCATATTGACCAGAAACACATCGTGTGCACATACTGCCCGAGTGAAGAAATGTTAGCTGATATGTTCACGAAACCACTAAATTCATCGAAGCTGGAGAAACACAGATCAAAAGCTGGGTTACAATCAGTTTGAGGAAGGGTGTTAAATATATTCAAACTACTTGTTAAAAAATACTTTGTTAATTATTATTCAAATTTAAACATCTATGCTATGAAAAAATATTGACATTTAATTTATATACAATATTGACATTTAATTTATTAATTTATATATTTTTCACTTCAAATAAAATATTTAATCTAGAAAGTTTAAATTTGGTTTTGCTTCATAATAATCCGTCAAGAAAAGTTAGGTCACATGGGTAAGTTCGGTCACGTGAGACGGATTTTTATAGTCGGTCGGGCCCGACTATGGAATACCCAACACTTTGGTGGGGATATTAATGTGGGAAATTTAATTGTAAACATACCTTTTAATGTTCTTAGTTATGCTGAACATTCTTACACTGAGAATATTATTTACATTTCAGACATTTACGACGTATAACCCAATAATTTAATAAAATTGATATAAAAGTACCAAAAAAATATAAAAAATGTGGAAAAATAAATGAGGGCGGATCACGCCTACTTTTAAAACATACGTGGAGATTTAAGGCTAATGTTTATACATTTGTTTTAAATAATCTGCCAATAAAATGTCCACTTGAAAAAGAGAAAATTAAAGAAAAATTGTGGGCGTATCACTCTCATTTTTGGAACACATATTTTTAGGCAAATTCTAACTATATGTTTTAAACTTTATAAATATATATGTAATACTTTTCGAGTTATTGATTTCTAAAGTGTTATATATAAGTGACTTGTATGGTGTGTCCGTTGGCTCATTTCCAATGACATTAACATAACATTTGGCTATAAAGTATTAAAACGAAATTTCATCGCATTCTAAGCAGTATTTCTCAAGTTATCGTGTATACGGACAGCAAGACAGACGGACGTAGCTAAACTCGGGTGGTGATGCTGATCAAGAATCTATATACTTTTCCATACCGGCCACGCCTGCTAAGAGGCGTTACAATATCTACACAAAGTTAATATACGCTTTACTTCATAGGTGTAGGGCAGAGACGGGACTAATTCATTATTTTTCAAATTAAATTTGTTCATGAATTGAAATTGCTTTCAAATAATTTCATTTCTTTTTATTTAAATGGCATTTGAAAAAAGTATTTCAATTCGAAAAATATTTCATTTGAATTGAGTAAACAAATTCCAATTCAAAAAAATTTGAAGTGAAATACTTTTATTAAATTCAATTCAAATTTTTGAAATTGGCATTGATCAATTTCAATTCAACAAACATGAATTGGAATTGATCAATTCTATTTAAAATACAAAAGCATTGATATTGAAGTGGCACGCACAACATTTCAATGGCACAGAATTGCATCCAGATGCATCATGGGATATTTTTCGGTAAATCTGTTGCACCCGGGGCCAGCATATTTGAACCTGTTTTAAGGGGCATAGATTCGCATCTAGGTGGATCATTCGAAGTTTTTGGTTGAATATATACCAATTAGCACAAATTCTTTTGGCCAAAACCCACTGCGTCATTACACATTTTTTTTTGGAACATTGGTTCCATTGGGATTTGGCCAGAACCCAAGTGCGTCATTGGACATTTTTTTAGACAAATTGGTTCCATTGGGATTTGGCCAGAACCCAACTGCGTCATCGGACTTTTTTTTAAGAAAATGGTTCCATTGGGATTTGACCAGAATCCGCTTGCGTCATTGGGCATTTTTTTTGGACAAATTCGTTCCATTGGGAATTGGCCAGAACCCAACTGCGTCATTGGACATTTTTTTGGACAAATAGGTTCCATTGGGATTTTGCCAGAACCCAACTGCGTCATTGGGAATTTTTTTGGACAAATAGGTTCCATTGGGATTTGGCCAGAACCCAAGTGCGTCATTGGGCATTTTTATGGACAAATTAGTTCCATTGGAATTTGGCCAGAACCCAACTGCGCCATTGGACATTTTTTTGGACAAATAGGTTCCATTGGGATTTTGCCAGAACCCAACTGCATCATTGGGAATTTTTTTGGACAAATAGGTTCCATTGGGATTTGGCCAGAACCCAAGTGCGTCATTGGGCATTTTTATGGACAAATTAGTTCCATTGGAATTTGGCCAGAACCCAACTGCGTCATCGGACTTTTTTTTAAGAAAATGGTTCCATTGGAATTTGGCCAGAACCCGCTTGCGTCATTGGGCATTTTTTTTGGACAAATTCGTTCCATTGGGAATTGGCCAGAACCCAACTGCGTCATTGAACATTTTTTTGGACAAATTGGACAAAAAAAGTCCAATGACGCAGTTGGGTTCTGGCCAATTCCCAATGGAACTAATTTGTCCAAAAAAATGTCCAATGACGCAGTTGGGTTCTGGAAAAATCTCAATGGAACCTATTTGTCCAAAAAAATGTCCAATGACGCAGTTGGGTTCTGGCCAAATCCCAATGGCACCTATTTGTCCAAAAAAAAATGTCCAATGACGCAGTTGGTTTCTGGCCAAATCCCAATGGAACCAATTTGTCCAAAAAATACCCAATGACGCACTTGGGTTCTGGCCAAATCCCAATGGAACCTATTTGTCCAAAAAAATTCCCAATGACGCAGTTTGGTTCTGGCAAAATCCCAATGGAACCTATTTGTCCAAAAAAATGTCCAATGACCCACTTAAATACTTCTGTAATATCACTGGAACAGATCCATCCAAAAAAGTTCCACTTACGCACTTGGGTGTTTCTGTAATCCCACTGGAACAGATTCATCCAAAATAGTTCCACTTACGCACTTGGGTGCTTGTGTAATCTCAATGGAACAAATCCAAAAAAAGTTCCAATGACGCACTTGGATACTTCTGTAATCTCACTGGAACAGATTCATCCTAAAAAGTTCCAATTACGCACTTAGGTGCTTCTATAATCTCACTGGAACAGTCCATCCAAAAAAGTTCCAATGACGCACTTGGGTACTTCTGTAATCTCACTGGAACAGATCCATCCAAAAAAGTTCCAATGACGCACTTGGCTGTGAATCTATGCCCATTGGAACAGACGCACATAAAATTCCAATGACGTACTTGAATGTAATCTCTGTCCATTTGAACAGATGCACCCAAAAACTTCCAATGACGCATCAGGATGTGAAACTGTGTACATTGGAACAATTTCAACCAAAAATGTCCAATGATGCATCGGAGTTCGAATTTCACATGGAAATTATCACCATTTGAACTTTTACTGCAGGGAGCTCTGCTAAAACTCAAATTAACTCCAATAAATTCAATTCAAATCAATTCAATTCATAAATTTTTTGATGGCATTGAGTATTTCTAAGCAATAAGTTGAATTGAGTATTTATAATTCAAATTTTTTTAATTTGAAATACTTTGTTCAATTTATTTCAAAACAAATTTGAATTGAAATAAAATTTCAAATTTATTTATATTTTTTTTGAAGTGAATTACTTTGCTTCAATTCTAATTTTTTATTTTTGAAATAGAATTTGTTTTGCTCAATTCAATTCAAAATCAATTCTCAATTACAAAGTCCCGTCTCTGGTGTAGGGTATAAAAATGTATATTTTTTTTTCGTTGACGCCCTGTTTCAAGGATATTATCAGGGTGTTTAAATATAGTACTTTTTTTTTAAATTTCAAAAGATTCAGGTTTGGTGTCTTCAGAAATATTGTTTATCACGAATAGGCAGTATTATTTTATTTTGACACCATTCTCCCAACTTTATCCTATAACCTTTATTTTTCGCATTTTAACTTTACTAATTACAAATTTTGACATACCGCGTGAACTTGTTCCCCATAAAAAATAAGATAAGGTTCTCCAACAACGAAATCGTCTTAGATTTAGACCTTAAACAGAATGATAAAAAAAAACAAACATTTTGTATTTGTTCATTACGTTGTGTGCATAATTTTCGACATCAAAAATAAAAGTTATATATTCTTATGAATTTCAACATTATAAAAATAATGGCATTTGCAGTTTTTTTCCTAGACGTCCTGATTCAAGGATTACGACAAAAACATGAGATGTGATTTAAGCAAGGATTGAAACCGTAACCGAAACCGATATCCGTTTAAAACCGTTTCATTTTTAAAACCGAAACCGTTATACGAAAATCAGAAATAAACCGATATCCAAAACCGAAATAAACGGTTTCGGTTTTATACCGGTTTAAAACGGTTTTTAAAAAAGCATAAAAAGAAACAGGAAAACAAGGCATGTTTAAATGTCGTTTAATAAAATTTTGAGTTCCCAAAATAAGTTTTTTTTTGTTGTACAAAAAATTCACATGTTGTTTTTTGAGAAACATTGTTTCCAAATAACAGTCTTGGTCTAAAATTTGTTTTTTTTTTTATTTGTGTAGCGGTAAATCGAATTAACAACAAAACACCAGCAACTCCAAGCACAATTTTTTTTGTTAAAAAATGAATTAATTTTGAATGATATTGTTTTTTATTTATTGTATTAGTAAAATAAAGTGGGACAAGTTTTTAAAAGTTCATATGAATAATTTTTAAAATTTTTTAAAGGATCTATTCAATAGAATACCATTTATAAGTCTGAGTTTGATTGATTTTTGAATGATTTTTTCAAAAAACCTAAATTTCGGACATATTTATTAAGGATACTTATAATAAGATAACAAAAAAACAATGCTGATACAAGAAAAAATTAGTAACTCATACGGAAAATAAAGTGCAAGTTCGAACATTTCAAGTATAAAGGCAGATATTGTTGAAATTTAATTTCTTTGGTTTTATGGATGGAAATTGTACCTAATTCTTCTTCTTTTCATGAAGTTTAAGAACATTTACCGATTCTTCTTGATTTTATTTAAGGTTCACTTCTCGGCTCTCCTCTGCAATTCAGATCATATCTCAGGTGAAGTCAAAATGTTACTTTTCATTGACTTGTGCTCACGATTGATTTTTTTCCTTGGCAAAATCAATTAAATAATTCATATAACACAATATTTTCACTAAAATAACAACAAACATTGTTAAATTACGTTTCCCACTCGTTTCCCACCCAATATAACAATTTGAACAAAACTTAGCACAATATAAACAATGTTAAATTATTTGAAAATTATGAAAAAAAAAGAAATTTTATACAAAAACCGAAATCAAAACCGAAACCGTTACTTGGAACCGGTATACCGAAACCGTTTCGTTAAAAAAACCTAAAACCGTAACCGAAAAGCGTAAAAAACCGAAACCGTTATTCGTTTAGGTTTCAATCCTTGATTTTAAGGCATACTTTAATTTGATAGGGGTTAAACTTATAGAATTTGGAACCAAAATAAGCACACGAATTAATATTATAATGCAGTTTTAAAACTGATATAATTTTCTAAGTTAAAACTTAAAGTACAAGAATTGTGTTCACCTGGATGCCGAGAAATAAATACTCAAAAATGGTATTTTTGTCCTAAAATTTGCTACTGTATTACTTATATCTCGACACCATGAAAAGTATTTTTAAAATCAATATCAATACTAAATGTGTGAGCATTTATGTAAATTTTAGATACAAGAAATATGAGTGTGACTTTCCACCTAACGCATACCATACAAAAACATGCATAAAAACAGGAGTTTTGTTTTTGTCAAATATACTTGAAACAGGATGTCTGGAAAGAAAACTATATACACCATTGTTTGTAGAATGTCGAAATTCATTAGAATATATAAATTCTATTTCAGCTTTTGAAAACTTTGTGAAATGTTCATGTAACGTAATAATATATTGTTTTTTTATTATTCTGTTTAATGTGTTTCTGTTTTATGGGGAACATATTTGCCGAGGAGAGTATAATAGTTTTCTCAAGCTTTGACGCGATACGTACAAATTTGTAATTAGTAGGGTTAAAATTCGAAAAAACGAGGGTTATAGGAAAGCGTTGGGACGCGTAGTTTCGGAAACGGAATTTGATTGATAATGTAAGGAATTTCCGGTAATTACTGGTATTTTATCGGTAATTACTGGCTATTTACCGGTAAGAGCAACATTATTTAGATATTGTTTTAAAGCGTATCCGACTTATTGGACATGTTCGAATTCACGGTGAATTCATCTACTAATTTTCACTAATTGTCTTTATTTTCTTTTGACTGAACTTCATAATTTTATCATTCAACAAAAAAAAGTAATCCTATTACATTTATTGATTGCTTCATACTAAAATAAAATTTTTGATATATACAGGGCAATCATCAGGCCCGTCGAAACAAAAATCCGAATCTCCGCTACGAATACGAATTTTTAACTATCATGAGTTCCTTGCGGAATGCAAGCCAATATAAAAATAATCAGATGTTTATGTCAAATCAGAGAAAATTTACCAACAAAAATTGAATTTGTGTTAAATTTGCAACAAATTGTTAAAAATGTAATATTTTGAAGAAAATTATTTAATTTGTCTACAAATATTGATGTAGGAGATTGATTAATTGAAGCAATGGAACTATGGAAGAGTATCGGAACTTTGGCCAGCTCTCACTTGAAATTCTCGCGTGATACGGACGGACGGCTATAGAATTACCGGACACTGCTGCAAGAGATTCTTGGAATTGCCGGCCATCGAGTAAAAATATGGCCAGAGCGAAATCTCATTAAAAGTGTACTGAGCAGCAGTGTGGGTTGGCTGGGCTGTTTGTTTCGGCCATCTCGTGCAGAACCAGCTCCAGCTGTAAATGTGAAAATGTGTCTCATCCAGCACTTTGGATATTTAGAGCGACATAGCGGCAAGTCCACGCGCACGCCGTCTCAGATTCATCAAGAGACAGTTGCGCAGTTGACAAATAAATATAACTGATTAACATTTTCTAATATTTATATTTTTGTTAAACCAAACACAAGTGAAATGAATTAATTTTATACTTTAACATAAACAAACATTTTTTATTTGCAAGTGTACAGTAGTTTCTTGTTAATTCGTGAAGTTCAGATATTTGGCCAGCTATCACTTGTTGTATAAGTAGGTAGCTGGCGGCCGTCTCCAGCACCCCGGACTTAAAGCATAAACAGCAAATGATTTTGCGGCATTTGTAATTATTTCACATTTTCACGAACTACAACAAAAATTCATTAATTAATGCAAAACGAAAGATTTTTCACACAAAGAATCACATTCCGACACAACAATGCATTCGTAGGAAAAGTGTAAAAAATCTGTCAAAAAATCCGTTCCAACGGAACCTGTCATGCCATAAATCCGAACTTCGAATTCGATTCGGAGCCTATGATAGATAAATCCGAATCCGAATGAAAATATCCGCTACGACGGGCTTCATGATTGCCCTGATAAAGTGAGCCATTTTTACCGGGACAATACCGTTTCATACCGGTATTTTACTGGTAACACTTTATATCGGTAACAGTAAACGGTATGGTGCAATGCGATCAATGGTATGAAACGGATAACAGTACAAATAATGATACCGGTTACAATCCATGTAAAAATTAGAGGGGGTAGGATATAAGGTTTAACCCGAAAACTCGAACCATTGGTTTAATTCGAGTTGCAAATTTTTCCAAATCTCTTTTCGTAAAGAATTAAATTAATATAACACAGCCAATTTTTAGCATTATGTCCGTTGTAAAAGTTGTGTTATTACACGACAAACATTTACGTTTATGGCACAGTTTAGGGCCTTTATTATTTTTGTTTTTAACTTTCCATATATTGCGCCATATTTATGCGAACTAATGAAAATATTCTTTGAGCTTTCTACGCGATATCTAAGGACAATTTTCTTTGTTTGAGAAGCAGGGTGAAATAATAAATATTTTTAAATCTTCCATACACATTAAAGAGTATGTAAATCTTTTATACTGATAGAAATAAGAAATACTAAAATGAACTGAGTTTTACCTACCATCACAGTGAAACTTTTTATGTCTATCGCTCGATTCTAATATTAACGGCAACAAAAAAGTCACCGTCTCGCTTATATGTGGTACGAGGTACTTTCTGACGCTGGTCTTGGAGACAGCAACGCACGGCATTTGGCAGTTGGCCACACAAATGAAGAATTCATGCGCCTCAAGACCCTCATTAATAACATCTACTGACAATTGAAGAACATCCTTTGTGGTGGCATCGGTTACTATTTGAGTTATTTTAGCTCTGTAGACATCTCTATATATAAGAGCGTTCTCTCTAAATGGCATTTTTATTTTAATGCTATACGCTAAACATGGAAATTAAAACATTAGTCTAAATAATATTAATAAAAAATGTTTCAAACCTGGCACCCGATCCTCCAACATATTCAGGCATAAGTGGTTCTTGTCATTTGGGCAACGTTCTAACAAATTCATGGACGTAGGGAAATAACCCAAATCACCAATAGTACGAATTGCAGATTCTCGGGGACTCAATAACTGTTTCATATAATTTTCCCCATCATGTCCGTCCATTAACGACGAATCCATTTGCGCACAATTTGGTGCAACTGATCTTACACAGTTTTTCTTGAAATCGTTTTCCGCCTCTTCGGCGTGGTTAGATGTTTGTAAGTCATTACAAGTGTTTGAGTTGTCAATGGCTAAAATGCTGTATGGATTATTGTTCAATTTACTTAAGTTTGGAATTTCTCTGTCGATAATATCTTGACCCGCGCCAGTTGTAATACCGTCTTCACTTTCCCTTGTCGGTCTATCATCCTTAGGTATGAGCAGCTGGTGATTTTGCAAACGAAGTGATTTTTCAAGTTGGAATATATCGACATGGGACGAGAACAAAATCGAGAGATTCGCGTTGGCAAAGATTCCTGATAAGCTGTTCAGGCTGAAAAGATGATAAGCATTAGAACCATACGTATATAAATAGAACGGATAATATGTACACTTGACTAATTCAAATTTTTATGAAAAAGTAAGAATTAATTTTTCTTTCGCTACGACGCGACTTTCTGAATTTAGGATCTCTAAAACTAAGATCAAGCCTTTAAAAGCAAAATAAAATTAATACTGTTATGTTGCGCAAAGAGCCTAAATGCCATTTCTTTTAACTATTATTTTCAATTAAATTATTACTGAATTTATTTAACTTTAACGCCCCGATCATGTATTTCCCGGTAACAACGATATCGGCTACAATTCGTTTGAATATCGGTTGAATATTGTGTGACTAAAATTTTTGATTCATGTATCAAACGTAACGTTGAGGACGCTCATTTTGAGAGTTTTTTTTTGTTGCCAGCATATAAATCATACGACAAAGTAAAAAAACAAAATTTTAAATTTTGTTTATGAAAAATAGTTTGCAAAACAAAAATTTTGAACAAACGTTCACACGAAAATAAAAAGAAACATGATTTGGGGGTAAATCTTTTACTAGAATAATGGTTTTTAGATTTTTTTTTTGTATTATTCTACATACAATTATCTTTTTCATTGTTTCATGTTTTTCATTTGCAATATTTTTTATAACAAAATATTTTTTATAACAAAGATTTGTCTCCATATACACATATATGTATGTATAATTCTTATACGAGTTATAATATTTAATTGCTAATTATACGAAGTCTCCTTTTCATCATATTAATGAATACTCGTACATCATATTGATGAATTTTGTTTATCGAACCGTATTAATTTAAATATCATAAATCTTATAAAAATTATAAATACAAAATTTGTAAATGGAGACAAATCTTTTTTTGAAATTTGATATTATAAAAATATTGAACAAATTCTATTTTAGTTTAAAGAATGAAATCATCAAAATGATGAATACTGGTTGTTGGTGAATTTTTTTTTTGTGTGTACGTTACACTTATTTTTTCATATATCATATATAAAATGACAAATGTATTAAAGTAATTAAAATGACATGTCATCAAAATCCGAGTACTGGTCACGAGTAATTGAAGGGTTTGGTGTAAAAAAGGGTCAAGACCACATTTTTTTGAAATTGAATTTTTGATTTTTATATTACGCTTCGTTTGGTATTCATATCCGAAGTATATACACTGAAATTCCAAGATTTAAAAGGCAAATTACGCAATATATCCGAATTAAAAACTAACGGAATCACTACACCCAGAAAAAAAAATCACTCAAATCCCATCAAAATTGGTTAATAGAACAATTATTGATTTAATAGAATACAAAAAATAAATCTGTTCATATAAACTCAATGGCAATGTCATGGTATTTTCTAGTATTTAATGGTATTTTCCGATTAAAATAATAATTTATCCTATTGACTATTTTTAATAGTAAAAAAACTATTATTTATATAGTATTTTTTTACAAAATTATACTATTAATGTTGAAATTCAAAAAATTATCATTGCCAATTGATAAAAATAAAGTTTACCGTTGAAAAATAAATATTATTATGATCAATATGTGATTTTATGACTTACTAAAACACGAAAATATCACTGGTATGATAATGACATCGACATTACCACTACGCATCTAAAGGTTAAAACCACGAATTTTAATATAAAATTAATTGTTATACAATAAAATGTTTGTTTATATGAAACAAAATTTTGTTACAATAAGTACATTTAGTAAGTATTGATACAGAGAATGTCGTGAGCATAGTTATGTTTAGAGAGACAACGCGATCTCACTCGCATGTCAAAATACATCGACTACATATTACTGTATTTAACTCCAACATATTTAACATTAAATGAATTATACAATAAATTGAATTATTGAATACGAAAGACTTTCATTTACAAATGTAACAGAGGAAAGTATATTTCGAAATGAAAAAGGTTTCGCCGGATAACCCTGATCAACAAACGTTAACATCAATTATTATACACTTACCTTATCGACGGCGCAATTTTCCACCAAATATTCTGGCGTTTCCGAAATATGTTCACTTTTGTAGTTAGGAAAGGCAAAGGCGCACTCATGTTGAATACTGAATACCTAGATAAATATAAAGCAATTGGGTCTTAAAAAGATGTGACGAAATAGTTGTCCTTAAATACCAAGCATCCGAAACGGAGCGAACATTTTTTGTTGTTTCGCATTGGCATGATTTACGTTGATTTCTACATCGACATGTATAAGCCCTATCGTTAACAACAGTTTCCTTTTCATTTGGTTTTTTGCCTTTCCCACCACATGAGCCACAAGGCATAACATCGTCATCCACATGTCTAGAAGCACTCGGTGGAGCACGCCGTTGGTATGTATTATCAATTTTGTAATCGTTGTCCTCGAGGGTATCCCGCATTTCTAAGTCGTCGTAAAATATGAAACTTCGCTTTTTTTTGGATTTGTCGAGTACTTTCCGTTTCCTCACCTGAGCTGGAACCGGAAATGAAGATGGATTTTCTATTGTAGAATCATCAACTTCATATGTCAATTGGTTCATTTTGCGGTCTGCAGGTTTGTTTCGGGGGTCAATTATATCAAGTACGCTTAATTTATCTTTTGTTTCGAGATATGGATCATCAATTATTTTCGAAAACGGTGGTTTTTTCGGAAGATATTTTGCTGGTTCCTTACTTAAAAGCACTCTTGCGGAACTTCTAGGTGCTAGTACTGTCACTGCTTTGTCTGAATGAATTATTGAAAACCTTGATTATTTATTATATTTTGGAAGAATAATAAATTATTATTTATAAAATGTACTGTAATACGAATTCTAAATAAATAAAATTCCAGTTACTAAAAGAGTAAGGAATGTTAGGTAACAATAGAAATTTTGAAGTACACACACCCAGAAAAAAAATAACTTAAATCCCATTAAAATTGGTCAATAGGACAATTATTGATTTAATAGTATACAGAAAATAAATCTTTTCATATAAACTCAATGGCAGTGTCATGGTATTTTCTAGTATTTAATGGTATTTTCCGATTAAAATGATAATTTATCTTATTGATTATTTTTAATAGTAAAAAACTATTATTTACACGCAAAGAAAAAACATGGTTGTGGTGATCATATTTGAAGGGCATCATACTATGATTGGAGGCTATGGTTATAGGAAATCATATAATTTGTCTAATATGATCCTCAGTGACAAAATTGCGTACCAGACCATGGTCCTCAGTGACCATACGCCGATATCACACAACCATACTGTGGTTGGCAGTGACAATACTATGGTTGTTAGTGACCATACTATGGTTGTCTGTGACCATACTATGGTTGTCAGTGACCATAATATGGTTATCAGTGACCATACTATTGTCTTATGTGACCAGTGATCATATTATAATATTATGATTATCCTAATTATCTGAAAAAGCGGATGGAAATAAATTATAAATAAGACACATGTTTAATTAATGATTATTGTATCTACATTTTTTATTATATAAGTATATATTTTTAAATAAAAGACACAATTTTGCAAACTCCGTGAAGATATACTCTGTGCGAAGCTGTGCTTGCAATTGCCGGACAGCATTGTTCGAGTTTTATCGTGCACAAGAACTTTCGTGTAAAGTACAGCGTCACCATCATGAAGATGACAACGCGAGCACATGATTAATCACATTTAAATTAAATACGAACAGTTAATGTTATTAATAGATTAACTTTAGATGAACATTTACAATAAACGTTGTAACTTTCGGATACATGCTTATTTTTAATAATGATGTTTTAAACATTAAAAGACACTTTGTCACGACAAAAAAAAAACTCGACTGCACACCGCCGTAGCCAACAGTGAGTAAGAGAGAATAAAAAATGCCATTAAGTGAGAATTATATGGTTGTAAATAATTAATTACTATATTATGCTCAGTCAATATCATGGTATGATTGGTATTGACCATACTTTGTTCGTGGCAGTCTTTATCGTAATCATAATTTGGTCTTATCAAGCATATTTTGGTTTTTCAGAAATACAATCATATTATAATAAATTGTCTACTATAATATGATTTTAGCGACCTTGTTATTGTTGAAATAAAATTGAAAATACTATACTTTGATTGTGACAACCATGTAGGATTGTAAGGACCATAGCATGGTTGTCGCGACCATGTCGCAATCATATTATTTCTCTGCGTGTATATAGTATTTTTTTCTGGGTGCACAGAAACTGATTTGTTGCGGCAACCAACTAAATTTCCCTACCGAATCATTCGGTTGCGTCAACAACTGATAAAGTAGTTGCTACAACCTCTCAATTCGTTTGTGGCACCCTCCTAATTGATGATTATGAGGTTGTTGGAACCTCCAAATCGGTGAGCATGAGGTTTTCTAAACCTCCAATTGAAATTTTATTTTAAAAAAGTAATTTCTGTATATAAAACTTATGTATTTAAACTTTTCTTTATGTATTATAAATGCGTAAGTATGTCGGGTACACAATTTTAAAAAGTATATCTACTAATTCCTGCTAAAAAATAAAAACAGTATGAAAATATACATGTATTTATTATTTCTTTATAACCAAAATATATTACACATTTTTTATTTGTTTTATATTTCACTACCTAGAGAGCAATGTGTATTGAATTAATTTATTAGTTTTAACGTATTTATTCGTAAAATAACTTAATGAATTTCTTATTGTTTTCGACTTGTGAATTTTTGATGTGTCATTACATCAATTTTGGTAGAATGAAATATGCAATCATGAGGTTACGACAAATGTATTTTCGACTTCAAAATAGACGATAGCTTCCTAGCTATCGCATGTAATTATTCGTGGTCCAGAAATAAAATTAAAAATTGTCACGCCTTCTTAAATGATTCTAAAGTGACGAAACAAATTTTTTTTTCGCAATTTTATCCACTGGTACCCCACAAAAATCAATAACTGACCGACGCAACTCGTTTCAACAAGTTCTTTTTTGGATAATCTATGTGTGATCGAAAAAAAAATTGGTTTCCTCCAAAAAAAAAAAAGGAAAACTGTTTCGGTCGATATTCAGATCCCTATTTTTAAGCGCTAACACGAAACCCCTCCGCAAAAAATATTCTTTATTTGGTCATTTTCCGTCCATTGATAAATAAACATAGACATTTTCAAGGAATCTTGCAAACAATTTATTTTTTTTTAATTTGGTTTATTATTATTTTGATTGTCAAAGATATGTTTTTTGAGTTTCCAAATACACAAATTATCAAAAAACGTAAACAATTGTATTGAAAATTGTCTTTGCTAAATATGAATACATTGATTCGAAACGCGAAATTGAGAACATTGAGAGACTGTGGCGTAAAGCTCGACGAACCAATACGTAATATATACAGCATACAATTTTATTACGTATGTGAGTGAAAACCTGAAAAAATGTGTCACTCACGAAATTAATACAGCATAAGGCTGTAAATACAAAAAAATATATAAATTAAACGAGTTGGGAAAGTTAGGTCACATGGGACGGACTTTTATTGTCGGTCGGGCCTGACTATGGAATACCCTACACCTATGTTGGGAATATTAATGTGGGATATTTAATTGCATTCCTTAATTATAAAGTTCTAAATTATGCTGAACCCCATCACCCTCAGAATATTATTCACATATCAGAAATGTACGTCTTATATCCCCATAATTTAACAAATTGATATCTATATATATAAAACTCTTGGTCCGTCAGACAGGTCTGTCTGTCTGTTTGTTCCACCATCACGTCTAAACCGCTAAACCGATTTAACTAAAATTTTGCACCAGGATACTATGGAGTCCGGAGGGTGTCATATGCTATATATGAGCGGGTTTGGGCAAAGGGGCGTGGCACCTCCCATACAACCTAAACTTTCAAAACGACATAACTCGGCACATACACAAGCTAAGAAGATGAAACAAAAAACACAAAAACAAAAGCAAAAATCAAACACAAAAACAAAAGTAAAAGCACAAAACTTAAGCAATAACTCAAAAACAACAGAACAATAAAAAAGGATAGAAAACAAAAACAAAATCAACCACATTAAAATTCACCACACTAAAACTCATCACACTAAAATTCACCACACTAAAACTCACCATACAAAAATTCACCAAACTAAAACTCAAAACAAAAAAATTCACCACAGTCAAATTCACCACACTAAAACTCACAACACTAAAATTCACCACACTCAAATTCATCCACTTAAACTGACCACAATAAAATTCACCACACTTAAATTGAACACACTAAAACACAAAACAATAAAATTCACTACACTTGAACTCACCACACTAAAATTCACTAAAACTCACCACACTAACCACACTTAAACTTCTACTGGGAAAAACTATACGGGGAAGAATTCAACGGAAAGAATTCTACTGGGAAGAATTCTACGGGGAAGCACAGTCTGAGAAAGAATGGTATATGAGAAAAGTTGTTTTAGCGGAGAATTAGTTTGGTATTGGTTACTACATTTATAAAACCAATAAAAAATACGTCCACGGGTCCCTGATATAAATAATAAAAATGTTATTTATATTAATAAAATTGCTCCATAACCTTGCATTCACAAAATCTTTGCACGAATCCAGCTAGTAAAAGTATAAAATCACTAATAAAAAATGTATAAAAATAAAAGTGGTCGGACCACGCCTATATTTAAAATTTTGTAATGCAAATATTTCATAGATTTGATTTTAATAATTTACGGCTAAAATTTTCACTATGACAACCCGGCGGATCACGTCCATTTTTGGACCACATATTTTTAGGTAAATTATAACAATACGTTATAAATTTGATAAATATATCTTGAATAGTTTTCGAGTTATTGATTCCTAACGAGTTTAATAAAATAGACTTGTATGGGAGGTGCCACCCCACAGGGTGGCATTCTCTCACCGCTACTCTGGGTCGTCACCATAAACAGTCTCCTAAGAAGACTAACCGAGGCTGGTTTACATGCTGTCTGCTACGCAGACGACATCGCCATCCTTGCCTCGGGGACACATCCTCTTCTCCCTTCTAGACGAATCCAAGAAGCCTTGGATATCTCGGCTGAATGGTCATCACCTAGGTGATTAAATATAAACCCCCAAAAAACTGAAATCTGTTTCTTTACTATGAAAAGGAAGCTACCTAGCTATCCTCTTCCACAGGTAAACGGAGAGATACTGGCACTTACAGGTCAAGTCAAGTACCTTGGAGTAATACTGAATTCTAAACTTAACTGGAAGGCACAAATAGCTAGCAGAGCCACAAAAGAAGTTAGGGTTTGGGCAACCTGCAGAAGATGTATTGGTCCTACATGGGGACTTCGACCAAAGATGACCCACTGGATTTTCACCAGCGTTGTACGACCAATACTCACATATGCGTCACTTGTATGGTGGACAGCTTTGGGACGAAAATGTAACATCAAACCACTCGAGAAAGTGCAACGGGCGTGTTGTCTCGGCATTTCAGGTGCGATGTCTACCACTTCGACCAAAGCAATTGAGAACATTCTACACATACGCCCAATACAAATTCAAGTTAAATATGAGGCCGCGGTCGCAGCGGCTCGACTAAACATCCTTGGGGGATGGCTCAATTCCGAGACATTAACCAATCACCAAACCATAATTAACTCAAACCATAATTAACATTCATTTGTGACTTCATTGATGAATGACGTGCATGACATCGTTAATGCTACATCATGCAAGAATCAGTGAACATTTGTATGAAAATGTCATCAATGCTTTGCAGGGCGAAAATGCTATCGGTCATCGATGTTTCTGACCTGACATAGGGGAATCATTGAGGAATCATTGGTGACATTTCCTATTGGGTATATAACTAAACCATTTTCGGAATCAGCTCCATTTTGATACAGAAGGCGTAATCTGAATAAAACAAGAAACAAAAATTTCGACTTTTATTAAAATAAAAACGACAAGTTTTTAACCAAGAGTCTTGCTTTGAACAAACTGGAATTGGAATAATTTTTACATTTTTTTTTTAGTAAGTAAAACTTTTTTTATTAGACATATCCACACATATTCATGACTAACCTTCGCCAGAGATACAGTGGTCCAGAGTTTCAAAAAATTAGTCAATTATCATTTTTCGTGGTTGTAGAAAAAACCCGTGGCCGTAGAATGCGGCAAACCTTGTCATTGTCCTTGCAATTTAAATTAATTGTTCATAAAAATGAAACCTTTCCAAATTTGTTTATATATCAAATTTATATACGGTATTTTAAAAAACAACTTCTTCAATAGCTTAAGTATTGTTTGTATCGAAAAATCGAAAAAAATGGTTACGAACTAACTTGGATAACAAAAATCCAATCTTAGAGAGAAGAGTAAAATTTTTTGTTAGGATATTTAAATATTTTCCACATATATGTGGAAAATATTTCTATTTTTTACAATTTTTGAAAAAATGTTCATGAAAAAAATTTCAACTTTACTGATTTTTATCTCCATAACCATTAAAGGTACAAACAAATTTTAAATCTTAAGTTCTTTCAAGTTCTCTCTGTACAACACTTTTAAAATTTTTAAAATCGGTTGTGTGGTTCCTAAACTACTGAATTTCACCCGATTTAAGAGCGTTTGGGCACACTGTGCGTCGTGATTTACGTGAATTGGTTCATCCACGATCATTTCACTAATAAAACGTTTGTCTTTTAAACTATTTGCCATCAGAACTTGATTTTTTTTTACTTACAGTATGAGTTAGTTGCAGTTAAGTGATGAATGTTTGGGGATTCCGTGATTAATGCAGGGTTAAGCAATTCGCTGGTATCCATTTGCAATTTTTTCGGTTCTGATGATCCTAGCATGTTTTCAGAGTGATCTGAGTATTGTTTCGGATTTAAGTACGTGGTAGAAAAGAATGGACCAAAGTTTTTATCTTCTAGTTTATGATTTGTGGATTGCAGATCAAAGCTTGGCGCAGTTCCAAAGTCAATTAAAACTTTGTGCGGTTTAGAATTTTCGTTTAAATACACCACACTTTTATTAAAGTTCCGATAGATACCATTTTGTGGGTTTGAATACGATGTACGCTCCGGTTTATGAATGCTATTTATACCCTTATAACGAGCATTTTTTTCAACATTTATTTTACGTATAGGCCAAAAATTATAGTTTCTGTTAAAATAAATAACATTTTTTTATTATTTATTATAGAAATTGTATATGTATACTTACTTTAAACTATTCTGATTTCGATGGCTTTGTTTAAAGCCCTTGAATCGGTTATTATGTTGTGATCGTGCAAGTATGCGACGACTTCCTTCCATTTGATTTCTATCTTCATCATAATCGTACGAAACATAATTATGTGACTTTAATTGTGGATAGGATTCCAATTCAGATTTCGATTTTACGTGTAACAACGGACTGTTTTTATTAAATTCCATACGGGCAATTTCAGCAGATTTTCTACTCTTTTTTTGTGGTGTATCATAGAAATCGTTATAATTCATTGCTTTAAGGGGCTATATTAAAGGATAAAACTTATTTTAAATTTATATTACTTTTTTTAATCTTATTTTAAATGGAGATTTTTAGGTGAATCTTTTAAATGGAAATGGATTTTTGGTTCCATTAGGATTATCTAGAACCCCAATTTATACTTTTATGACAATATTAATTGCTTTGGGATTTTCCATGAACTGAATGGGTCTACTACGTATGGTCGACACACGTTTAGACGACACACGGTTGGTCGACATATCTTTGGTCGACAGCTCATTTAGTCAACAGTACGTTTGGTCGACAGCTCATTTAGTCGAAAGTACGTTTGGTCGACAATACGTTTGGTCGACAGCTACATTTGGTCGACACACGTTAAAATACCCAGTCAACTAAACAATATTTTAACAAAAACTCTGTTCTACCAAATTTAAATTTTGACAAGGTGCAGTAAAAGTTACAGTATATATTGGATACATTTGTAACGTTGATTCCGAAAATGGCATCAGTTTTGTCAAATAGTTTTTAAGATATAGCCCATTTTTTATTTGTCCATTATTTTGGAATTATTGTATTTTTATAATTCAAACAAAAGAAAATAATGAAAATATCTTTTTGATATTAGACGCAGAAAATCTTGCGAGTTATTTTCAATTTTTATATTTCCATTGCTACGCCAACTAAATTCAAAATGAGACATAACCAATATTTAGTTGACTTAACAGATAGTTATATTAGGTTGAAGCAACCAATATTTATCGTATTTTTGTGTGCTACGGACGGCAAGTGCCACGTGTAAAACAAAATTTGGAATTGTTTTAAGACTTGTTCGTTTTTACTGTTTAATTTTTTCATGCCCAAATATACTTTCTTCAACAAAAGTCATACTATTCTGCAGAGTACTTGCTATTGTGTTTCTATATGTTGTATTTATATATGCAGCCCTAGCACTCGAACGTGTTGCAAACACGAAGTCAGCAGAACAACGAGTCGTCGGCAATTTCCGATCTCGAGAACGCAATAATAACGCAATAATAAGAAATGGAAAAAATCGGACAAGCGGAAGTGAAATTTTTCATATATCAAGTCAGTGCATAATGCTATATTATAATAACTGCTGTAGTAAAATCGCAATGTCTTGTATATCGTCCATTAAGGAACAACGTAATGAAACATGAAAGAAATAACCAATTTTGATGATTTTGGTATGAAATTATTTGTATTAATGCTAGCAGTAACATTTCGTATGTTTATAGAGTATAAATATTATAATGAATCACATAGTTTCGAGGTTAAATTATTTTTTAATAAAATTGGTAAAAATTCCGAACGGCTCGACCAATTTTTATGAAATATGCATTAAAATGTTTTTCAGGACTTAAGTAGTATCACAAACTATATTTAATTAACTCTTTCGCGTTACAAATATTTTTTTGCCAAAAATCAAATATATATTTTTTTTACCCGTCTTACATTTTCGGCTCTGACATATTTTGCGTACACGGAGGGAAAAAAGTTCTATAATCCAGAAGGAATCAGGAAGTATACGGAGTGTTATACAGCTAAACCGAAAAATTCTTAATTTCAAGAAATGGATTTTCTTAGTTTTCAAAAAAGTAACTAAGTAGATTCAGTTATTAATTTCTTAGGTATCAAAAAAAATTAACTAAGTAGAATAAGTCTTGAATTCAGTTATTAATTTCTTAGGTATCAAAAATGTTGTTGTTGTTTTCGTCCCAAAATTTAATGAACACGTGTTCGTATAGTTGTTGTTTTTTCGATCTTGGTTTGTCGCTATTATGTTTTGTTATACTTTGTCCGTCTGTCAGCCCCTTTTGTTTGTTCGTGTGTCTGTCTGTCGAAATGGTAAAAAGCAATTATTTAGAAGCTAACATAAAATAAAAAAAAAATAGTCGAGCCAATTTATTGTTTATTTAGAACTTTATTACCTATATGCATTTTTGTATAGTAAATGACTTCTTTGAATACATAATGTAATTGAATTGTTTATTTTATTTTTATTATAATTATTATTCAATTCAATCTCTGTATATTATTCTGAAACCGTTTACTTACCTTATAAAACTTTCTCCTTATACTTTTCTGTTGCCTCATCTGTTGGTTATGAATAAACCCTCCGCACGTTAACCATAAGCATTGTGTAGTGTATTTAGATAACAATGGAATGAAATCAACTTGATATTTATGCAAAATTGAACCCAAATTTATGTTTACGAACTGAAACCATACCAATATTCGTAGGAAAAATCATTTATTTCTATTTATATCTTTAACATTCATACATACACAGACGCTTGCTTGTCTGGCTGTGCTTTCTTGTTCTATTCGTGAAAACACACACATGCAAACATTGTATATCATGCCGTTTTTGAAACCTAAGATGAAAAAGATTTGCAATCCAGATAAATTGTACTTAGTTACTTTTTTGATACATAAGAACTTAATGTCTGAATATCTAGAAAAATTTGGCTTAGTTACTTTCAACAGACAGACAGGCAGACTAACAAACAGATGGTGACCTCGCAATACAAAGCGTACAGGCAGAGCAATATCGATTAAAACAACAACAATACATGAACACGTGTTCTTTTTGCGATGAATATAGCAACAATTTTGAGTGTTCTTTTTGGTTTTTAATAATCAATAAATTAACTTCTGAAAATCCAGTTGAATAAAGTTTGTTTACTTTTTTGACAACTAAGTAATTTGCTTTCTTGATATCCAGATGACAAATTCTTGAATTTTAGTAGTATTTTATTGATATTAGTCAAATTCTACTATTTTTCTTTCTAACCGAATTGTTTTCGAGTTTTAGAATTTTATTTCCCTCCGTGTAAATATGCGCACTTTCTGCATCCATTTTTATGAATAACCATTAAACTGTATATACAAATTTATTAAAATTTGTTTCGGCGTGAAGCAGCGTGATAGTTAAAAGTTTAACCAAAGTATAATTTTAGAATTCAAAATATGCACCTACTCTTGAATTTGTCACAGTGTACATAAGCATATCATAGCCATTTTAAAAGCACTATTTGAAAGCAGAATATCGTACCTTTCCAAAATGGTACCACATAATATACATTTGGTTCGAAACATTTCGAAAAAAGGCACTTCAAAATATTGCTCAATAAAATCTTTAAAAAAAATTTTCAAGTTTGAACATGAGTTTCTAATATTTAAAATAATAATAATACAAAAAATGTTTTTGATTATGAAAATAATGTATCTTTCTAAAACCGTTTATTTCATTCATTTTCAATGACTTTCACCTAAAGTATTTATGAGACGCTAATGTAAATGTAAAATGGCCGATTTCTCATAGTTGGCTACCACAACTAAACAAATCGGTTGTGTCAATTGTATTCATTAGTTGTGTGAACTGATACACGGAGTTGCAAGAACTGAATTAGTTGAATGTTGACAGAATTAATTAAATCGGTTGGCAAACAAAGACGGTTTCCCCAACTGATTCGTTCTTTGAGTGCACCAAATAAACGCATTTCTAGTATTTAATGGTATTTTCCGATTAAAATATTAAATTATCCTATTGACTATTTTTAATAGTAAAAACCTATTATTTATATAGTATTTTTTTCTGGGTGTTATTATGTCGACATACGTTAAAATACCCAGCCAACTAAACAATATTTTAACGAAAACACTGCCCTACAAAATTAGCATTTTGACATGGTAAAAGTTACTGTAAATACATCCAAAGAATGAATCAGTTGGGGCAACCGTCTTTGTTTGCCAACCGATTTAATTAATTCTGTCAACATTCAACTAATTCAGTTGTTGCAACACCGTGTATCAGTTCACACAACTAATGAATACAATTGACACAACCAATTTGTTTAGTTGTGGTAGCCAATTCTGAGAAATCGGCCATTTTACATTTACATTAGCGTCTCATAAATACTTTAGGTGGAAGTCATCGAAAATAAATGAAATAAACGGTTTTAGAAAGATTTTCAAAAAAGCATAAAATTGCAAATGCGTGTATTTTACAAAATGTTTGCGCCTCTATAGAAGGGTGCAAAATATAGAAAATGGCGCAAAATTTTCAAAAAAGCATAAAATTGCAAATTCGCATTATTTACAAAATGTTTGCACCTCTACAGAAGGGCGCAACATTTTCAAAAAAGCATAAAATTGCAAGTGCGCCTAATATTCAGAATTTTTAGGCCTATTTAAAAGACCGGAAACCACAGAGAAACGCGCTAAATTTTCAAAAAAATTAACACAAAATGGAAAAAGCCCATAAAATGCAGAATGTTTGCGGCTTTTAAAAAGATCGCAAAATATAGAAAAAGACGCTAAATTTTCAAAAAAAAAAAACACAATTCATTTACAGAGTAAATATGCGTCATATTCACTTTGTGTTTGTTTTGATAATTTTGGGCTTGTAAAGACGATAAAATTCTGTAAGTTATGCGCTGTTTTAAATTTGATTGTTATTTGAATAGTTTACGCCTTTTTGAGCTTTTCTCTCTACATTGCACCTTTGTGTAAAAATTACAAACTATCTCCAAATTATTAATATTCTGTAAATTACCTTTTTAATTGTTCGATTTTTTTAAATTTTGCAATAAAAAAAAAACTTTTTGATATTATAATCTTGGCCGGAAATATTCCTGAAAAATGACATTCATTTTGTCTCGGGGTATCAATATTAAATCGAATTTAAACATTATTGGTGCATAACCATAGACAATTTTAGACAACTTTAATAATTCGACTTAAACAAAAATCGACTTTTTTAGAATTTTTGTATAGAATAAATTGTCAAATAGATGATTTTTAATTTAAATATGACTTTAAATTGTCTATACTATAGCTCCATAGTTTTTAAAAAATATACATATTTTTTTGTATATCTTCGTTGTACAACTATAAGTCCAAATACCGTTTTTGAAAGTTCGATAAAAGTTCGGCAATTCATACACCTTCCTAAAATCAGAGAACAAAAATAAATAATTTTTTCAAATTTATATGTAAAAAGTCATTTTAAGAAATTATGGCATTGTAAAACAATGGTTACCATTAGATAACAATCGATAAACATTTTTAATTTATGGTCTTATTTTTATTATAGGACTGTTAAATTTTAAAATATTTTTTAATAATTATATTTGAGAAATATTAATAAAAGTTTGATTAATATTATGAAAAACAAAATTAATTATTTTTGAAAATACTTTCAAAATTATATAATTTTTATTTTAGATACATATTTATAAAAATCACAATTAATTATTATTTTTGATATATATATATATATATGGAAAAAAAGTCATTACTCCTACCAAAAAATCTCCAAACAAACTAACAAATTGGGTGAACTTTAGATAACCGGATGAAGTGAAATATTTTTTCTTCAAACTATCCCCTCTGTTTGGGTCCCAGACTAAATTTGGGCGCGGTCGGACTTTTAGTACCCCAGATTAATCGAAACATTATACACCTACCTATATGAACATGTAGGTACTGAAATGAAAGATATTGATTTCACGATTAGTATGTTATTATGTTCATGATTCGATAACCACAGTAACCTCAGGACCCTTTTTAGTTTTAACAACTGAGTTCATTTTATACACGAATAATATATAGATACAAGTGTGGGTACCCAAACGAAAAGAAATTTAATCAGAAGTCTATTATAAACTTTTGTATTTATGTTTTAAAAAATAAAAAATTTAATATTTTATAAAAAAATTTCGCCTGCGGCGATTCATCGATATAACTTCCTCATAAAAATAACCATATAATTACAAATGTGGCATTATTACCTTTCATTTGAGTACCTAAATAATAATAATAGTTTGGCGCTACAGATCTATTTAGAACTTCGCCCGAGCTCTCTCACCATTTTGAGCTGTGCGTGTTATATTTGTACTCAAATTGGTGGGACCTACAGTTTATTGCCGAATCCGAACGGCGGGTGAGAGCTTTTCATAGGCAATGTTTTACTGTCGTAGGTTTGCCATTTACTGCCGAGAGGTAGCGCGGTATAGAAAGATGTTGTTAGCCCCAGTCCAGGCTTGTACCGGGGACCTTTCGGCTCGCAGTCCAACGCACTAACCACTGAGCTACCGCGGCCTATATGACCAAATATGTAGGTGCACCGGATATCGATTTACTTGGGAACCACAGATCCGACCGCACCCTTTTTTGTTTTTTAAGCAAATAAAATGGTTGATTTAAAGAAAAAAAGTTGGTTTAAAGAAGTACAGTTGTGTATAATTCATTATTCACTGTATTTGATGAGAAAATATAAAAAAGGGCGCAAAATAAATTTCTGGGGCGCATTTTAGAAAAAATTTGAAAAAGGCGCAAAAAAATTAATATATATATATTCTTGATCAGCATGACCTCCTGAGTCGATGTCCGTCTGTCCGTCTGTCTGTCTGTCTGTCTGTCTGTCTGTCTGTCCGTCTGTCTGTTGAAATCACGATTACAGAAAAAATAGAAGAGCTAGAGCAATGAAACTGACCACTAATGTTCAAATACCTCGTATAAAATTTATATCTACAGATCAATTCTACTGTATACGTGCTTAGGAAAACTTTTTTTGACTCATGCTCAAATACATGAAAATAATGGTTTCCGGCGAAACGACTTGTGGTTCCAACAAAAAAAGTGAAATTCGGTACACCTACCCATTTGTAAATATGCTTATCAAATGAATGGAAATTTTTCAGCGATTGAAAGTTTGTAGTTATTTTCAGGATTCGTATACCCTGGTGACCTATATACCAATTTTAATGGTATCCACACATATGTGTAGGGTATTTATAGTCGGCTTAGACCGACTATAATTTTGATAATCCTAACTATCATACTAAAACCTAATTTAAAATTTCCTATGTGAGCTAAGATTCCAACTGGTTTTGAATTTAGTTGCCGTAGCAATGGAAATAAAAAAGTTGAAAATTGATAAAAAGTTTGTTTTCTTAGTCAATGTTGCAGTTGCTACAACTAATAGTTGATTACGCTTCATACAATTGTTTACCATAAATGAATTTCAGTTGAGGCTGACTACATTTGGTAGATGCAAATGAATATTTGATGAAACAACTGAACGCCAAGCTAAAATTAAGGTTTTGATCGTGAATCGACTAGGAGCAATAATAACTTCCATAGTTCTTACTAAATTCATTCAACAAAATGTCCCTACTTACAAAAATTTCCCATGTGACCCAACCTTTTATGAGCTTGTATCACACGATTTATTTAAAGCATCAACAATCAACAAGCGACAACAAATTTATCGAATAACAATAAATTAGATGAAATTTACAGTTTACGCAAATTTGTATCACCAGGAAATGTTATTTATATGTCAATTTCAGTACAAAAATTTAAAAAGCATCTACCAAATTGCGTCGATTTTTGTTAACTACTCGAGCATCAAAACAATATACATCAATTTTTGTGTTACTGAAATTGGTATTATTAATTAAATTGTATAGTGATTTTTTCCATATATAATATGAACAGTGTCTCAATTAAGGGCATTCATTCTATTTATGAACACATTTTTGTCTGTGTAATCTGCCATATTAGCGAACTTTTGCCAGATATCTGCCGATATATTACCGGTAACTTGCCGAATATTTTATCTTGGGAAGATTATAATTTCAAATTGTATTTGATTTAAAATTAAATACGTGTGAAATGTCTTTTGTATGATACACAGAAAAAAAAAGTACATCATATTGATGAATTGCGTTCTTCAAACCATGATTCATTATATTGAAGAACCATTCATAATATTAATGACTAACGCCATCACTGTTATGAATGCTATCATAAATATGAAAAACGCTTGGTAACTGTCGAAAAAGTGTTCTTCAATATGATGATTGTATGTGAAGAATACGTTTCATCATATTAATGAACCAAAACATAAAATACAACATATATGTTCATCATATTGAAGAACGCTGTTCATTAAACCAAATTTCTACCAAAATATTTTTTTTTCGTTCATTTTTTGCCGTACTTCTTAGTTCTCACGTAGTTCTTGTATGTTATTTCTTATATAATGCTTGCTCGACATGCATAAATTAGTAAAATGTTTTATAATATATTTGTTATAATTACTACTTTTTATTAATAAAAAGTTATATTTATTTTCGAACCAATTTTTTTTTCGAACAAACAATTTTTTTTTTGGAAATTTTTTTTTTTTCGGAACTATTTTTCTTCCCTAAAATTTTTTTTTCTGATAATTTTTATAAATTTTTCTGTTATTTTTTAAATAACATTTTTACAACACTTTTTTTTTGATTTATTTTATAAAAAAAAAAATTTTTTGAAAAAATATTATGAACAAATTCATCAATATAACAATTCAAATTCATTGTATTGAATATTTTGTTCATATATATAATGAATGCATTCATTAATATGTCATTTAATGAACGGTGGTATCAATATGATGAAACTGGTAATTGGTGAAAAAATTCATAATATTTATGAATAAATTCATCATATTGAAGAATTTTTTATTCTGTGTATATAACCTTTCTATTATTACAGAACTATCAAATTTTTGAAGAATAGTACGTATTTAAATTTGAATTTACCTGTAAATTCCGTTTCCTGTTATATATATAGGAGTTATGTTCTGCCGCTTGTACTTTCTGTTTTTTATTGAATGCACGGCATTCACGATCATCATCCTCAAATTCGTCATAATCGTCAGATTCTTCGTCATTAATCATGCGTTGCTTGGAAGCTCCTTTGGGCCTTACATTTCCAATATATTCGTCCTGACTGCCGTAGATTGAATCCTCTTCATCGCCACAATAAGCATTAGCAGCCTAATTTAGATTGTGGTCGAAATTATAATTATTATCAGGAATCTAAAATACAATTTTAAACAAATCTTACTTAATCTTTTCATTAACTTACGTTTTCTATTTTTTCATTATTCGGTTGAATATTTATGTCATCATAATAGTAATCGTCCTCATCGTCCATAGCGACTTGATATGCTGGACCTCGCTTTCGTTGCCTTTGATTTAGTTTTGTTTTACTTCTGTGACCTAATTTGTCTCTTCCTAGTTTCGACCGCTTAATCGCGGAACGCTGTACAAAATGTATAGGATGCATTTCATCGTCGTAGTCCTCCAGCTCCCCATCACCGTTAATTTCGTCCGGTTCTTGGGCTGACTTGAATGATCCAATGTTGTATTCTTTATTTTGAGCTATTTCACAGTCTTTCCTGTATTCAGCAGATTGTTTGTTCAGATTCATATTAACAGTATCATCATTTTCTAGCCCAGCCTGTACAATATTTCGACTAAATTTATTTACATTAACACCGCCTCGCTGTTGTTTTTTTTTAAATTCCCTTGACATTGTTTTAGAATCACTATGCATATCATTATCGTTGTAGAATCGATCATGAGGCTCTACATTATTTGTTACTTCCATGGGCCTGTTCTTGTTATTATTATTACCGCGAACATGTCCAATAGGTTGAACTCGTAAATCATCGGAATCGTAATCATTATATGTCTTCATTTGCTTTGATGCTGTTGTTCCGTCAACTTCACCAAATCCGTTACCCACATCTATGATATCATTGCCATGAACATCTCCGTTACCATTATTAGTACTATTAGAATTTGCAGCACCATCACTCGCACCTCCATTAGCACTACTGGTGCCTGTGTTAATTGCGACTCCATCACCATTGCTCTCGATAACGTCGATTCCAGATTTGTTATTAACGATAATATTCATATTTTTAGAACTATTACTAACTTCTTCGTTACTTATATCTTTGCTAGAGACAATACCACCGATTCCAATACTATTATCACTATTACCAGCGCCGTTGCCAATATTACTGTTGTTTTCATCATTAATGTTGGTTTTCTCTTTGCTGTCGCCATTATCACCAGTGTTATCAGCACTGTTGTCAAACTTATTATTGGTCATACCAGATTTTGAATTTTCCTTGGACGAATTCTCTCGAATATCATCAAACGATTTTGAATTTTTTGACGAACCAAATGCATCCGTAATTCTATCAATTACTAAAATACAAAAAACAAGTGAAAGCGATTAGAATGATGGAACTTTAGTTATAAAATAAGAAAAGTCTTGACAGCGGTGGGTCGTTCATATAACAAAATATGTTATCACTATATATAAATATATGATCGGGCATCGAAAACGATGAATTGAAATTCAGCAGAACGCCTAATTGGGTAATCGTATTTATTTTTTGAAGTGTTGTGGAATAAGTTCAAGTAAATATTTTTAGTATTACGCAAAAAATGTATCCACGCAACAGCAACGTTGGAAAAATATTATGTTGAGATAATTTCCCCTTTTTGATTTCCCCATGACGTCGGAGAATATTTGTACAAAATATTATATTAAAATTTTCTCTACCTATTTTCGTTAACACATATAAAAATTATGGTGCTACTCTTCATTTTAAACATTATTTATTTTAATCACTTTTGGTAATTTTAAAAATGCGTCACTATCCATCGATTTGTAGTATATTATAAATTTTGTAAAAAATCAAAACATTTTAGTTTATTGTATTAAAAGAAACTTAAAAAAAAAGCAGGATAACTCAACAAATTGTGTGATAACTCCAATTCGCCACGAGGCGCTATCTACACCATTACACCATTACTACACCATTTCCAGATTGAATTCAGAAAGGGTCAGATTGATTTCAGAAGTTGTTATATTGAATTCAGAATAGTCAAATTAAATTCAGAAACGAGCAAATGGAATTCAGATTCGTCAAATTGAATTCAGAAAAGGTAATATGAAATTCAGTATAGACAAATTGAATTCAGAAAAGGTAAAATTATTCCAGAAACGGACAAATGGAATTCAGATTAGTCAAATTAAATTCAGAAAAAATCAAATGAATTCCGAATCGGTCATATGGAATTCAGAATAGTCAAATTAAATTCAGAAAGGGACAATTAAATTCAGAAACAGTCAATTGGATTTCAGATTAGTCAAATTGAATTTAGATAGAGACAATGAAATTAAGAAATGGACAAATGGAAATCAGAATAGTCAGACTGAATTCAGAAACGTTCATATAGAATTCAGAATAATTAAATTGAATTCAGAAATAGACAATTTGATTTCAGAATATTCAACATTATTTCAGAAAGTGTCAAATTGAATTGAGAAACGGACAAATATAATTCAGAAAGAGTCATTTGAAATTCAGAAACAGGCATATGTAATTTAGAAAAAATAAAACACCTTGCTTTCTAATAGGGGTCATTTGAAATATATACTGTTTTGAAAAAAACGAAGTAGCAATTGCATTTTTTGCGTTTTAAAAGCGTGAAAATTCGCGTAATATATACAAAATAATTAAAATCAAAATGGAATTCAATTATAATTGTGCTATTTGTCGTGTCTCGATGAAGACTAAAATCGTGTGTCGTTTAATACCATGCAGACATTTGTTTCACGCTGCTTGTATTGAGCAAATTTTAAATTCGGAAAACTCAACTTGTCCAATATGCCGCGTTAATATCGATGGTAAGCATTTCATATACAATGAAACTCTGTATTACCCTTCAATACATTTTCTCCTTAGATTCAGAACCTTGTCCGCGCAAACGATATGCTGCATACAGTCCGCAGGACCGTGAGAGGGTTGTGTCTACCGCTAATAGAGGAGACGATTGGATTTCACTGGCGACAACACTTGGTGTTGTTTACAAAACGGCGTGGACATGGGTCAGTTTAGGCTGCATCGAACAATTTCCCAGAGGCGGTAACCGTCCCAAAAAGCTGTCGGAGGAACAGGCCGACGTCGTCATATCATGGGTCGAAGAAAACTGCAGTGTAACATTGCAACAGATTACGAGTCGCATACAGAGCGAGTTCAATATCACTATGGTTAGATCTACAGTAGGCAATTACCTAGAAGGCAGGTTGTACACGTACAAGAGCGTGCACACTCAGCCTGTGACAATGAATAAAAGTGAGAACAAGCAAAAACGTGCTACATTTGTAACGGAGCTGAACACTCTTATACAAAATGGCAAGCAAATCGTCTGGATAGACGAAACTAATTTCAACCTTTTCTGTCGCTCTACGCGTGGTCGATCACGAGTTGGGCAACGGGCTGTTCAGCAGTTACCAGTAGCCAGAGGTCCCAATGTACATCTCATCGGAGCAATTAGTACATCAGGTGTTGTGACAATGGACCGCCAGCGAGGCTCTTTCAACAAAGAAACGTGTAAACACTGGATTGACACATTACTGCAGAAATGGCAAGACCAAGGCAATAATCTCAATGATTTGGTCATCGTGTGTGACAATGCTCCTTGTCACACACATATCGAGGCTGCTGTAAATGTCTATTCAGATGGTATGGCCAAGGTGCTGCGATTGAGCCCATATTCCCCCATGCTTAATCCGATTGAGACGATCTGGTCTAAAATAAAAACGTATGTTAAGATGCACATGGGTCTGCCACACGTACAAGGCCCTGGATTAATGGAGCAACGGCTACAGTACGTCGAACGAATCATTGATGAAGCAAAAACCATTATAACAGGTGGGGATTGCGCCAGGGCAGTGCAACACAGCACAACGTTTCATTCCGATGCCGTTAGTCTACTGGACATGCCAGTGGGTACCTAAATAATATATTGTAATTTTTTTTAAATAGTCCTACTTCTTAATAATAATTTAAATTTAATTATTATATAGTAAATAAAATACACAATAAAAATTCTTCTGAATTCCAAATGACTCTTTCTGAATTTTATTTGGCCATTTCTCATTTCAATTCGACTCTTTCTGAAAACAAATTGACTATTCTGAAATCAAATTGTCTCTTTCTGAATTCAATTTGACTATTCTGAATTCCAAATGTACATTTCTGATTACAATTTGACTATTCTGAATTTCATTTGACCATTTCTGAATACAATTGTCGGTTTCTGAATTCAATTTGACTACTCTGAATACCATTTGTCCTTATCGGAATTCAATTTATCCCTCTCTGAATTCAATTTGACCATTTTAATTTCTATTTGACCATTTCTGAATTTAATTTGGTCCTCTCTGAATTTAATTTGACTATTCTGAATTCTAATTTTCTCTTTCTGAATTCAATTTGACTATTCTGAATTTCATTCGATATTTTCTGAAATAATTTGACCTTTTCTGAACTCAAATTGAATATTCCAAATTCCATTTGCCCGTTTCTGAATTCAGTTTGACTATTCTGGAATCCATATGACCGTTTCTGAATTCAATTTGACTATTCTGAATTCAATCTGACCGTTTCTGAATTCAATCTGTAAATGGTGTAGTGTAGAATGCATTCTTCCCGTAGAATTATTCGTAAGGTAAGATTTGTATATTCTACACCTATGAGGTACATGGTATATTTACTTTGTGCATATATTTTAACATCCCTTAGGAGGCGTCACTACCCGAGTCCGTTTAGCCATGTCCGTCCGTCTGTATGTCTGTCTGTCTGTCTGTCTGTCTGTCTGTCTGTCTGTCTGTCCGTATGTCCCTCTTGCTGTCCGAATACAGAAAAACTTGAAAATACTGATCAGAATGTAATTAAATTTTAGCCAAAAGTAGGAACTGAGTTTGAAAAGGAGCTAAATCGGTCTACGGACACGCCCTCCTCCCATACAATTCTTTAGGAACTAATAACTCGAAAAGTATTCAAGATATAGTTATAAAATTTAAAACATATTGTTACAATTCAAAAATATGTGGTTCAAAAATGGGCGTGATCCGCCCACCTTTTTTTTTCATTATTTCCGCGGTTTTCATAGTTGAAATTTGAACCGTAAATTATTAAAATCAAATCTATGAAATTTTAGCTTTACAAAATTTTAAATATGTAGTGTTTAAATATGCCCAATTATATTTTTCTATTTTTTTGTATTAGTTTTTTTATACTTTTATATCAATTTTTTAAATTATTATAAGACGTATTATTTTGATATGTGTATAATATTCTGAGGGTGGGGAGGTACAACATAATTAAAAACTGCAAAATTAAGGTATACAATTAAATATCCCCACCAAAGATGTAGGGTATTTCACAGTCGGGCTCGACCGACTATAAAAGTCCGTCCAATGTGACCGAACTTACCCATGTGACCTAACTTTCCCAACTCGTTTTTTATAAGTTTTGTGAGTTTAGGAATTATGGGTTTCGATATGGTGAAACTGACTACATACAGCAAATTGAAAATGTTTCTTGTAAAAATTATAACATTTCATCAAATTCGCTATGCTAATTTCGAATTTAATGTGTTTTTAATTTTTAGTATAATTTAGTTGGGAAAAAAATTCTGTCTGACTAAAATTCTGTCTTCCAAAATTATGTTTTTCCAAAAGTCTGTCTTACAAAATTCTGTTTTTAATAAAATTCTGTCAATAAAAATTCAGGTTTTTTGAAATTTGTTATTGTTCATGAGATATGAAAAAAATACTATTGTTCTGAATATAAATTCATATATTTACCCCATATTAAAGAATTTCCCTTCACTTAAAACTCTCCATTTCATTATGATAAAAAATAATATTGCGTTAAATTATTTATTAAGAATTAAAGCCAGTTTATTATGAAGAAAAAATATTACATATACTCTGAACAAATTATAGGTTGTTAAAACAAATACTTTTAGCTGTTGAAATATAGTTATATACAAATTTTAGGCACGAATATAATGATCTTCAATCGAGTGTATTCTTTTCTCAAATATATTTTTCAATTTTGAATCAAAAGTGTAATTTTTCAAGCAACAATGACATCACTGTTGAATTCATTTTAATAAGAATTTTTAACTGCTTATAAAACATCTATCATCTTTAAAAAAAGTCTATGAATTATATACATAACAAGCAGTCGTTTGAATGTTACTGTTTCAACAGTTTTGCACTGATTTGGTATGATATTTATTCCCTAGGTACAAATTATGCAATATGTAATAAATAATTCAACAGCTTCATTTTTCAAATCGATCTAAAAGCAATTAATATCAGTGAAAAATATATTAATTTAACAGAAAAAATAAAATAAAAATTAAAAAAAAACACACAAATTAGTTAAAAAAACAATTAAATTATGACTAAGTTTTAAAATGAGAACAATATTTAATTAATTATAAACTAATTTTTTGTATTCGTTTGAAATAATGTAGTGTGACTGAAAAGCGTTTTAACTAAAAACTGCAATGAAATAATTAGGATTACATCACCCATAATACATTGAGACAATAATATCTCATTATTATAAGCCAAACATCATAAAATCAAAACAAGAATGACTAATTGAGTACTTTGTTGTTTTATAAGTTTGTAATTGCATTTTTAGTTAAATAAAAAATTATTTGAAAAATATCGCTATTTTTTTCAAATAATTTTTTGTCTGCGGCGCATACCCACAAAACAGAATTTTTTGAAACAGAATTTTGAAAAACAGAATTTTGCAAACCAGAATTTTGTAAAACGGAATTTTGTAAAACGGAATTTTGTGAAACAGAATTTTAGTCAGACAGAATTTTGTACCCAACCTCATATAGTCACTATCATGTCAGGAGAGCGAATGTGTAATTTTAGATATTTGCATTTTTTACATTTTTGAATGTAGTTTTTGCTCAAGTATACTGTGCCAAAATGGTGTTTGATTTTGTTAGTTATTTCAAGCCACAAAAAACAAAATCAAAAGGGCGAATTCGAAAAATTGAAAATCTTGTCATGCCAAAAGAACGAATCTTTTCGTTGTTTTGCCATAACTTTTTATAGGTATTAGATAAAATTGGAATGTGATGGCATTTTATTTTGAAGAACCTTTTTAATAATTTTACTTTAAAATAATTTTTGGAATTTTTAACATTTGCAAGAAAAATGTTTGGCAAATTATTTTTAAATAATGTCGCAAATCGATAGTTGCTTTGAAAACAAACATTAATGCCTTTACATCACTATTTTAATTTTCACACATAAATAGTTACAGCACAATAACAAAAATATTTGCGTTTTGGTCATGATATAGCTACACAAAATCCGTATTTATATTTCAGTAAGTTGTCCAAATCCAAAGAAATTTTATATACGTAAGGATAATTGACGAAAAAAACAAAAAAAATGAAATATATTTACTAATTTTTAAAGCACTTTAAACTTTAAAATTTGATTTGATTTTCAAAATTCACATTCGGCCCTTTGGCATAACAGTGACGATATATCGTCGTCGTTCATTGAAAAGTCATTAAGTCTATTTTTCAAAAATATCGAGATAAGTATGCCACTATAAAAAAAACGAACTCATCTTTACGTTGGAAAGTCCTCGGAGTACTACATCTTACCAAATCGAAGATATTAAAAATGAAAAATCACTAACTCCAATTCTTTAAAAATTCAATTCAGTGAAAAGTACTCAAGTCCACAATTAGCGCTTAAAAGGGACCGATCAAATCTATTTTGAACTTAAACATAAGAACAAGATCTATATGGACATTTCTTATCAAAAAATTCTATAATATTACCATAATCGCGGCGTAAAAAATCAGTCAAATTTACAAAGCTCTTAGTGATTTTTCACTGAACGGCAATCGTCGAAATCTGAATATAACCGTGCTGAGTCCACACAAATGCAATTTGTAACGGAATGTGTTGTCTATACTACAAACTTAGAACTATTTAAATCAAAAATATTCAGATTTGTTACGGTAATTTATATCTGTAAAATCTTTTATCTCAAACTCAATTTTTAGACGTAGTTACTTTCACTCCACGAATATTGTGTCAATTTTATTCGATTCGCTTCGTCTTTACCAAATGAAGTAATATTAAGTGTTTTAAAAATATTTCACGAAACGAACCCATTTACTTTACGGTGATGGTAACGAACTGGTGGCAACAGTGCGAATTTGCTTAAATATGCGGAAACTCGCACCATAATTATTTTTAAAAGTAACTTATCAAAATAAAACCAAAATTGTAATATTTTTATTTTTCAAAATATAATTTTTAAAGCTGTTATAAAAAAAATATTTCCAACAATACTCTAAGAAAACATAGACGATTACCAGAAATATCACAGCTCTAAATATCAAGTTATTTATAAATTATTTAGATCGACTTATTGAAATTAGATCGACTTATTAAATGAATAAAATGAAATGGACTTTTATTTATTCTATAATTAATACAGTATCCTTGTTATACATGTACATCGTCTTTATAAATCATTCGAAAAAAAAAACTCATCAAGGAGTACTTTGAAAAGAAACCATTTCCCATCATGTGTTCAAAGTTTCCAACCCAGGAATTGGAAAAATCCTGTTTTCTTAGTGTACGAGAACAAGTTAAAATTTGCAGATATTCACTCGGATTTTTGGACGCATTAAAAATTCGCGTTCAAATTACCATACAAATTACTAACACTATTTCAATGTATGTCTAGGTAAGTGAATCAATGTAAATTGTATTATATTCTCGTATGTTTGGTGAATAGAGAAATGTCACTTTTCTGCGATTTATTATTTCTTAATAATTTTTTTTTTTAGCACAGCTGCCCAAGATGTGTACCTGGATTGCTGGAACATTGCAGCAATATTTTAATCTTTCCGTTTAATATCCGAGCAATGTTCCCACAATGCATCGTACTGTAGGGGTTTATATCGTAAAATATTAATTCGTGCAAAATTATTTTAAAATTGATCATACCTCTATTTAGAGATTCTTGCTCTGGAAAATTCTCGGATTTCTTATTATTTGGCACAGAAGAGTCAGATTCAGATTCAGGAATTGGAGGTTGTATCATATTGTTACATGTGGAGTTTCCATTGTGATTGTGGTAGTTCATATTAGCATGATGCGTGTTATTATGTTTATTATTGCCAGCACAGCTACTTTTTAAATTATTTTGACTATTGACATCATTATTATTCGAGTTTCCATTATTCAAAAGTTTTTTGGGACACACTTCATCATATTTGACTGACTGTAAAAATCAAATATTTTTTAAATTATAAAATAATGGATAATATATAAAATATACAATATTATACCTGGTTTTCACTTTGTCATTTTGTGTCAGTTTTATGTTAGAATATGTTGTATTTCGATTTGACAAAGTTTTTAAAAAAGCCAACATGTTGGAATTTTAATTTCGTGGGACATGGTTTATGAAAATTTTAATTGTGGGTAGTTTCTGCGCCGCAATAATGTTGTAAAGAAAAACAAATATGACATACTAAAGTAGTGAAAACCAAGCTTTATACTAGTTTGGCGCGTCGGCTCTGAAAAAAACATGGTTTATGAGAATTTTAATTGTGGGTAGTTTCTGCGCCGCAATCATGTTGTAAAGAAAAACAAATATAACATACTAAAGTAGTGAAAACCAAGCTTTATACTAGTTTGGCGCGTCGGCTCTGGAAAAACTAGACCGTGCTTTTTATCCATGTGAGCTTAAATATGATGATTTTATTCATAAATATTATGAAATTTTTCACCATATGGCATCATCATATGGCAGATTTCATTCATTGAATTAACATAGTAAACAGAATAAACATAAAATTTACACTAAGAAAAATGTACGTAATAAAACTATTAAACTTATTAAATTTTAATTTAAAAACTTTAGTAATAAAAAATAAAATTCCACATTAATTTAATTTTACCACGTACGCATTTAATTTCATAATTTTAAAAAATATAGAAATATATTTAAATATATTAATGTATATTTTGTATGTAATAATATTACCTTATTACTAAAAAGTATTTTAAAGTATTTACTTCAAATTGTATTACGTACGCAATAAAATTAACTAAAAAGTAACTACTTCAAAAATTTAAAATAAAAGGTATTTACTTCAAGTTTGAATAATTTAAATGTAAAAGACTACGTGTAAAAACCTGTCGAAAAGACTTAAATTGATAATATTTTATTAATTTTATTACTGTTTTCCCTCAGTATACAAACAAAAATGTCCACAATCATTTACATACACATTTATATATTTATAATTCTTATAAGGTTTATGTTATTTATTTCGAATTTTTCAGACAAAATATTAGGCGGACACAACCGGCAGGCAACCCAGCAGCTTTCAAGCATAAAATCAACAAATATTTCCCGAGGTTGCGGAACCTGCCGAAGGTCTCTTAAAAGGCAGACGGCAGTCTAACGACTCGTTATAGGAAGGTTAAGGCATCTTCGTATTTATTATAGCTAAATTTGTGTATAAACATTGTGTATATGTATGTACAATAACTTTTAATCTAACTGGGTAATATATCGAATTTGCTCCAAAAAAAAAAGGGGGGCTGCAAAAAAGGACTCTCTCAAACATAACTATTTGGAGTTTTATGTAAACACCCTGCGGAAAAAAGTGTCAATTGACTGGTAAAAAGAGGACCATTATACATTTTATGCGACCGGTACCATTGATACCGACTAAGAAAAGGATCTTGAAGACCAGTTCTGTGATAGGTCTAAAGGTTTTAATTCAACCGTCCCTACACGGAGGGAAAAAAGTTCTAAAATCCAGAAGGAATCAAGAAATATACGGAGTTATATACAGCTAAACCAAGAAAACCTTTTATTTCAAGAAAAGGATTTACTTAGTTGTCAAAAAGTAACTAAGTAGAATTATTATTGAATACAGTTATTAATTTCTTAGGTATCAAAAAAGTAACTAATTAGAATTAGTCTTGAATTCAGTTATGAATTTCTTAGGTATCAAAAAAAAGTAACTAAGTAGAATTATTCTTGAATTCAGTTATTAATTTCTTAGGTATCAAAAATGTTGTTGATATCGATATGTTGAAAGAAAGTAAAAGCAATTATATCGAATCTAACATAAGAAAATATATTTTAGGTAATTTATTGTTGATTTAGAATTTTATTACCTACGTGTATTTTTGTATATTAAATGATTTCTTTGACTACTTAATTTAATTGAATTGTTTATTTTATTTCTATTATTATTTAATTTATGTGTATTATTCTAAAACCGTATACTCACCTTATACACTTTCTTCTCTTCTGCTTCCGCACGTTACTCTTCCGCACGTTACTCATAAGCATTGTATAGTGTATTTAGGTAACAATGGAATGAAATTAATTTGGTATTTATGCAAAATTCAACACCAATTTATGTTTACGAACTGAAACCATACCAAATTTCGTAGGAAAATTGGTATTTCTATTTTTATATCTTTAACATTCATACATACGCAGACGCTTGTTTGTCTGGCTGTGCTTTGTTGTTCTATTCGTGAAAACACACATATGCAAACATTGTATATCATACCGTTTTTTGATACCTAAGAAGAAAAAAATCTGTAATCCAGACAAACTGTACTTAGTTACTTTTTTGATACCTAAGAACATAATGTCTGAATATATAGAAAATTTGACGTTGTTACTTTTAACAGACAAACATGCATACTAACAAACAGATGGCGACCTCGCTAAACAAAACATATGAACTAATAATAAAGAGAAAGAAAAATTGATGAAAACAACAGCAGATACATGAACACGTGTTCCTTTTGTGAAGAATACAGCAACAATTTTACGTGTTCTTTTTGGTTTTTAATAATCAATAAATTAATCTCTGAAAATCCAGTAGAATAAAGTTTGTTTACTTTTTTGACAACTAAGTAATTTGCTTTCTTAATATTCAGAATTTTAGTAGTATTTCATTGATATTAGTCAAATTCTACTATTTCTCTTTCTAACTGAATTTTTCTCGAGTTTTAGAATTTTATTTCCCTCCGTGTAGGACAATGTCATGTAAAAGAAGACTGTTGATTTAATATAAAATGGCAGAACTAGGACAGGTTCTCCATATCTCCGAAGAAACATACACGTACATAATCTAGTAGGGGTATTATATAGAAATAATGTGTGGGGTATAATGCAATTGCAACTACATGTAAATAACACTGTTCTACAAGGATTTTCAATCGAAATGAAACTTAATATTTCTTCTTAACTTAATATTTCCTCATTCTTTCTGCGTACTCAGAATTTGCCCACCACGACGAGATTTTGCAAAATTCGAGTGAAAGTTTCAAAAAGGACTTTTTTTGGTACTTTATATCGCAATATATCGCTCGATTTCGATATGCTGAAGATGCAAACGTTATCACAAAATAACATATGAACCTTGTCCTATAAATAATGTCCAGATATTAGTTTTTGCAAAAAATCAAAAAAAAAATGTTTTAAACTTTATCCTACAGGTGTTGTCCTTATAAGAAGGAAACGTGATAGGGAACATATGCACTGCGTAATCATCCGGTGTGTATTTAATTCGAAAGGCTTAAAAGGGTTAAAAAATGTATTACACACCCACCTTCAACAAATGCTTCTAGCGACTGAACTGAAATATTTGAAAATTCGAAAAACAAAAAATAAAAATAACGGGGATTCACATCACATTCGTAAATTACAATTCTCGTAAAAAAATAAATGTACGCGTAATTTGATTTGAACGCACTTTGTTATGACTTCGCGTAATCTTGGGTTTAAAACATTTTAATTTACTTTAATTTTCAATTAAATCAAATATAATAACTACACGCTTCAAAAAAAAGGGCTCTCTTAAACATAATATTGCAGGCATTAACATGTATGTTTGGAATTTTATGTGAACATAATATATAATTGGCTGATAAAACATTTGTAAACAGGGTTGTATTGAGACTTGAACAGTGTTCTAATGAGCTCCGACTTATATTATAATATCCCGGAAACATTTTTATGTCGCCCCTTTAAATGGAGTATGTTCTAATGGAAACATAATAATTACTACATTCAAATAAAATAAATATTTGAACCGAAACATAAATATACACAAAATAAAACATGATTTTGAACGACCTGAATATAAATATGTTTCCAGTGAAACATATCAGTTCTTTCAGTTCAAAAGGTAGTATGTTTGCATAGAAACATATTTAAATATTTTTGGAAAAAAATCCTGAAAATAAAATAAAAATAAATTGTTGTTTTTTATTTATTTTTATTAAAAAATTTTAAACATGCACAGTGGAAAATTATAATAATAAAATATAATTCGTATACAAGAAGAATGTTGGAAGAATACATTTATTTAAATCCAATACCTTTTTTGTTTCTTTTTAAACATCAATATGTTCCAACGATGGCAAAAGATGACGTAGATAGAAAATGCTCCACAACGTTGCCAACTTGGTCAGTCGATAAATTATCGAATTAAGACGAACATTGCGAACATACGTTGTATTTAGATTTCATTAGCATTTTATGTGTATCGAAACATAGTTTTAACCAAGTAACTTGCTAAGAAATAGTTTATTATAATGCAATTAATATTTTATGTTGGTATTATAACATATTTATGGTAAATTTGACAGATTCTGCTGGACAATATAATTATGTTTACACGTGAACTAAAATAAATTCAATTTCGATTAGAATTTATTTACACTTCATTCCGAATACATGTATGATAATTTCGTATTACTTTTTAATTACATTCAAACATATTCAAACCAATCTTTTCTATCCGTGTAGACAATGCAATTTCATTGCTACAAAAATCGTTTTACTGACAACTAACGGAAAGATAGAGCAAAATGTTTATGAAAAAATATTTAAGTGTAGAATTACCTCATAAAAATCGACAAATAAATTTATGAGTAGCACGTAAAATATTCTCATGCAGATTTTGCCTAAATTTTTACTATTTACGAAGTTTCCACTATTTACGATATTTACGTATTTGATATGAATCCCCTTATTGTAAAATTTAATTGAATGTATTATTTGGGTAATATTTACTGGATAAATTAATGTATGGAAAAATATTTCGTGACGCATTATTATGTTTAGGATGCACTACGCCATTTTCAACTGAAATTGCCAAAATACCAAATGATATTTAGATTTTCCATATGATATTGGGAAAATTCTAAATGAAATAGAGATTTTCCATTTGAAATTGGGAAAATTACAATCGAAATTCAGAAAATTCAAAATGAAATTGAAATTATTCCATTTGAAATCGAGAAAATTAAATTGGGATTTTCCATTTCAAATTGAGAAAATTCTAAATGAAAATGAGATTTTCCATATGAAATTTTGGAAAATTCCGAATTTAATTTCCAATGGAAAAATCTTATATTCATTTGGAATTTACTCAATGCCAAATTCGAACGGCAGGGTGAGAGATTTTCATGGGCCTTGTTTGCCCTCGGTGGTTTGCCAGGAGGTAGCGCGGTACAGACAAATGTTTTCTATGAAAAGATGTTGTTAGCCCCAGCCCACATTTGAACTTGGGACAATTCGGCTCGCAGTCCAACGCACTGATCTCTGTGCTACCGAAGCTAATTTGAAAACAATATGATTATAAAAAAGAGAACACAAATTAAGTAAATGGCCATATTTCAAAATGTATAACCGATACAAAAAAATTGTAATTTTGGTCGTAAGTTTGACTATGTTCAGGGGCGGATCCAGAAGTATGATTTGGGGGGGTGCATTGGTTTTTTTGCGCCTTTTTTCCAATTTTTTCTAAAATGCGCCCCAAAAATTTATTTTGCGCCCTTTTTTATATTTTCTCATCAAATACAGTGAATAATGAATTATACACAACTGTACTTCTTTAAACCAACTTTTTTCCTTTAAATCAACCGTTATATTTGCTTAAAAAACAAAAAAATATAGGGTGCGGTCGGATTCGTGGTACCCTAGAAAAAACGATATCCGGTACATCTACATATTTGATCATATAGGTACTAATGCCACATTTGTAATTATATGGTTATTTTTATGATCTAATAACCATAGCGATTAGGATTTGTAATTATGTAAAAAATAAAATTAAAATTAAATGCTGATTGTTGAGAAAAATATTTAATTATTTATCAAAATGACGAAGAAAATTTTGAAATGAATAGGTAACGCTGAAACGCTTTTTAAAATTTTCTAGAAGTGGCCCAACAGTTAATTATAATATTTCATTGGCAAGTTATATCGAAGAAGCGCCGCAGGCGATTTTTTTTTATAAAATATTATTTTTTTTATTTTTTAAAACATAAATACAAAAGTGTATAATAGACACCTGATTAAATTTCTTTTCGTTTGTGTACCCACATTTGTATCTATATATTATTCGTGTATAAAATGAACTCAGTTGTTAAAACTAACCAGTTGGGAAGGTTAGATCACATGGGAAATTTTAAATTTGGTGATATTATGATAGTTAGGATTATCAAAATTATAGTCGGTCTAAGCCGACTATAAATACCCTACACATATGTGTGGTTACCATTCAAAGTGGTATATAGGCCACCAGTGTATACGAATTCTGAAAATAACTACAAATTTTCAATCGCTGAAGAAATTCCATTCATTTGATACCCATGTTTACAAATGGTTAGGTATACTGAATTTAGATTTTTTTTTGGGACCCACAAGTCGTATCGGCGGAAAACATTATTTTCGTGTATTTGAGCATGATTTCAATATATATTTGACTAAGAAAGTTTACCTAAGCACGTATACAGTAAAATTGATCTGTAGATGTAAATTTAGTATGAGGTATTTGAATATAATTGGTCAGATCACAGGTCACAATGAACCCATCTCCGATGGACCGATTTTCGCACATACAGCGTAGGTATATAAGTAATCTAAATTATGAGTTTGATTTATCTAACTCTTCAATTGTTTAAGTAGTAGTGATTTCAACATACAGACAGACGGACATCGCTAAATCGACTCAGGAGGTCATGCTGATCAAGAATATATATACTTTTTCATACCGGAGATGCTTCCTTCTGGGTGTTACAAACGGCGTACCAAACTGAATATACCCTTTCACTCTTAGTGTAGGGTATAAAAAGGGTCCTGAGGTTACGGATCATGAACAATATCTTTCATTTCAGTACCTACATGTTCATAAGTTATTAAAAAAAAAAAATAGATATTGAAACAAAATTTGATGACTTTTAGTTCTATAACGACTATTTATAATCCGATTTTTACGTTTTTAGTATTTTTGAAATTAAAAAAAACTGTTGTTAATTAATATAATAATTGGTGAAGTAACTATTACCTTTTAATTCTTGAATAAATGGTACAAAAATCTAGGTTAAATATCAAACTTAAGTTTGGTACAAATGGTCGAATGTTATATAAAATAAAAATCAAATTAAAATAAGTGAAAATAATCATTAAATATACATTGTGTATATCTGAAGTAGTTTTCCAACGAGATGTCGGTATTGATCACCTTTAATATAATACACAAATGGAATTTTGTTTCCAAAGGGTACTGAGATATGTACACCTTCCTAAAATCAGAGACCAAAAATAATTGATTTTTTCAAATTTATATGTAAAAAGTCATTGTAAGAAATGATGGCACTGTAAAACAATGGGTACCATTAGATAACATTCGATGAACATTTTTAATTTATGGTCTTATTTTTATTATAGGACTTTTAAATTTTAAAATATTTTTTAATAATTATATTTGAGAAATATAAATAAAAGTTTGATTAATATTATTAAAGTCAAAAATAATTATTTTTGATAAATACTTTCAAAATTCAAATATAATTTTTATTAAAGATACATATTTATTAAAATCAAAATTAATTATTATTTTTGATATATATATGGAAAAAAAGTCGTTACTCCTACCAAAAAATCTCCAAACAAACAAACAAATTGGCTGAACTTTAGATAACAGGATGAAGTGAAATATTTTTTCTTCAAACTATCCCCTCTGTTTGGGTCCCAGACTAATTTGGGGCTCGGTCGGACTTGTGATACCCCAGATAAATCGAAACCAACATGTTGGCATTTTGAATTCAATTGACATGGATAATGAATATTTTAATTTAGGACAGTTTCTGCCTCGCAATCACAATGTTAAGAAAACAAATATGACACAAAATGACATAATGAAAACCAGGCATAACTCTGTAAATTAATTGTGTTTTTTTTTTTGAAAATTAAAAGTAATACTTTTTATCTTGTACATAATTTTTTAATCTCAATGATTTATCTCGTATATAAGACTCTGACTTCAAACTTAAGACTTTAATAAGTTATATTAAAAAAAATACATAATTTTAAGGATTGAAAAATTTTAAATTTATTTTATTTATATATATGAGCGCATGGTTTTCTACGTCTAATACTGAAAAGAATATTACATTTTTGTTTTTTGTTCGACTATTAAAAATAAATTTTGAGAATTGATAAAGGATATTGAGACATGCACTAACCAATTTATGAGAAATCCGCACCATGTGACCGAACTTACCCAACTCGTTGTATATTGTAGAGACTTTCCACACCAAATCTGCCAGAGTTTCTTTGATTGCAATTAAATTTAAGCAATAGAATCTACTATTTCGAGAGATACAGTGGTCCAAAGTTACAAAAAATTAATCAATAATCACATTTTTGTGGTTGTAAAAAAAACTCTTGACCGTAGAATGCAACAAATCTCGTTTTAAAACAAACTTTGTCATAACTCCTAAATTCGAACATCTAATCAGTGGTCATTGTCCTAGCATTTTAAATTCATTGTTCATAAAAAGGAACCCTTTTAGAATTTATTCAAATGTCAAATTTTTATACGGTTTTTTAAAAAACATTTTTTTACCGAAAGCCTAAAAATTTGGTAACCAGTCTGTCATGTGATTTATGCCTCGAAGATTTCTCGAACAAACTTGGATAACAAATCCGATCAAGTTGCTATTTTTTAAAATTTCGTAATTTTCGTACAGTAAAATCTTATGATAGGACATTTAAACATTTTTCACATCGATATCGCAATATTTTTCAAATAAATCTCGATATATTTCAAACAGACAAAAATCGCACGTTATATTGCTAAAAAATATCGGCTGCGGCGCATTCAACAAACATATATGGAAAATTTCATAATCTTAACATTATAAAGAACCAAATGAAAAATCGAACAAAAGATAGAGTATTTTTTTGAATTTATTTATTTATTTGGATTTGTTGATAAATAAAAAAAATCTAGAGCATAGTCCAAACTAACTGTCCAAATTACTAACGTTTTTTTCTAATATATCCACTTGGTAAAATATTCCCTAAGAGCTGAATTATGTTACTCTTTAAAAAAAAAACATTGTTAATTAAAAATACTAATGCCCTTAATCTGAAAATATTATTACTTCATATTTAAAGTATGCTTATTCTTATTACTCAGTTTTTTCCTATTACGTAGCATTTTTCATATTTACGGCTATTTTTCAGTAATTTGTGTGTAAAATATACAAGCATTTTAAATGTTAACAGTTTTTGATTGAAACTGTGTTGATAGAGCATATTTTAAAAATGAGAACCGATACTAAAAAGTTAATAATTTCCATCGTTAGTTGAACTAGGCTCTGTAAATTCATAAATCATTTTCTTATTTATCATTAGATTCAGAATTCCAAAAAAATCGTCAAATATAGTAAAAAAATATATATATATATATATTTTTCGAGTATAGATTTAAATACCTTAAGAACGCCTTAAAAAGTATTTATCGGTATATTGTATGAGTCTTGACAATTGAAAGAAAGATTGCATTTACAGTTTTTTGGAAAACTTGTTGTGTAAGGGACTGTATTTATTTAAATCTAAAAAGTGGTTGAAAAGGTCCTGAAAATTCTAGAGCAATTTTCTAAAAAAACATGAGAATAGAGTCAAAATCGGCCATCTCGAATTATATAGAATTGATGTATTTGATGTTCATGGCGAAACAAGTTTCTCCTTTTGTTGAGTAGTGTTATTTTAAAACTATTTTTTCTCCATCCGTCTACTCAATTGCGTACCAAATTGAGATTAAAATTCTATACATTCATAAAATTACTTAAATGAATTGCGAACCAAATTGAGAACAAAATTCTTTACGTTCATAAAAGTACTTAAATGAGGTAAATATGTCTTCCGAACTTAGATCAATTTAAACTGCACGTGACATTAATAACAATTTCATTATTACATTATAACAAAACTTCATTACATTAACAACCAAATTCCCATCCTGGTTTTATTTGGTTTACAAGATTTTCTGCACTCAGCTTCAATTAAAAATGGTTATATTTGGTAAAACATTTTTACTTACTTTGGTAAACTCCAAGGGATACATCATGACTGGCTCCCCACGGCTTATCTCAATTAGGTAAGGAGCCATTATTTTCGCTTTTGTGCGTTTTCGTGGATCGTACACTTCATCAAGTATTAAAAATTTGCTGACTTTTTCTACATGAAAACTTGGATTGACTCTGATATTGACCATTAACTGTTGATCCGAGAGTCCGCGTACTTTGTGGGAGTTGAATGTGTGTTTATTATATTTAGGGCACTCTAAAAGTACAGCACTGACAACTGGCGTTGATTCAAATGGAATATTATTATTTTTCAGTGGGGCTTGCTTTGCGACACGTACAACATTGTCAATACCGCGTATATTGCTAATTAAAAAAACAACATATATAACGCCAATTGACATAACTTTATTTAAAGAAATAATTACGATACAAAATTATTATATTATTATGTTTTAATAGTTATTGACATTTTTTTATTTCATTATCGAAATTAAATACGCAGCTCACTTTATAAAATGTAAATATATACACAGCAAAAAATAATAAAAATTGGCGCCAGTCAATAACTTTTTTTAAGACACCCGATTCAAACTATTATACACTTTATGGCAGTATTTCGGATGTTACCTGCACTTGTCGGCAGGGTATTATTTTCAAATACATATTTATTAAGATTTTAGGAATAGAATGTCTCAACCAGTCGACGAACATTTTTAAAATATCTGCCTCAATGCAGTTCTATTAATAGAAAAACAGCATGTTTTACGCAGTCGATATCAGACATCAAATCAGGACTGTAAAAAGGGGGATTATATGTACAATATACATTTTTTAATATACCCGAGACAAAATATTCGACAGGTTACTGGCAGAATATCGACATATTTCTGCCAAAAGCGCAGTTTACTGGCAGATTATATGCAGGGCACAGCATGTAGATTGTATTTCATCAAAAATGCCAGCCTTCTTTCAGCCGGTTTTACGCAGAGAATCGGCATGTTGAAAAATGTGTACATGCCACGGCAGATTTATAAAATATTTTAGGAATTAAAATTACAAATAGGCTGCCTTGCAGCAGGTTTTCGATAAAATATCGACGGGCAGTTGTCGGCAGACAAATATATATATATATTTTTTTTTTCAGAATAGCTGCCACCCGGCAACCTGTAGGAATAGCAACGTAGCTTGCTTCACACAGTCGACGGCATAAACAAATTTTATATGAAAAATATTTGTATTGCCTGCCTTGGTTGAAAACCAAAATAAACAAACATGAAATTATACTTCTAATTTTTTCAGTCTTCAATTTGTTTTTATTCGGAAGCACATAAATGTGAGGTGTCGCTATTGATTGTGCGAGTAGTCAATTTTGAGTTGGGCTTCGTGTATGTATTAGGTGAGGTGGTGATGACAGTGACTGTAGTTGCAAATCTGGCCAAGTGATAAGTTCTATATTTCAAATGCACATATTGAAAGAAACATATTTCTTTAAAGTCAAATCAATGTTTTGTCATGTTTTGAAATTTTTCTTTAGTTTTAATATTTTCATAAATACTCAATGCACTTTAAATGTGCAAAAATAAAAACTAAAAAAACCTGCACAACTCTGAGTTATTTCTCAATGTATGTTAGGAAGGATGATAACGGCAAAACAAAAATGTGTTTGTCTGCCGACAGCAGCGTTCGGGAATTGTGAAGCAGGCTACATTGTATACGAAGCTGCCTTCACCTTTCTATAACTTGCCTATAGGCTGCCATCTGCCGTATTGTTCTAGGGCAGACAACAGACTGGTTTTACTACAAGCTCCGTCTATGACCTGTCTGTAGGCTGCCATCTGCCGTATTGTTCTAGGGAGACAGCAGGCTGGTTTTGCTACAAGCTCCGCCTATGACCTGTCTATAGACTGCCATCTGCCGTATTGTTCTAGGGCAGACAGCAGGCAGGTTTCGAGCATTGTGAAGCGGCTACATTGAATACGAAGCTGCCTTCACGTTCTATAACCTGGCTATAGGCTGCCGTTTTGTTCTAGGGCAGACACAGGCTGGTTTTGCTACAAATTCCGCCTATGACTGCCAGAAACATGCCGATAGCCTGTTGATTATCAGCTTGAAGGCTGCTGTGTTGCCTGCCTGTTGTGCGCCTGTTACCTGCCGTATATTTTGTCTGAGGTTGTTGAATATGTTTATAAATTTACAATACGTAATACAAACACTAATAATTTTGACAAATTCAAATATATACAACATATTTCCCGATAAAGTGGATTTTGTGTGGGTTATACAGTATGCCAATTATTCAAATGAAACCCTATTTAGTGAGGAAAATCTGAAAAAACAGGCACTGAAGCGCGTGCCTGTTTTTGATGGGACGGACACGCACGGGCACGCCAATAGGAGACACGCACGAGCATGAGCCCGACGACTAAATTTATTGTCACGCACGAGAAGCACGAGAAAACATTGGATAGACAAAGACACGAAGAAGTACGACAAAACACAGAAAAAGCACGGAATCACATGAAAAACTGGGTAAAACGTGAAAAATAATATTATAAACAGAGACTTTCGAATATCGGTTCTGGTTTCATGTTTTTTACAATAGAGGTTCCGATTCCGGTATCAACAAACAATAGCCACACATTTTTTTAATGGCAGTTCCGATTCCGGTCCCGGTTTCAAAAATCTAAACGGTTCCTGTTACAATTCCGGTTCTTTGCGGTCCCAGAGTGGGACTAAAACCCTTGCAATATTGGTGCCGGTTCTCGTTCCAAGATTTAAGAAATAGCAGTTCCGATTCCGGTTACAATAACAAAATTATATGGGTTCCGATTCCGGTTCCACACATTTTTAAATCGGTACCGATTTTTAATGGTCCCTTATTATAAATAATTAAAAAATTAACTTTGGTACAGTTTTGTTCTCTGAATCGGAACCTGTCGGGACCGCAAAGAACCGGAATCGGAACCGCTTCGAGTTTTGGAACCGGAACCGTTATAAAAAAATGTGTGGAACCGACACCGATATTCCAAAGTGTGTTTGTCCCTGGTTAAAACACCAACATATTTTGATGCTGGATGTAAAGGGTTTTTAAATTGGAGTACAAACAAAAAAAAATCTTTAATGGGCGCGTGCCTGATTTTAGAGGCACAGACATGCATGGGCACGACAACAACGGGCACGACAACAACGGAGATTTGCACGCACGAACTCATATTTTCGGGCGTGATACGAAAAAAAAGGCACGCGCCCATCTCTACACTGAAGTATTTTTTTAAACTTATTTTAACGTTTAAACTTAGATCGTAGAATATTTAAAAAAATATTTTTTTCTTCAATGAATATTACATGGGGTTTTTTATTTCTTTTTTGTTTTTGTAATAGTGGAATTTAGTAATTTTTAGTTTTCTCTACACTTATTTATATAGTTCTTGTTAATAAATTCGTTTAAAACAAATATTACTTTGAAAAATATCTTATTTCTCACTTTGGGAATTGTCTAACTATCTATTGGACATTTATTTTAAATTTATATTTTAGAGATATAATATAAAATCGTAAATCTCGACATAAATTTGTAAGATATACAAGAAAAACAAAATCGGTACTATATTAAAAAATATTATTTTTTCCAGGGACTTAAACTGTTTGAATAGTTGGTTCCGGATCTGGTTAAAAGATTTTTAAAATAGCGGTTTCAGTTCCAACCAAACAAATTAAATGGGTTTCGATTCCGGTTCCACATATTTTTTGAACAACAGTTCCGGTTCCAAAAATCCGATTTCTGTTCTTTGTGATCCCTGCTTCTATCAAATTTTTACAAGTTCCTAAATAAGTTTTTTTTTTCAATTTTTCAATTAACTCTATTTTCAAATTTTCAGGAGCCGACCTTTATGTTCGAACATAAGACTTGAATGTTCCCAGAATCCAACCACGTCATTGGACTTTTGTTGTATTGGGTATTCGAAATGCCTCAATAGGATTCAATTTGACGAAATAAATATCCAATGACGTGGATCCCAGTTGAACTTTAAAGTGATCAATATACTCAATAATTTTCTTCTCTCTCGATTAAAGTTATAACGAAAATTATCAATTAATATTTTATAAATTTTAAATGCATGAAAATATGCCACCATATTTCATAACATGCTAATTCGATTAAGGCCCGTTATCTCATCTCAAAAGTTAAACTTTCTTAAACAATGGTTTGCTAACCTCTGCTTACATTATATTTTTGATCATAACTTATCTACATTTTATCGGCTGTTTGCTTAAACAAATGTAGAACTTCAAAAATGTCTCCAATGAGAAATTAATGTCACATAATTAAAGGAAACATCAAAATACAGTAATAAACAAAACCAAAAAATAATGTTTGCCGACTTGTTGCCGAATTTTTCCAAATAGTCAAAACTGCAAACAGTTATTTTTGGTTATCATAAACGTATTTAAAATTTATTTTGGGAATGGGTTTGATTGTCCAAACACAATTGTTTTCTGCGCCCCACTAACGTGGAACCTGACTCGCCGATATACCTCGGGCAGCCCTGTGTTCATTTATAATTCTAGCTGAATGTTGTGACAATTAATAATAAATTGAAAATTTCAAAAATTTTGTTTTGAAGGCAAATATCTAAAGAAAAACATTGTTGATACGTTGCATAAGGGAGAAAGCAGTGGACTTCAACGTCGAAGTCAAGAGTTCGATGCCAGCTTGTAACAACTTAAATAAAACATTTTTCTATTTCTATAAAATTAAATATTAAATTAAATTATTAAATGTACACACAGTAAAAAGGTGTGTAAATGTAACTAAAATGTTAATCAATCCAATTAATTTTTAATTGAAACTCAGCCGATGTAACTTTTAGTAGCATTGAATTCCATATTCGTAATAATGAGAATATGTTAATTAAAGAAACTTTAATTAATTTTTTGTCATATTAATATTAAAGTTGTTATATATATTATATTTTTTATTGGGAATTTTTAAATCATTAATTAATTAATTAGTAACATCAATTAAAAATTTCATTCGATAGAAATTGGATCAATTAAATATTTTGTTAAATTAAATAAAATATTTGTCGAATAGAAACATATGAAAATAAAAATAATTTAATTCAATTTATAACTTAAAATAAATATTAAATAAGTATTTACACTTTTTGATATGCTTTGTAAAATTCTTTCAACCTAACGAATGTTTTACCGAAGTCAGTTTTCACAACTTGTACAGGTGGGCCAATTAATTGAGTCAAACATAAAATTTGATATTCGCTTTTTAATGATTCAATATGCAACAAAATGAGCATCATAAGCTGTTTGTTCAAATTCTTGACAGCAAAAATAAATTGAGCCATTTTATGCTTTAATAACATAACATACACTAAAGAATGCAATATCCCGTTTTAAAATAGCAACGTAGAAGAAAATGATGTTAGAAGAAACTGAACGACGCCGCCGACGCACGACAAGCACACAACAAGCGACAATGAAATCCAGAAGAAAAAAACAGTGTTGCAATTTAAGAAAATGAATAAATCAAAAGTAATAAATAAATGTAGTTAATACTATTAAAGATTTAGTTGTATTGAAATTATATTAAATTTATTCCTATTAATATTTTAATTAAAAAATGTGTAAATACAATTAATTAATTAGTATACATTCATATTTTTAATTGGAATACGATTTTGTTTGCTATTAATATCAATTGTTATATATAGGTACAATACTTTTTCTGTGTATATAACATAGACAAAAACAATTAATAAAGATAATAGAGAAGAAGAAATATAATTAAGACGTACATTTTTTATTTTTTTTCATTGCAAATACGCTGCTGACACATTTCTTACAATATTGCTGGAATATTGCTAAATATTGCTGCAATATTGCTAAATATTACTGCAATATTCCAGGAGGCGGACATAGATAGATTGTTGGAACATTGCAGCAATATTTCTGCCAATATTTCAGTCTTGCAGTGCAATGTCCCAGCAACGTTGCTGCAATATTTTCGTGCTGTAGGGGAATGGGCATATTGCGAATTAAATGTGTATTAATTATGCACGTTCGTGAATTAGTCACGCTCTGTGTTCTTTTTATTAGAAAGTACGTCTCAGTTCGCATTTTGTGTGATATTTTTCGAACAAAGAACAGTTGTAAAGATCATTAAAAAAATTGCATTTTTAACATTCAACAACGCAGTATTTGCACCAATTTCCGAAACACAACTGAGCATATTTTTGGTGAATTGCGGATTTTTTTTTAAATTAAATTCAACTTCATGTTTAGTACGCTTTTTGTGTGGTGTTTTGTGTTAATTTTTAATGATCTTTTAAAGAATTTCAACTGTACAATTTTTAAAAACGCGGAAATTATTCTTATATTGAAATAATAATAAAATATCTAAAATATTTATAAAATAACAAATCATTTTATTAAATTTGGTGCTAAAAGAGATGTTAAGAAAGGATAGTAGTCCTGCTGTTTGTGAATCTTTTTTCTAAGAGTAATTTTCATACGAAGCAAAGTTTAACTTCAGTAAACACGGGCATTTCAGTGTTTAAATTTAAACATGTCTGACCGATTTAAACATTGATATGTTGATATATCGACATATGTTGATATATCGACATATAAATTTAAACATTGTTTAAACACTGTTTAAACACTGTTTAAACACTGTTTAAACACTGTTTATACATAAACAATGTTTTAAGTTGAGATGAGTTAACGGGCTTTTTTAATGTTATTCCATTTTTGGGTTCTTTATATCCTGTCAAATGTTGGTGCGGATCGGTAGATCCTATCCCTAATTATTACCAAAAATCTTCTTAGCATAAATGAATAATTTTGAAAACTTACAATCCTTATTCATATCTTCTGGATTTTTTTTAATTTTAATTAGACTTACCAAATTTTTTTTGTTCATATGGACATTTCCTGGGGTTCTTGGCGGGACATTCGTACGCTTAAAACTTTAATATCTCGAAGGAAAATTAATGAATTTACTTTGTGCATATAGTATTTAAATAGGACTAAAATTCTATACGGTAGATTAAAAGATATAAATAAAATAGTGGGCGTTCCGGACGGCACAGAAACGGAAGTAAATATCGAGGTGCATATGGACATTCCAAAAAGTCAGCAAATTTTGCGTACAGTCCGTCTGTCTGTCTGTTGAAATCACTTATATATCTAAGCTGTCTGAACTAGAAAATTGGCATGATCGATCTATTGTGACCTGAGAACCGAACACTTATGTTCAAATACCTCATATAAAATTTACATTTACAGATCAATTTTACTGTATCCTTACTTAGGTAAACTTTTTTGGTCCAATATATATTACATCAAGCTGAAATACATGTAAATAATGTTTTCCTGCGAAGCGAATTGTGGTTCCCAAAAAAAAAAAACGAAATTCGGTACACCTACCCATTTGTAACTATGGGTATCAAATGAATTGAAATTGTTCAGCGATGGAAAGTTTGTAGTTATTTTCAGGATTCGTAAACCCTGGTGACCTATATACCAATTTGAATGGTAACCACTCATATGTGTATGGTGTTTATTTTCCGGTATTTTAATTTGGATCATTATTTTATGCTTTAGAAATAATTATTAAAATCCAAAAAAAATATTTTCTTAAGTGCTCACATTTTATTTAGACCTTAATATAAGCTTTTCATAAACAAAGTAATTTTTAAAATTGAATGACTAGGATTTTTTATAAATTTTAAAATATTTTTCAGAAAAAATCTCTACTTTTTTGATTTTTATCTACATAACCATTAAATCTACAATCTCCAATTTCAAAACTTAAGTTCTCTCAAGAGTTATCCATGCAATACTTTTAAATTTTTTAAAATCGTTTACTAGTTCAGAAAATATGAATTCCACCCAATTTTAGTGCGTTTGGGCAATATGACTGTGAAATAGTGCTCCGTGCAGAATTGTGAAGGTTGTCTCCGCTGTTGCACACAGTTGTACCGCGAATTTCATATCCTAGCACTGTGAATATGAAAACAAACATTTTCACATTTCACGTGTGGAAGAACTGCAGTTTTTGTTATCGCCTAATGGCTGTGATCGGGTTTTTAAAATATCGAAGCGCACGAATGCACACTCAAAAACCGTTTCCTTATATTAAGGAGCATTTACTTGAAATAGCGTCAAGTTCAATTATACTTATTTTAAGGAAGGTTTTTCCTTAATAGTAGTACAATTTCATTATTATAAGGATCATTTTTCTTAAAATAAGGAAATTTTCCTAAAAATGAGGAAGATTTTTCCTTAACGCTATTTCAAGTACATTTTCCTTTTTATGAGGAAACTTTTTTCTGAGTGCAGGTACCGAGAATAGTAAAATGTCTGTCTTGTGGCGCCGAGCATTGTTGTAAAAAAATGTGATGCACGAGTACAGAGACTGCGCAAAAAAATTTGCGTAACGTTGTAAGAAGTGCATAGCAGAAATATTATAGCAGAGAGTATTCAAAAATTTCATTAAAAAACAATTACCATATGGTATCAAATTACTGAAAGGTTTAATTAAAAACCAACCTTTGTCACTGGAATTACTGATGATTTTTTTTCGTTATATATTTTTTTCGTTATATATACAGAGAAGTGGAAAATTTTGGGTTTTAAAAATTTTAATAAATAATTTTTCTGTATTTTTTTTATATTTTATATTAAAGTATTCAATTAATCAGTTTAACCAGTTAACAAAGAGTAAACTTAATCGGTTTCCGTTATTTTAAATTTTACTGACCAAAATTAGGTTCATTTAAAGTACACCTAATATGTTTGAATAATTTCAAAACATAAATCTTCTGATCGTTAAGAACACATATAAAACAGTATATAAACATACAAATTTATTGAAATTTTAGTTCTTTAAAATTTTATTTTTGAAGTTATTAAATATTTACAAAGCTGCATAACACGTTAGGAAGTATATGTGACTCTGACCCTAAAAACAAACTTGGAAATAAGCTTCATTATTAATTTAATTATTATTAAATTTCTTTGAAATCAAATTTATAGCACATTGCAAGTTTTTTGAGCATTTATCATAGATCCCGGTTGACATTTAAATACATCCGTAGCACTTCCTCCTTGAGCCATAAGCCATCCCAATCTGTAATGAAAAATATTGTTAACATAAATATAATGGGTTCTTTTAAAGGATTTGTTTGGAAGAGCAATATAAATAATGTACTTAATAAAATTTAACAAATCGTGTTCGGAAATATTCGCTCATATTCTTGCTTCACATTTCACGAACACTCAATTTCGAGTCGCATATTTAATTACGTATTGCATTTGAGGGAAATCAAAACATGTTAAAAATATCAAAAAGAAATATCCGTCCGTTTAAACAAGATATCGCTTTCAGCTAATATTAGAACCAACTTTAATCACCAATAATTGATAACTTTGTTCAACATCCGCAGACTTTAACCAGTTTTACATATATTTAAAGAAGATATTATCCTGTTTAATTTTTTAATAATGAATTTTTCTGTAGAAAATTGAAAATTTTCCATTTTATAGAGCCATTTGGATTTGCGTATATTTTTTTGAACCATTTATTTAATCCAGACAATTTTTTTCGTTAAATCAAAATCAAAATGATATATTTTAAGAAAAAATAAAATTATAATGGTAATAACAAAAATATTGTACATAAATAGAATACTAAGTTTATTGAAAACTTTAATCAGTTTTCCGCGTATAATCTTTTCTAATACACAAAATTATGTTTTAGGTAAAGCATTAATGGATTCTACATAACGAAATATTACTCTATAAAACTGCATCATTTCTCTATAAAACTGCATCAAAACTGCATCATGAACTTTACTTCAAAAAAATTGCTATTTTCCGTAAAAATACCATTGTACAGTGGTCCAGGTGCGGAAAAAAATATTTTAAAAAGTAGTTTTTGAAAATGTTTAAATATAAAGTCAATTAATTGGATCATCTTTTACAAAAAATTATGTGCAATTTGGATAATGGTTTTCATATGTTTTGAAACTTCTAAACTGTACTGATTCTGAAAATATAAAACACAAGTAGAATAAATACACTAATTAAAATAGTATATTTTAAAAATTATTACAAGTATTTCATTAAGGTTTCTTTATTCTAAAATAGGGATGTGTTAGTCATTTCTTTTTTTTTAAATATCATGTACTAAAAGAGTTTCAAAAAAAAACTGTCCAAACTTAAACCAATACCAAATCGTATGTTATTTTTTTTTTTGTGTGCAACTTCTAGCAACCTTCTGAAATATTTATAAAACAGTATCAGCCAACGAGATTAGAAAATATATTTTTTTTTAAATTTTAAATGTAACACATATTATTATATATATTTTACTAGGTGTCTCGGGGTTATTTTATCGTTTAAAGAGCCCTCTTAATTTTTCATGGGGAACATTTTTGTTGAACACAATATGATTCCTATTTCAACCGTTTACACTGTGCGTCAAAATCGTAGTGAATAAGATTAACATCCACTTAATGGAGTACTATATTCGGGAAAAACGATTTTCATTTTATTTTATGTTGGGAACCACTGCAAATACTTTTTTAATACGTTTTATTAATAAATAAATGGTGTTACATGCAACTATGTAACATAGTTTCAGCAATTTTATAAATTTAAATAAGTTACTTTGTTTCTTAAATATTTGGGAATCACTGGATGAATTTTAATCACGTATATTTGTTATATGGGTTGAAATCGATCCATTTGTTTAAAATTTATTGCATTTAGCTTTACAGTAGGGCGTATGCGTAAAACTGTCAGACTCGAAACATTATCGAGATATTGTAGATTCATATAAAGGTTACTAATTCCTCGATCATGTATTTCCCAGTGATCGGCTACAATTCGTTTAAATATCGGTTGAATATCGTGTGACTACAATGTTTAATTAATGTATCAAACGAAACGTTGAGTACGCTTGTTTTGAGAAATGAAAAATAGTTGGCAAAACAAAAATTTTTAACATACGTTCGATTCAAAGAGCGAAACGAACGAAACGTTTGAAATACGTTATACGAATTTTAGAAGAAGGGTACTGGAGCCGAATCGTAGTCAAACCATAATAAAAAGATACAAGATTTGGGAGTTATATTCCAATATTTGTGAAAATCTCATAGAAAAGTATGATATGATATTATAAAAATATAACATTCTAGGGATACGCCCTCTAATCAATCATTAATCAATTTTTAATTTTGTTACATATACCCATCCAAGACAACGTTTAAAAAATTTGTTGGTTTCTGACAACTCCTCATAGTTTTTTTTCCTCCGTTTTTATGATGCCGAACCTCTGTGCGCGGTGCTTTGGATTGGACTGAGCTGGGACTAACAACATCTTTTCATAGAAAACCTATTTCTATACCGCGCTACTTCTCGACAGACAATGGTAAACCCCCTGATGATACTATAGCGTTTTATAGTTATATAATTCACTTGTCCAAATTTCATCTTGATTGTACAAGTGGACGTGATGAAACCATTAGTATTAGTACATATTGTATTGGTCGCTGAAATGGGACTAACTCCTAAAAGGCAAAATTTTGATTTGTGTGTGTTTAAAAGCTTAATATGTGTACCAAATAACAATAGATTCAGTTCAGGAATATATTTGAGTCATTCCATACCAAATCAAACGAAATATTTTAAATTTTGGCAGCACCATCTCAAAATTTGATGAAATTATGAAACATACAAAATAAAAGCAAAAATACAAACAAAATCAAAAGCAAAAAACACAAAAAAAAAAGAAAATACAAAAAAAACACAAAATCAAAATCAAAACACAAAATCAAAACACAAAATCAAAATCAAATCCATCAAAAACGCTCAAAAAAACGGAAAAAACAAAAGAAAAATACATAAAAGAAAAAGACATAAACAAAAATAAAAAAAACTAAAACAAAAACAGAAGATAAACACCAAAATAAAACCAAACTTATTAAAAGCACTAAGAAAAAATAATAAAACAAAATTAAAAACACGAAAATAACACAAAAGAATAAAAACACGGAAACGGAGTAAGTTTTATACCTAAATTAAAAGTAATAATCAGAGAAATTTTTCAGATGCCACGCCTACTTTAATACTGTTTTATGAGTTTATTTGATTATTTCATTAATAACACTGTGCTATAGTATTTTGCATCCTGGAAAAAATCGACATGTACGTGAAACTAGGAATTTGAGAATATGTTCAAAAACAGTTTTGTTAGATCAATTCGAGTACTTTTTTATTTTCATAATTTAAAAATATATTATTTTTTATGGCACATTTGATTAGAATATTATGCCAATTGTAGCTGAGATCTCACTTATTATGAATCTGAAAACGGTTTTTCAATATCAATTCATTTGAAATTTTATTCCAATTTGAAATGCTACTATGAGAGATTTTAAAAATCAATTCAAATTTACTAAATTAAAATTTCATGATACTAGCGCATTTAAAATGAAAATAATAGACGTAAAGGAAAAGATATCGGAAAACCGTATTCATACCATATTTATATTCATCTATCATTATGTGCAATTAATTATTATATTTTTATATCATACACTAAGAGTGAAAGGGTATATTCAATTTGTACGCCGTTTGTAACACCCAGAAGGAAGCAGCTCCGGTATGGAAAAGTATATATATTATGGATCAGCATGACCTCCTGAGTCGTTTTAGCGATGTCCGTCTGTCCGTCTGTCTGTCTGTTGAAATCACTTCTACTTAAACAATTGAAGAGTTAGATAAATGATACTCATAATTTAGATTACTTATATACCTACGCTGTATGTGCGAAAATTAGGCATATCGGTTTATTGTGACCTGAGATCTGACCATTTATATTCAAATAACTCATATAAAATGTACATCTACAGTTCAGTTTTACTGTATACGTGCTTAGGTAAACTTTTTTGGTCAAATATTTATTGACTTCATTCTCAAATACATGGAAATAATGTTTTTCCGTGAAACGACTTGTGGTTCCCAAAAAAAAAATTGAAATTCGGTACACCTACCCATTTGTAAATATGGGTATCAAATGAATGAAAATTCTTCAGCGATTGAAAGTTTGTAGTTATTTTCAGGATTTGTATACCCTGGTGACCTATATACCACTTTGAATGGTAACCATACATATGTGTAGGGTATTTATAGTCGGCTTAGACCGACTATAATTTTGATAATCCTTACTATCATAATAACACCAAATTTAAAATTTCCCATGTGATCAAACCTTCCCAACTGGTTTATAATTATTTTTTGATTATACATAAATGTATGTCATTTGGTGTACTTCTTTTGTTTTAAAATAAAATTAAATTTAATAAACTGTTGCACAGTTCCGGTACGATATACTTAGGGAATACAATTTGTACCTGTTTTCGTAATCCCGGGATTTCGGGATTGAACACTTTTCAATTCCGTACACTTTTACTCCATACTTAAACCATAATTTGACTTTTTCAGTTATTTTTAAAGCATTTAAGATATAATAGCTGGAACGCCAACGGTTCTATTTTGAGAAAACTTGACAGCATTCGATTAAACTTGATAGAACTAGCTTTTGATCTGGTTCTAGTTGTTTCTTGGTGTTTTTTTTTTATAGAAAATAGAACTTTGGATCTAGATTCCACGCAACGGGAACACAGTTAATGATTAACAGGAACTTAGTTTAAAGATAATAGATATTGTCTAAACTAACGAAATTTTCTATTTTAACAATTTTTCGTCAAAAAAACAAAATAAATTACATATTGTGAGTTTTATACACAAGTTAGTCTTTATCAGATTTCTTCTCAAAAAGTTACGAAAAAGAATCAATTAGTATGCAATAATAATTAATAATAATTTTGTTGCATTATGTTTATAAAAAATAACAGAACACAAATTAGGTAAAGAGACCGAATATTTAAAAGTACAACCGATAAAAAAGTTTATAATTTCAGTTGTGAGTTTGCCTATGTTCAAACTAGAGATGGGCGCGTGCCTGTTTTTGATGGCACGGACACGCACGGGCACGCCGATAGGTGACACGCACGAGCACGAACCGGAACCACAATTTTAAAAATCTTAGAACCGGAACTGATATTCCAATAGGTTTTAGTCCCTGTAATAAATAATCCAAAAATTAAGTTTGATACTGTTTTATTCTTTTAAATCCATAAGTAAACTAAAACAACAGATTTTTAAGAAAAAGTTAAAATACCACGATATTTTTATTTTCTGAAGCAGGAAGTAAGGGTTTTTTTAATTAGGTAGAAACCATAAAAAAAAAAACTTTAATGAGCGCGTGCCTGAATTTGGAGGCACGGGCACGACAGCAACTAGCACGCACGGAGATTTGTACGCACGAACTCAGATTTTCGGGCGTGACACGAAAAAGCACGACACGCGCCCATCTCTAGTTCAAACCACCATACACTATTTATATTATGATATCCTAAATACAAACAAAATATTTCAAAAATGGTCTACAAATTTTCAAATTCATTTTCAAATATGTATGTAAAATTTCTGTATATATTTCATTTCTGTATATATTAAAATTTGTCTACACAATAAAATAACAATTGGGTTAAAAGTTTTAATTTTTAAACAATTATAATAAATCGAATCAAATAAAACGTATAATAATGCAATGTCAAAATATCTCTAAGTAATTAATAGTATCTAGTACCTAATTTTTTAATCTCATTGATTTATCTCGGGATTTTCGGAACTAGAAAACGATCGGGATCCTGAATCCCGGGATTGTATTCTCTAGATATACTACTATAAAATATTTTAAGACATATTTTAATGATTTTAAAAATGAAAATATAAAAAAAAACTTTTACATTGTTAGTAATTCAATTTAAAATTTTTAAAAATGTATTCAGTTCAATGTAAAAATTACAAAAATGTAGATAGAATTGCTTACTTAAATTTTGACTTTTTTTGAGGGGTCAAAGTAAAAAAATTAAATAAACTTTAACATTGACCAGTGTTGCCACATTAGTTAAATATATTTTGGATAATTTTGGATAAAAATCGAATATATAATTTTTTTTATACTATTTTCAGATTATAATTTATGTGTTAATTGTAAGTCCCATACAAATATTTCGATTTCATTATAAAATGCACATTCTATGTGTAAATATGTAAAGTGAAGTCTTTACACTTTTACAATTTTTCGCGAGAATTTTCTGAGAATACAGAAATTGGTAAAAAAGAAAATTGATATTATTGATGAATAAGTTAATAAGTTAAAAATTAATAAATTCTTATCATGAAAAAAAAAATGATAAATACGTTCAAATCTTCGTAGGAGCAACCTTAAATAATACCCTTCATATCATAGTTTTTAAACAAATAGAAGTACAAATTAAATTAAAACATACATTTGTCCGAATTCAGGAGCATCCGTATCAATCCCAAAATATACTGAATCTGCGCATACTTCTTGAGCAGTTACTAAAAAGAACAATTGCGTAGGTGTTAGGTTCAAACCAGGAAGACGGGCCATTCCCTTGATTGGGCCAGTCAAAGACAACATAGAATGATAAGATATCTGCATTCCACCTGAGTGAATAAGAATATCCATGCGACTGTAATTAGAAAAAATATTGACTGATTGCGGCACGCATCGCATTGCCTTCTCCTCAAAAGTTTTCGTTATTGATCGTAAAATTTCCTTGGCAACAGCAACGCCAACAGACGCATACTGCAGATACGGTGGTAGTCTCGCGTCAAAATATGGTACTAATATTACAGATAACGGTACAACTGCAAATAAAAACATATTAATTTGTTCCAAAATCAAAATTTACTGTAAACGTACCTATAGAATGACTCAGCGTGTCGTAAAATATTTTTGCAACTATTGGATAAGCCCACCTGTAATTGGAATAGATACATTCGAATCCTGTTTTGAACTAATGAATACTTACGCGTCATGAGAATCAAGGTTAAGACTAACACTGTTTGGAATAACTTTGTTACGTTTATATATTTTCAGAACGTTCTCAAACCAGTTATAGGAATTTATTTCTATGGCTTCCAATTGTTTAATTATTGCTGTAAAATTGGTAAATCCTTCCCATGGCTGTGTTTGAATTTTGAGCGCAGAAAGCTTAACCAATGCAGCACCTTTCAATGACGGTGCACGTTTTAAATGAGCCTTTAAAGATTTGAATATTATGTCGGTCTATAAAATAAAAACACAGTTAAAAATGGTGTTATATGTATGTGAAATTAATTATTACCCGTCTAATCACATCCCGAAGGTTTTCATTGGAGTGTTGCGCCACAAACAGAGCGGATGTTATTTCTGGTAAGGCCCACATAGTAGCACGAGTGCAAACAGTGGGATCAGGATTTTCGTCTGGCATGATACCCAATGCAAAAAGCACTAAAATTGAATTATGAGCAACTCGTGTTGGATATTTAACTAAAAGCTCCTCAATTGCCTTGAAGTATTCTGAGCTACGAACCACTATCGGACCAGTCCAATTACTGGGTATCAAAGCAGTCCAGTTCAACTAAAGTAAATGGGTGTTTATCAAATGGGTATGTTATAATATGGCAAAAATGCATACAATTGGATACATGTCCTGTAGTGATGAAATATTGTATAACACCGCACTATCCCAAAATCCACGCCTAGAATGCTCTACTCGAATCTGTGTATTGAAAAAATAAACAATATTTTTAATACTATTATTCATACTCATTTATGATTAACAACACACATAAACCATAAACAAGGATTAACACAAAATCGTATATTGGTTGCAGTTTTGGTCCTCCTTCGTTTCGGTTTATGTTTTATAACGCAGCAGTTTCGGTAAACCGTTTCCAAGTCACGGTTTGGAATTCTATTTCGGTTTTGTATATCTTGAACAAAAAGTGAATTATTTTAATCACTTAAAAACCAATTACACTACTCAATAAACCGACAAAAAATATAATGCTATTGACATCTAATACATTAATTCTTCATCTAATTTTGACTACATTTTTTTGTTACGTTTTTTAAGAAAATTGATATCGACATTTTTTGAATAAAACATAAAACACCCCTTACACAACAAATTTTCATTTTCTATCAACAATATTTAACAATATAAGTCGCATATAAAAATGTAAGCGGATTTTTTTCCATGGAACTCATATTACAGAAAACATTTCTAACCAATCATTCATATAAATCGATTTATGTTGTTGTTTATAAAAACATGCATTTGCATCAGAATCCTAGCACCAATTATCACATATGTGCAGGATCATACTAACTTCTTCACATTACTACTTCTCCACTTCTTCACATTACTCTTACTAACTTCTTCACATTGGATATAACCCTGCTTGAGTGCTGTGGCTCTATTTTTATCCCACAAAAAAAACGTCTTCATGCCAACTATCACAATTTCCCTACATCAAAATTTCCCATATGACCTAACTTTCCTTACTGGTCGTGTTATTTATGGCGATAAATTACACTACACAACAAAATAAAAACAGAAGTTGTAAATGAATTAACATTTTTCTATGGATTTGTTTACGAGATATCGGCCAATAACTTTTGAAACGAACTTTCAAAAAGGTTTTAAATAACTGATTTGATCAAGTTTTTTAAAAAGTAAAAGGTGTAGCCGCGGTAGCTCAGTGGTTAGTGCGTTGGACTGCGAGCCGAAAGGTCCCCGGTTCAAGCCTGGACTGGGGCTAACAACATCTTTTCATAGAAACATTTTTCTATACCGCGCTACATCTCGTCAGTAAATGGCAAACCTACGCGAGTAAAAACCATTGCCTATGAAAAGCTCTCACCCGCCGTTCGGATTCGGCAATAAACTGTAGGTCCCACCACTTTGAGTACAAATATAACTCGCACAGCTCAAAATGGTGAGAGAGCTCGGCCGAAGTTCTGTACAGGACTGTAGCGCCAAACTATTATATTATTATAAGGTATTTTAACATCCAATAAAAATTTATCACAACATTTAGAAATTGGTTTACTGTATATTCAATAGGAAAACTGAAAAAAGATTTTTTTTTTGACAAAAGTTTAGATCAAAAATGCATTAAAAAAATTGCGAAAAATCGAAATAGCGAGATGATGCACTGTTTGTAATAATCTAAAATTAGCCTACACTTTCGAATCGATTTATACACGACCGTCTGTCTGTTTGCCTATACAAGATAACTTAAAAATTCTATTCCGAATGAGAATAGTTTAGTAGATATTTTAGTAGATAGGTAATTTTATGTTTAAAAATTAGTCAAATTAGTCAGATTAGTCAACGTACTCAACCACATCCAATACAAAATATGGGTTTGCTTTTTAGAAAGTATTTAAATGTATTTAAAATAAAGTTATAAACCTATCAATACGTGCTAAAAAAGAGCGTGATCCGCCCACATTTTATTTGTTATTTACAAAAATATGAGACAACCTTTATGAAAGCTCGGTTCAAAAGTTTTTCGCCGATATCTCGTGAAACTATCCAAATTTTAAACCGTATTTTCGGAATCAGGAAGTCATTTTTTATAATACAAAAATAGTCTTAATTTCGGCACAGAATAGCTGTTGTGTAGTGGTATTAAAATAAATAAATTTTAAGAATTAAATTATATACTTCCCAGCTACGAATATAATTCAAAAAACTAAAATACAAAAAAAGCAAGAGCAACAAAAAAAACAAAAGAACAAAATCAAACACACAAAAACGAAAACAAAATGAAAAACACAATCAAAAAAAAACAATAAAAATTAAAGCAAAAACACAAGATTAAGAACAAAAGCAAAAACATAAACGAAAAACAAAAACACAAGAACTAAAGTGAAAACACATAAACAAAAACACAAAAACAAAATCGAAAACACAACAAAAAATCACAAAAAACTCGAAAACTCAAAAACAAAAATATAAAAAAAGCAAAAAACACAAAACAGAACCAAAAACAAAAATTAAAAACACAAAAACCAAAAACGGAAGCATACTGAGATAAAAGGAAAAGAAACAAAACAAGAAAAACACTAACAAAAATATGAAACAAAAGTAAAATAAAAACAAAATAATAAAAACTCTGAAAAAAAATTTAATAAAATCCAGCATTATCTTCAGTATATTATAGAAAATTCACCGTTTGCTTAAAAAAATTTTGCGCGGTCCGGGAAAAAAAACTAGTTATTAATATAATTTAACGGATACTTTAATATTTTTTATTCCTATAGAGGTTTTATTAAACAAACAAAAAATATTCGATTTTATTTTGTTTTTTTTTTTATTTCAACCTCAAAAAACTTGCCTAGTGTCAGCAAATGTATTTTTTCATTTTAATCATTCTATGAATGCCACCATATGTACACACAAAAGAAAAGTTGTGTAATTTTACGATTATAAAGCTTAATGAACTTGTACATTTTCTGAGGTACTGATTCTCAAGAATATGATTCAGTTAAAAAAAATAATTAATGTAACCAAAATTGAAATCACTTAAATACAATGAATTTGTAAGGATTTAGCTAGATTTCAAAATGTACTGTACGACAGTATTTTCACACTTGATCTCATGTAAACGTGAAACTGTAGATCGTTTTGATCACAATCTAATAGAACAAATGTATTCGTGTGGTAGTCAGCGGATCACATGCGTTGTGGCTTGAAGATACTTTGTGCAACTGCGCCAATTTTTTTATCAATTGAGTGATTTTGGTGCGCATAATTAAAAATATATTTAATGTCTATAATAAAAAAAACCTATTCATTTTTTTGTATATATCTCGGACCAATAGTTCTTGGAAGGATCAGGCAGAATTTAACGACAGAATTTCACATAACCCGTTGGATTCCAATGAAAACAACTAAATTGCAGCGCCCCTTACACCCAAAGAACATATCAATTGGGGCAACCGTATTTTTTTGCCAACCGATTTATTTAGTTTGTTTGTCCTACTATTAAATGTAAAGGTGTTTTCAACAAGTCTATTTATTTTTCTAAAAAATAGTTGATTTTTTGAATAGTGCACTGAAAATATAATTTGCTTACCTTGTTTAGTTGTTCGATGAATGTCGATATTGCTTCCTTTTCGGAAAGTTTCTGACCGTATGTCAATCCAGATGGTAAGAAACTGTCAAGTAATGCATTTAACAACTTCGGGACACCTTGATTAATTCGGTAAGGCGGAGCTTTTGGACCCATCCATCGAATTTTTTTCTAAATAGAGATTTTATTATATTTTATTAAACCGAAAAGAAAGATTTGTTTACTTCCAAGATGGGTGACGAGGTGCTTGGTCCTCCAATTATTAGCAATACATGAGGCCGACGTCCGTAGCTCAAGTCGTAGTATATATCGATTAGCGGTGTAGGACCCACTTCATATATGTTTGATATCAGTGAAGAAATGCTAGATGGTCCTAAAGCGCCAATCGGTAAGTAGCCACCTAATTGATCGAGCACTAAGCGAATAGTAGACGAATTCGTACTCTGTTGTAGACAGCTTCCATATAGCCGACCAAGTTTACGAAATGGGCCAGATGTTGTATTTTGCTGGAGTAGTTCTAAAAATTTAAAAATATTGAATGGTCTTACTTACAAATATTCGCATTTACGTACGTTGCATCTGACTATCAACAGACTCCTGCGCACTAAGTATGGCTTTTATACTAGTTACGCCATTTTTTGAGCTGCCTGTGGCACAGCTGAAGGCTTTAAAATCTTTGCAAGGATCTAAATTCCAATTCAGCTTCTCTTGTATGCTAGACGCAACCATCCGGCAAACACTTTCCGTACATTCCGGGGGCGGAGCTATCGTGGGCATACAATCCTCGTCATCCGAATAGCAGTCTCGTGGCAACTGCGAAGGTGCCGTACTAATTAAAAACAGTATTGGAGATGCCACCAACAATGATGTGACTAGTAACGTTGCGGTCGTAATTGCTATTTTGTGAACGGTTGCTGAAGTACGTAGCCAGATGCAGGGAGCACAACATATCCAACCAATCGCAGTATTCTTTTGATAAATAAAAAAAATATATATATATGTAACTTTTTGGATATATACATATTTATGACTTTCCGTCTGTGTTGTAATTTTAACGTTAATAATTTTCAGAGCTCTCGATTTACCGAAAATTTGTAAAAATTTGTTCGGTCTTTTTATCACTTTCCGCCTACTCTTGCCCAACCCACTTTTCCAACCTACTTTTGTCCATCCACCTCTGGCCAACTCCCACAATAAGCAAACGGACGGATTGACAAACGGTCAAACAAACGAAAGTGTAGTTCGAACAACGAACGAACAAACGAGCTACCCGGGTAGTTCGACCAAGGAACAAACTACCCGTGTTTTATTTATAATTCCTTATCAATCCGCTTTTTCAGGAATTTAGGAATGATTTTAATATGATTATGATCATATGTGATTATGATCATAATATAGCAATATGATCATAATCATAATATGATAACCGGTCAAGTAGGATCATAGTTTGGATGTATGAAATCACAATACGGTCACTGATTACCATAGTATGGTTATGTATAATCATAATATAGTCACTGCAACCATAGTATGGTTGTACGAAATCTGGATATGGTCACTGACAACCATAATATGCTTGTGTGGAATAATAATATGGTCACTGACTACCATATAATGGTTGAAATAATTCGTTATATAGTCAGTGAGGACCACAGTATAGTTATGTGAAATTGGCATACTGTCACTGAGGATCATATTAAGGTTGATAATATTGTCATTGAGGATCATATTAGACTTAATATAAGATTTCCTACAACCATAACCCAATCATAGTATGATGCTCGTCAAATATGATCATCACAACCATGTTTTTTGTCGGTGTGATCCTAACCTTATAATAAATCGATGTATATTTAAAATCCTTTAAAACTTTGAAAGTCAAACAAAAAAAGGGTTGTGAACAAAGTTGTCTTAATAACTTTTGCGATGACAAAAAATCAACGTTTTGAATCTAAAAGAGATATGTTTTTGAAATTCTTTTGCATTTGAGTTTAACATTTATTTATTAGAATATTTTAACTTATCAGAATAATTTTGCTACACGATTTTATTATAAAATGTTTTTAATAACATCTCGATCCTATTATGTTAATAGGATATTCAGTCAATCTTTTTTCAAAAGTGTCACATAAGGTTTCATTGTGAAGGATGGATCAGGTTTACTTACGTGGATTTGAAATAAGGATTACCCTAGATGACCCTGATCAGGAACATTTCAGGTGGCCTTTTGTTGGGATACCTTATCGTATTCTGATCAGGGACGTATGCGAAATAAGGCTAACCTTAACTAATTTCCACTCGTGTATTTTACGTTACTTATAATAGGGGTGAAAATTTGTCAACCGAACCCGCTTCAAAATTGGTGAACATTTAATATAAATGGACCTCATTAAAACCTGTTAAGGAGGATGGACTAGTATGACTGGTTGTCGAGATATTGCGGTGCTAATATGGCAATTTTGACCCCGTAGACGTGTATTGAATTATGAAAACTTCTATCAGAGTGGCTCAATTGTAAACATATATGACTGCTTTAAAAAGTATTTATCATGAGCTTTACAATCAATTTTGGAACAAATATTTTTTTTAACCAACATTATTGCATTTTAAAAACGTTTTTGCAGTTTTTGAAAAATAGTTTTTATATTTGTTTTTGTATTTTTAAATGAAATCTTGTCTTTTTACCAAAAAAATGATGTATAATTGAAAATGGGATTGCGAGTATTGAAGTACTACAAAAGTATAAATCGCGAAATTGATGTTTTTCATACAAACTTTTCTTGCGTAACATGCGAAACTGCGAGAGCAACAAACCGTTCAAAATGTTCTCGCATGCTACAACATCCTATACAAGCTATTTAAAAATATTTAAAAATTCAGTTCAGTGAAAAATACTCAAGTCCACAATTAGCCCTTTAAAAGAGTCTGATTACACCTATTTTGGACTTAAACTAAAGAAGATGATCTACAAGACATTCCTTATCAAAATATAATAAAATATAACCATAAATGCGGCGTAAAAAATCAGTCAAATTTGTAAAGGACTTAGTGAAATCGTCGAAATCTGAATAAAATGGCGTTGATTTTTGGATTAAATGATAGATGTTATGTGGTACTTTCATCTCCAATTCAAACAAAAAATCAGATGGAATTATTTAGATAAACTGGAGCACTCTTACTGTTTATATGAAACTTAGTGATTTTTCACTGAACGGCAATCGTCGAAATCTGAATAAAACGGTGATGTGTCCACAAATATGGTCGGATTTAAACGATTTTCGGATTTAATGATAGATTTTGTCGAAATCTGAATAAAACGGTGATGTGTCCACAAATATGGTCAGATTTAAAATATTTTCGGATTTAATCTTAGGGGGAGAGGTGGTTGACTTTTGTGGGATGTTTTTTTTTTTGTTTCCGTATGAGCTTTCATTGCCTGCTTGACACTGCATTTTTTTTTTTTTAATTTTTTGATACTTGATTTGTGAAGTACTCAAAAAACCCTGTTTTCACCCCTTTCTTTCTTTCTTTCTTTCTTTCTTTCTTTCTTTCTTTCTTTCTTTCTTTCTTTCTTTCTTTCTTTCTTTCTTTATTTTTAGGGGATTCAGGTAGGGGATTCTAATTTGTATTTTTAATTTTTTTATTTAAAGGGGGTGGCATTTTATTTTTTGTTTGTTTGTTGTGACTGGGAAACTACAGTTTTTCCTTCCTTTTTTTAGCAAATAAGGAAATAACGGTCATGTGTTTTGTCCAAACTATATTTTGCATTTTGTAGCGGAATGTGTTGTCTATACTACAAGCATGGTTGAAGTATATACAGGTTAGTTCATCTAGACAGTTAGTTGGCAGACACTATGCTGTGAATGTCAATAAGAAAATTTAAAAAATACAACAATTAATTGTCATTTTAAACTTTATTTCAAGGTTAAGTTTTTTGCACTTTAAATTGGCTAATGTTTTAAAATTTCACATCACAAATTCACTTTTGTTATGCACTGCGGTGTTCGTCTGGATCCCATAGACAGCTTGAAAATTATCAAAGTGTTGTAATTTATTTGCTTAAAAATTTCGTGTTTCAATTTTTTAATGAATTTGTAAACAAAGCATTGATGTTTTGTTTTAAATTTTTCGTAAACAAATGTTGAGTCTTTCAAACAGTTTTCAAAAAAAAGTAAATGGCGACTTAATTTTGAAAGATGACTTAACCTGTATATACTTCAACCATGACTACAAGATTAGAACTATTTGAATGCATAATAAACAATTATAATGTTTAAAACTCAAACAAACCTCATTTATTGGAAAACATTTGTTTTGAGGTAGGGCGTTGGACGGCGAGCCTAAAGGTCCCCGGTTCAAAACTGGACTAGGGCTAACAACATCTTTTCATAGAAATATTTTTCTATACCACGCTACCTCTCGGCAGTAAATGGCAAACCTACGAGAGTAAAACATTGCCTATGAAATGCTCTCACCCGCCGTTCGGCTTCGGCAATAAACTGAAGGTCCCACCACTTTGAGTACAAATATAACACGCACAGCTCAAAATGGTGAGAGAGATCGGCCGAAGTTCTATAGAGGACTGTAGCGACAAACTATTATTATTATTGTATCCGAAATACAAAATCCGCGATATTAAGTCCCAGTTGATCATCAAACTTTTTTTTAATACTTTTTATTGAACATTCTTTTTTAGTACAAGTATAAGAAATTTTAATTTTGAACAGATACATTTATTTTTGGAATATTGGTTGGTTTTAGATGGAAAAAAATATTTTATAAAAAAAAATATACTTTAATTTCTTTAATTTTATGTGATTTTTTATTAATAATAATTAAAAAAAAAAACATGAAATAAAAAATATTTTTTTATACAACACATTAAAAATGTGAATTTTTAATAGATTATTTTATTTACCGCCTTACACGAAAATTCACCTTAAAAACGTTATATTAAAAATAAAAAAAAATATTTCATATTTTTTATTTTTCTTATTTTTTTATGTCAGTTAGATTTTCGTCTGACAGAATTCAAAACGCCTAATATTATTAAAATTTTAAATATTTATGTTTTAAAGTGTCTTTAATATGGAACCATGGCAATATAACCATGATGAACCGTAGCTCATCGCGAAGGTAGTTTAAAATCAATTACAAAATTTGTACCGAACAGACAGACAAGAAAGCAACCTAAAAACCTTTTAAAATTAATACAGTTTATGAACCTAGATTTATTTATCTAATCTTGTGTTTATCAGAATTTAGATTTGTAAAAAAATGTATTCTCGGTCAAATGGAGTTTATATGATTGAAATTTGAAGAACGCACAATTTGATTGTAATTAAATAAATTTGTTTATAAATTTTTTTTTTTTAGACCAAAATAAAAAAAAAATGGGTGTTCAATTACATTTATTTACGTATTTTGTTCTTAATAAAGGTTACGTTCGTAGCCAACGGTTCCAATTTTATCGCAGTCCGAAACCAGGATTTAATTTTCCAGCTTTCCACAAAAAAATGAGTATAAAATGAGACCGTGTAGATATTATAATTTGTTACTATTTTTAAGTACTTTTCGGATTTCGACACGAAAGACTATTAGTCGAAAGCAGAGCTCCCGATTTACCGAAAAAAAATATTGTAGAAATCGGTAGCAGACATCGTGAGAAATCAAATGGTGCCATGGTCGGTGATCCATGACCTCCACGTAAAGTCCCGACTGTATGGCTGTAGTGTAATGTTAAAATGGTTTTGTGTTTATTATATACTTGTTGTTTTATACTTTGTTTATGTTCAATCAAAAATAATTTTATATTTCAATTTCAATATTCACTCAGAAAATTTTCTTTCAACTCAAATGTTCAATTATTAATATTAAAATGTGTATCAAACAATAAATTGATTTTATATTATACCTATAAACTGGCGATCCTGCACTGAACCAATTAATAAATAGTTAAATTTCTATTATTACAACATTTCTTTATTTGGATTGGGATTTTAATATATATATACAACCAACATCAACCGAACAAAAAAAAATAAACAACATCAACATTGCAGCATTAAACTGGCAGCATCAATATTGCACCATTTGATATAATTTGCTGACAACATCAAACATTGCAAACCATCAACAACATCAAATACATCAACGCAATCAACCAGATTTTGCATGATTCAAGAACAACTTTAAACATCGTTACACTACTGTTGCATTACTTCGGATTTTCCGTAAAAAAAAAAAGAATCTAAACAGTGATATTCAGGTACGAAAATCCTTTAAAACACTAATCTGACCAGAGGAGAAGCAAGTCCATTATATAACATTACATGCTAAATTTAATTTATTAAAGTATAAACTTATTTAAGAACACTTTTTATTTTAAAAAAATTCTATTTATTTATTTATTTATTTATTCATTGTAAACACACTTCCTCTCCTTAAAATGTGGACACGATCATTCACACAATCTACAAATATCGCTAATTCTGATACTACTAATACAAATTCCATAGTTAATGAAGAATCTAATACATCATCACGTAACACAGATAATTCTGAAATATTTTCAATTTCATTGAAACTTCCAAGTTTCTGGACAGACCACCCAGAAGCTTGGTGTATTCACACTGAAATGCAATTTGCATCAAAAAGGGTCATAACAGATAATGCAAAATACGAATATTTGATTATTTCTCTCCTCAAGAGATTATCACATCCGTTCTTGATATTATCCAAAACCCACCTCAAAGTAACAAATATGAAAACCTAAAAAAATATTTAATTGATCATCATTCTCTACACGATGCAAAAAAAAGGGCTCTCCCAAACATAATTTTGCAGGCATTACATATATCTTTAAAGCTTTATGCAAACAAAAGTATTATTTCATTGGCAAACATTATTATAATAACAGCCAAAAATATTTTTGTTTTCGTTCAAACATATTTATGTTCAGAATGAATAATTTTCGGCATTCTTGCAAACATATATATGTTTGAATGTGAAAACATTTTATTTACATGTAAACATATTTATGTTTACATTTAATTTTAATGTAAAAATAGTAAATTTAGTGCTAATATCTTCTTTACAGCCGCGGTAGCTCAGTGGTTAGTGCGTTGGACTGCGAGCCGAAAGGTCCCCGGTTCAAGACTGGACTGGGGCTAACAACATCTTTTCATAGAAGCATTTTCTATACCGCGCTACCTCTCGTCGGTAAATGGCAAACCTACGAGAGTAAATACATTGCCTGTGAAAAAGCTCTCACCCGCCGTTCGGATTCGGATATAAACTGTAGATCCCACCACTTTGAGTACAAATATAACACGCACAGCTCAAAATGGTGAGAGAGCTCGGCCGAAGTGCTATACAGGACTGTAGCGCCAAACTATTATTATTATTATTATTATCTTTACAGAATTTTCGTTTTTTCCCTATTTTTAAATTACATTTTTTTTTTTATATTATATAATTATAAACTTAAACTTTATTTTTATTTTTATTACCCATATTTTATTTATACCTAATAATTGTATTTCCATCAAAGTTGTATATCACCAGTGTATACGAATCCTGAAAATAACTACAAACTTTCAATTGCTGAAGAATTTCCATTCATTTGATACCCATATTTACATATGGGTAGGTGCACCGAATTACGATTTTTTTTTTTTTTGCGAACCACAAGTCGTTTCGCGGGAGAACATTATTTTCATGTATTTGAGCATGAAGTCAATATTTATTGGAGCAAAAAAAGTATACCTGAACACGTATACAGTAAAATTCACCAGTAGATGTGTTTTATATGATAAATTTGAACACAAGTGGTCGGATCACAAGTCATAATGGACTGATCATGCCCATTTTCACTGACAGACAACGTAGATATATACGTAATCTAAATTATGAGTTAAATTTATTTAGCTCTTCTAGTTTTTCTGTAATCGTGATTTCAACAGACAGACAGACAGACAGATGGACAGACGGACAGACGGACATCCCTAAATCGACTCAGGAGGTCATGCTGATCAAGAATATATATATACTTTTCCATACCGGAGATGCTTCCTTCTGGGTGTTAAAAACGGCGTACCAAACTGAATATACCCTTTCACTCTTAGTGTAGGGTATAAAAACTAGATAAACTTCTCTCAGACTCGGAAATCGGAGATCGTAAGCCCTCTGAATTTTATAGATCTCTTATTCTTCTGGCCGGTTCTACTCTTGACTCCGAACTCGTTCAAAAATTGTGGATTTGAAAATTACCTAAGAGTTTACATATTGCACTTGCTGGTTCAAAATATCAGATATAAATGAATGGGAAGTTTCAAACAAAAGTAAAATTTCCGCTGTAAGTCCATATATTTCGAAAAATAAAAATAGCTCCCAAATAGAGAAGGTTGTTGAAAATTTATTAAAAATGACTTCTGCAATGTGCGATCAATTTAACAAGTTGTCTATCGATGTTTGCTCGATTAAACAATCGTTTGAGAACCGAGATTCGCGACCACGTTACAAACAGCCATATAACAGAAATCATAGTCGCACCAGATCTACTTCACGAAATTGGCTTTGCCGATTTCATTATCGGTTTGGCAGCAAAGCACGTAATTGCGAACAACCATGTTCATACCAACCGTTAAAGGAAAACTAAATTTTCCCATCATGTCTGCGACGAATGATGGGATCAAAGATTGTTCAACGCGTCGCTTGTTTATTTACGATAAAGAAAATAAATTCAAATTTTTAATTGATAGTGGAGCAGAAATTTCCGTTTTACCTTCTTCAAAGTTCCAAAATAAGAAGAGAAGTTCAGACATTTTATTAACTGCAGCAAATGGCACACCCATTCAAGCTTTCGGAAAACAAATATTAAATACAAATCTTGGACTTCGGAGGCAATTTTCATTTATATTTACTATTGCTGAAATCACCAAACCTATTATAGGAGCAGATTTTCTTTCTAAATACGGCTTATTAATTTATTTGAAGAATAAATGGTTAATTGATCCACTTACGAAACTATCAGTGAATGCTATTTCAAGTATTTGTAATATATTGTTACCAAAATTGTTCATTGTAGATAATAAATATACTGAATTACTTAAAAATACCCCTCCCTAATATCAGAACCAGATTACAACAAACCCGTGAAACATTCGTCAGTACATCGAATAGTTACAAATGATCATTTACCATTTTCTAAACCACGTCGTCTTGACCCTATTAAATTTAAAATAGCTAAGTTGGAATTCGATTTCTTAGTAAAATCTGGTATTTGCAGATCATCTAACTTACATGATGCCTCGCCTTTACATCTCGTTGCAAAGAAAGAACCAAATGATTGGCGACCATGTAGTTATTACAGAAGGCTCAATTTTGTTATTGTCCCAGATAGAAATCCTCTTCCTCACATACATGACTTAAACATTGACCTCAGAAACAAATACATATTTTCAAAAATTGACTTAATACACAGAAAAAAAATTCTCAACATTTATGTATTTGTACATTTATTTTATGTATTTCGTCGAGTACCTCAACCAAGGACCAATTTCATCGTATTAATGAATTTATTCCATATATTTATGTAATTTTACATTATTTAATATTATTTAAAAAAAAATATTTTATTGTTTCATATTTCGGTGGTGGTGGTTCTGTACAGAGCTGTTATTTATTTATTTTATTTTATTTATTTATTTCATTTATTTTATTTATTTTATACTTTTACCTTTACACTATACCATATATTCTACCAAAACCAAGTTCATCTCCTCCGACTCCATCGATTTCTGCTTCTATAAATTAATTTCAGTTGTTACGCATTCGTTTTCTTAACATATATTCAATAAAATGCTTATTTGAATAAAAATGTTTACGAAATAAAGCCAACGAATTGTATACACTTGTATATTCGATGTTCCCAAACCAAATATGTCTTTTACACAAACCAACTCTACAAGCCCTTCAGAAACCCCAAATCAGAAATTTGTATGTAAATAATACATAAAGTATATGTATATGGTTGTTAAATCAATGTCCTTAATATATTTGGATTCACCATTATTATGTACAATTCATAAATATTAGAATTTATACATAAATATTATGAACACAATTTTTATGTTCTCTATACATAATAGTTATGCACATATTTTTTTCTGTGCATGTATCTGGGAAAACAAATACTGTCGCAAATACCTTATCTAGAACACCAGAAATAGAAGTTATTCAAATTGGAAATCTTAATTCAGGAATATTTTATAAAGAACAACAAACAGATGTTACCCTCCAAAATTTAATTAATAATCCAAAATGTCTTTATAAATTAGAACAAGTTTTGATACCATCGTTAAATTTAAAAATATGGTGCGAAAAATCAAACAACATTATTAGACCTTACATTCCAGACAGCCTTCAAAAGATAACATACGATAGTTTACATAATATTTCCCATCCAGGCACCAGAGCCTCACGTCGGTTAATAACATCAAAATATTTTTCATATGGATATAGTTGGTCCACTGCCTGTTTCAAATAATTGTCATTATATATTGACAATCATCGATAGATACACACGTTGGCCAGAAGCTTATCCGATAAAAGATATAACAGCTCAAACAATAGCTACTACATTTTTCCGCGAATATGTGTCTCGATTTGGTGTACCAATTCAGATAACTACTGACCAAGGCGTTCAGTTCACTTCAAGTATTTTTAAAGAATTAACTAAATATCTTGGATGTCAACATATCACAACTTCGACGTATCATCCTCAATCTAATGGCATGATTGAACGGTTTCAAAATCATCTATTAGAGCTCGAGAAAACTCCGTCAAGTGGTCAGAAGAACTACCAATTGTTCTGTTGGGTTTACGATCTACCTTTAAAGAAGATGTAAATGCTACAGCAGCTGAAATGGTATATGGACAAAACTTACGTCTTCCAAATGAAATTATTGTTAAATCGGAACAAGATTTTAATAAAACAGAGTTTATCTCATGGCAGAAATTTTTGCAAATAATACACGACAGGAGTCTTTCCTAATTGTTAGAAGGATGCCAATATCCAGCCAGTTCCGAAAAAAGGCGAGGCTACGAGATCTGATAATTACCGACCCATTGCAATATGCTATGCGCTCTCCAAGCTAATGGAGAGCGTAATGAAGTTCTACCTTTTAAACTATCTGGAGCATAACGAATTGCGCAGTGACCGCTAATACGGATTCCGTAAGACAAGATCCACAGGCGACTTGATGCGACTTGAATGGAATATTGTATTCACCTTTTCGTGGAGAGCAAGGTTGTTGCCAACCAGTACCCAGTGTGTCTGTTATCTCACAAAAGCATGGGTTCACTCCTCCCTCCCCTCAGTATGGGTGCTGTGGATATTGCGCAGTCAGCTGCTCTTGACGTTCTGGGCATATCAATTCAATGTGACCTCCGATGGAATGATCACATACTTGTTGTGTCGAAAGAAGCGGCCAATACCTTTATTTTTCGGTTTTTAAAACGGTGTAAAACATACTTCACTCCTGCTGACTTACGCACTGCCTACACTACCTAAAATGGAATTTAATTCGCACATTGCGCAGGGGCTTTAAAATCCTCCTTGGAGTAACTGGACCGAATTTAACAACGTGCGATATATTTAATAGGGGAAAAATATTTCATTGTCTATTGATTCACTTAAGCATCGAAGGACCCTCGAGTGCGTAAGCCTGTTTTATAGGTATTACAATGGTAAGTGTTCGAGGGAAATATATGGCCTAATTCCGCCAGGTCGTTTTTCTCTCGTTCTACTTGGGCATCGAACCAAGCCCACCCCTTCGTAGTCCACACGGCTCTCAACAGAACCACGCATCACAAAGAAAATTATGTGTTCAGTCGCACGATGCGTCAGTTTTTCCCCGACATTTTTGATATTGTCCAATTCAAAAGAAACATCCACCGACACTACTCCATTTTCCTCCCTCCTTTAAACTTGCTACATGGCCTTGCTTTAATCCTTGCTTTGATCAACACTGTGCATTGCATGTGCATCCCCTGATTAAAAATGAATTTACAAGCATTTTTGTAATTCCCAAAATCCCGGGATTTAACGATGATCCCGGGATCAGTTTTACGGGACTGATTTGACTCAAAATCCCGGGATTCAAAATCCCGGGTACTTATTGTACTAAAACTACTTTTCTCAAATTACGAAAAGACAAAATATAGAGTTTCATCTTTATCGCATAGTGATAAGTTTAATATTAGCTGCTGCATGGTGGCTCAATTGAATTGCAGCAGCTTTAGTTTAGCCGAGCAAATTCATGGCGGCGGCTGTTGTTCAGATGTAACAGTGGTTATGAGCCGCCTTACAGCCGCTCGGCTAAGATCACTGGTGCCTAGAGATCTGAAATAACTATTAACTAGGGATGTCAAAAACCTGTTTCAAAAAACCGGGTGGTTCTAGAAATCAAAACCGTCAAACTGTTTTTTTAAACTAACCGAAAACCTTTTTTTTTTTTTGATTCGGTTTAAATGGTTTTAAAATTTTTGGAAAAGTTGTATTTATTCTGCTGCTTTACTAAAAATGTAAGTTAATTTTTCTATTTTATTAATACATTAAATTTACAAAATAAATATTTTATGACCATATTTATGACCAGTACATATTTAAGTCCATTTTGGAATAAACATTTGGGAATATTTTGGCACGATGTGTTGCTCAAGACGGGTTTCGGTACAAGAAATTCAGCACTCAAAAATTCGAAAAACTGGTTTAAACCGGTTTAAATATTAAAATCTGAAACCGGTTTCGGTTTCATAAAATCAACAAACCGAAAACCGATATTTTGAAAGTGCCGGTTTTTTGACATCCCTACTACTTATTAACCTTTATTCCCATTTGGTCTTTAACTGAGAGATATTATTTTTTAAAAAATATAAAATCTCTTTCTCATAGAGATATATTTAAATAAAGAACAAACTGGTCTATGGTTGAGAGAATTTTTTTAATTTAAAAAAAGAAGTTCTTTGTTTGAGAGATATATTTTATTTATAAAAATAAAGGTCTTTCGTTAAGAGTTATATGAAAACCCGTATATTAAATTTTCTGTGTTTAAAGGTTATTAGTGGACAGAAAACTCAGTTGGTCGCATTTATATGGAATTTTTTTTTCTTGCAAAAGGAAATACATAACCATTTGTTGTTAATAAATGTTGTTTTGGCACATCACGTTGTTTGATCTAACATTTTTGACATTCTGACCGTTAGAACACTTCATCTAATATGAAATTCGGGTTTATCTGACTGAAGTTATGACCAAAACGCAAAAAATACAACAGAAATCAGACTGAAAATGCATATTGTTAAAAAGTTAAAATACAAAATAAATAGAAAAACAAGAAAATTTTTATTTTTTTACGTACTAACTTTAGGCAATATCAAAAAAATAAGTATCAAGTCTTGATTAAAATTTGTAAGTCCATCGAAATATAGTACTAAGATCGTATGTATTGTTATTTTATAGTTTTGTTTAGAACAAAAACGGCACAATCAGACCAATTTTAATAAATACGCCGACCATTTTTTTGTGAGAAAAAAAAACTTTACATTGAAATTCAATACAACGCTTAAAAAAAATTGTTGTGGGAATATTTATTTAGAATTGGCCCCAATATAAAGTAATCTAAAGTGAATATCACGTTTTGGCTAGTGTATATTTTTTATATGTGCTTCTAATTTTTTATTTTATAATTAAAATTGGATGTATTTAATGAAATTTCTTTATTATTAGTAATAAAATTGGTTTTACGGGTTTATTTACAGTTTATTTTTTTTATATTTAATATAATTTTTTTTAATTTTATTTTTATCTGTGAAAAGAGACATCCGTAATATCCCAGTTTAAAACAATGACATGAAGTTAATGAGTGGTATGAAACGTGGTGCTCATAAAATGTTTTTAAAAAACATTAAATAAATAACAAAATCATGAAAAAATAATAATATTCAGGAGTGTTCAAAACTTTAGGACAAGGAACATGAAATTTCGACAGGGTGTACATCTCCAGACGTAGACACGCGCACTTGAAAATCACCCCATAAGAAAATGTACGTGGCAAAACTGGCCTTTTAAATCAAATAGTCACAATATGCTATCAGTGATGGATATTGTGGTTGTTCATCTTTTTGAAAAAATGGCGGGATAGTACAAAAAGGCGTGGCCAAAACTAAATGCTTTAAAGGCGTCCTAAGAATAGTTATAAAAATCAAAACAAAGGATTATATAAGCTGTGTTCCCGTGCCAGCTGAACCAGATCGTTTCAAGGTAACGCCATCGCTACTATTTTAACAAATTTGGTAGCACTGTTTTCTTCTGCCCTTTCTTTATGAAAACAAATTCTTCTTTTTTTTAAGCGTTATCCACAATAGCATGACATCACAACAAGGAGTTTACTTTTGAAACGTACAGAAATTGAACCAAAAACGAACGTGATTCTAATTGTTTGTTTATGTTTTCTTTAGAAAATAGAGCTGTTATTCTAGATCGCATGCCACGGGAACACATCTATTTATAATTATAATCGCCACGTAGAAGATATGGCACAAAGGACGTGGCACTATCCATATAACCAAACTTTTTTTTATATATCTACAAAAACATAGCATGAACGAAGCTGTGCACGGGCCCCGCTAGTATAGTATATAATTATATTGAATGATTAAAGCAATGAGACTATGTTAACAAATAAATTGTAAAATACCATAAACTTGTAAATACACTGAAAAACTATACTACATTAAAAGAAAAATACCGGATAAAAAAAAAATCATATGTATTTAAGGTACGTCCAAAAGCAAGTCTATTTATTTTACTACATTGAAGTAATTGCTTTCGTAATCAAAATAACTATATCGTTTTACTACATTTCTCTATATTATAAAAATTTATATTGAAAATAAGTACAGTTTGTATTTATTTATACGTCCTGAAATGTGTAGATAAATTAATACATCCTCTTTAATTTCTAATACAACATTCTTTAAAAAAGAAAAATTAGTACTGCATATGCATTTAAATGTACTTCATTCTGCATTCATGCATTTATTTTTTCTACATTTTGTTTAATACCAGCAGCAAACAAAAAACAGAAACACAATATAGCAAACAAATATGTTTATTACGAAATGTATTTTGTTTATACCTGTATTTCGCAGTACGAAATGTTTTATTTTGAGTGTACACACAGAGAAAAAAACTGTTAAAAATCTACTGTTCTTAAGTGTAATTTCATGTTTGCTCTAAGTGACAGTTAAAACAGTCTTTTCTAGCTAAAAACTGTTGAATAAATGATATTTCAAAAAATTTAACGAATAAATATCAATAATCATAGTACATTTGCTTCGTTTTTCAAAAAAAAATTGTGTGTGAAAATAAATGTTTGAATATTGTGGCAATATAATATATTATAATTGGATACACATTGCGCACATTGATATATCTGGTGAACAAGGATTTTGCATACGTGGTTTGAAGTGTCATGATGTAAGATATTTGTTGTTTCGGAGCGTCTGGGTTCAATATTCATATCAACGGCAATGTCTTTGGGTCAGCTCTATATGTGATTGAAAACTACAAATGCAAACAAGATCTCCAATTATGTCTGCAAATTATAGTTAATAAATATGCAATATATTCATATATGCAGTAATTGTGTGTTTTAATTTTAATGATTTCATGCAACACAAGATATTGTGGTAGAAACGACAGTTGTAATATTTCTTATAGACCTAAAAAAAGCCAACTGTTGGAACAACAATAGCCAACTTTCGATAAATTTTTACTATTGCGTTGAATGACACTTTTTATTGTCGATCCTACAGTTTTTCAACCGTAACTTACTGCGGGCTCCATTTCAGCACTGAAAATTGATGAAAAGCAGCCCCAAACGACAGTTTTTTTTTCTGTGTGTAGTTTTCTTTGTGTCAAAGATGCAAAAGTATCAAATATGTGCATAATATTTCATATTTAAGGAATGAATCGTCATTTTCATTTTATTTTTTATTTTTATTTTATTTTAAACACAGCATTCGTGTATCGAACATACAAACAAAATAAATAGATTACGAATAAAAATAACAATCTTTCATTTTATGTACGAATGACTTTCATGGATAAAATCTACGAATAGTTTCGTAAAATACACAAATAATATTCGCAATTTATTTCAAATATAAATTGTATCCTAAATTTACTAAAGTTCTGTATATTACGATATATTTCGTAGATAAATTTTTCGAATTTTTTCGTAAAATACATAATTTAAGCAGATTTCATTTTGAGAGTACTATATCTATAGATATTCTACTAGAGTAAGTGTTTAATAATTTAGTAGGTAACATTGGAATAAACGTTTATCACATATCACATTGGAATACCCTACCTTGTGGTATCTTGTTTGACTTGGGTCCATATTTCCGCTCTCGAGAACTTCTATTTCATCGGACTTTTGTTGATTTGCGCCCACAGCACTTTTAAACGATATTTGTTTTTGCAGCAATGCGCTGTGACTCCCTCCGGTCGGATTTGCAGTTGTAATAATTCCACCTCCTCCACTGCGACCATTGATTGAACCGCTAGTCGCGGCCGCTGACGTTGTGGCGGCATTGCCACTGCCTCCACCAAAATTATAACGAGTTGGAGAATCCAGAGTGATTCTATTTCGACTAATTGTTTACTATATGTAAATAGATTTGTATATGTGAATGTTCCAATTTTAGATTATGCAATGAATTTGATTACGACTTTCAACATAAGCATTTACAATCAAAACACACTTTTGCTTTCCATTAGTAACATTTTCAACAAAAACACAGAGATTCGCAGACATTGATATCCATCGATTGAAAATTAGTCCAACTCAATTCTGTATTTGACGTCTAGTTTATGTAACATATGCAGAAAGGTGTTTTAACCTTTAATTGTTCCACAATGTGTACATCCATTAATGAGTACAGTTGTGCAATATTCTGATAACATTAAGGTCGAGCTCGCTTACTCTTCCATGTAAACAAACATTTCCCCGTGTTTTTCATAACAATTGAAAGTTAAAAAACTTATGTTGGCTAAAACGTTGCGATTAGGACACTGAACCCGATTGTATCTTACATTGAACTGACGTTCTATCATTTTTGACATGTTTCTAAAATTGCGTCAGAATGGAACGAAACTGGAAGAAATGCATTTTCAACCACCAGGAATTTATTGGAATTAGCTGGAGCACTTTAACGGCTGGGTACACGCAATATTGAAAGCATTGTTTGTAAAGAAGCTTTTTTAGTTATACGCATGTCATAAATTTGGTCAACAATTTGATTAACAAAGATGAAGTCATCTTTGAAAGCTTTTTCAAAACTTTTAATGATATTTTTAGCGTACTGAAAATATCGAAATTTTAAACATATTTGAAATCGATGACTACTGAAAATGTATAAAAACCATAATGTTAAAAAAAATGAACATTTTATTGTAGAACAATTAATGATGCTATTTGAACAATAATGATACCAATGGATTGCCTACATAAAGATCGTACAAAATGGGAAATCGATGATATTTTAAAAGTTGGTGCTGGAGTGGTTACAACTCTTAAGGTAGTCGAGAAAGGAGTAAAGCTCATGTCATATTTTAATCACACCAAAAAAAAAATCCCTCAAATCCCATTAAAATTGGTTAATAGGACAATTATTGATTTAATAGTATACACAAAATAAATCTTTTCAATAAACTCAATGGCAATGTCATGATATTTTCTAGTAATTAATGGTATTTTCCGATTAAAAAAATAATTTATCCTATTGACTATTTTTAATAGTAAAAAACTATTATTTATGTAGTATTTTTTTCTGGGTGCACGTGCTGTCGAAAAACGAGAAAGAAAAACAGATGATACTGCAGGTCGTGTCTGTTTGGTTTTCACTATGTCATTTTGTGTAATTTTCATGTTGGAAAATTTCTCAAATTTGTTGTTTTTCGATATGGCAAAGTTCTAAAAAATGCCAATATGTTGACATTTTTTTATCGACTGACATGGTTAATGAACATTTTTATTTTGGTAAGTTTATGCGTCGCAATCATAATGTAAAGAAAACAAATATAACACAAAATGACATACACGCAGAGAAAAAACATGGTTGTGGTGATCATATTTAAAGGGAATCATACTATGATTGGGGATTATGGTTGTGGGCAGAGCTTTAAAACTCGAGAAAAATTCGGTTAGAAAGAAAAATAGTAGAATTTGACTAATATCACTGAAATACTACTAAAATTCAAGAATTTCTCATCTGAATATTAAGAAAGCAAATTACTTAGTTGTCTAAAAAGTAAACAAACTTTATTCTACTGGATTTTCATAAGTTAATTTATTGATTATTGAAAACCAAAAAGAACACGTAAAATTGTTGCTGTACGGTTTCAGAATAATATACATAAATTAAATAATAATAATACAAAAATAATAAACAATTCAATTAAATTAAGTATTCAAAGAAGTCATTTAATATACAAAATTACATGTAGGTAATAAAAAAAAATTATAAATAACATTTTTTATTTACATTATATATATATATATATATATATATATATATATATATATATATATTTTTTTTTTTTTTTTTTTAATTTAAGACATAATTTTACGTTGCAAACACAGACAAGCTGTACTGTGCGCGAAGCTGTGCGTTAGGCCGGGCCGACAAAAATGAAAGCTTACCTAGTAAAAATGCCAAAAATATTTGTTTTTTTTTTTTTTTGACCCCGCCAAATCCGCCAAAATTGTTTTTTAGTCATAGCTTCTTTATTTGATGTCCGATCATCAACGTTTATAAACCGTTAAAAATGTCTCAGCGGTTAACTTATTTGTTGCGGTTAACACATTTGTGTTGTTAGTTTTTTCAGACGTCTACTCCTCTAAATTAAATTTTTTTGTCATATATTTTTACACATTGTTTCCAAAGTTTATAGTTTTTTCATAATAAATCACAGAAAAATTCCGGACGGGACAAAAATCATTCTTTTTCTGAAAATACTTTATGCGTCCTTTTTTTCTTTTTTTGATAATCTAGATAGATGCAAAAAAAAAATGGCTCTCCCAAACATAATTTTGCAGGAATTAACATGTATGTTTGCGATTGTATGTAAACATAATATATTATTGCCTGATAAATCATTTGTGAACAGGGTTGTATTGAAACTTGAACAGTGTTGCAATGAGCACTGATTTACATTATGATATCACGAAAACATAATAATTACTACATCCAATCAAAATAAATATTTGAACCGAAACATAAATATGTTCAAAATAAAACATGATTTGCAACGAACTGAGTATAAAGATGTTTCTAGAAAAACATATCAATTGTTTCAGTTCAAAAAGTAGTATGTTTGCATAAAAACATATCTATTTTTGGAAAGAAATCCTGAAAATAAAATTAAATAAAATATTTTTTTTATTCATTTTTATTAAAAGTCTTTAAACATGTGGGAAATAATAATATTTGAACTCATATAGATTCATATAAATGCATAAATAAATAATTGGTTTAAGTGCAAGTGACAACATCAATAAATTCACAATTGCTCCAGCACACAGTGTGCCCAAACGCACTTAAATCGGGTGAAATTCAGTATTTTCGGAACCACTCAACCGATTTTAAAAAGTGTTGTACAGAGAGAACTTGAGAGAACTCTTTTTTTAAAAATGGAGTTTGTACCTTTCATAGTTATTGAGATAAAAATCATTTTTTCATGAAAAATGTTTCAAAAATTGTAAAAATTCCAAAAGTACCCGATTTTTAAAATTTGTTCGTTTATGAAAAGTTTACATTTAGGTCTAAAGAAAATGTGCTTACTTGAGAAAATATCTTGTTTAGTTTTAAAGATATAGACTTAAACATGAATTTTTGTTTTCATTTTTAAAGACTTTACTTTACATTTTATACGTAGATTGTACATTTTATCATGTAATCATATTATTTGTATGAGACTTTTATAAACAATTAACACATAAATCATAAACTGAAAACCGTTATTAAATATCTCAAGTAATTATGTTCAATCAAATTCAGTTAGTTTTACTCAATTTCCCATACAAAATACTAAACTGGATTCTGGTGTGGCAATTTTGTATTTCGGTTTTATTAAAAGTCATTTTAAAAAATTAGTATTTTCGGAAATAATGTTGTCCTGCACGGCGGCCAAAAAATAAGTAAGGTTAAAAAGTGTTTAGAACTAATTTATCTCTAAAATTACATACCTAACCTTTACGTTGGGCTTTGAAAACAGGTGTGCAAAATAAAAAAAAATGCAAAATTTTAATAAAACCTGATGTTATATATGTTTAATATGTCATATTGCACACATATATAAAGTTAATATATAAGTGTTTAGTATCATTGAAAAAGAGGAAAAGGTATAAAATAATAATATGCCAAAAAAACTTTAAATTTGATTAAATATATCTAAAAAAGTATTATCCTTATTATCATGAAACTTTTGCCAAATATATACTAATTATATGTACTTATAAATAAAACATTTTTAAGAATATAAATATATTTTATAAACATATACTTCGACGGGCAAATAATAAATAAGGGTAAAAAATACGAAGAAATAATTCATCCTTAAAATTGATTACTTAAATTTAAACTTTAGACTTTGAAAACTTTTCTGCAGGGTGTCAAATTAAAAAAAAAAAAAAAAAACTTTAACTTTGACCAGTGTTGTCAGATTCGTTAAATATATTTTGAATTATTTTTATCGTTTATAAGATTTTTAGTAATGCTATCTATCAAAAACAAATAATAAAAATACATGTTACTGAAGAAAAAAAAATATTACGGAGATTGGCGTATAAGTCCAATTTTCCAAAAAAATAAAAAAAAAATTGGAAACAAAAAAATGTAGATTTACTAAACCACTTGAGATATTTAAAAACGGTTTTCAGTTTATGATCTCTGTGTAAAATGTAAAGTAAAGTTTTCAAAAATGAAAATAAAAATTCATGTTTAAGTCTATATCTTTAAATGGGATAACTTTTGGATTTTTTACAATATTTGAAAAAAATTTCATGAAAAAAATCTTAACTTTACTGATTTTTATCTCAATAACTATGAAATGTACAAATTCCAATTATGAAACTTCAGTTCTCTCTGTACAACACTTTTTAAATTTAAAAATCGGTTGAGTGGTTCCGAAAATACTGAATTTCACCCGATTTAAGAGCGATTGGGCACACTGTGCAGCAGTCGTTAAACCAGACGATCCAGGCTCGCTTTGTGTTTGGAACAGTTACATACAACACATAGCGTAGGTAAGGAATTCGCGTATGTTTCGAATTCTGTTTGAAAATAGAAGCACTGATTTTTTTGTTGTGGTTTTTTTTATTTTGAAAAATCCGTGTCGGCTTTTTACAATATTTTTAGAAAAACATTCAGGAACAATTAAATTATATACTGCACTATTAAATTATATACTATTAAATTATAAAATCCATATATATAAAACTCTTGGTCCGTCTGTCTGTCTGTCTGTCTGTCTGTCTGTCTGTTTGTTCCAGCATCACGTCTAAACCGCTGAACCGATTTATATATGGGCGCGATTGGACAAAGGGACGTGGAACTCCCACACAAACTTAACAATCCAAACGACATAACTCAACACATACACAAGCTAAAAAGATGAAACAAAAAACTCAAATACAAAAAAAAAATATACATAGCAACCACACCACACTAAAACTAACCACATTAAAATTCACCACACTAAAAATTCTACTGGGAAAAACTCTACGGGAAAGAATTCTACCGGGAAAGCGTTTTACGGAGAAGATATAAATAATAAAAATATTCTTTATATTAATAAAATCACTCCATATCCTTGCATTTACAAAATTTTGGCACGAGTCGTGCACGGGCCAGCTAGTCGTATATAATTTAATAGTGCAGTATATAATTTAATTGTTCCTGAATGTTTTTATAAAAATATATTGAAAAGCCGATACGGATTTATATCGTATACAAAAAGAATGTTGCAGAATACTTTTATTTACATCTAATTTCATTTTTTTGTTTGTTTTCAAACATCAGTATGTTTAAAATGACGCAATGCATACTTCAAACGACGACAAAATGGACTTAGATAGGAAATGCTGCGCAGCGTTGCCAACTTCATATGCCGAATGAAGACGAGCGTTGCGAACATACATTATAATTAAATTTGAATATCATTATACCCTACACCTATGAGGTACAGGGTATATTAACTTTGTGTATATATTGTAACGCCCCTTAGGAGGCGTGTCCGGTATGGAAAAGTATATATATTCTTGATCAGCATCACTACCCGAGTCCGTTTAGCCATGTCCGTCTGTCTGTCTGTCCGTCTGTCCGTCTTGCTGTCTTGCTGTCCGAATACAGAAAAACTTGAGAAATACTGATCAGAATGCGATGAAATTTCGTCTCAATATATAGCCAAAAGTAGGAACTGAGTTTGAAAATGAGCCAAATCGGTCAACGGACACGCCCACCTCCCATACAAGTCACTTTTATATAACTCTTTAGGAACTAATAACTCGAAAAGTATTCAAGATATAGTTATAAAATTTAAAACGTGTTGTTATAATTCATACAAAAATATGTGGTCCAAAAATGGGCGTGATCCGTCCACTTTTTTTTTCATTATTTCCCGGGTTTTCATAGTGGAAATTTGAACCGTAAATTATTAAAATCAAATCTATGAAATATTATCCTAGGCGTGGTCCGCCCATTTACATTTTTCTAATTTTTTGTATTAGTTTTTTATACTTTTATATCAATTTTTTAAATTATGGGAATATAAGATGTATTTCTAATATGTGAATAATATTCTGAGATTGGAGAGGTTCAGTATAATTAAAAACTTTAAAATTAAGATATACAATTAAATATCCCACCAATGGTGTAGGGTATTCTATTCTATAAAAGTCCACCCATGTGACCTAACTTTCCCAACTCGTTTTCTTTTTGTTTTGAAACATAGTTATAACCAAGTAAACCGCCAAGAAATAGTATATTAAAATGCAATAGAAAATTTAATGTTTGTATTGTTACATATTTATGGTAAGTTTGACAGATTGTGCTGGGGAATATATAAAATATGTACACATAGTTATTACAATCTGAAAAATAATTTAAATACACTTCATTCGTAATACATGTATGGTAATTTCGTATTATTATGTTTATTACATTCAAACATATGCAAACAAATCTTTTCTATCCGTGTAGCTGAGATGTTTTACTTTATTATTTCTTTATTAAGTCTTGGATATACAATTCCTTACAGACTAGATACATTTATAGCTTAAAATTAACATTAATCATATAAATTGAGTAGCCGTGAGGGTAGCCGCGGTAGCTCAGTGGTTAGTGCGTTGGACTGCGAGCTGAAAGGTCCGCGGTTCAAGCCTGGACTGGGGCTAACAACATCTTTTCATAGAAACATTTTTCTATACCGCGCTACCTCTCGTCAGTAAATGGCAAACCTACGAGAGTAAAACCATTGCCTATGAAAAAGCTCTCACCCGCCGTCCGGATTCGGCAATAAACTGTAGGTCCCACCACTTTGAGTACAAATATAACACGCACAACTCAAAATGGTGAGAGAGCTCGGCCGAAGTTCTACACAGGACTGTAGCGCCAAACTATTATTATTATTATATAAATTGAGTAGCTCATTTTTAATTTTTTTTTTTTTTAGAAAACGAAAAATCTAGAAAATGATGAATATTTAAGCGTTTAAATTCAATTAATGTCCTAGTAATAGGTTAATTAAAAGCATAATTTGTACGGTGTGTTGTGATTTTAAATAATGGCAATTGACAGAGTTGCCTACAAGAAACGTTAAAATTTATCAACATTAATAAATCAGAACAATCAATATTACCACAAACAATATCATAAACAAAAAGCAAAGACTGGATCATTCCACGACCTTCAAGTGAATGTACATGGCTAGAAAAGATTTCTTTGAACATGTTTGAATGTAATTATAACGTAATTCGAAATCACCATATAAATATTAGCAGTTAAACCTAATTACACTATAATTGAATTGTATATGAAATATTATTATACGATAATTAAACATAAGTTGCTTTATTCGCGGATTTCCATGAATTTACTATATTAATGTTTCTGTAGGAATATATATATTTATCATCAGATATTAATATATGTATGTTTGATATTTTCGCTATTTAACACACCCAACGTCAATAAAAGGTTCTTTGAAATATATGTATTTGGTTATTCGTGATTGTTACTGGGTGACAACGAATTCAAAACTAATAGCATCATTAGTTTGATTATATGTACACTCAAAAAAAATATCGTTCCGTGTAAACACTTTCTCAAACAAACACTAAAGTGTTTGCAAGCTCATTTGTAGGAAATAATGTTTCTCACAAATGATCAGTAGTGTTTCCCACAAATAATTGTAGTGTTTCCCACAAACACGAAAAATGTTACATACAAATACGAAAAGTGTTTCCCAAAAATATTTGAAGTGTTTCCCACAAACACGAAAAGTGTTTCCCACAAATATTTTAAAATTTGGTAGTGTTTGCCAAAAAGACGAAGTGTTTCCGGCAAATATTTGTAGTGTTCGCCAAATACAGTCAAAGCAAAACGTTTTCTTTTTATTGCGGCAGCCACTCATTTACGTGACATGTCGAATAATTCAGAATTCCAGGGTAGATTATTCGACAAGTCGCGTAAACGAATGTCTGGCGAAAATAATCCTTTTATTTCGACTGATATTGATGGACACTAAGGAAACACTTCAACACATCGATGCATTATGCCTGGGGCCAGGTGTCTCATACATTGGACGCGTCCTAAAAAGTCATCTAAACTGACTGAGTTTTTGCCAGATGATTTGCACAGAATTGCGGCAGTGTTTCTGCAGTCATCTGTTTTGGGCGATTTGAAGACCGATTATGATGAATTAATGGCAGTGGTTATAGATGATAATAATTAGCTTCAGATTTCGCACAATAAGGAAAGTTTGCTTCTTATTCGACAAAAGAAGCTTATCCACGTTTATTCGTGCAAGTGTTGCATGACACGGATAAGTTCAATTGTTCAAGTGATGCATCGTTTATCAGAAGCTGTACGATTTTTGGGGCAAACACTTTCAATGTAGCATTTTGTCCGAGAAGCTATTAGTATTTAGGGCAAACACTTTAAAATAGATTGCGATCTGGGAAACACTTAGTGTTTGCCACAAAGAAATATCATGTATTTATTACTTATCTTAAAAACTTTCATTCTTTATTGGTAACAAATGAGTGTTTGGGAGTAATAATTGAAGTGACTTTTATAGAGTGTCTAGGGTAAACATTTTAAATGTTTAGATATTTATATTAGAAATTAGATATTGTTTTGTTCAAACACTAGAATTGTGTAATTGTTTGCAATAAAAAATTTACGACTAACAATAAATATTTCTGCCACCCAATATGTATTTACCAGAAGTAACCGATGGTTTCCCACAAGTATTTTATAAACATTCCTTTTTTAGATTGTATGTTTGGCATTATGAAATCACAATTAAATAACAACGCTGTCTACTCTTAGCACTCAGAAACACTCACATTAATACTTTTCATAAAGTTCAAAAGTTCTTTTTGGTGGATGAATTTGTTTAAGTACCGCCAATTATTGTTAATACCAGATAGTGGCTGTGTGTGAAATATCTAATTAATCCGTAATTCACTGAACTCAAAATAGGAACAATAGATGGAAATAAAATTATTAAGTATAAATAAAAGATGTGCAATAAAGGAAAATAAAAGTTAATTATATAATATAAATAAAAAAAAATAATTAAAAAAAAGGGAAAAAATGAATATTGTGTAAAGAAGATATTAGCACTAAATTTACATTTCTTACATTAAAATTGTATGAAAACCTAAATATGTTTACATGTAAAGAAAATGTTTTCCACATTCAAACATATATATGTTTGCAAGAACGCCGAAAATTATTCATTCTGAACATAAATTTGTTTGAACAAAAACAAAAATATGTTTTACTGTTATTATAATAATGTTTGGCAATGAAATAATACTTTTGTTTGCATAAAAGCTCCAAAGATATATGTAATGCCTGCAAAATTATTTTTGGGAGAGCCCTTTATCTTGCAGCGTGTAAGTTAATGAGCTTACATCGAGATATGTAAGGCGGCAAAGGATGCAAAAAAACAAATTCCAGCTAGAGCAAACTTTATTAACTTTCTCTGTATACGTTCAATACGGTTAACATGAGTTGCATAAAAAGGGTTCAAAATAAAAGAACCATACTCCAGCTTTGATAACTAAATGCAGAAAACAAAATTTTTAGTGTGTACGGATCTTTAAATTGATTACAGTTAGGCCGAATAAATGCTAGCATGGCATAGGCTTTTGGAATAATGTAATTCAAATGTCCAATAAATGTAAATTTTGAATCAAAGAGAATACCCAGATCTAAAATTTCTTTAACGGATATTTTCAATCTTATATGATGAAAAAATCGTATTATAAGATTTCAAAAATGTAATATGAAAATATTTATTAATAGGTATTTAATAGTAAATGAGAAATATTTTCAAATCATCAGCATACAAAAGAAATTTAGATTTTATGAAGCAATTGCTTATGTCACACGGTGAACAAAAATGCACTTTTTTTGAACAAAATTATATAACTTCAAAACAAATCGGTAGATTTCGTTGATTTTTTTTACTTAATAAAAAATATCGAGGTATAGTTATGCTTTGCAGTATGTCTTCTATTGATTCACAAAAGTTATGTAAAAATATTTAACATTGATAGTTGGTCTGAAATAAGTTAGTGTTAATAAAGGATATCGTTTGCAGTCCTTAAAATAAATTTACAAAAAAAAGGAAATATGTATGAAATTAGAAAAAATAATTGTAATTTTTGCCATGTAATTTATCCTAATCCGGGAATAATATCAGGATAATATTTTTTTTTATTTTTTACCACATTGATTGTGATTAGAAAAAAGTTAGTGTGAACGAAGGATATCGTTTTCAGTCCATGGAATAAATTTACAAAAAAATTAGAATAAAACTAGTATTTTTTGTCATGTAATTTCTTCTAATCCGGGAACGATATCGCGATAATATTATTTTTTATCACATATATTGTGATTGGAAAAAAGTTAGTGCGAACGAAGGATATTGCTTGCAGTCCTTTGAACAAATTTACAAAAAAAATGAACAAATGAATGAAAAATGGTAATTTTTGCCATGTAATTTCTTCTAATCCGGGAACGATATCAGGATGATATATTTTTTTATTTTTACCCACATTGAATATGATTAGATAAAAGTTAGTGCGAACTAAGAATATCGCGTCCTTGAAATAAATTTACGAAAAAAGGCACAAATGTATGAAAAATGTTAATATTTGCAATGAAATTTCTCCTAAACCGGGAACGATATCGGGCTGATATATTTTTTTTATTTTTTATCACAATGATTGTGATTAGAAATAAGTTAGTGAGAATGAAGGATGTCGCTTGCAGTCCTTGGAATAAATTTACAAAAAAGGAACAAATGTATTTAATTAGAATAAAAATGGTAATGTTTGCCATATAATTTGTCCACTACATTGATTGTGATTAGAAAAAAGTTAGAGCGAATTAAGGATATCTCGATGTTTAATAGATATAAAATTATTAACTTCACATAATATTACTCAAATTGAAATTATTGACGTGAAATTTTATGAAATGTGGATGAATTAATAGATTTTTGGTATTTTTATATTTTTTACACACTATGGATACAAATTTGTGTGAATATAAACTTTGTATTATTCGTCAGTGTTGAGTTATGATATCAAATACTAAACACTTAAAATCAAATTAATAAATTTCTTACCAAAATGGTAGTATTTCATTACCATTTTATTTCAGAAGCTATATTTTCTTCAGAAGGTGTATTTTGTAAAAGCCTAAATACAATTTTAGGGATTTGAGAGGATATGCAATGATTTTTTAGTTATGTTCTTATATGTATTTTCATATAGTTATGTGTGGTATGCAATTTTGTTCCTATCTTTAAAGGCTCATATCTTTTAAACTATTAATGTTATAAGAAAAATGGTTACAGATTATTCTAAGTGAGTCTTTAATTTATATTATAGTTAAAAAAACATTGAAAATTAAATTAATAAAATATATAGTTTTGTTCAAAAATTTCATCATTTTGTTCACCGTGTGTCATTTATAAACAGATTAAAAAGCAATAGTCATAAGACACTACCTTGAGGAATACCGGCTGATGCTATATATTGTAAAGAGCTTGTATTTTATACTACAAAGTTTTTTCTAATATGTTAATATGATTTAAACCAAGTTTTGCAATTAGAGCATTATGGGAATCTTTATCAAATGCCTTTTTTAAGTCTGTATATATTGCATCCACCTGAAATCCTTTCTCAATATTATTTAAACAATATTGATTAAAAACAGCAAGATTGGAGACAGTAGAACGACCAACAATGAAACCATGTTGATGTGGACAAATAAATCTTTTTATGGCAAAGAATATTTTGTCTACAGTTAACAGTTTTTGATTAGATATGAACAAACCCCATCAATACCTTGTTTCTGTGAATTATTTAACTTGGAAATACCATCCATAACATCAGCAATATTTAGATTTAAATTTCCAAAATTAACAATAGATTCAATTAGATTAAAAACGAGTGGATCATTCCAAAATTTGATTTAAACTATTCTGCAAAGAGGTTTACAGAATCTAATAAGGAATTAGAATTCTGGTCATGTAATAACATAGATGATGGAATAAACAAATTTGATTTTTTATATTTTATGAATTTCTAAAATGATTTTGGATTTGCATGTATATAACATTTAAAATTTAGAATATATTGATTATATAAGAATTTATAAGGAAAATTAAATTCACGAGAATAGTGCTGATATTTTTGCTTATGTTCATCCCTGTTTGTGGTAATAAACTGTTTAAGAATTTTATTTCTTAAATTCTTTAATTTTTTAAGGCTCTTTGTATACCAAGGTAATTTGTATACATTATCTGATTTTAAAGGTATAATGTTTTTTAAAAAATGTCTATCATTTAGTTTTTAAATATGTTATAACAAAAATCTACATTATTTCTATTGAACAATTCTAACCAATTCAAATTTTTAATTAAATTATTTATATGATGAAAATTACATAAATTGAAATTAAAATTACTTATATTACATTTAGTATTGATTTTTATATATTCATAATATTGAATTTTTAAGACAAGCATATCCGATTTTGCGATAGGAAAAACGCATTCAATTAAATTCACTCAAAAAAATAAGATCTAAAATTCTATTTAGCTTGTTTACAAAATTGTTAATTTGAGTTAAGCCAATACTAATTTAACATTAATTGCATGGGCATTACCCGGTGTTAAAATATTATTGACAATAAATGACCAAGAAATTTTGCATACATTAAAATCTACCAGAATAACAAGATTGTCATTATTACAGTTTAAATGCATTACAGGATAAATGCTTTATATTATCTATACGTGCATTATACAATTCATCTCCACTATTGGGCGGAATGTATGAAACACACTAATGTAAAAGTCCATCAGCACAAGCAATGGAAACACAAAGCTGATATAAAAGAAAATCCATGTTGCGAAGATTTTGAGTAGACGCATGTAATGTACGTTTTACTGCAATAAGTACACCACCTCCTCGGCTACAACTCGTTTTAATGTAATATCGATCCTTACGATAAACAAATCATCAAAATAATTATTATTCAGCCATGTCTCAACTAAAATGACAACATCATAATCCGACTGCGACGCAAAAGCATAAACAGCATTATGTTTGGTTCTAATATCTTCTAATAATTTTTGTACATGTTCACTAGACTGACAAGAACTTTGTATGAAAAAAAAACATCGAGTTTGATTTTGAAGGTCACCCCCTAGAAATGCTCCATTGAATGAGAAAATCGATGTGAAGAATTTTCAGCGAAATCCGAATATGGGAAATGGACCTGTCGGGACTTCAAAGTAGGCGTTTTTGTAACTAAATCAACAATTTCAAAATTCAATTGAAATGATGTCTTTTAACCGCAATAAACTAAAAATGTGGGTATGACATCTGTTGGAAAATTATATTAGCTTTTCAAGGAACTATAAATAAATAAAATCGGATACAAAATACGGAAGTAGTGAATATTTAAACAGACATCCTTCGTTTTATATTTTCAAAAGTCACGCCTAGCATGAAACACTTAAAACTCAAGAGTTCGATTCCCATATAAAATTGAAAATCATGAAGTTTTTCTTAAGTTAAGTTCTATCTGCATTTTTTCATTTAACTTATAAAAAAAAAATTAATATATGAACATTTTAACAGTGTACTTCAATTAGCTGATATTGCCTTTTGTGTTTTTGTTTTTTTTCACAAATCCGCTGATTCGTTAGAAAGTGCAACAAAAATGCGAATAATGCATCATCCAAGCTTTTGATAGAATTTTTGGCGGGAAATTATTTGTACCACAAAGAAAACTCGTTGTTGTTGCCAACTAGATAGCTGTACTAATACATACATACATGTAGTGTGGTGCCATGCGACTGTCTGTTGTCATGCGTTTGTCCGTTGTCATGCGTCTGTCGGTTGTCATGCGTCTGTTTGTTGCCATGCGATGATACAGGATTAGGAAATACAATTTGGACCTGTTTTCGTAATCCCGGGATTAGTTCAAAATACAAGTAATTTTGAAAAATATTTGTTTTACTCCATATTCAAACCATAATTTAATTTTTATACCCTACACCTATGAGGTACAGGGTATATTAACTTTGTGCATATATTGTATATATATTCTTGATCAGCATCACTACCCGAGTGTGTTTAGCCATGTCCGTCTGTCTGTCTGTCTATCCGAAAACATAGTAACTTGTGGAACACTTCTCAGAATGCAATGAAATTTCGTTTCAATATGTTTACGCCAAAAGTAGGAACTGACTTTGGAAATGAGCCAAATCGGTCAACGGACACGCTCACCTTCCATACAAGTCACTTTTATTTAAGTATTTAGGAACTTATAACTCGAAAAGTATTCAAGATATAGTTATAAAATTTAAAACATATTGTTAGAATTCTCCTAAAAATATGTGGTTCAAAAATGGGCGTGATCCGCCCACATTTTTTTAAAAATTATTTTCCGGGTTTTCATAGTGGAAATTTTAGCCGTGAATTATTAAAATCAAATCTATGAAATATTAGCTTAACAAAAACTTAAATATAGGTGTGGTCTGCCCACTTTTATTTTTATAATTCTATTTATTAGTTTTTTTTATACTTTTATATAAATTTTTTAAATTAAGGGGATATAAGACGTAAATTTCTTATATGTGAATAATATACCATTGTGGGGGGGTTGCGTTCAGCGTAATTAATAACTTAAATTAGGATATACAATTAAATATCCCACATTAATATCCCCACCAAAGGTGTAGAGTATTCCATAGTAGGGCCCGACAGACTATAAAAGTCCGTCTCATGTGACCGAACTTACCCATGTGACCTAACTTTCCCAACTCGTTTTAGTTATTTTTAAAGCATTTAAGATATAATAGCTGTGCTCTCGTGACAGTTAAACTGGAATACCAACGGTTCTATTTTGAGAAAACTCGATTGAACTGGATAGAACCAGCTTTTGATCTGGTTCTAATTGATTCTTGGTGTTTTGTATAGAAAATAAAGCTTTGGCCCTAGATCTTTTTTTTAAAATTTAAAAATTAAAATTTTGCAAGATTCTTGCAAGCAAGAGCAAGAAAGGTATTGCAAGAACAAGAACAAGATCATATGTACCTATGCAAGAACAAGAGCAAGACTTAGCGTGCAAGAACAAGAGCAAGATTACCATTTATTGTCTTGTTCTTGCAAATGATCATCACTACTCTCGTTATATTAACATGTTCCCATTGTTTTCCCCAATATAGAAATATTAAATGAAACATAATTTGGTAATTTATTAATTATTTTTTATTATATCCTATACAACAATTAAAAAAAAAATTACTTGTTTTGATATTACTTGATTTACATGGTCAGTGAATCAAAAATGAAATATAAACATAAACTCCTTCATTTCTGGTTTAGACGCTATGATGTCCGAAAGCATTCAAAGAATATCCAATGTATTTCCTCATTTTATAGCGGGGTGGTTCGTTGTGCGTTTCTGACTTCTAATGGGCGAATGTGGGGAGAATATTGTAAGTTTGTATCTTAAAATATTATCATTTTTGATGGATTTCTCTTATTAAATCGCGTTGAGGAGTTGTAACAGTAGAAGAAGTCAGAAATCTATCATAATATCTTTGGAGAAAATATTCGTCTCTCAAAACCAGGGCCGGATCTTTAGGGGGCGAGGGGGGTGTGACACCCCCGCCCCCTCTCTAGCTCAGGCAGTAGGACTTATTCGGAAAAACATGAGTCGGAAATATTGTAAAAATTCGAAAAGTTGTATATATTCGGCATTATCACAATTTTTTAAGTAGCAATAAATCATATTATGATAAAAATCGTAATATTTTAAATATTTAACACGAATAGTTTACCGAAATAATGTATTAAATCCGACTCGGATAAATTCAAAAATATTTAAAATCAGTCGGAAATTTTCGAAAAATAAAAACATAGTAATTGTCATGTATTTTTATGTAGTATAAAATCGCCAATATATAAAGTCCGTGTCGGATATATTGGGAAAATATCACAAATTTTTATATAGAAAATTAAACCAGTTGGGAAGGTTAGATCACATGGGAAATTTTAAAGTAGGTGTAATTATGATAGTTAGGATTATCAAAATTATAGTCGGTCTAAGCCGACTATAAATACCCTACACATATGTGTGGTTACCATTCAAAGTGATATATAGATCACCAGGGTATACGAATCCTGAAAATAACTACAAACATTCAATCGCTGAAGAATTTCCATTCATTTGATACCCATATTTACAAATGGGTAGGTGTACCGAATTTCGATTTTTTTTTTTGTGAACCACAAGTCTTTTCGCCGGAAAACATTATTATCATGTATTTGAGCATAACATCAATATATATTTGACCAAAAAAGTTTACCTAAGCACGTATACGTAAGAATTGATCATTTTATGTACATTTTATATGAGCTATTTGAACATAAGTGGTCGGATCATAGGTCACAATGGAATTTTTTCGCACATACAGCGTAGGTATATTAGTAATCTAAGTTATAAGTTTCATTTATCTAGCTCTTCAATTTTAAAAGTAGTAGGGATTTCAACAGACAGACAGACGGACAGACAGACGGACAGACGGACATCGCTAAATCGACTCAGGAGGTCATGCTGATCAAGAATATATATACTTTTCCATACCGGAGATGCTTCCTTCTGGGTGTTACAAACGGCGTACCAAACTGAATATACCCTTTCACTCTTAGTGTAGGGTATAAAAATCCGATTCGGACAAATTGAAAAATAATTGGATGCATTCTTAGATAGTCATACAATTACAAAATAAATATGAACCGATTCGAACATATTGGAACAATATAACTAATTTATTATTTTTATTTTTAAAAATATCCAAATGAAAATATTTGGTAGCAGTCGGAAAATTTATAAAAGCAGTTTTGAAAACTGAAATTTATTCTTATATAGTATAAAATTGTCAAATAAATATAATCAAGTAGAAAATATTATAAAATGGTAGAAATATTAGGTATAAAAAGGAAATTTACCTTGAAATAGCATTATGGGAAATGTTCCCTAAGAAAATGTTCCAAAAACTACATTACCGGCAAAATTTTGTTTAATGAGCAATTTAGTTGAACTCACACACACACACCCTTATTTTCTTAAAAATTAGATTTTTACATATGTTCCCTAGTAGAAATTTTACCAAAGTGATCATGTCATTATTTGAGATGATCGGGATATGACGAGGACCATAATGTCCTTGTAACGCAGTGTCCTGATCATGTATTGACTGCAGGCCATAATCATGTACTGATCGGGCAATTCCCCATTTTATTATTTACCCAACAATTGCCATGTCAGAGCCCGAGCATAATAGGGTTTTTTCTCATTAAATCTCGATCATTGCATGATGCTAATTTCGTTATAAGGAACAAATAATGTAGCTATGATCGGGAACTTTGACTATTTAGATATTGTAAACCCTGGTATGGTAAGCATGATAAGGGCATGCAAAGTCAATGATCATATTTTCTAAACAGGATCATTGCCCAATGGCGCATCGGGCAAATTTCTACTGGGGTTATTAAAAGTTTGGTAAGAGGTGTATTAAGTTAGGTATTATTTCATAATTATTTTGATGTTATTTCCATTTGTTATTCATTATTTTTTAATATATTTTGTGAGGGTTTTTGTTTGGAAATTTTGAGGGTCAATTAAAAATACGAGTGGACATTTTTCAGAAAAAAAACCAAAAATATTAATGAATCAATACTGTTCAGAAAATTTACTATTAAAACAAATAATGTCCTATGATTTTTTCCAAAAATTTTGACTGCGGCGCTTCTATTAGTAATACAAAAATAATAATATAAGTAAGTTCGTCTATAAGAGACGGACTTTTTTAGTCGGTCGGGGACCACTATGGAATACCCTTTGGTGGGGATATTAATATGGGACATTTAATTGTATACCTACCTTTTAAAGTTATTTGTTCTAAAAAGCGAATATTTCTAGGAACACATATTTCTAGGTGAATTCTAACAATATATTTTAAATTTTATAAGTATATTGGTTCCTAAAGTGTTATATGTAAGTGACTTGTATGGGAAGTGGGCGTGTTCGTTAACCGATTTGGCTCATTTCCATTGACAGAAGTAACAGAAAAAAAGCAGTGTATACGGACAGCAAGACAGACGGACGGACAGACAGGCGGACAGACAGGCGGACATAGCTAAACGGACTCGGGTGGTGATGTTCATCAAGAATATATATACTCTGCACAATCTGCACTTGATTTACCCTGTACATCACAGGTGTAGGGTATAAATATACTAAAAACTAAAGAAAAACTTTAGATTACAAATAATAAAAAAATGGCGCGATTTTTTCTAAAAAAAAATTGCCTACGGCGCTTCTAACAGTGTCATATTGCAATATAAAATACTGAAAAAAATTGGTTGACTATTTATACAAAAATAGACCTTTTTTATAATAGTAACCATAAAAAATACATAAATATTTTTCAGTGTTCCGGAAATTATCTGGTCAAAAAAAAATCATCGAGAGAGGATATTTTTAAAGGTATTTTTCTAACTGTTAGTCCTACTTTTCCCAATACTTGACAATTTTTTCCACGCCCACTTTGATATAATCCAAAATCCGGTTGGATATCGTGTGATTACAATTTTAATTCATGTATACAAAGGGACAATTTATGTTTTGCAGCAAACATATATTAGACGTTACATACATGAATTTACAAGATTTTAAAATAAATCCATACCAAGTCTTGAAATTAATACAAAAAAATTTTTAGAAAATTTGGAATTATAAGTAAAATCCTGTTAAATACATTAAATTTACGATTGCAAATATATTATGTTTGCCGAAAACAAATTTACATGAATTTACAAGATTTAAAAAAAAATCCATACCATAAGTCTTGAAATTAATACAACATTTTTTTTAGAAAATTTGGAATTATCAGTAAAATCTTGTTAAATACATTAAATTTACGATTGCAAACATATTATGTTTGCCGAAAACAAATTTTATCTCTGCGTGTTTTATACGACACGTTGGGTACGGATTACTAATTACTTTAAGTCATAATTATATTTATTATACCTCGTTACGATGGACAAATTAAGAACGAAACTGTATGCGTTTTCGAATCATTTACGGTTCTCGTATATGATTGTTTTATTCATTTTTTACGAATATTTGCTATCATTTACGATTTCGTTTATGATAGTTTGGCCGGCTGGGAATGAAAAGAACTTTTGATATATTCAAAATATAAATATGACGTTTTCAAAAATGTATTGTTACAGTTTTTGTTTAATATAAATTATTTATTATTTGTTAACAACTCTTTTTTATTTGGCTGTATATTTAGGCTCTTTTCCTATGTTAAATGAATTCAATTATTATGTAATATTTTCAATACAAATTTAATAAAAAAAAAATTCTATTCGGAAATTTTATGTGTCACACCCCCCCTAAGGTTCTTCTTAGGACCGGCCCTGCTCAAAACAATAAAATTACAGGACACTTACCGTTTCTATAGTTTAGTCCTAATAATAACCAATAGTTCCCACATAATTTTGAATTAAGTCTTTTTGGAAATATATTATTTCAAGATTATAGCAAATCTTGATTACACTCAGAAAAAAGTTTCCTCATAATAAGGAAATTTTACTTGAAATAGCGTCAAGTTCAATTTTACTTATTTTTAGGAAGGTTTTTCCTTAATAGTAGTAAAATATCCTTATTATTAGGAAAATTTTACTAAAAGTAAGGAAAATTTCCTAAAAATGAGGAAGTTTTTTCCTTAACGCTATTTCAAGTAAATTTTCCTTATTATGAGGAAACTTTTTTCTGAGTGTAGAATTATAGAGCTGATTCGGAAAATGGCATCGGTATTTGATATTGGTTCTAGTTTTTGCGATATATCCCATTTTTGTTTTTATATAGATTCCCAAACATTTTAACGTAGCTCCGTAAGCAAACGTGATCACGAGCACCGTTTTTTTGCCGTCTTGTTTCCGTAGTGACGTATACGTTAGTACTCCGTTTGCCACGGAGCACACCGTTTTTATATCGTTTGTACTCCGTAAAGTGCGGACTTTATACACCGTTTTTATGCCGTTTTCTTTACGTTTTTCAATTGTTCTTGTTTGAAATTTAGTTCGTATCAAATCAAGATGTGTAGCAGAAGTGTAAGTATATTAATGCGTTCAGAACGCGGAGTAAAAGCAATTAATATAATTAACTATATACTGATACAGATGGTGACTTGGATGACTACGTCAACTCAATGAATCCTACATAAAACAGAAGCATCATCTGATTTGGAAGCGTCGCCATGGCATATTGTGGAGCGTCATGAACAATGCCAGCGAAGCTGGTCCTAAGTTCATTCAGCGCACTAAGCAATGTGCGAGAAAGAGATGGAAGATCAGTACATTGAAACACATGAGTGCGAATGAGATGTCAATAGCATGCGTCATTCACGAAACGAGTAGAAGGTTCTCGAAACAAGTCGAAGCTTGTCGAAACGTGTCGATTTTATGCATGCAGTATATAAGGGCTCTGCATCTGAGGCACAACACTTCAGTAGTGATTGGAAAGTGGTCGAGTGCATCTCATGTAAGAACAATGTCAAGTTAACATGCAGAAGTTGTTAAAATTTGGTATTAATAAAGTGTTTATTAAAGTGAATTAATAAAGTTAATTGTTATAATTTATACCAAACATAAGAGTGTTTTTATTTTGTACACAATCCAGAGATACAAACTTGTAGAACAGTTTTTCGTAGACTGAGTTTTCGTAATATTGTAACATTCTAAGCAGCTTCTGGAAGTTTTTAATACACTACATAGCAAAGTAAAAGATCTTGAGGAGCATGTAAATGACTTGGAAGTTCATGATAAAATTAATGGTATCGACCAGAAGCTGCAGAAAATGCAAAGAGATTTCGAAGTGTTGCAGATAAAGAAACCATCACAGCATGTTGTCAGTTGTACGAGGCTAAAATCGCCGATGTACGATGGAACAACAGCGTTTAACAATTTTAAGCTTCAATTTGAGACCACTGCTGTAAGTAATCGATGGAACAATGAGAACAGCGTAGCCGCACTTATCGTGGCGCTAAAAGGATGCACAGCCGAAGTATTGCAGACTGTTCCAGAAACCGATAGAAATAATTACACAGCGGTTATGGGTGCATTGCAGCGCAAATATGGTAGTGATCACATGAAGCAGATCTACAGGATGGAACTGAAAGGCCGAATGCAACGAAATGGTGAAACATTACATGAGTATGCAGCGGACCTCGAGAGGCTTGCGCATTTGTCATATGCAGTTTCGACGAGTGATTTCATATAAAAAGTGCAAGATAGATGCGTTCGTTGCGCCCAAGGTAACATTGTGCCGACCAGCGACAGAGTCACGTGTACTAGATGAGGAGGGATGAAATTTATGTCAATGAGTAAAAAACCAGTGTTAAATGAAGACATTTTGCTGCCAACACCCAATTGAAAGGTAAATGCTATAACTGTGAAAAATATGGGCATATGGCACGCGACTGTCGTGAAAAACGGAAATGTGTAATTGTGCAACCTCCTAAGGAATATAGACTAAAAAAGTGATCTGAAGATATCCAAAATAACACCAGGGGACATCGTGGAAATGCAGGTACTGTGTTGGCGCGAGTTTGTAAAATGGAATCCAGAGAGTGCCCGAGAGATGGAAAGACGAACATAATTAACGTTCGTTCGTTAAATGTCATGGTAAGAAGATGATCAATGGAGTATAGAGCAAATACGAAATCCAGACATCGCAAAAATTAGGACGTTCAAGGAACAACAAAGAAAGCCATTCAGTTTCCCAAACCGCCTGTGGGAAACTGAAAATGGCAGATCTGCACGAAATTTAATTATTGTTCCCAAGTCAAAAATAAAAGCGATAGTATTGAAATATCATTGTGGATCCAATGGATGTCACTTGAGCATTAATAAAACAATTGAAGAAGTCAGAAAACATTTCTATTGGGTCGGATATCAGCAGTCAGTCGCCAATTGGATTCAAAGATATAAGCAATGTGTATCCGCAAAAAGAAAACCCGTCAGGAGTTGCGGTAAGATGAATCAATACAACGTAGGAGCACATTGCGAACGTACTGCCATGGATGGGCAAAAGCCGATTCCAAAAAGTGTTTTGGGTAAGAAGAAAAGTGAAGACCGAGCCGAGTTGCATCAGTACTTAAGCCAGAGGATGCAAATTCCAAATAGTAAGATAAAGTCCCGATACGACTTGAGAGCAAACTCTGAGGGATTTAAGGAAGTAGATCTGGTTATGCTTTGTAGCCCGCCACGAGTGAAATTGTTAAATCCAAAACTACAAACACACGTGTAGATTTGATGCATATAAGGGAGCCGCATCTGAGACACAGAACTTCAGTAGTGATTGGAAAGTGCTCGAGTGCATCTCATGTAAGAACAATGTCAAGTTAAATAGTGGACATGCAGCAGTTGTTAGAATTTGTTATTTGAAAAGTTGTTTATTAAAGTGAATTGATAAAGGTAATTGTTATAATTTATACCAAACATAAAAGTTTTTTTTTTATTTTGTACACAATCCAGAAATACGCACTTGTAGAAAAGTTGGTACGGAATGTAAATAATGGTCCCGACTCAGGTGGCAAATTTTGGTAAAATCCTTGGGCCCACGTCGGCATATCTAGTTAATGCGGCACTGTTAAACTCATTCTAGTAAATTCAATCAATTATAATTAAACTTCATTAAGTTTCACAATTTTTTTCCACTTTTTATGTAAATTTTTTTCTTTATTTCAGTGCATTGTAACAGTTTAACTTTAAATATATTAATCAAAGATTATTATGAATAAATGTAGTCAGGCCTGACACACTCGATACTTCCGGAATCCACACAGGCCTCAATAGTTTAGGTAGACACAAGCCTGGTACAATCGTCACTTATAGACTCCACAAAGGCCTCAATATCTCAGACACCAGCCATGACTATCGCTACTCCCAGACTGTATACAGGTCTTGATATTAAATAAATAGTCAATCACGAAGTTTAGATACCACATACAGGTCTTTATACATCAGGTTAAAAATCGTAAATCAAAGACTCCACACAAACCTTGAAATAAAACCACAAGTGCTTCATATGATAAATTTGTTCAACCGTCATTAGACATCGTTTTATCCATTAAACCAATTTTATTATCAATTATAAAAAAAAAATATTAAATACAAGATGTTGTTAGCCCCTTGAACCAGGAACCTTTCGGCTCGCAGTCCAACGCACTAACTTTGAGCTACCGACGCTACCGAAGTTATGTCTAGTCAAAAATAAAAAATATAAATTTTAATGTATACTTATTTTTTGTATAAGATTATGGATTTCGTAATTAAATAAAATTATTTGTTTTATGTCAACCTATATAGATTTTGCAAATCACTCTATACGCCCTGAATTAAAGTAAAACAGATAAATGTTAAATAGATTTAATTTTATTTTGTTCCATATGAACAAAAGCAGGAAAATATTTTATTTAATTTTAAAAGTATGAACATTTGATATTCATTTGACTATATTGTGGGATACTGAATTTAAGGAAATAGATTTATGCAAAGCTGAATTCTACTGATTCTGTTGTATGAATAATTTAGGACTACAAAATTATACCGCAAGAAGAATCATAAAAATAGAGATTTAATTTTACTTAATATAATATTTATATTTTTTTGTTTTACGTAATAATTTTTGACAATATTCAAGAATAGAGTATGAGGTCATTCATCGGAAAAACATAGTAGGATCGCGGATAATTTTTTCATTAATCTTTGCACTATTAATAAAAAATATTTATTAATATTTTAGCAGACAACACATTCTTAGTTTATCGTTAAAATATCTTTGAGAAATCCATTAAATTCATAAATTAGAAAAACATATTATAGAAATATTTTTAATACTATTTAAGTATGCTTTTTTATAAGTAACGACACCTTAATTATGTAATATGAGACCATGTGTCCAACCTATAGAACCACCACGAGTGATACAAAAATTTTCAAAAAAAGAGTTAACCTAAAATAATAATAATAATTTTATCTGTTCATAACCTTCATTACATGAAATAGATTTCAAATATTAATTGACTGTTTTTGATGTTGTGTTAAAATTCAAATTTTATGACCGTAATAAAGAGTAATAAAAAGTATTTACTTCAAATTTTATTACATACGTAATAAATTTAAATAAATAATATTTACTTCAAGTCTAAATAAAAAGTATTTAATTAAAATAAAATACTACGTGTTAAAAAGTATTTAAATTTATTACTTTTTTATTTAATTTTATCATTTTTTTCCTCAGTGTAGGTGTAAATTTTATATGCGGTTGTTGATAGTAAGTGGTAGGTTCACATACATGCACCGATCATGTATTTTCATTGACAGACACCGTAGGTATATAAGTAATCTAAATTCTGAGTTTCATTGATCTAGCTCATTTAGTTCTTCTGTAATAGTGATTTCAACAGGCGGACATGCGGACATTTCGAATTGCTCTGTGAATATAAAGTTCTCAAAATGAACAGTATATTTTGGTTTTGGTTCAAATCAAAAATTAAACTTCACAAAAAATTGATGTACACAAGGAACCATATAATAAAAAATAAAAAAACTGATCGTTTCTAATAGTGTGGCCACCACTGCATGTATTTATATTAAAGACATTTTTTATGCAGTATTTTCTTCGTATAAGTTATTCCTAGTTATTTATAAGTGACTTGTTTGAGCGTGTCCGTCGACCGACTTCCCTCATTTCCGAAAACATAACAATTTTTTTGCCTAAAACTTATTGAAACATAATTTAAATTTTAATGGGATTTGAGGGAATTTTTTTCTGGTTGTACTCCATCTGGTTTCCCCTTATCCTTACCTTATTTCATTCATATTTAAATTCTTCCGATACCTATTGACAGAAAATGATTCTGTACATAAAAAACATATTTTTTGCGTGTCTCATAAAATTTAGAAACGTAATACTTTATTAAAGTTTAAATATTAGTTGGTTTATCTAATTAAGTATAATAAAATAAACAAGCACATATATATTATATATGCGTGTGTGTAATATAATTTGCTATGATTGTGTTTAAGATTTAGGAATAATATTTTCTGTATTGTGCAGTATTTAAATAGTTTTGTGAATGTCATGACTGAAATACAAATACATAAAATTCGTTTGTAATTCAAAACATTTGATTTCATTATATATAAAATACATGTTTTTTTGTTTTCATCGAATAATGTAGCATTTAAAGGAAAACTAAACCGTAAAAACAGGTAGATAACAACTAAATAATTAATAAATATGAATCTTAATTAAAGTAAAGGTCTGAATGTAATGTATAGATCAAAATTCTAACAGAAAATTCGATAAATATGTATATAAATACATTTATGTGCAAGTTTAATTGGACTTCATATATATAATAACTAAACATATATAAATAATAACACTACCTATCACGATTTTTGCCATGTACATGCAATATTCCAATTCTATATCATTCGCTGGTGCAGAGTTTGACTGCGTACTCAGTTTTTTTCTATTACGTAATATTTTTGAGAAAATGGCAAAAGTATTTTTAAGCCGTTCTCACCCACTGCATAAAACCTTTAATTATCAGTTAAAAACAATCTGTCAGATTTTCATTTATTTAGGTACTGCAATTGTCAGTTTAACTAACCGATTTCCATCGATTAACTTTAACTCATAGTTAAGAGTTTTTATGCAACCGGGCCTTAAAATAAAACAGTTGGGAAGGTTAGATCACATGGGACATTTTAAAGTAGGGACATTTAATAGTAGGTGTTATTATAATAGTTAGGATTATCAAATTATAGTCGGTCTAAGCCGACTATAAATACCCTACACATATTTGTGGTTACCATTCAAAGTTGTATATAGGTCACCAGGGTATACGAATCCTGAAAATAACTACAAACTTTCAATCGCTGAAGAATTTCCATTCATTTGATACCCTTATTTACATATGGGTAGGTGTACCGAATTTCGATTTTTTTTTTGGGAACCACAACTCGTTTCGCGGGAGAACATTATTTTCATGTATTTGAGCATGAAGTCAATATATATTTACCAAAAACAGTTTACCTGAACACGTATACAGTAAAATTCAAAAAAACGTAAAATAAAATATGATATTATAACCATAAATTTCTACATTGCTCGTTGGTAAATTCAAAAGCGCCGCAGCCAAAAAAAAATTGTTAATTTTTTTTCATTTGATTCTTAGTTTCAAAATATAATGCTATGATCAATAGATCTTCGTTAAAAGTGCTGCAAATGTGTAACAAAAATCGAGCGATTTTTTTCTGACAATGTGATTGAACACCTCCTGGGAAGCTATCAAGACACAAAACAGACAGTTTGTGATACAAACTCCGCCTTTATCTGTTTTAAATATATCGAAAAAAAAACTAAGCTTCTTTGACCTTGTCTGGAGTATTTACAATGGGGTATGTTTTAAAAAAACTAGAGCAAATTTGATAAAAAAAGACACATAACAATCATCCAAAATGGTTGCAACTTTCACTGTACCTACCCAGTTTGCACTTTATTTTGATATTGATGTGAGATACGATATGTCGGCAAAGATCTTGTACAAATATCGAACGCCAACTAATACTAAAACTTCGTTCGACAGTCGATTTAATTATTTTGAACCTGTTTCGAAGTTTGTTGAAACAATTATTTTCATAATTTCAATAACATCTGCTTTTTATTTTCATGTAAGAAATGTTCAAAAATTAATTATTTGATTTGTGAAATGCGGCAGGACGATATATTTAATTATCACCCTAAGAGAACATTGTTAAGGCTGGGTTAAAATGTGATAGAGTTTACCAATAAAAATTAATTGCTTCATTTATTACTTTTCTATTTGAAAGATCAACAATTCAATCTGTCAATTCGATTTGTTTTTATCAACAATTTAATCAATTAGTTCTAAGGTTGAGGCTAGGAATATATTAATATTAGAGAATTAACATACAATTTCGTAAAATTTGCTTATAGAAACACTTGCTTTTGTACAGTCTATACTTCATATAAATAGTTTTTCATTCTTTAATATTTCCATTTTAGTTGTTTTTGCTTCTCTATCACAACCTAAATGTGAAGTGATATCGAAAATATCGCCTATCGAAAATGCTATGACTTGCTGATTTTCGACATTTTGTCGAACTTCCAAATATGGAAAGTTATAAATTCTTGCCACTGGATTTAAATCGCATCAAATAGTCCACGTATATCGAGATTTATTTGAAAAACATTGCGATATCGATGTGAAAAAAGATTAAATATCGAATCTTATAATAAAATTTTACTGCACCAAAAAATAAAAAAAATTAGTAACGAGTTAGTTCGAGAACACTTTGATGGCTGACTGGTTACCACATAAATTTGATATTTGAATAAATTTAGAAGAGTGTCCTTCCTATGAACATGCAATTTAAATTTCAATGACAATAACCATTGACCACATGTTCGGATTTATAAGTTATGTTTGTTTTATTATCATTTAAACGAGGTTTGCAGAATTTTGCAGTCAAGGGATATTTATTTCATTTTATTTAATTTTTTCGGACCAATATCTTCAGAGATACAGTGTGAAGATAGTGGTCCGAAAAAAAAAATTGGCCAATGCATATCTCGATATTGTGAATCTGTTGCTTACATTTAATTGTATTCAAACTCTATATTTGGTGTGGAATGCATCTTTATTGTAGTCTTGACAATTAAAAGAAAAATTTCGTCTACAGTATTTTGGAAAACTAGGTGTGTAAGGAACTGTATTTTAATTCTAAAAACTGGCTGAAAAGGGCATATAATATAGAGAGACATTTTCTTAAAAACGTTACGTAATAGAAAAAAACTGAGTATTCAGTCAAAATCAACAACCGAGAACTCATGGTTGAAGTATATACAGGTTAAGTTACATTTCAAAATTCAGTCGCCATTTACTTTTTTTTTGAAAACTGTTTGAAAGACTCAACATTTGTTTACGAAAAATTTAAAACAAAACATCAATGCTTTGTTTACAAATTCATAAAAAAAATTGAAACTCAAAATTTTAAAATAACTAAATTCAACACTTTAGTAATTTTCAAGCTGTCTATGGGCTCCAGAAGAACACCGCAGTGTATAACAAAAGTGAAAAAGTGAATTTGTTGTGTGAAAAAAAATAACCTTGAAATAAAGTTTATATTGGCAATTGTTGTATTTTTTAAATTTTCTTATTGACATTCTCAGCATAGTGTATGCCAACTGTCTAGATGAACTAACCTGTATATACTTCAACCATGCGAGAATTATATAGAATTGATATATGTTTGTTGAGTAGTGTAATAGTTTGACGCTACAGTTCTGAAGAACTTAAGCCGAGATATCTCATCATTTGAGCGGTTTGTGTTATATTTGTACTCTGAAATGGTGCATCCTAAAGTTTTATACCGAATCCGAATAGCGCGGTGAGAGCTTTTTCATGGACAGAGTTTATTTCCAAAGGTTTGCCGAGAGATATAGATAAATGTTTTCTTAGAAAAGATGTTAAGCCCTAGCCCAGATTTGAACATGAGACCTTTCGGCTCGCAGTCCAACGTACTAACCACTGAGCTATCAATATAAATGTCTTATAATCCAATTTGAATTGATATTTTGATATCATAAGATAAATACCACTAAAAACTATGACATATCATTTTGAAAGGCGTAAGTGCAGTGAGAGAGACAGACACAACATAGTTTCTTCTTTCTCCTGTAAAATTAATTTTTATGTAGTTAGGTAATACTCGCAATTGTAGATAGGCGGTAATGCAGTATGTTGTGTGTGACAGAAAATTAAGGTAACTGCAACTCATTATCAACTCATGGACAAAAAATAAGAGTTGTTTATCCGAAATATTGTTAAGGACGGGTGGAGAAGTTACATCGCACTCACTCCATACAATCATATTGATGAGGTTGTCGCTGTAAACATTATTTTTACTGGTTAAAATATTCTTTTTAGTGAAGTTTCGTTATATTTCCTTTCATTTAAAATGCGTTTGCGTGCAAGCTCTTGCATATGTTTTCTAGAATCAAAGTACATGGAAATCAAAAAAATCTGAGGACACCCTATTTTCGTTCCTTTCTATGACTGCAGTCTTAAATTTTCCGGTAAATACCGAGAGAAACACAATATTTTAAAATGTGTAGAGCTTCGTATGTAAAAGATGACTGCTGCCGCAGATCGATCTGATAATCCATATCGGCACAAATGTATGTTTACTATTTATTTCTTGCTAACCACCCTAAACACAATTTCTCTGCTCTTTTTTGATCCGATAAAATTGTCTTTTGTTAACAGGAACTTTTATATCAATAGTTTCACGCTTACAGGACGCAATATCAAATAATTTGGAATTGGCAAATTGTATAAAAGATTTCAACTCAATCTCATAATTTTTTTTTTTTTGTACTCGGATATCTTTTTAAAATCAAATATTTATTAAAATTGATTTTTAGTAATGGAATCCGATCATCGGAATTAACGCCTTTTTTCCAAATTTCTTCAATTTTACGACTAGAAATATTAAAAACTGTGGAATTATATTGATGTTTTCCATTATTTTTTTCCTTTAGATTACTTTGTATAAAAAGTACAAACTGAATTATGTCTTCTATTGTAGGATTCTGAATGTCATTGAGTTGAAAAAATGGGCCGGAACTAATTTTTATTATTTTTTTTTAAAGAAGAACTTATACGTTTTACATATATCACACAATCACACAATTTAATCAATGAGAACCTTACATCACAACATTCGCTCTGATAATGCAATTTTAACTATACAGTGATACCAACATTCGGAGATTTCCCCAATTGGCGGGAATTTCCCATTTGGCAAGGATTCTCCAAGATCCAAATTTTGGTCTCAGTGGGTAATCGGAAAATGGACCAGCTTTGACGGGGATTTAACATTTTGCATTTTCTACATTTTTAAAGATTGGAACAAATCTCATATGAACATTTTAAACAAAAAAAAAAAACCGAAACTGGTACAAAAAAAAACTTCGAAACTATAAAAACCGATGAAAAATGTGTAGTCAATAAAATGGACAAATCTAAAAAAGATCAAAAATAAAAATGTCCAATGAAAATGTTGAATTGGGGATTTTATTAAAAATATCGAAAAAAAAATATGAGTTGGTATCACTGATTCGATATATCATGAGTGTATTTTCGGATATAAAAATTAATGTAAATGGTGCTTTATTCAACCATTGAGGGCCAGTAGAGGCCTAAAAGTAAGCATTCAAAATTATAAAATTATTTTTATCGTATTCAGTAACTCAATATACTTTTAATAGGCATTGTACTAAAAAATTCGGAAAAAAATAATTTCAGGACACCCTAATGCATAGCTCAATTGTTGAAAGAGCTCGGCCTAAGTTCGCCAAACTATTACTATTATCAGTAGATTTTTTCCAGGTGCCAGTCTTGTACAGAGATTTTATTTATTAATAAGGCTGTTTTAATTTTTTAGTTGGATCTATCGTTTTTACGGTTTTTTTTTTTAACATTTTACAGGGATATTATTAACAGTTGCAACAGTGAAATCACCTCATATATTGGTTAGATTTACGAATTCTTACATTTACATTTTTCATATAATCACTTATAAATGTTTTTATTTGTTAATTTTATTGTGCAGATTGTATTGACTAGAAAAAGTTAAAATAAAATTAACAATCATTAGTTTTTACAACTATTAAAAGCTGAGGAACTGCATTATATAAGCAACATTTATGATAATCCGTATCACCACTCCATTTTTAACGTTTCTCGGAACAGTTTTGAAGCATTTTATTTATCAGTTTTATATATTTTTGCTTCTTTAAAACTAAAAGCTTTTTTTATTAACGTTTTCCAAAAATTGTATATTCTAATATTTCATAATGCCGTTCGCAATTATTATAAAGTTTAAATTTTAAAATATAGCGTAAATTTATAAAATTATTTAATATATTAAAATATTTCAAATTTGTATATAATATATATTTATATATTTTTGCATTTTGCTATACTATGTAAAATATGTAAATATTTGTAAAAGCTGTAAATATATTAGGGGTCCACATTTCAACCTGCGGATGTGTCGTATTCTGTGTAGCTGCGTATATTGTGAAATTAAAATACTCAACACTGAACAACATACACAAAGAAATTGTCTCGTAGCTCTCGTATCTGTTGTTTGACTTTTTATTTTATAACTAAAGTATTCTATTTAATCGTTTCAGATATTATAAAAAACTATTTCCTTAGCCAACACCATCAAGTATAAGTGATTGTGATCTATTATGAAGTTGCTAATATCCTGATCAAAAGGATTGGCCATAACGGTTTGCATTATTTTTGTGGATCTTTAAAACTTCCTCAGTAAATTCTATCAGATTAAACAATTTTTGATAGTGTCTGTTATATTTTCTTCCACATTGTTGCGGTTGGACATTATTTTGACAATTCATAATATACGCAATTCAAATACTCAGATATGGACTTTTTTACGAAAGCTGCGCACATAGTATGTGCGCACATTGTATGTGCCACATACAAAGTGAAATGTGGACCCCTATTGCTATCATATTAGTAATATCGTCGCTTAATAAATAAATATGAAAGGAGTTTCATTGCATTAAAATCGTATGTTTTTCTCATTAAAATTAAACATGACATTTGTACATTAACAAGTTTACAAGCTAACATGTTTTATATTGTACTTGCCTTTACACTTATGCAGTTAATAGAATGTTATTTATAAATAATCAATTTATAGTAAAAAGAGATACAAATTTCTTTAAAGTAAATACGTAACTAAAAAAATAAATATGGATTGCATTTATGTCCAATAATACACATATTTGTTTTGACTAAATAGTTGGTTTTGTATAAAAAACGACATAATATTACTTAGTTTAAATACTAAAGGGACTAATATCAAGCGCGTAAATATCTATTCTCATAAATATAAAATTTTACGCGAAAGTTGATTCGAACGCACTTAGTTGTTTTTTATTTATTTTGTATTTTATAGTGATATTTAAGTTAAATCAATTAAAATCTCACAAAAGATTTGCTACAAAAATGTATTCCACGTACAATTTACAATTTGCGGTTGATATGAATCTCCTACTATTTTATTATTGAATATATCTACATTTAGTGTATATTTAAACATCATGAAAATGTGGAAAATAACTAAATCAGAATTTGTGTTTACTACATTTTGAAGTTATGTAAAACATTACAAATCTGCATTTATTTATTTTGTTTTTCTATATTCTTTATTTATAGTGTATTAAAACAATTAAAAATTATTATTGAAATACTTAAATAAACCAGCGACTAAGGCGAATATTATGTCGCTTTTATTCGATATTTAAAATTAAGCCTATTGGAAAATAGCTAAAATGGATTGTGCTTGGATCAGTGAAGGTAATTTACTTGCACGAGTGCATTTGAGATTCGTGTACAACGAAAGCGAATTAGCCTCTGTTGGTCTGTTATACGAGCAACACCACACTGCGCTGCTCTACTAAATTTCTTATATTACGAGATTTATTTCTATAAAATGTTTTCACCTGAATTGGAGTAAAAATATTAATTTTGATAAAAAAAAAATCAAAATGTTTTGTTTTTAGTCTGTCGGTAGATAAAGACATCTGCATAAATGTATTTGAAGTTCCCTCTACAAAATGTGCACTACTGCAGTGTATAGTATTTAGTACATTTACAGTATAATAGTGAATCCTTAGCGAGTACAGTGCACTGCATTATTTGTTTCATATAGTATCAAGTCATTCGCTGTCGCTGAAAATGGAACGATTACAGTAAAGTGTACTGATTGAACGCAATGAGTAAAATACAACAATATTTTCTTAGTTAATTGCACTACAATGAGAGAACGAACATTGAAAACAATATGCCGCATGTTGTTGTCGTTATTTACGTGCTAATAAAAATAACATTATTTTATTTGAAAAAAAAAAAGGCATTGGACGAAAATAAATATTTTCAACAAAAAATATTTCGAAAAAATACAATAATGAAACAAATTTTGGTTCGATCCCAGATTGCAAAATGTTCGCATTGTTCCCGAACTGTGAGCACGTCTAAAAAAAAGTCGCATTCGTGCGCTCACAGTGTAGCAAACGTGTGTCCGTATTGATAGTCGTGCTTAAAACACATTCGGAGCGACAACGAGATAGTTAAATTTGTCAAAATTAAACGAGAGAAGTCATATGGATACGAACAAGGTGTATTAGAGGAGGTGAGGCAATTTCGGTGAAATTAAAAAAAATTAAGAAAATTTCTGCCTACGTGTGCCTTTTTTTATTTGTCAATGTTCTTATTCTTATTTGTTTTTATTTTCAAATTCTAATTGCCTGCCGAAAATTGTCAGTTCAATACAATTTTTTTTAATTGTTTACATTTTTGTTTTTGTAATTATATTTTTTTTTTTAATTTGACAAAAATATTAAGACGTAAAAATATTTAAAAGATAATGCCTTTTCAACTTCCCTCACCTTGGATACTAATATTTTAGCTACGCAACGTCGTACGCCCGCATGAATGCGAGTTTTGTGCACTCGTACACTGATCTCATATCGCAGTCATGTTTTGAGCTCGTACTGTTGCGTCTTGAAATAAAAATGTCTTGAATTGGGCTTATTTTACACTCCATCTCCACTGACTATATCTTATGTTCATGTTTATGACATACAAATTTTATCTTTATGTCGACAAAAATTATATGGTCCAATTATGTCACAACATTTTTTTGAAGAACTTATATTTTGCACTCGTGCCACGCTGTATCACTAATATTTGCAATGCGAATTTATTAAATAAATTAGTTTAATGTTAATCGAAATTAAAAATTGATGAAATAAAAATATGTAAGTAATTATTTTGATTTGAATTTATTTCTAAACGTCGAAGTCATGGCAGACTTTATGGGGACATTTCAGTCATAGCATAATGTTTGACATTTATGGCAAGACATATAGTGTCTTCACAATACATTTTGATCGTACAACATAAACATTTTCATAAATTATTACTAGTGGAGACACCGTGTTACATTTGTGCAGATGTCTATTTTCACCCAATTTGAATTATAATGCATATCTAAACACAACGCATAATAATGCATATCTAAACACAACGCATAAAAATAAACAGAAAGTTTATATATGAGATTTTACCCCTCCTTTATTGTTGAGTTTCTCACTAACTCAAATACGTATATTGTTTATGGCTGTGTGTAAAAGCCCTTCACTGCCTTGCATTCTTCAAATTATAAATTACCATTTTACTATTTTTTGTATTAGGAAAAAAGCTATTTTCAAATATAAAAATACAAAAAACTGTTATAAATGCATTATATAGACAAAATCAGCTTTAAATAATAAAATTAATGCGGAAAAGAAATATGTAATAATGTCTCAAAGATTCTCTAGTATAATCTAGTCCAATAAATAAAAGCTAAAATTAGAATAACTACATTTTTTAAAACAAATACATATATGTAGAAAATTTTACTACATTATTTTTGTTTCCGCGTACAAATTCACTTTAATAAAGAGCGAATAAAGTAAAATTAAGATATTAACTTAAATTTTCATTTGTGTTTCGAAGCAATCTGACTTTATCACAATATTAAAGACGTATATGTCTTTAAAGGAATATCAATTTGGGAAATTAGATTCTGAATTAATAGTGCTTTACAATAATTTTAAGTAATGGAAAAATTCATTAATTTGACCATCTCAGAAAATGTTTTTATTTAATTGTAATATGAGTTTTAATTTAGGTTCTATTAATAGTTTGTAAGCAAATAATTTTATAGTAAAAAGAAATACTTGTAAAAATAAAATACGGACGCATGCTTTTCGACTTAAATAAATTAACAATTAACTAGAGTGCTCATCTTTTCGTTGTTGATTTTCTATTCCTCGATGTTTTCAGTACTTTTTTTGTTCCACAGTTTTCCTTCTCATTTATTTTCACATAGTTGTTTAAATCCCTGGCTCCAGATCCGCTTACAACCATAGCTGGCAGAGCTTTAAGAAACCCATGCAATCCGGACGGAATTGGTGGCGTTGGTGGCACCGAGAGCCCACAACGATTGTAAAGATAAGACATTGTGCCGGTTAAATTTGTGTTAAGAGCCAAAACTGATTCCAGATCAGCCTCCTGTGCCTGTGACAAAAACCCATTAAAAAGCACCGACGGTATCATTCCGTAATGATCAAATGAATCTACATAAGCTTCTGTGTCACGATTATATTGCTCTAAGTAATCGCCCAAAAGTTTAGCAACCATGGCCGAACGTGCCTTACTAAATGTTCGAATATTTTGCGGACTTCGAAAAAAAACTGGACCCTTTATGCCACCACCTACTCTATTGACAAACTTTAAAATTAGATTTTCGTGGTAATCTTTTGGTTCCTGCGTTAAACGATTTAACACAGCCTCTAAGTACAAGGCAAATGTCTGTCTAGCTTGTAACTGAGTTAATTCGGATCCGTTGTCGATTAACTTCAGTATTTGCATACACAGGCGTTTTCCCTCCACTAAACATTTTGGTTGGACTTTTTTCTTAGTAAACAAAATAGATGTGTTTGTATCCAAGGCACGTTCATACTGATTCATACGTTCCTCAATGCAATTTTCTTCTTTGATGCCATGATCTTTAGAATTTTTCCCATATAGGTTGTTGTACAGGATAATATTATAATTGTGGGGCACAGCCATTGAGTAAAAGACTTGGCCCTGCGTGACCGATGTCGAAATAGGGATTCCCGTTGCCGCGTCGAGGAACATACCGTACTTTTGCAATGTATCCTCCGTTGGAAAAATACGCACGAAACCTCCTCGTCGTGTATTTTGCAGCCGCGCATTACGGATTATCCGTTGTTCCTCCAAGGTCAACGGAGCCGTAACTGGTCCATTGCGTTTAATATTTCCAGATGGATCTGCGGAACTAGTACGACGCGAATAATTTACTCCACGAAAACGCGTCCATTTGCTATCATAATACGATCGCATAGATGGACTATAAGCTGGTATTCCGACACATGTCAACAAATCGGTTATCAAACAAGACTTTACTTTGGTGTCCAGTGGACTGTCAACACCCATTGAAGGTGAAAGATTTATTTCTAACATCCATGGTTTAAGCGTATCATCAATGAGTATATCAAATCCATACAGTTCAAAACAGTTGCTACCACTTGGCACGAACATACGACAGGCCGATATAATTGATTGTGCGCAGGATAATATTGATTTTATTATTAAATCTTCAATATTAATCATAAGCTGGCGAGTATCGCAACCCTGTGATTTTAGATGTCTTAATAGTGCGGACAGTGTCCATTTGTGGCCAACATCCTCATCTTGGGCGTCATTTGCTTTGATGTAGTCCGAGTGATATTTGTTTATGCTGTAATTGCATAGATGCATACATGGGTTCCATAAATTATCAGCATTACGATCGTATTTTACCGTTGCCAACCGCACAAGACCCTCTTCGTAAAGATATATTATTAGTGGGTCGAACGATGTGACAAGTACATAGACTCGCAAATCGCACTTGTGACCGTCTATGCAAAGCGGATCGGCCACGTATTGTGAGACAAGCACCTGTTCATCCTGCGGAATCTGATCGGGCTGTTGAGTATAGTAAATAACATATAAATATTATTTAAGGAATGCATTTAAAAACTTATACAATACAACAACCGTAATAATAATAATATTAATTTGGCTCGGCCGAAGTTCTATACAGGACTGTAGCCCTGTATAGAACTTCGGACGAGCTCTCTCACCATTTGAACTGTACGTGTTATATTTGTACTCAAATTGGTGGGACCTACAGTTTATTGCCGAATCCGAACGGTGGGTGAGAGCTTATTATAGGCAATGTTTTACTGTCGTAGGTTTGCCATTTACTGCCGAGAGGTAGCGTGGCATAGAAAAATGTCTTGTATGAAAAAGATGTTGGCAGTCGCTGGGGATCGAAGCGAGGACCTTTCGGCTCGTAGTCGAACGCGCCAGCAACTTGTAGATTATAAATTAATAATAATATACATTATATTTTCTGTTCACAATATTTTCTGATCACAATATCTTTTGAAATATTCACCACGAGAAATATAATTTTCGAGCTTGTAGCTATTAAGCAGATGTTTTAATGCGACTTGCTTTGCTTGCTTGCTTTACTGGCTTCTGACATTTTCGTAGTTGTCAAAGCCTACAAAGCTTTTCAAATAGAAAATTTTTCTAATTTTTCTATTTCGAAAGCTTTGAACGCTTTGCATTTAGTCTGGCGCCATATGACCGCATTTAGTTATATTTATCTGTCAAAGCCAAGCAAGTCGCATTGAAACATCTGCTTTAAAGTATACTTTTAGAAATTGTTGGGTTAAAACTCAATTATCACTGGTATAATAAAATTTTAACGTTTTTTAAGCCAAATTTTCATGAAATTTTATCTTTGATTTGTAAAAATCGTGGAACCTGAACCGGAACCGATATTACAAAGGGTTTGAGTCCCTGTATTAAATAATTAAAAAATTAAGTTTGATACTGTTTTATTCTCTTAAATCCATAAGTAAAACTAAAACAACAGATTTTTTAGACAGACCATTTAATAATTTAAAGGATATAATGCTCAGAAAATTTGATTCAGACTTTTACGTCAATATACATAGAAAATGAAAATGATAGAATACAAAATAGTGACAATTGTGACAAAGCGCAATATTGTGACCGATTTTAATTTGTGACTCGTGCAGTAAAATGCTACAAAAACGCAAGTCTTGCATTTCTTGCAGTTTTAGTCTTACACTTGCTCTTGCACTTGCCCCTTGTTCTTGTACTTCATACCTTGCTCTTGTTTTTCTCTTTTGCTCTTGCAAAAAATTCAAGAGCAAGAAGATGGGAAACTAGTAACATATGTCCAGGGTACGCTGAGATTGTGAAGGGAACACTTCTTTCAACTGCTAGCCGGCGATGGCAATAGTTACTCAGAAATACATTTGTTAAACGGTTTATCCGTTATGTGATTTAATCCATAGACTTTAACCCATATATTAAATTCAAATTAATTTACCGATTTCACTATGAAGATTCCCCGGCCACGACTCGAAGCTGCAGGTTTGACAATCCATGGACCTCGGTGTTTATTATGAGCGGAAACCAAGTTTCTATATTCCAACGGTAATACAAAGGATTGTGGAACAATATCGAAGTGTTTAAATCCACGTAGATGCTGCATACGTTCAATGTTTTTATAAAGACGATCCTTACGTGTCAACTCAAACGATCTGTTAAAATAATTATGACTTTTAGGACATTCAAGTGAATTTTGTTTTTGTATTTTTATAAATCAATTCAGCCGTCATATAGAATATGCAACGGGTTTTATTTTAAATGTTTTAAAAATAAAACAATTTATTTGAAATTATGTGACACTGTTCGTATGGAAAGATATTCAGTACAATCGATCATTAGCACATATCTTACCTAGGAAAGTGATTTACACGTTGGTACGGAGCTAAATTTCGCAAAATATCCGGTTTTATATGGACACCAGTCCATAAGATATTAAAATTCTCCTCGGTATCTACTTCAGACATTCCATGCCGAAGAAATATCTTTCGTACTAATTTCGTCTCGGTCGACATAAACTTATATGTGATATTAAGCTGCGATGCTGGCATATCCGGCATAAAAGCATCATTATCACAGTCATTCTCATTCTCGTTGTCTTTCTCTTCACTTGCCTGAGATTCTTCCATGTCATCCGCTGAATAAGTGACGTCCAGATATCCTTCAGTCGTAGTACTTTCGACAGTGTCCTTGTTGAATTGTAATAAGTTAGGCTTGGACTTTATAATTGTATATTCTGCATCGAAGGGCTCATCGCATTCGCTAGAAATTGAATTGTCGCTAGATGACACTGAATCTTTCAAATGTTTTTTTGAGAGTTCCGGATTACTTTGAATACTATTAGATTTCTTAACAGATACATGGATTTTTCTAAGATTTGTTTTGATAGACTTATTTAAATTAATATCTTTTATTCCGCCATCAACGTGGTCAGCTTTCGAGGTTTCACTAGTGGATGGTAGTGAAGTTGTCATCACATCGTTGTAACCAAATATACAATAATCACTTTTGCTCCGATCACAGTGAAACAAACTCTTAGTGATGTCGCTAGATATTGTTTTAGAACTGGTTGTTTTAATGACATCGTTGGTCGAGGATGAACAGTTGATAGATGTTTCTTTTCCGGATGTTTTTAAAATGTTTGTACGGAAAACTAGTACTGCATCACGAGAACCTATGTTGCCACTAGTTATCCAAGCATCATCCAAAGGTTTAGAGAAGCTCCTTACACTATAATATATTAAAACAGTACTATGGTTATTTTTATTTTATTATAAAATTATTTAGCTATACTATAAATATATGGGTGAATTTTCCAAAGTTGAAAATTCTGCTTTCAAAGCGATTTCGCCAACTGTTATATTTAGGTTAAGGATTTTTCCGACATATATAATCAAAACTAAAAAAAAAAAATCTGTCGAGGATTCAAATCTGTCGATTACGAACTAATCGACATAAAAAATGATTTACTTAATCAATCATGTTTATTACCGTGTAACAACGATTTGTTTCCAGTCCCGTCTAAAATCGGTATAACACTCAGAGAATGTTGACTGATAATTGGTTAAACATGCTCGTGTTAATTATACATGACATTGCAGAATGTTATGTTGCCTCATGCGGAAGAGAAGATGTCATTAACCCTTAAAAGCCTGACTTTTTTTTGAGCTGAAAAAATGTATGTTATAGAACTCGCGATTCTGCACATCGTTTGTTCTACGACTTTGCTCATTGGTGTTACTTACTTTAACCAGATCAAAAATACCTCGTTGGTTCCTTGCGGAACCACTGGGCACCCGGACTTTAAAATTGAAAAAGTGCATTTTGTACTTAAGAATTTTTAAAGCAAAAGTCAAGAAATTTTATTATGAAAAATCGTGGAAATGTAAAAAAAAAAATGTAAAAGTATGAATATTTGTGGTTTGTTTTGATGAAACAGTTATTTTTTTATGGATTCACTCCGGCCATTGTTGATGTCATGTTCACACTATTAATTTCCAAGCACTTATTCTGTTCGAAAATCAGAAATTCTGTTCATTGTAAACAACAAACTTAAAAAAAACATAAAAAAAGTTTCTATAGAATTTCACATATGCCCAATTTTGAACTCCCGGCGCCTGATGGTTCCGCAAAGAACCAACCAAAAATTCGAAAAAACCACTAAAATAAAAAATAATATTTATTTCAAACACTTACAATAGCTTCTAGATACTACAGCGACCACGACAATATTTTTCGAAAAATTCATTTCGGAAAATTCATTACTATAATATTTTTTTGAAAGTACTCAATTTTACAAAAGTTAATTTTCTTGAGGTTGGTTGCCCTTAATTGACATACAGCCGGCAAAAGAAAGTTTGTTTCAAACGGGAATCAGCACAAATGGTGGCGTTTCGATCAATAAATATTTTAAAAGTCGAACCAGGATGTTTAAATAAAATTCGTTGAACAAAGTTTTAATTTTCATCCGTTGGTTCCTGGCGGAACCAGTGGGCATAACGACCCCAAGCATACTGCTAAATGTATTAAATAGTGGTTTGTTGATTGATGTTCTGTTGATTGATGTTCTGCAATGGCCGACCCGTTAAGATACAGACTTAAAGTGTTCAGTGGAAATCATCCTTATGATGTTCCCTATAATCGTTCGTTAGATATCAGAAACGTACAATGAACCATTTCGCTACAAAATGACGAACTATATTGATTATCTGTTGAACTCTTTAGGACATGTATTACAACCATTTCCCAAAAAATGTCCGAATCCGAATGAGCTGCTGAAAAGTACTTTTAAAACATTTTTAATTTTTAGTTCATGTCAAATAATTTTTCATTTGATGCATACGTTCAATGATTTTCTTTGCGGACAAATTATTCACTTATCAGCATTTGGTCTCCCAATCTACATTTTATGCCAGATCCCACTTTTCGTTCAATGAAAAGAAAACACGGTTTGACAGGGCAATTTAAAATTTTTGGCAGTTTTTATGTTTTATCAAAAATAGTTCTTTTATGATCATTATATCCTGAAGTATTCTTAAATCGTCCTTTCTCGGATTAACATGCACACAAATATTTACCAAACAAAATTAATCATCTATATTTTATAATTGAGGGTATATTTCAACTCAGAGACAATTTATCTGCATGCCAGTAGAACATATCCATATCCGCGATTTAATTAACTGGATATCGGAAAGGTTAAGAGTTACAACAAGGATCAATAATGCGAAAGATATGGTAATGCAGGCATACGATCTGACGCTCATTGAGAGTTTTATGTACTGGTTTACGTAGAACGTAAACATGATGTTTACGTAAATATGACGTTGCAGCAATTTGCTGCAATGAGTTCTGATTTTTTTAATGCACAATCGGCACTCGTTTCGTTTCTATAAAACCGATCGAACGTCTACCCAAGTTGCATTTAACATTAAATCTCACCCGTCACGGCTACAATTAACAATAATAAAATCCGTCACCGTGATAAACGCGACAATCGTGTAAACGCGGTACAAAAAAACAACTAAAATAATAAACAACTAAAAATCAGCAAGGGGCTATGGGGGCGATTATCACAAGGCAACGTGTCTGAGCGCTTCAACATGGCGAAGCCAGCGCAATCCTTGTCGGTGTCGTCTCAAGTCAACTCACTGGTCACCAGAATTGGCAAATTGTCAAATGGTGACATCTCCACTTCGGTGGAAGTCCTCCTCGTGGAAGCCCCTGGAAACGGCGCTCTACACCACGCGGTGTAGAAGTCGGCTAAAGAGAGTGGCGAGCATCTCCCTCAGAGTGAGGGTTCGTGCGTTGGGTTTGGCTTCCACCACGGAAAAAACGTATGCGCCCAATGAAAACAAAAAAGAAGCCTCGGATGACGACCGATTACCACGATGACGACTCACGCAAACGTTTTAAGGACCATGATTTACGGATATGCACCTGGAATGTCCGGGCCCTTTATAGGGAAGGTGCCTCTATCCAGCTGGCAGATGTCCTCGAAAAATATAAGGCTGACATCACCGCTATCCAGGAGATGCGATGGACGGGACAGGGCTGCTCGAAACAAGCGTCCTGTGATATCTACTATAGCTGCCATGCGGAGAGACACGAATTTGATTTTGTGGTCGGCAAGAGACTCCGCCACCCCGTCTCTAGGTTCACGCCCGTGGACGAAAGGCTGGCAACAATCCGCATCAAGGCTAAATATTTCCACATCAGCCAAATTTGTGCACACGCTCCGACGAACGAGAAAGATGACGAGACAAAAGAGCGCTTCTACGAGCGCCTAGACAACGCATACGAGCGCTGCCCCCCGACACGATATCAAAATCGTGCTAGGCGATTTTAACGCCAAGGTGGGCAGAGAAGTCATCTATTGTCCCACAATCAGAAAATTTAGCCTCCATGCCAACACTTTCGATAACGGAACGAGGCTAATCGACTTCGCCGAAGCACGAAACATGGTAGTAATTAGCACTAGATTCGAACATTTCGATATCCACAAGGCCACATGGTTGTCGCCCGACGGAAGGCACGTTTCGAGCGTGATGGACGTACGCACTATCCGAGGTACCAATATGAATTCGGATCATTACCTTGTAGCAGCCAAGGTTCGCACACACTTAAGCGCTGCGCAGAACGTACGCAGAGAAAGCTAGACGTCAAAATTCTGCAATCACAACAGACAACGCAAGCCTTTTCCACTCGACTCTCACATCTGCTTAAACAAAGCACTCCTCCTCTCGATGATATAAGCGCGCAGAGGAACCATATCTCCTGCTCTATGCGTACGGCTGCCAAAGAGGTGATTGGAATCCAACGCCCCCTGAGGAATCAGTGGTACGAACAAGAGTGTCGCGCGGCCATTGCAGAGAAAAACGTTACGTACAAATCCACCCTGCAGTCAGTAGCTACGCGAGCTGCGAAGGAGTGATACAAAGAGAAGAGAAGGGAAGAGAGACGTCTTTTCAGGCGTAAAAAAAAAGAGGCAGAAAGACGTGAGTGTGAGGAGATTGAGTTGCATGGGGACAGGAATGAGACTCGAAAATTCTTCGAGAAGACGCCTAGCCGGAGGTTCAAAATCCGGAGACTCTTCTTGTAAAGATGAGAACAGTAAGCTAGTCACAGATATACAGAGCACACTGAAGATATGGAGGGGTCACTTCTCTAAACTGCTGACCGGTGATGATGACAGCAATTCCACCGATAGAGAAGTAAACCCGGCAACCCCAGTACTTGATGATGAAGTTGAGATTCCGCCACCCGACCATGACGAGGTCAGAACAGCCATTGCTCGGCTGAAAGTCGCAGGTGCTGATGGCCTGCCTGCAGAGTTGTTTAAGATCGGAGGCGACGAGCTAATAGAGAGCATGTACGAGCTCGTAAGCAGAATATGGTCGGATGAAAGCATGACAAGTGACTGGAACCTCAGTGTACTCTGCTCAATCCTCAATCCTATCTGCGCCAACTACCGTGGGATCAGCCTACTCAATATCGCATACAAAGTTCTTACGAGTGTATTATGTAACCTATCCTCAACAGACTGATTGGACCTTCTAAGTGCCGCTTCAGACCTGGAAAGTCCACCATTGACCAGATTTTCTCATTGCGCCTAATCTAGGAAAAGACCCTAGAAAAACAGATCGACACCTACCACCTATTAGTCGACTATAAAGCCGCCTTCGACACTCCGATAAGGGAACGATTATACGCCGCAATGTCTGAGTTCGGTATACCTGCGAAACTTATAAGGCTTTGCAGGATGACCTTGAGCAACACACTTTGCTCAGTGAGAATAGGAAAGGCCTCTCCGATCCATTTCATACTGAACGAGTTTTCAGACAGGGTGACTCCCTATCGTGCGACTTTTTTTAACTAATTGATGGAGAAAATAGTTCGAGCTGCCGAACTCCGTCCAAGCGGCACTATCCTCAACAAAAGTGTCATGCTGCACGCATATGCCGACGATATTGATATCATTAGTAGGAGCACACGAGCAGTCAGCACAGCATTCTCCAGAGTCGCGTCGAATGGGTCTAGCGGTGAACGAGGATAAGACGAAGTTCCTTGTGTCAACAAGCAACAAAGAGTCCGTACGTCTTGGACAAAAAGCTGATTTTGACACCCACAAGTTCGACATTGTGAAGGACTTCGTCTACTTGGGATACAGCATAAACAGCAACAACGATGTCAGCCTGGATATCAAACGGAGAATAACTCTTGCCAACAAGTGCTACTTTGGGCTCAGTAGACAATTGAGAAGTAGAACCCTCTCTCGCCGGACAAAAATAACTCTCTACAAAAAAGGTGCTTGAATCGAAACTCGAAGGTGGACAGCGTAGAAGAGGGCGTCCAAATCTGCGTTGGAAAGACCAAGTTGAGGACAACCTGGCAACGCTTGGTATGTCTAACTGGCGTCAGTGCGCCCAAAGCACATCCGACTGACGCGGCTTCATCTCAGCGGCCAAAACCGACCCACGGTTGTAAGGGCCATTTAAGTAAGTTTAAGTAAGTAAAACTCAGCAATCAACTCACTCATCGAATTACTGGCCAGTCACAATAACAAGAATATTCACCAGAAAAGCAAACAAAATTCAACAAGCACCCACATACACCAATCATTGAAACCAATCATTGTATTTTCAAGTAATATCTGTGATATTAAATTCGTTCAAATTGCACGATAGATAAGCTACGCACTGACCCAATCAATAATGTTTCGTCCTAACCCCATCGTTCGCCACCCGAACAGTACTTATAGAAAAAATAAATAAAAGTGACACTTTAGAAATAAAAGGCCCAGTTTAAAATTTAAAGTGCAACATGAAAATATAAAATTTATAAATGTTGTAGTTTATCAACCAGGCTATTTCCGAACAGCCGCTACTATTTTAGTATCAGCTTTTTTTTAATTTATCAACCAGGCTGCTTTTACTTTTCAAACTATAATCATACCAGACCTGAACCATACATTTCTCCAGTTTTCAAACTGTTTTTTTTTTTTTGTCAAAAATTGGAAATTTGTTCGAAAACAATAACACAGAAATTATTTTTAATTTGATTAATTTGAAAAGGTCCCCGGTTCAAGTCTGAACTGCATCTTTTCATAGACATATTTTTTCTACACCGCGCTACCTCTCGGCAGTAAATGGCAAACCTACGAGAGTAAAACATTGCCAAAGAAAAGCTCTCACCCGCCGTTCGGATTCGGCAATAAACTGTAGGTACAAATATAAAACGCACAGCTCAAATTGTTAAGTTCTTATAGGACTGTAGTGCCAAACTATTATTATTATTATAATTTTTAATTTCGACAGCGAGTTGGATATTTTTTCAGGCTAAAAACAACAAACGAGCAGTTTAAAATTGTTAGCTCCGGTTAAAATTTAAATTTTGAACTGGTGATATTGTAAAAAACAATGGCAGATATTTTTTAAAACAGCCACCCAAGTAGTCACTTTGTGGCAACTAAAGTGATAAGCACACAATTGGTATTAAAGTGTTTGTTCTAAATCATGCGAAATATACTTATTTGCCACCTAATTGCCAGTCAAAAAGCAACGGGTCGAGGCTTAGTTGCCACATATTTGGATCTATTAAAGTGTCGGTCACCTATTTAGAACTTGAACTGTAATTTTAAATGTGGATCTTGTGTGGATTAAAAATAAAAATAATAATGGCACTGCCATTAACGCGAATGTTGGTCTCGGAATAAAACAGCACATAATGTCTAAAATATTCTATGGCATAATAATATAAGTCTTTACGAACAGGGATTTAGAAAAATTACAACTCGAATTTAACGGTTTAAGTTTTCGGGTTAAACCTAAGCCCGCATAATTTTTAAGCGCATCTAAACATATGCAATTTGTGAAAATAGTGATTTTTTGCTATTTCATAAATTATACTATGCCGACTGTCGTTTTTTACAACCTTACGTTTCATAAAAATATGTAATGGATATTATAAATATTTTGTGTATAATAATTTTCGTTTACACCATTTCAAAGTAAACTAGCTATATTATTTATAAACATGTTCCTATTAGGTTCTTCATTATAAACTTGCCACAAATATGTAACATAATAATTTCATAATTTGCAACTATTTTTCCACTTAATAGCAACAAAGTTAACTCCGCCAATTATGGTATATGTTCCATTAAAAGAATGTATGACTTATATATCACAGCATAGTGATATATTATTTCCACACATGTTCTTATTCACCGCTTTGGAACTAAATGTTTGGCTTATATACACAGCATTGTGACATTGTGTTTCAAACATGTTCTTAGTCACCGCTTTGAAACTAAACATTACTAGTTTGCAAACACTGGTGTCAGAGGTAACTTAAAAGCAAACATATGACACAAAAGTTTGTGACAATTGTCGAGAGGTGGTTACTTGGGCCGCTGTTTTCAAATAAGCTTGGTTGATAAACTACAAATAAAAGTGTTTCGCATCGGTGTTTTTGTTGATTGCATTTAAACACAGCCAGTTATTTACTACGCATACTATACGCCTTTATGTCTGTTTGGTAGGTTTTTAGAATACTATATTATTGTTATTATAGCTTTACTAGATTTCTGTCTCATGTATAATTCATAATATGAGCCGGATAGCTATCAGATATGTATCTGGTTTTGGTTTTGCAGGTTATAACAGATCCAACTTTAATTTAACTTATCAAAAAAACGCAGCTATTGAATATGAGTAAAAATTATTATAAATTACCGTAAAAAAGTTTTTCTTTTTAAATGTTCAACATGTGTTCTTGAGAAATTAAAACTATTTCTGGATACGTTTAAGTGTGTATCATATGAAGTTCTTAAATTGATTGATGGCGTCATCGACCTTATATAACAGAAAAAAGTAAATATGTTAATGTTAAATTCAAAAGTATTATAAGCTTACTTTGATGTATTCGAAGATTCATTTGTGGAATTTGAAGTAGGCATGCCGGATCTGAAAATGTAGATAAAAGTAGCAATGTAAATATAATTAGAAACTCTTTTGAAATAAAGAAATAAAAAACAGTACGATGCGAATATGGCAAGGCGCTACATAAAAATATTATTTTTCCTGGTCAACACCGGTGTCAACAAAAAAAAAACTTTGTATACCCTTATATAATACAAAAAATTTAATTCAAATTAAATAATATCTAGATCTAGAGCTATAGCTCTATTTTCAATACAAAACATCAACAAACAATTAGATCCAGCGCAAAAGCTGGTTCAATCTAGTTCAATCGAACGCTTCCAAGTTTTCTTTTAATAAATTAGTTGGTAACATTTAAACATTAAAAATTACTTCAAATAAATTCGAATTAACGTTTGAAATAAAAATGTTAAATTTTTGTATTTATTTTATTAATTCGGACGATTGTGGTGCGTGTTCGCGATAAAGTGCACTCTTGCACTTATTTAAAGTATGTGGTTATATTTTGTTCAGGTAAAGTGCAGTTCAATCTGCTTGAAAAGTGAAGCTTTCCCTACGCTTTTTTGCAACATCAAGTTCGTATCTTTGGATTATGTACAAAATAAAAACACTCTTATGTTTGGTTTAAATTACAACAATAAACTTTATTTAATTTAACTAACAGCTTTACTAATTATAAATTCTTGACATTGATCACAAACGAGAAGCACTCTACCATTTTCCAATCGCTACTGCGTCTCAGATGCGGCGTCATTAATTCTTTTTCCGGAACCGTCTACACTTTTCGTGAATTCTGCATGCTATTTGTATCTCATACACACTTTTTGTATCATCTTCCATCTCTTTCTCGCTCACTGCCTCAGAGCTCTGAATGATCTTCCATCTGTTTTCATTAGTACGCTAATTGTCTTGCGTCTCATTTACTCTTATTCATTGCTTGCACAATGGCACAAATTACATCTTTTCGTAACATTATATATTTACGCATGCAGAACTGATTTTACCGGCCAAAAAAAAACAATATCATAATAAGGTTATTCACGAAACGGAGCATTTGCGATGTAGAGTAGCAGTTTTGTCAAGTAGCAGTTGTACAACAACAAAATACATTGGTGACGAAAAAAAAAATATCTGCTATTCTACTTCGCTAAAAGCTTGAGTTTACTTCGTGGTACTTTTGTAGTTTTTTAGTGATGCTGAATTTATGACTTTTGGGTACTTCATATTACAGACAGTGTTTGATTATTGAATTAAAATTCACCAAAATGCATTATATTTAAATGAAAATATATATTTTTAATGAATATGTAAATATATGCATGTGAATAAATAAGAAATAATAGCATAATGTCCACTGTTTTAACAATAAATATTAACGAGTTCATATATAAGGTATGAGTTTTTTTCTTAAATCGACATCACTAATCTAATTTGTTTACTTTGTTTTAATTATAATACATGAGTATTGTTATTGAATTAAAAATAAGTAACAAAAGACATACTTATATATTGTATATGGCCAATAAGCAATAAATCTAAAATTTCAATGAAACAAAAACATCTGTTTTTGGTACATCAAACTGAAAACTACCATACTACACAAATATGAAATAAGTGTGTTCACGAAATATGATACAATTCTACAATAGTGCTAATGTACATCGTCAACTGCTTCGTTTCGTGAATACCTTTAATGGCTGCATTCAGCGACCTCAGCAGTTGTGGAACTGTTGAGTAATTTTCGCTTGAATGGCATGCTACCCTCAACATGTTTAGTGAGCGGTCGCCAATTTTTCCAGCAAGAATTTTTTACGCTACATTTGCGCTGCCTTTGTTATCGATGCCATTCGATGGCATTTTAACTCAAATATTTATAAATAAAAATGGAATTTAGATTAGAAAATATGTTTTCAATCAATTAAAGAGTTATACGTAACTTTAATAAAATATTTATAATAAATTATTTTGTAAATTGACAGCTGAGGTATCGTTGTATTCAATATAAGTGAGCGATTAGTTAGTGAGCAGTCTCGCAGCAGTTCAGGTCGCTAAATGCAGCCAATGATTTTCCAACTATAAATGGATCCCAAAATGCATGAGAATATTCAAAAATCATAACGCCGGCCAGTTCGCAGTGTTTGGATCATGATCTGCAGCTATAAGTTCCAAGGGAAAAAGTGTCTATGGGTTAAGCATAGACACTTCTCTTTCTAGATTTTATTATTTGTTCTCGTCAAATAGTTGGAATTGAATTATATAAATAATTATAATTTTTATAATTTCACAACGCATTTACAAGTTTTACACTGAATCAAGATATCCACCTCACGTGAGGCAATAAAATATTTAGAAATGAAAAATTTTAAGATATTCTATCTTTGTTATTTAACCTTGCAATTCAGGGGTGCTAGTAGCTCTTCTGCGCTCTTTGTGCCCCAAACAAATTCTTATTGTACAAAAACAATCAAAAGTATTTTGAAACAATTTTTCGCTGAACAACGTTCTAAAAATTTGGTCTAAACATTCTATGTGTTTTCTTATTCTTTTCTTCGATCACGAATTCAACAAAAATACACACGCAACTTCAAGGACAAAATCGAGGACTGTTTGTTTCTTTTTTTTATGCGTTAGTGTCGTACGTCGCACCGTCTGGCTATTCTGTTTTGTTATTTCTTTCGATCACTTCTAGCGGTAGATCGATTAAACAAATAAACGCAAAATCAAAGACATAATACACAAAGTTTAACTGTTTTTTGTTTTTTCGCTTCGCCCATGTCAATCGACTTTTGCGAATCTAACAGCACAGAATCCAAACTAGTGCTCGAATTTTTCAAGCCCAATTTTTAACACAACAACAAAGAATATGCACTACACGGATAGAAAAGATTTGTTTGAATATGTTTGAATGTAATTAAAAAGTAATACGAAATTACCATACATGTATTAGGAATGAATGGTAATTAAATTATAATCGAAATTGAATTTATTTTTGTTCACGTGTAAACATTATTATATTGTACAGCAGAATCTGTCAAATTTACCATTAATATGTTACAATACCAACATAAAATTTTAATTGCATTTGAATAAACTATTTCTTGGCATTTTCTTGGTTAAAACTATGTTTCGAAACACAGAAAATGCTAATAAAATCTAAATACAACGTATATGTTCGCAACGCTCGTCTTAATTCGATAATTTATCGACTGACGAAGTTGGCAACGTTGTGCAGCATTTTATACCTACGCCATCTTTTGAACATATAAAAACAAACAAAAAAAGAATTTTAGATTTAAATAAATGTATTCTTGCAACATTCTTCTTGTATACGAAGTTGGCACTCGTTGAGCAGAATTTTCTACCTACGTCTCTTTTGTCGTCGTTTAAAGTATGTATAGCCTCATTTTAAACATACTGATGTTTGAAAACAAACAAAAATGAATTCAAATGTAAATAAAGGTATTCTTGCAGCTCTCTTCTTGTATACAAAGTTGACACCCGGTGATCTGCATTTTCTGCGTACGTGTGTTTTGTTGTTCGTTAAGAAAACGTGTTCGCGTCGATAATATTGTTATTTGTAAATTAAATAAATATATAAATTGTGTTACAAAAAGTACAAATAGTAACAGAGTAAAATATAGAGCAGTATATAATTTCTGAAACTAATGTGAAGAAACCACAAATAAAAAACAGTGTTTCGATTTTCAAACAGAATTTGGAATGTTTTTTTACAAAAGCCTCCGTGAATTCCTTGCCTACGCTATTTGCTGTACTGAGATCAACTGCAACTACTCCAAATATAAAACGAGCCTGGATCGTTTGGTTTAGCGTCTGCTTTGATGCTGTCACTTTTACTTGCAGTTTTAAACGAAGTGTATCTTGGGATGTATCTGATTCGGCAGGCTTTAATGGGTTAAAAAAATCAAATATACATCCGTCGTCAACAAATGCTTGTGAGCGACTGAACTGAAATTTTTGTAAATTTGACATGAAAAAATAAAAAAAAATGCGACACCCTATAGCTAGTCATTATTAAATTTCAATTTATAATATTGTTTGGACGCGGCTTTTGTAGTAATATATATTGAACATTTTATTGAAGTGAATGGCTAAACCAATTAAATATTTCATATAACACAATATTTTCACTAAAATTACAATAAACATTGCGTTTCCAACTTTACCCCAGAAAATGTATACCAAATTGAACGTAACTTAGCACCGTAAATTGTCTGCAAAACAAAGATAAAGAAATTGCGATCATTTTACATTTTGCAAACGACAAAAAATCTCACTTTCAGCACTCTAAAAATCTTCCAAAAACATTTTTTTTCACTCTTTCTAAAAATGCAATAGAAAGGTATTAATTTGATTATAACCATGAATGAAAAAACTGATGCCTTATTAAGAAGCACTTCACATTTGCTTTTAAGTTCAAAAATTTCAATATGTCCAAAAATTGTACATCTACATTACCCCATGACCAACTTTTTTACCTCCGTGAAAATATTCTTCTGGCTTGGCTACATTTTACACTGATAACAGAGTTTATATGCTCATCGAAAGATTTTTTACACACACCTGCTTTGAAAATATCTTAAGTACCTATGACAAATAATTATATGTTCAAAAGTATTTTTTGTTTCTATCTAAAAACTACCGGTAGTTTAATTTTGACTTTAGCAATTTTTCTTTTCTTATATTAAGTCTCTCTTCATTATCTGAAATTATCGTTTTAAGTTTTTAATGCAATAGAAAATAATTATATGTGCATTCATTACCATTCGCGTTTATGATGGTGAAAAGTGAACATCAGTATTTTTCTTTTGTATGTAATATAAATCAGTTGGGAAGGTTAGATCACATGGGAAATTTTAAATTAGGTGTTTGTGTGATAGTTAGGATTATCAAAACTATAGTCGGTCTAAGCCGACTATAAAAACCCTACACATATGTGTGGTTACCATTCAAAGTGGTATATATATATATATATATATATATATATATATATATATATATACGAATCCTGAAAATAACTACAAACTTTCCATCCCTGAAGAATTTTCTTTCATTTGATACCCATATATACAAATGGGTAGGTGTACCGAATTTCGATTTTTTTGGGAACCACAAGTCGTTTCGTAGGAAAACATTATTTTCATGTATTTGAGCATAATGTCAAGATATATTTGACCAAAAAAGTTTACCTAAGCACGTATACAGTAAAATTGATTTGTAGATGTAAATTTTATATGAGGTATTTGAACATAAGTGGTCGGTTTTCAGGTCACAATATACCGATCATGCCAATTTTCTTGTTCAGACAGCTTAGATATATAAGTAATCTAAATCTAAAGTTTCATTGCTCTAGCTCTTCTTCTGTAATCGTGATTTCAACAGACAGACAGACAGGAGGTCATGCTGATCAAGAATGTATATACTTTTCCATACCGGAGATGCTTTTTTCAGGGTGTTACAAACGGCGTACCAAACTGAATATACCCTTTCACTCTTAGTGTAGGGTATAAAAATCTTCCCGGAGGTGATTAAATAAAGCTTTTTATATACATTTTAAGAAAAATTGTATTCACAGTTTTGATTTTAGTTGAAAATGCCATTTGGATCTGAACTTTTGGAAGAGGAGCGCGGGAAAATTGAGATAATGCCGCTTGCTGGGATGGGAATTGTTGAAATCGCAGCTGCGATAAATCGGCACCGCAATACTGTGTCAAATTTCCTTAAGGACCCCAAAAAATACGGCACTAATAAGCGCAGTCGACGTATCACAACTATAGATTGGAAAGATCTAAGATATCCTCGCCAATCGTGCTACAAGCGAAACCACATGGTATGGGCTGCATTTGGACCACGAGGAAAGTCCCGAATATGCTTCGTCCCCACTAAAATGAATGCAGAAATTTATGTTGACTTGTTGGAAAACAATTTAATAGATTTTGTTGCCGAACTATATGGAGATAATTGTATGGTCCAACAGGACAACGCTTCGATCCATGTCGCTCGTTTGACCAAAACATTTTTTAATGATCACAATATACCGGTATTGGAATGGCCAGTCATAAGTTCCGACCTTAACACAATTGAAGATCTCTGAGATATTCTTTCTGCAAAGGTCTTTTCAAAGTCAAAGCAATACACGCCGCTTAAAGAACTTAAACTAGCAATATTGACTGAATGGGAAAAAATTGATATTGTCAATTTAAGAAACTTGGTGGGTTCTATGCCACGTACACACAAAAGAAGAATTGTGTTAAAAACGCGTTAAAAATTGAATCTCTAATGTTTGAATTTAAACTTTAAGAATTAACAATGTGTGTAAAATTGAACATTAAAATGTAGAAAATTACTCTATTCTGGTGTGAAACTTAGACATAAAATGTGTATAATTAAGCATTTCTAAAATTAAATATGTGTTAAATTAATCATAAAATGTTTAATATGTACGGGGGTAGCGTTCACGAAATGTTTAAGTATAATTTTGTTCCGAGAAAATCAATGCACTTAGTTTTGAATCAACTTTTTTGATTTTCGTTATTATTTAAATTATTTTTATAATCAAAATCAAAAGATTAGAAAAGTGCATCAATGTCCGCAGTATTTCATTCACACAAAGCTAAAATGATACTCGTCCCTTTCGTTCACAACCTAAAAATAAAAAGAAATTTTGTTAAAATAATAACTATGAATAATATTTATGAATACAAAATTCATTTAAAAATGTTTATAAAACCATTGTCTTCTGGTTTATAGTTGAGTGATGTCCATTGTTTATTGATGACTTTACAGCAAGAATAAATAAGCATGGCTTGGCGTCATTTTCACTACAGACTAATAGTCGCAAGTTTCAACAAGATGTGCTTAAAATTCAACAAAGCCTGTGTAAGAATAAACAAATGATATGTAAATGAATCAAAATTAAACATTTTGTGCTTAATATCACACAATAAAGGTTTAAAAATGCAAATAAAATGTATATGTACACGTAAATAGTTGTAACATTAAACAATAATTGTCTAAATCGTTTTTTTACACACTTATATACATTTTGTGCATATATGCACAAAATTCGCAAATTTTCACAAAAAAAATACATAATTTTACGTAGTAATTTTAAAATCAGTTTTTAGTGGTTAGACTACAACAAGTTTTAATACACAAGGGCAACACAATATTTTATTAATTTTTAAACTATAAGGGAGGGGTTATGGGGGCGATCATCACAAGGCAACGTGTCTGAGCGCTTCAACATGGCAAAGCCAGCGCAATCCTTGTCGGTGTCGTGTCAAGTCAACTCACTGGTCACCAAAATTGGCAAATTGTCAAATGGTGACACCTCAATTTCGGTGGAAGTACTCCTCGTGGAAATCCCTGGAAACGACGCTCTACACCACCCGGTGTAGAAGTCGGCTAAAGTGAGTGGCGACCATCTCCCTTAGAGTGAGGGTTTGTGTGTTGGGTTTGGGTCCCACCACGGAAAAAACCTAGGCGCCCAATGAAAACAAAAAAGAAGCCTCGGATTACGACCGATTATCACGATGATGACACACGCAAACGTTTTAAGGACCACGGATATGCCCTAGAATTTCCGGACCCTTTATATGGAAGGTGCCTCTATCCAGCTGACTTCGCCACAGCACGAAACATGGTAGTTAGTAGCACTAGATTCGAACATTTCGATATCCACAAGGCCACATGATTGTCGCCCGATCAAATAACTCGAAACCTAATTGACCACGTTGTGATTGACGGAAGGCACGCTTCGAGCGTGATGGACGTACGCACTATCCGAGGTGCCAATATGGACTCGGATCATTACCTTGTAGCAGCCAAGGTCCGCACACGCTTAAGCGCTGCGAAGAACGTACGAAACCAAATGCAGAGAAAGCTAGACGTCGGAAAGCTGCAATCACAACAGACAACGCAAGCCTTTTCCGCTCGACTCTCACACCTGCTTAGAAAAAGCACTCTCGATGATATAAGCGCGCAGTGGAACCATATCTCCTTCTCAATGCGTACGGCTGCCGAAGAAGAGCACACTGAAGATATGGAGGGATCACTTCTCTAAACTGCTGACCGGTGATGATGACAGCAATTCCACCGATAGAGAAGTAAACCCGGCAACCCCAGTACTTGATGACGACGTTGAGATTCCGCCACCCGACCATGACGAGGTCATAACAGCTATCGCTCGGCTGAAAAACAACAAAGCCTGATGGCCTGCCTGCTAAATTGTTTAAGACCGGAGGCAAAGAACTAATAGAGAGCATGCACGAGCTCGTAAGCAGAATATGGTCGGATGAAAGCATGCCAAGTGACTGGAACCTCAGTGTACTCTGCCCAATCCTTAAGAAAGGGGATCCCTCACTCTGCGCCAACTACCGTGGGATCAGCCTACTCAATATCGCATACAAGGTTCTTACAAGTGTGTTATATGAAATACACTGTTGACCTATCCTCAACAGACTGATTGGACCTTCTAAGTGCCGCTTCAGACCTGGAAAGTCCACCATAGATCAGATTTTCACATTGCGCCTAATCCAGGAAAAGACCCTAGAAAAACAGATCGACACCTACCACCTATTAGTCGACTATAAAGCCGCCTTCGACACTCCGATAAGGGAACGATAATACGCCGCAATATCTGACTTCGGTATACCTGCGAAACTTATAAGGCTTTGCAGGATGACTCTGAGCAACACACGTTGCTCAGTGAGAATAGGAAAAGACCTCTCCGAGCCATTTCATACCGAACGATGTTTCAGACAGGGTGACTCCCTATCGTGCGAATTTTTTAGCTTATTGATGGAGAAAATAGTTCGAGCTGCCGAACTCCGTCAAAGCGGCACTATCCTCAACAAAAGTGTCATGCTGCTCGCATATGCCGACGATATTGATATCATTGGCAGGAGCACACGAGCAGTTAGCGCAGCATTCTCCAGATTCGAGAAAGAGTCGCGTCAAATGGGTCTAGCTGTGAACGAGGACAAGACGAAGTTCCTTGTGTCAAAGAGTGTCAAAGAATCCGTGCGTCTTGGACAAAAAGCTGATTTTGACACCCACAAGTTCGACATTGTGAAGGACTTCGTCTATCTGGGATCCAGCATAAACAGCAACAACTACGTCAGCCTGGGGATCAAACGGAGAATAACTCTTGCCAAAAGGTGCTACTTTGGGCTCAGTAGGCAATTGAGAAGTAGAGCCCTCTCTCGCCGTACAAAAATAACGCTCTACAAGTCACTCATCATGCCCGTCCTACTTTATGGTGCAGAAACATGGACGCTGGCCTCCACCGATGAGAGAGTACTGGGAGCGTTCGAGAGAAAGATTCGCCGTAAAATCTATGGCCATATCTGCTTTGCTAACGAGTATCGAATCAGGATGAACCATAAGCTGTATGAGTTATTCGACGACATTGACATGACCTAGCCAGCGGCTTCGCTGTGTAGGTCATGTCGAACCAATGGATGAAAACACTGCAGCCAAGAAGGTGTTTGAATCAAAACTCGAAGGTGGACAGCGTAGAAAATTAATTTAGTAAATCTGCGTTGGAAAGACCAAGTTGAGGACAACCTGGCAACGCTTGGTATTTCTAACTGGCGTCAGCGCGCAAGCAAAGCAGATCCGACTGGCTCGGCAACATCTCAGCGGCCAAAACCGACCCACGGTTCTAAAGACCATTTAAGTAAGTAAGTAAACTATAAGAAACAATATGAATTTTCATGTATGCCTATATAATTAATTTCTATGGAGTATATTTGTTTTTCTTTTTCTCTGTTTATAAAAAATAATATTTAAAATGTATTTTTTATGACTTTAGAAGACCTAATAAAAACATAAACTATGAAACAAATATGAAAATATCTTTTTCTTTCTTATCTATATCTCAATATAATACATTGCACATATAATTATTTAACAGAGGTATTATTTAAACTACCAAAAAATATTGATATAAAAAAAGCATATATACAAGCATTATATGGGAATTTACCATTTATAAAGTCGCATGGTTTCATAGTCGTATTTAAGTTTCCTCGCGATTTTAAACGTAAGTAAAACGTCAACATTAATTATAATATACATCTGTTGAGATATAAGTGAATGAAATATTTGTGAAAAATACAAAACATATTTTGTATGACAATCAATATGTATAAAGACAATCAATATGCCATTGTCCATGTGTAACTTAACTAATATTTGTTTTTGTTTCCAAATTCTTTGTCCAAATTGATTTAATTATTATTTTTCTGATATATTAATTTCTGATCAAATTAATTTAGTAATGGTTCCAGTTCCAGTTCTGGTTTTCTGTTCCAGTTCCGGTTCTATAAAAAATTTAAAAAAAACGGTTCCGGTTTTTGAAATGCTGTCATAAAGCCTGATAGTTCTATTACTAAAGTAAGAGTAGAATTTAATGCGTCTAGTCCGATCTCAAATGGAAAATGTCGAAATGATATTTTACATGTTGGTCCAGTGCTTCAGAGCGATCCTACCATGATCATTTTAAAATTATTAAATATGTATTTAATGCAGACATTCTGAAGATGTACCGTCAGATTCTAGTAGATACTAGACACACAACTTATCAACGCATAGTGTTTCGAGATTCTCCAAAACAAGTTCTACAGGAGTTTGAGCTAAAAACCGTGACGTTTGGCGTAAACTGTGCTCCTTATTTAGCGATACGTACATTATTGCAATTAGCAAATGACGTACAATACAGTCTTCCGCTAGCATCAAAAATACTTCGTGCCCATATGTGGACGATGCCCTTACAGGAAGCCACGAAATCTCATCAGCAGTGAGATCGCGTGACGAAATAATACAAGCACTCGGTTCAGCCGGCTTTGATCTAAAAAAATGGACAGCCAACTTAGATGATATCCTAATGGAACAGTTGTTTGTCCAAGGAACATTTCTTAAATAATAATTTTTTATAACTTGAATAGACTAGGTAATCCGATGGAATGCGAGATTGGACAATTTTTATTTTCATGAGCGTAAAAAGAAGGTAGGCTGAATTCACAAGGCGCCATGTGAATTCAGCAGACAATTTTAACGATCTCGGCACCAGGTGGATCCATCCTATGGAACTCATTAAGAATTCTCTGTGGTGGCATGGCCCAGATAGATTGGTTATGACAGGATACAACATTCGATGTATATTAATCCTTAACTAGATAGTGATGAGGATTGGAGGCAGGGTTGCCACTTTCCTAATTTATTACCAAATTTGGTAACTTTTTTTTGGTTTGATAAGATAGTAATTTATTTTTTGGATTGGTAATATTTTTTTTCCTATTCTTTATATCCCTGTCATTATTGTGAAAGAGCTGAAATATATCTCTGTTGAAATTATCTTGTTAGATAACAGTCAAATCTCCCTCTAGACTATATGCACTAAGAAAACAAGAAATATAACAGCCCTAAATATCAAGTTATTTACAAATTATTTAGATCGGCTTTGAGACAAACATCTTTCAAACATCTGACAAATACGATAAATATTGCTGGCAACCATCTATCAAATTTACGATTATTTATAGCAACCATCAATTAAACATCTTACAAATAGGAAAATAGTTGTGGAATATTTGGAAAAGGTACTTCATTAGAATTCGCGGAGTAATTTTTATTTAATTAAAATAAAATGAATCAAATGTATTTTTATTTATTCCAAAACATTATCCTGGTTATACATCGCCATCGTGCTTATAAATCCTTCGAAGGTAAAATTGTACAACGACTTGAGACTTCTTCGCGGAATAGCCAAGTTTGCCTGCGCTGCTATCATCATAGTAAACTCTAAAAAGAAATATTTTCCATTACGTCTTGATAATTTCAATCCCAGGAAATTTTATTTTCACTTTTACCTTTAAAATGTAATATTTAAGTTGACACTTTTTTACACTATTGGATTTACTTAATTGTTGTGGACAAATCGAGCGTAAGGAAAAAGTACGCTATTTTCCTTTTTTATAGTTGTCAAATGTCAATATAACTCAAGATTTTTGTTGCAATGTCCATGAAATCAGGATGTTTGCTATCAGTCAACTGTAAATATCTCAATTATCATTGCTGTTGTGGCAAACATCTCGTAACTATCTGCATATATTGATAGTTTTGCTGCAACTTTATTGAAACTTATGGTTGGTTTGAATATTTGCTACAAGGCGTAAATTTAAACAGATAGTTGCAGAAAGACTTTCATAAACATCTTGTTTTCTTAGTGTGGCATCAATCTCATTACACTGGTTATACATCGCCATCGTATTTATAAATCCTTCGAAATTAAAATTGTACAACGCAGAAGAATCAAGTCCGACCGGCGATGCTGTCATCAAAGTAAACTCTGAAATATAATATTTTCCATCACATGTTGCTAATTTCAATCCCAGGAAGTTTTATTTTCACTATTAAAATGTAATATTTGAGTTGACACTTTTTTACACCATTGGATTTACTTAATTGTTGTGGATAAATCGTGCGTAAGGAAAAAGTACGAAATTTTTTCTTTTTTATAGTAGACAAATGTCAAAATACTTCAAAAGTTTTGCTGCAAATGTCCAAGAACTAAGGATGTTTGCTATAACTCAACTGTAAATATGTTAATTTTCATTGATGTTGTGGCAAACATTTCGTAACTATCTGCACATATGTCAAATTTAAAAAATATTAATAGTTTTGCTGCAACTTTATTGAAACTTATGGGATGTTGGAATATTTATTAAAAGGCGTAAACTTTAACAGATAGTTGCTGCAAGTCTTTCAAAAACATCTTGTTTTCTTAGTGTATTAACAGTATAATAAGACTAAAAGCAAAAAATAGCTTTTAGTCTTAATTTAAATTATCACAGAGCTGGTTTATATTGAATTATTTGAAAAATGTTAAGTAAAATCAGCCATTTTTAAGATTATTTTTTATTTAATACGTATTGATCTCAAGGTTGTACCTAATATATTACATGTTATTATTTTATAAATGTATCTAAAATAAATAATATATGCATATATATGTACCGTTAATGAATTGTTTTTGTTTTTTCATACAATAAAAAGTAAAATACAAAATTGGCAATTTTTTTATAAATCAGCCTTATCGTGAATGAAATTCCTCAGGGAATCTCACGCCATCGTATCACAACATTTTCTTAAATGAAAAACTACAATTAAGAGTCATTTTATATACTTTTAATTGCAGTTTAACATAATTTTAACTTCAATATTTATTTTCAAAACACAACGCAATTTTATCAAACAACACTGTTCGACATTTGGCAAAACAGCTGATTTAGCGTTGCCTGATGTTCAGTTCTAATTGCAAATTAAACTTTTATTGAGTTAAAAAAAAACTGCAAATAGTAAAAATCTGTATACATATTTTATATCTGAACTATTATTTTACAACTTTATTATCTGTAGCCGCGGTAGCTCAGTGGTTAGTGCGTTGGACTGCGAGCCGAAAGGTCCCCGGTTCAAGACTGGGCTGGGGCTAACAACATCTTTTCATAGAAACATTTTTCTATACCGCGCTACCTCTCGTCAGTAAATGCCAAACCTACGAGAGTAAAAACATTGCCTATGAAAAGCTTTCACCCGCCGTTCGTATTCGGCAATAAACTGTAGGTCCCACTACTTTGAGTACAAATATAAAACGCACAGCTCAAAATGGTGAGAGAGCTCGGCCGAAGTTCTATACAAGACTGTAGCGCCAAACTATTATATTATTATTATTATTATCTGAAATTATAAAGATAACCAAAAAACGCATTAAAAAAAATCTGGCCATATTGTAAAACTGCATTCGAATTTCGAACAAAATTCCGGAGGAATTGCTGTTCCTGGGAGATTGACGATACCAAAAAATTTTACCTGGGAACAAAAAATTCCGAGGGAATAGAATATTCCTAAAGTCTTCACGATAAGGCTGACTAAGTTTTTCTGGGCTTGGATCTATACTAAAATAGTACTGACTTATAAACAAACAACTGAATGGATATAACACGCACACATTCCAATTCTCATTCATTGTCAAATTTCATAATTTAACAAATTGTCAGTGTTGTCACATTTTTTATTCAGGGTTGCAATTATTTATATTACTAGTTATTCGTCAGAACGAATATTTTTTTAGCTATCTGGCAACTAATAAAAAAAATCGATTATCGACGGAAAAAGTCGAATATTCCACTTTTTCACAATCAGATAGTCGACTTCAAATAATCGAATTTTTTATCAAAAAGTCGATTAGTCGACTAATCAAACATCGATTAGTATAACCCTACTTTCGCGGTATCACATGAAAAATCGCTGCAACACGGGGTTTCGAAGCAGATAACGCTGATACACATCACAGCATGATCCACACCCACGGCTGGAACCAGGCTGGAGAAATGGGAACAAGACCACGTCCGTCTCAGCCGAAATAGCATTCGACGAGATGTCTATTGGTCAGTTAAGTGACGATATTGGACCAGGACCCCGTCCGTCTCGGCCATGTCTTACGGATGCCCGTCCGTCGAGGACGCCGAAATAGCATTCGAAGAGATGTCTATACTATTAGACATCACTTTGCATTAGACATTATGATTAAGGCATATGTTTAAAAATTTTCACAATTCATCTTCGTTACGAAAAATAGTTTCAAATATGCCATTAATTGAAAAAAATGTTCAATACCATGTTTAAACTATTAGACATCTTGTTAGTTAAGTGGCGATATTGGACCAGGACCCCGTTCATCTCGGACATGTTTTTGGACGATGCTACCGAAAATTAAAGCAGCGCGAATTTCGTCCATAGCTACAGAACTCTTGTCAGTCTCGCCAATCTTGGCGCCATCATGAAAAGAGAAATCGTCGCCGTAAAGGACCGAGACCACGTCCGTCTCGGCCGTCTGGAAATAGCAGTCAGCATAATGGAGTGATGCGCTGGTCTGGTACCACTAGGACAGAATGTTTACCACTAGTGCACCGAATTATTCCATCGCTATGCGAATGGGTGACCATGAGATTTCTTTTATTATACTTCGCGCCAACTACATTGAAGTGCCGTAAATACAACGAACATATACATTAATACGACAAACAAATTAATAAAATGTCAACCGATGATCGCGTTCGTCAATATTTCGAGTTGTGTTAATCAGTCGAGATATACTAACACATTGAAAGATTTTGAACGTTTTTGAACGGTGTACGTTAATATTTCGAATGCTATTTATTAAACTCGTTCATAATATTTATAATGATTTTAATTAAATAGTAATTACATAAAACCAAATTATTGAACAAATTTATAGTCAAATTAATTCATAAAATCAATTTGACTGCGAATTTCGGAATAACTATTGAAACTTAAATGTCATTTCAATATCATGCACATCAAATTGTCGTCTTGAAGTAGTCGGTCATATTTTATTATTTGTTGGTCAAAATAATAAACAGATTTATGAAACAAATAAATTCTACAGCACAAAAATTCTAAAAAAGGTCTATTTCGTTTAAAGACAAGTAACCGTTCAATGTGTGATTCGGTATAAAAATTGCAATGGTCTGACAATTTTTCTTTTTAGAAAAAGTTAAAAAAATTGTATTTAGTCAAATATGAACATACAATTTATAAGAAATTCGTTTAAAAGGGGCAAAATTAAGAGGCAGAAGATAACGCAGATGAAGGATAAGATTATAAAGAAGACATTGGTGAATAATGCCTAGAGTTTCAATCGTTTTTATCGTCCCTCTCACATGCATTTCTATTTTTTATTAAAAATTCCATTTGTTTGATATAAACTTAGTTTTTTTTCGCATAAGCAATTATGTGCAAACTTTAAAAACTGATTTGAAATGCTCCTATATTTGTCAACAAAACTGCATTAAAATTTTATCGAAACACTTTAACTTTTTTAACTTTTAACAATTTACTTTTTGTTTTAGAGGCTAACATATATTGTACGATAGAGGTCCTTTAGACTAGTTCCGTTTTTTGTTGTATTATAAGTTCCTAAAACATATATTTATATAGTAATCATAAAATAATATAAATAGCAAGTCTATTAGACTGACAATTACTTTGTATGAAACAAAAATCATCGAGTATGATTTTGAAGGTCACCCACTAGAAATGCTCTATTGGATGAGAAAATCGATGTGAAGAATGTTCAGCGAAATCCGAATATGGGAAATGGACCCGCCGCAACCTCAAAATAAGCGTTTCGTACCCAAATCGTCAATTATAAAATTGTATTGAAATTTTGTCTCTCAAACACATAAAACTAAAAAAGTGGGTAAGTCATCAGTTCGAAAATTTTATTAGCTTTTCAACAAACTATAATTAAAAAAAAATCGGATAAAAAATACAGTAGCAGTGATTATTTAAACAGGCATCCCTCGTTTTTTATTTTCATCAGTTATGTCTGGGTTTTTTATTCTTCATGATTGAAAAATATTTTTAATTCGAAATAATAAAAATATAAATAATAATTGATATATAAAATTTTCTAGATGCAACATGTTAATGAATGGCAAAAGGTGGAATCTAAAGAATGCTGAAAACATACATTCAGTTATGCGCAGATAATGTATTTTTCTACAATTATAAAATTTTAATTTTACATTAATCCTTACATATGGCACGCATACGGCACTGTATTTACGTCCCGTTTTCGTGCCGTATTTACGTTATTTCATTTCATATGTTGTTTTACGTTCCTTAAACGGCTGCCCGTAAATACGGAACGTATACGGCACGTTTACGGGCCTATTGGTTTATTGGGATTTGTTGCTTGAAAATTGTCAATTCACTTTTTTAAATATTTGTGCTTGAAACAAAAACAACTGGAAGTCTGCGCTCATATATCATCAAGAGGGGGAGTGTATTGGGCATGCATGTGCGAGAGTCGAGTGACACAGGCTTCTTCGGTATATTGTGTGTGCAGCTTGCTGACGGCTAGCTTTCTTTGTGAGGGTTTCTTTGAATTTTTCGCAGCACATAAGTGTATGCGTACCTTGACTGCTACCAGGAAGTGTGATGTTGGCATTTCGGATCGAACATACGCCCATCACACTAGATGCTTGCCTTCTGTCAATCACAACGTGATCAATTCGCATTCTTAGCAATATTTCTCAAATTATCGCGATTTCGGACAACCAACCACGACTCCTAACGGGAGTCGTGCCACGAAATGTAAAATTTATTCATTATTTTATTTCTTAATAACCCCAATTAACAACATAATTCCATTGTCAATATGGTCATGTCAACATTTGTAAGAAAATACTTAACAAAATTAATTATAAGATGCATTTTTTTAATTATGCATTGTAAACCTCCTTTTATTTACTAGCAATATTGTGGTGCATATTTTTTGATACCGTATGTTGCAGTAATGAAAGTCCCTTTTAATTATTTGAAATATACTCTAATGATGGCAAAGACTTCCAGTTGTTTTGGTTGCACGCACAAAGATTTAAAAAAGTAAACAAACATCAAATGATTTCAGTTTGTTTTATTTTAAATCTTGAGTGTGAAAAAAGATTTCAACAAAATGAACTCAAAATCATTTGCTTCGAGCCGTATATGTAGCAATTCATTTGTTTCCGAGTCGCTTATGAAGCAATCATATGACTTGACAAATGAATATGTGTTTTTGGGATTGAATCTTTTGCATTAAAAAGTGATTACAAAAAAAAGTGACTATAAGTAACAAAAGACTTGATTCACTTAATTAAAATCGAATGCACATTAATTTGATTCGAATCAAATGAATAATAACTCTTGACAATTCATTTGAAAATGATTCTAATAAGTATGTTTCAAAAAGATTTTGCAATCTATTTGTTCAAAAAGAATTGTGATTTGTTTTTTCCAATCAGTAATTGAATGGAAATCAAGGAATTGAATCATACCATTCAATTTTAAAATGATTTAAGTTCAAAAAAAGATTCAATCTTTCACAGCTCTGTGTATACATGAGAGCTTGAGATTGATGATCCCGATACGTAATATTGATAAACAAGTATCAAAATATTAACTTGTTCGGAAATATTACGTAAACAGATTGATGTACGCCGTTTGTCAATATGACGAACGATACTTTTTTTCTGTGTATAAACTGGATTGCAACCTCACTATTCAAGCCAGGGTAAAACAGAGTTTCTACCATCAGCCCAATGCGATCGCTAGATGCAGTTATTAGCCTATGCTATTTTCCTACACAATTACAGTAATTACACGGTGGCAATACAAGTTGAAAACAACGAGAAAACGATTATTCTCAGTTCAGCCAATATGCCATATGACTAAGAAAACCCCCCTCTGATAGCAGTCGGAGAACTTGCAGAATATGGAACCTGCCACTGGTAATGGATCTATAAAATGATAAACAACAGAATAATTAATTCACAGTTGGGTATTAGTAAAGCACGGAAAACAATAACAAGGGGTACACCGCAAGGATGGGTTATATCCCCCCTTCTCTGGCTTCTAGTAGTTGACGAAATCCTAGCAATACTAAGAAGTAAAGGAATAAAAGTACCTTCCTACTATTAGTAGGATTATGGAAACTGCACTTAAGGAATTTTTAACGTGGGGAGAACAAAACGGCTCAGGAGTAAACGCCTCCAAGACTGAACTCGTACTCTTCACAAATAAAAGGAAAATTGGAAACTTTGAGCTTCCAAAACTTGATGCACACTCACTCTATCTAGTGAAGCGAAATATCTCAGCACTATACTAGACAATAAGCTTCGATGGAAACGCAACACAGAAGAAAGAATGAAAAAAAGTACTATGCGCTTTCTATTCATGCAAGAAAACTGTCCATAAACGTTGGGCCAGAACAGCAAGTATAATCCACTGGATGTACACAGCTATCGTAAAACCCATATTAACGTACGGTTCTACTGTATGGTGAAAAGTGATAAAGAAGACTACATTTCTTAGGGAAATGAAAAAGGTACAAAGATTAGCATGCACCAATATTACAGGCGCAATGAAATCCACTCCACAAATAGGGATAGATATCATGCTTAATCATCTGTCAGTAGTCGACTTCATAAGGAGTACAACAGCAAAGAACGCGATTCGACTCAGAGAATCAGGAATCTGGAATCAACTTTTATATGGACACACGTCTATCCTCGAAGTTTTCAGCATGATCGAACTCCCAAAAACAGGCTATATAACAACACAGATGGATATAAATCCAAACTACTCCATCGTAATGACTTACCCACTTTTTTCGAAATCATGATTTTCCATTGTCAGTCTAATGTCTATATTAGCAGTAATCTTAAAATCAAAACACACTAAAACATACATACAAAAAAGTACTTACGTTGAGAGTTAATATCTGAAAAAGAGTATTTTTTTCGAAAAAAAATACTTGGACGCATAATGGCTTGGAATATTTATAAGTGAATTCTAATTAAAAAAATATATATTGAATTTTGGCCAGCTTTTTTCACTTTTGGACCAGTGTGCGGCGTCTTATTTCATTTCCGCCTTGTATGTGTTATGTGTTAGTGCATATTCTGTGTATCAGAGCTGTGAATGATTGAATCTTTTTTGGATTCAAATCCTAAAAATTATGCATATGAGTTGGTAATTTTGAAACACAATCAATGACATCAATTCATTTACTGATTGGTACAAAACAATCAGAATTCCTTTTGAACAAATAGATTGCAATCTCTATTTTTAAAGTCTTATATCAAATTCTGTCTATTTCATTCACTTCGTTAGTCTTTTTGAAAAATCATTGTTAGAATCATGTGCAAATGAATCGTCAAAAGTTGCAATCATTTTTCCTAGTCATAGGATTGCTCGAAATATCATGTTATTCGTTTGATTCGAATCAAATGAATGTGCATTCGATTTTAATCAAGGATTGAAACCTAAACGAATAACGGTTTCGATTTCGGTTTCGGTTTTTTCCGCGTTTCGGTTTCGGTTACGGTTACGGTTTCGGTTTTAAGTTTTTATAACGAAACGGTTTCGGTATACCGGTTCCATGTTACGGTTTCGGTTTTGATTTCGGTTTTTGAATAAATTTTCTTTATTTCCATATTTTTCAAATAATTTTACATTTTTTATATAGTGCTAAATTATGATACTGGGGTAAAGTGGGAAACGTAATTTAAACAATGTTTCTTGTTATTTTAGTAAAAATATTGTGTTATATGAATTATTTATTTGATTACTTCAAGAAAAAATTTTAATTTAAAATTTCGTGACCACAAACCAATGAAAAGCAACATTTTGACTTCAACTGATATATGATCTGAATTGAAAAAAAGAAGAAGAATTTTGTAAATTTTTATCCATAAAAGCCAAAGAAATTAAATTTCAACAATTCTGTGAACTGCAATATATGTAAACTAGTGATGATCATTTGCAAGACCAAGGCAAAAAATGTTAATCTTAATCTTTTAAATTTTAAATAAAGATCGAAGACAAATATCTTAAACTGCATATTAATTATGAAAACGAATAGAATTTGTACACTAATTGTATTTAAGTTACTTATTTTCCATATTTTCAATTTCTTTAACATTTTACTAACAAAAAAAAATCCAATAACATAAAAATTTGAATTATATTTTAACAAGAATTAATAAATAAAAAATAATTGTATAAAACAAGTGATGTTGACAAGATAATTCAAAATCTCAAGGCCATAATAAAATGAACGAAAAGTCACCAAATACATTTTCAAAATGCTAAATATTTTTTACAAACATCTTTATGTATCTGTCAATTTTTAATCGATGATCTCCATTTTTTTTACCACATGATAAGAAAATGTAAATCTATCAATTGATATTGCATCAATTACTTTTTATAATATTAATCAACAAACTCGAAAATTAAGTTTTTCATAAAAATGTATTTGGTGACTTTTCGTTCTACAACGACGATATACAGTATACGATATACATATACAATAAATATAAGGAATATTTCGCACCCCTTCAAAAGTGCTTCACAGGCCTTATTTTTAAGATGCTTATATTCTTTAGAATTCGACAAAAACAAAAAAAAAACACACATCTTCATTAATGTTCACGTTCATAAATATTTTGCACGCATTCCCGTGTTACTTATTGTTCAATATTTAGTAATATCATGAATTCGTTTGTATATCATTATTACCTTAAAAACATAATAAATACATTAAAATCATAAAAAAACGCAAGAGTCTTCCTTTTCTTGCAGTCTTAGTCTTGCACTTGCTCTTGTTCTTTTTCTTGCAAAATCTCGATTTTGTTCTCTCTTTTGTTCATGCAAAAAAAATGCAACAACAAGATGCAAGAACAAGAAATTGTTAATCATCACTAATGTAAACAAATATCTGCCTTATACTTGAAATTTTTAAACTTGTCTAACATGCACTTTATTTTTCGTATTTCCTTAAATAGTTACTGAGATGTTAATAATTTGAAACTATTTTTACATTTTATTTTTTTTTGCATTACATTGTTTTGTTTATGTCCGAAATGGAGCGGTTTTGAAACATCAGTCAAAAATCCATTAGAAGACTTATAAATGATATTCTATTGAATAGATCCTTTAAAAGAATTTAAAAATATTCAAATGAACTTTTCAAAACTTGTTTTACTTAACTTAAGCTCCCATATATATTTTACTAATAAAATAAATAAAAAACCAATATTATTAAAATTTTAGTCATTTTTTAACGTAAAAATTTTGCTTGGAGTTGCTGGTGTTTTGTTGTTAATTCGATTAATGAAACAAAAAACAAATTTTAGACCAAATACCGTTGTTTTGGAAATATCGTTTCTCAAAAAATTTTTGTACAACCAAACGTAAAAATTTTGCTTGGAGTTGCTGGTGTTTTGTTGTTAATTCGATTAATGAAACAAAAAACAAATTTTAGACCAAATACCGTTGTTTTGGAAATATCGTTTCTCAAAAAATTTTTGTACAACCAAAAATGTTTATTTTGGGAACTCCAAATTTTAATTAAAGAAATTTTACTTAAGATCTTCTATATAAAATAAAATATGTTTTTCTGGTTTTTTGTATACTTTTTTAAACACCGTTTTAAACCGGTATAAAACCGAAACCGTTTATATCGGTTTTGGATATCGGTTTATTTCTGATTTTCGTTTAACGGTTTCGGTTACGGTTTCGGTTTTAAAAATGAAACGGTTTTAAACGGATATCGGTTTCGGTTACGGTTTCAATCCTTGATTTTAATTAAGTGAATCAAGTCTTCTGTTATTTGTAGTCTTAGGATTGAATCACTTTTTTTGCAATCACTTTTATAAAGCAAAATATTCAATCCCAAAAACACACAATCATTTGTCAAGTCATATGATTGCTTCATAAGCGACTCGGAAACAAATGATTTTGCTACATATACGGCTCGAAGCAAATGATTTTGAATTCGTTTTGTTGAAATCTTTTTTCACACTCAAGATTTAAAATAAAACAAACTCAAATCATCCCAATACAATACAGATACGGACTGAAACGTAAAAACGGTTGTGAGAACGGGTATACCCATTATGGCGGTGACATTACGGCACAATATTACGTGTTAAATACAGGTCTAGCCGTAAATATGGTAGTTGATACGGATATCAATTTTACGTATAACGAGTTGGGAAAGTTAGGTCACATGGGTAAGTTCGGTCACATGGGGCGGATTTTTATAGTCGGTCGGGCCCGACTATGGAATATCCTACACCTTTGGTGGGGATATTAATGTGGGATATTTAATTGCATACCTTAATTTTAAAGTTTTTAATTATGCTGAACCTCCCCACCCTCAGAATATAATTCATAAATCAGAAATGTATGTCTTATATCCCCATAAATTAAAAAATATATATAAAAGTATAAACAACTAAAAAAAAAAATTGAAATATATAATTAAGCGGACCACGCCTATATTTAAAATATTGAAAGGCTAATATTTCATAGATTTGATTTTAATAATTTACGGATCAAATTTCCACTATGAAAACCCGGGAAATAATGAAAAAAAAGTGGGCGGATCACGCCCATTTTTGGACCACATATTTATAGGTGAATTATAACAATACCTTTTAAATTTTATAACTATACCTTGAATACTTTTCGAGTTATTAGTTCCGAAAGAGTTATATAAAAGTGACTTGTATGGGAGGTGGGCGTGTCCGTTGACCGATTTGGCTCATTTTCAAACTCAGTTCCTACTTTTGGCTAAAATATATTGAGTCGAAATTTCATCGCATTCTGATCAGTATTTCTCAAGTTATTCTGTATTCGGACAACAAGACAGCAAGACGGACAGACAGACAGACGGACAGACAGACAGACGGACATGGCTAAACGGACTCGGGTAGTGATGCTGATCAAAAATATATATACTTTTCCATACCGGACACGCCTCCTAAGGGGCGTTACAATATATGCACAAAGGTAATATACCCTGTACCTCATAGGTGTAGGGTATTAAAACCGGCACCTTCCGACCACGTAATTACGGTACAAAAACGCCTGTTACCGTAAATTCGATTTAAAAAAAAAAAAATTTACGTGCGAAGTACGGCAACGTTACGTGCACGTAATTACGGCCCAGAAACGGCAGCTACCGTAAATACTGCTCAAAATACACACAACCATTTTTACGTGTAAAAAACGGTAACTTTACGGCTTTACTTAATTTAAAGAAATAAATAGAATGCTGAAAACATACTTTCAGTTATGCGCAGATAATGTATTTTTCTACAATTATAAAATTTTAATTTTACATAAAGCCTTACATATGGCACGCATACGGCACTGTATTTACGTCCCGTTTTCGTGCCGTATTTACGTTATTTCATTTCATATGTAAATCGTGTTGTTTTACGTTCCGTAAACGGCTGCCCGTAAATACGGAACGTATACGGCACGTTTACGTGCCTATTGGTTTATTGGGATTTGTTGCTTGAAAATTGTCAATTCACTTTTTTAAATATTTGTGCTTGAAACAAAAACAACTGGAAGTCTGCGCTCATATATCATCAAGAGGGGGAGTGTCTTGGGCATGCATGTGCGAGAGTCGAGTGACACAGACTTGTTCGATATATTGTGTGTGCAGCTTGCTGACGGCTAGCTTTCTTTGTGAGGGTTTTCTTGAATTTTTCGCAGCACATAGGTGTATGCGTACCTTGACTGCTACCAGGAAGTGTGATGTTGGCATTTCGGATCGAACATACGCCCATCACACTAGAAGCTTGCCTTCTGTCAATCACAACGTGATCAATTTGCTGCGTGTGTTCTGATCAGGTGACTACCACGTAGCCTTGTGAATACCGTGTTACATGGTGCGGCGAAGTCGATCAGACATTGTCGGAGGTGTTGTGGTGGAGCCTGATTTCTTCGACTGTTGGGCCAAAGATACCGTCATGACTCACTCGCGATTTTCATGTCATGACGGGTGCAGTGCTCATAGAGTCTCATGATCGTGTCCGTTGAGCGATTGGCTCATCTCCATACTCTATACTTTTTTGGTTAAAACATAATGAAACAAACAAATTCGCATTCTTAGCGATATTTCTCAAATTATCTCGATTTCGGACAATCAACCACGACTCCTAACGGGCATTATAATATCCGCACAAATTTAATATATATTTTTAATGCCACGAAATGTAAAATTTATTCATAATTTTATTTCTTAACAACCCCAATTAACAACATAATTCCATTGTCAATATGGTCATGTCAACATTTGTAAGAAAATATTTAACTAGATTAATTATAAGATGCATTTTTTTAATTATGCATTGTAAACCTCCTTTTATTTACTAGCAATATTGTGGTGCATATTTTTTGATACCATATGTTGCAGTAATGAAAGACCCTTTTAATTATTTGAAATATGCTCTAATGACGACAAAGACTTCCAGTTGTTTTGGTTGCAAGCACAAAGATTTAAAAAAGTAAACAAACATTTGTTTTATTTTAAATCTTGAGTGTGAAAAAAGATTTCAACAAAATGAACTCAAAATCATTTGCTTCGAGCCGTATATGTAGCAAAATCATTTGTTTCCGAGTCGCTTATGGGATTGAATCTTTTTGGGATTGAATCTTTTGCTTTAAAGTGATTGCAAAAAAAAGTGATTCAATCCTAAGACTATAAGTAACAGAAAACTTGATTCACTTAATTAAAATCGAATGCACATTAATTTGATTCGAATCAAATGAATAATAACTCTTGACGATTCATTTGAAAATGATTCTAATAAGGATGTTTCAAAAAGATTTTAACGAAGTGAATAAAATAAACTGAATTTATTATAAGATTTAGAAGAAGGAGATTGCAATCTATTTGTTCAAAAAGAATTGTGATTTGTTTTTTCCAATCAGTAATTGAATGGAAATCAAGGAATTGATACATACCATTCAATTTTAAAATGATTTAAATTCAAAAAAAGATTCAATCTTTCACAGCTCTGCTGTGTATACATGAGAGCTTAAGATTGATGATCCCGATACGTAATATTTATAAACAAGTATCAAAATAGTAACTTGTTCGTAAATATTACGTAAACAGATTGATGTACGCCGTTTGTCAATATGACGAACGATACTTTTTTTCTGTGTATGAACTGGATTGCAACCTCACTATTCAATCCAGGGTAAAACAGAGTTTCTACCATCTAATCCACTGGATGTACACAGCGATCGTAAAACCCATATTAACGTACGGTTCTACTGTATGGTGGAATGTGATAAAGAAGACTACATTTCTTAGGGAAATGAAAAAGGTACAAAGATTAGCATGTACCAATATTACAGGCGCAATGAAATCCACTCCACAAATTGGGATAGAGGTCATGCTTAATCATCTGCCAGTAGTCTCCTTCATAAGGAGTACAGCAGCAAAGAACGCGATTCGACTCAGAGAATCAGGATTCTGGAAGCAACTTTTATATGGACACACGTCTATCCTCGAAGTTTTCAGCATGATCGAACTCCCAAAAACAGGCTATATAACAAAACAGATGGATATAAATCCAAACTACTCCATCGTAATGACTTACCCACTTTTTTCGAAATCATGATTTTCCATTGTCAGTCTAATGTCTATATTAGCAGTAATCTTAAAATCAAAACACACTAAAACATACATACAAAAAAGTACTTACTTTGAGAGTTAATATCTGAAAAAGAGTATTTTTTTTCGAAAAAAAATACTTGGACGCATAATGGCTTGGAATATTTATAAGTGAATTCTAATTAAATAAATATATTGAATTTTGGCCAGCTTTTTTCACTTTTGGACCAGTGTGCGGCGTCTAATTTCCGCCATTACACAATGATTGTATGTTTTAGTGCATATTCTGTGTATACATGAGAGCTTGAGATTGATGATCCCGATACGTAATATTGATAAACAAGTATCAAAACATTAACTTGTTCGTCAATATTACGTAAACAGATTGATGTACGCCGTTTGTCAATATGACGAACGATACTTTTTTTCTGTGTATGAACTGGATTGCATCGTCACTATTCAAGCCAGGGTAAAACATAGTTTCTACCATCAGCCCAATGCGATCGCTAGATGCAGTTATTAGCCTATGCTATTTTCCTACACAATTACAGTAATGATGACACGGTGGCAATACAGGTTGAAAACAACGAGAAAACGACAATTCTCAGTTCAGCCAATATGCCATATGACGAAGAAAATCCCCCTCCGACTGCAGTCCGAGAACTTGCAGAATATGCGAACACAAAGAGAACTTGCCTGCCACTGGTAATGGATCTATAAAATGATAAACAACAGAATAGTTAATTCACAGTTGGGTATTAGTAAAGCACGGAAAACAATAACAAGGGGTACACCGCAAGGATGAGTAAAGGAATAAAAGCAGTAGCATATGCAGAGGATGTAGTAATTATGGTAAACGGGAAGTACCTTATTACTATTAGTAGGATTATGGAAACTGCACTGAAGGAATTGTCAACGTGGGGGAGAACAAAACGGCTTAGGAGTAAACGCCTCCAAGACTGAACTCGTACTCTTCACAAATAAAAGGAAAATTGGAAACTTTGAGCTTCCAAAACTTGATGGCTGCACACTCACTCTATCTAGTGAAGCGAAATATCTCAGCACTATACTAGACAATAAGCTTCGATGGAAACGCAACACAGAAGAAAGAATGAAAAAAAGTACTATGCGCTTTCTATTCATGCAAGAAAACTGTCCATAAACGTTGGGCCAGAAGAGCAAGTATAATCCACTGGATGTACACAGCTATCGTAAAACCCATATTAACGTACGGTTCTACTGTATGGTGAAAAGTGATAAAGAAGACTACATTTCTTAGGGAAATGAAAAAGGTACAAAGATTAGCATGCACCAATATTACAGGCGCAATGAAATCCACTCCACAAATAGGGATAGATATCATGCTTAATCATCTGCCAGTAGTCGACTTCATAAGGAGTCTATCCTCGAAGTTTTGAGCATGATCGAACTCCCAAAAACAGACTATATGACAACACAGATGTATATAAATCCAAACGACTCCATCGTAATACTCGTAATACCAACAAGCAATAGCCACCTCCAGGTCTTTACTGACGGGTCTAATATGAAAATTCACTAGTCACATAGACTTCTCGATGATTGCAGTGTCCTTCAAGCAGAAATATTTACAATCTTTGTGGATAGTCAAGCTGCCATCCTAGCACTAAACAATGAGGTCATAAAATCGAACACAGTACTCAATTGTCGCCGATCACTCAACATACTAAGTCAAACCCATGAGATAACCATATGCATCGGCGAAAAAGCCGATGAGCCACAGGGTTCTCCACTTAGAATAGAGGATGCATGTCCTTCGATTAGGATTCCATTAGGTGTCCTTATAAGACATATTTACCTTAAAACGACGGAAAAAGCAAACGCAAACTGATCATCCAGAGACAACTGCGTTATCTCACGTCGTCTCTAGACACACACCAATGAAAAAAGAACAAAAAGCCTGATAAATAACAACAAAGAAGCTACCCGCATCATAATCGGCGTCCTGACAGGACATTATACAATCGGCACAATGGCGCACAGACTGGGCATTCCCGCATCCGACTACTGAAGGAGTTGCAAAGTAATTGAGGAAGTAGAATCAATTGAACATCTACTATGCGATAGTCCAAATCTCCAAACGTGCTGTCTCCAGTATATGGGGGGGGGGGGACAGGTTCTTTGGAGAACTGAAAGAAATAGTAGAATTTCCAATTGAAAATCTGCTAATGTTTGTAAGATCAGGTTGGTTTCGAAGAAACTAACCAACAGTTGTCAACATACTATAGTTACCACACAGATAAAAATAACTTCATAGCATTAAATAACTTCATATCGTGCTTTGTACAAAGGTGGATTAAATGCAATAAAAAAAATGATTGAAAAAATACAAAATTGGTTAGCTTTTGGCTTTAATCGAACAACGAATTCTTTACCATCAATATGTTCGTTGTCAATTTTTGTAATTTTATTGGTATTTAAAACCGTGTTGAAGTTACTCTTGGATGGACCCGCCTTAGACAGTATGTTTACTAACTAATTAAAATGGGACTCGATTCATTTTGACATGTTCCAATTTCACTTTTGTAGGAATTTACTCACATAACGATTGTATTTCTCACTAGCTTTTGAATTGGTGAGAAGCCTCTCGACTTTAAAAAATGATTGATATATGGTTGGAAAATATATATTTTTTTTTTATTTTCATAAACTGAAGCGCAGAGATATGGCTTAAAAAGCTGATGCTGCAAACACAGAAGTGTGGGCAAGGAACAGTTTACGTCCAAATATACTAGAAAAGAACACTGTGTTGTTTGGGAGGCAGTTGCAAGTGAATTGAATGCCATGGGAGTTGCAACTTACTCCCGTTTCAATAAATGACGAGACTTCTACAATAGGTTATTTGCAGCATCTTTGGTGAGCCCTAATAACTCCATAAATCGCGAATCGGGAATATGAAATGGGCCCGCCTTAACCGACGCTTCTTAAAACTCATCATATTGAATACGAATTCAGCTGCGTATTGTTTTATACATAATTTTTATATAGTTTGTTTGAAATATTTTTTTAATAACTGAAAAAACAGACTACAGTTATTTCAATTTCACAAGTTTCCTTTCGATTTTTATGCCAGTTTCAAATCAGACCGGTTTTAAATTCGATTAATTCGTACAGAAACAGCAATTATCGCACAATCGACAATAATGGAACGAAACGGCGTGACGTCACAGAACTGACAAACCAATGCCTGGTTAATTAGTTATCGCCCAAGACTCAGCCAGTCTTCGACCACTTCTGGGTATTTGAAATGATCCAGTCCTGTTATATTGGCCAAGTATTTTTTGTCAGTCTTGGCCGAATACTTAGAACTAGTCTTACGCCCTTCTTATCATTCCAATGCTTAACCAGTAGTCAGCCAGTTCTTGGCGCAAGACTGGGCGAACCTTGAGCCCATCGTTTTTTCTACATGGGTCTCGGCAATCAATGGAAAACCTACGGGAGTAAATAACCGCCGTTCGGATTCAGCATTAAACTGTAGATGCCAGTTCTTCAGGACTGTAGGGCCAAACTATTTGTATTAATTAACTGCTGTTAAGCATTCATGGATGCGACTCAGAAAGCAATTAAAAAGGTTCATACCGGAAAATAAAAAGCAAGACCAGATAGCAATGATAGTTTTTTTCATATTTTTCCGGTCCAGTTGTAAAAACGCGACGTGAATTTCGTTTGCACCGAGGAAAAATTTTAGCGTGAGTGGACCTTAGCCACCAACCAGACAGAAAATGTTGCGAAGTGAAGAAAGCAGTCGAGGAAGATCAAGACACGTTGATTCGGCGCCGATCAGCTGACTTGAACTAACTTATTTCAGATCACTATCAAGTGGTAAAAAATAAAAAATAAATCATACTGATATCGGCTCCAGATTTTTTAAAAATATTTTTACAAATGTTTTGTGAATTAATAGAAGACGATTTGTAATGCATAACTAAACCTTGGTATTTTTTTTTATTTAGTAAAAAAATCAACAAAATCTACCGATTTTTTTTGATGTTATATAATTTGGTTCACAAAAAGTTCCTTTTTGTTCGAAAATGTTTGCCATAAATGATATTAATGTTTCATACAATAAGTTGGCGTCGGTAGCTGTAGACTGGTTTGTGCGTTGAACTACGAGCTAAAAGTTGCTGGTACACAAGATTACGAGCAGAAAGGTCCTGGGTTCGATGCCAACTATCTACATCATTTTCTTAGAAAATAATGTGTATTGTCTGTGGCTCTAGCATTCAGAAAATGCAATCAGCTATGTGATATTTGCCCTATTATATATGTATTGATGATTAAGCCGTTTTTAAAAATAATTCATTTTTTAAAAGCTTTATTTGTAGTTATATTTATACTTACGCATCCACTGAATTTAATTAAATATAACTCCAAGTTTTTTTTATTCGTATTCAGTACAGTTGTTTTATTAAGAGAATTAATTATTAATCTTATTTTGAAACTTTTAATTCAAGACATTTTATTTAAAGATGACAATTTATGTTTGATTTCAAACGTTACTTTTGCATATTAAAACGCTGTTGGATATTTTTATTTCCAACAAACATACTTTTTTGTTGCCAATTTTTGTAATTTTGATAGACGTCATTCTCTCCAGGTATATTCTTCCAATTAGAATTAAAACCACGCCCATACATTTCAACGTATGTATTTGAAAAACTCATTTCCTTATTCTTGTAATTTGCATAATTTGTTTCCAAGTTGTTATTGCGGTTTTGTTTTAAATTGTTATTATATCTGCCAATACCACTATCCATGTACGAATTACTAGCAACCTCACTATCTCTAAACCCGCGCTGTTCCTGCATTTGTGACATATTTATGTTGTCATTGAAACCTGTTTCGATACTAGTGTCAATTTGTTGGTGATCTGATTCAGTATTATAATTCATTGCCTTAAAGTTGACAACGGTAGAATTATTTCTATCATTTTCGAAATTTTTAGCATCGAAATTTCTGTTGAATTCATATGAATTTCCATGAAAACTAGTTTCGTCTTTATTAAAAGAGCTCATCAAACTAGGCAACTCATTGGGTTTATAATTATGATGTGTCATATTATTATGCATAGAACTTATTTCATTTGGTATTTGGACACGTATATTTCTATCTGTATTTATCTCGTTTCGCGATGTCGCAGGATGTTTTCTATTGCTAATGCTATCAACATGAGTTAACAAGTCCTGAGTACATCTTATTACTTGTTCAAATCCAGGTTCTTTTCCACTATCTAATAAACCAGCATATAAAATTCCTTTCAACTTTTCCATTGTAGTTTGCAAAAGAGAACAATTGTTTGGTGTTAGAATTGTTTGCTCCAGAATAGAATAATTTTTAATAGTTTTCTGTAAAGCAAGTGTAGAAAAAAGTAGATCAGTTATTTTTGGTCCTAAACTTCCTAAATATTCTTCAAATGCGGTCATTAAACGCAATACATGTATTATGTCTGGTTTATCTGGAGAATACTGCTGATTTCTTAAATCAGCACCATTTGTATTTTTAGCATATGCCATTCTTCCATGTTTTGTCTGCGAGTTCCACTGCATTACCAAACTTTCCGTATCAACTCTTTGTTTTTTTGGTGGTTCTATGAAAATATGAGTGTCATTTGAAGTATGCTTCAGATTTCTGTCCCTGGAATCAACAACATTGTTATGGTTTATTCTTTGTTTGTACAAATTTGGACCTGGTCTCCTGTCAACATAATGTAAGCTTTGAAGAGAATCTATTTCCTGTTCCTCTTCAGCTGAAATTGGAATGTTTAATTGAGCACGGACATCGAGTTTAGCTTGATGTAAGGCTTCGCCAAATAATTGTTCAACGCGAGATTTGAAAAATGGAACCCACTCAGGCTGAAAATTGTACGTCTTATAATTTATACCTTGGGAAATTAATTCCGTTTTGCGTTGTTTCCAAAATCGGTTCCATTCCTCATCGTACAGAGGATGGCTTTCGGGATTTTGGCGATACATAATATATTCGCGTTCCACTTCGCTGGCTTTTATAAGAATCAGCTGACGATATCGTTCCCAAATAGTTGTCTGGTTTACAACAGCACGGACTTCTTTATTTCGATGATAGGACTGTTCATGTGGAGATGAAGAGCGTTGCTGCTTGACCTTGTCCCTATTTTGTAATGCTTGAGCTAATACCTTTTGATTACAATATAGTTGCCCGTGAGGAACCCCAACAAATCTAAATGTTTTCAGCCCTTTGTTCTTTTTAGGAGATACAAACGAGTGTCTTTCAGCTATAAGTTTGCGCAATTCCTCCTCACTGAATAAATTTGTAAATGATGGCCCATACAGTTGCGATGCATGCTTCGCACTATATAATTGCGCAATGACTTGTGGACGATTTTCATTGAATTCCATTTCCGAAATATTATGCGGGACACTTCGTCCATGAAACTTTTCAATTTCGCATGTCAATTTATTTAGTACCGGAGTCATCACACGGAACATTTCGTAATGTTTCACATTAGCGAAAAAGCCATGAAACTTTTTAAATGCACTAGAATAGTGCATTTCACAGTACTTAAATTTATGATTGTATCCAACCAAGTGACGATGCATTCTTGGTGCGTTTAATACTATCTCGCACAGACAACATTCAAACAATGGGTTTAAATCATTTGGACTTTTCAATATCTTTACCACATATTCAACACCAACAAGTGCCTCTGTTTTGGTATTATTCGCGGAATCATTAGAGTCAATAGAAGCTTCATTATATTGGGTTTCAGTTTTCTCTTTCGTTGTTGCTATGTTGTTTTTTTCTATTATTTGTAAATTGCTTTTTTTCTCCTTAACTGGTGTAGTTTTATTTTGTTCTTTCCGTATATCAGTTTTATTTATTCCCTTGTTTACGGAAACACTAGCGTCCTGCTTTAATGCCGTATTGTTTTGTTCCTTGGTTTGTTTTACTTTTTTTGTATTTGCAGCACATAGTAATTTAACCTTGGCCGCAATATTCGCCGATAATTCTACATCTGTTTCGGAATGGTCGACCTCATCTAAAACAGCCCAGTCTGCACTAGCATTTAATTGTGTTGAATCTACATCACATTCATTGCCATGTTCAATATTGTTATCAGATAGGTTATCGTCATTTTCCTCTTCAAAGTCATCTTCTATCTCGATGGCATCTTCGATCGATTCTACGTTTGCACCACCAGCTTCCTCAGTGACAATATTGGTTATATTTAAATTTTTTAGTATCTGTTCTACTTGATTTTTGTATAGTATCCTAGCTTTGATAGATACGTCAATTTTATATTTAGTTCCTTTTTTTAAAATCCAGTGCTTCGTTAGATTTGGAAATTTTTTATGTCTGAGCCCTCGAGTGTCTAGTTGCTTTTTCTTATGGTATTTTGCTGCCAAATGTCCACTAATAGAAACACCACAAGTTCTATAACATAGTTCGCAAGTAAACATATGTTTTGCCAATTGGCTATTCCATTTCGATGTTATCAATGGCCTCCACTTGTTTTGAGGATTTAAATAGTGTACTGTTGTCAAATCTTCAACATTCATTTCGCAAACAACATGCATTAAATGCGGTTTGGCCGGCTGGGCTTTTTCAGCGAACATTTTCAGTATTTTTTCGTATTCGTTTATATACTGTGACTGCAGAGGTTCTTGAATTATAACGTTTTTATTTACTTCAGGGTGATTTTCCAAATTCATAGCATTCAAACCCAACACGTTTTTTTTATGCGTACGATTTCTGAAATGTGTATCACAACTTCCATGTATAGTTTTACGACATAAAATACAACGTAATATCGCTTGATCTTTTACATAGGTTATAAGATGAAATCTTCTCAAATCATTTCCAACACAAACAATATTTTTAATGTCTTCGACTTGTAGTCTAACAATCTTTCTGTTAACGGAATTTTCAACAAGGTTTGCCAAGCGCTTACATTCCGATCGTAGCAGCTTCTGATTGTCGTCAATGTCATTTTTCAATGCTTTGATAGCAGCTTCAATAGTATCTGATGGTACAAGCTCGCCCTTGGCTAAACTCTCGTATTCCTTTCCATAGGTGTAAACAGGATTGTAAAATTGATTTACATCTTCCAATGCATCTTTGTGAAAATGATCTTGTATGTGCTCATGAAATAAGTTTATTTCGAAAATAGGTTTAGTCTTGCACACATTGCATAGAATTTTTTCGATTTTATTATTTATAACAGAAACAAACATTTTTTGCCATTTATCATATTTTATTTCAGTCAGAAAAAGATCTTCAGGCTGCAAATACGGTATGAGCTCTCTAAACTCATGGTTATTGAGCCGTTCTTGCGTATGATCCTCAGCCATTATATTATATATATGTATATATTATTATTTTTTATTAAAATATGTCCTTTGTCACTTTTACTATTAGTGTGGTAAGTGGTAGAATATAATACAACCAACCAACAACAGTAACTATAACAAATAATTTAGTTTCCTTACGTGATGACGTACCTCACCTCTTGTCAAGATCAAGAGACAAATCTTAACTTCAACTAAAAGTGTAAGAAGAAAAACAAAACAATATTATTAATATATATGATATGACATCGTTTTAAAATGTAATAAATATATATATGGAACATTCCGGAGCAACAAAAAGTTCGCTTTTAATTGTTTTTATTGCTATTGAGATGTTTAAAAATTATAGAAAATGTGTGTTGTCCGATCTGTGAAAAAAAAAATCATTATAATTGCATTTTCATACCATACCATATTATTTAAAACAAAAATAAATTCCAAAAAAAGTTATAAGAATCTAGAAAATCAACGAAAATATGACACATATTACAAAAGTTGCAACAAAACAAAAATATAACGCGTGTATATTACATTCATATAAACGTGAATTAAATAATTTCAATTATTTAAGATTAATTTATTTTCCGAGTATGACATATTAAGTTTAAGTCAGATGATACATAATCACTGCACAAATGATGCAAATGAATGCTAATTATACTAAATATATATTAAGGGTGTGTGCGAGTTCGACTAAATTGCTGACTAAACTAAATTGTACAGGTTTTCATTCGATCGTCATTCGGTAACCGGTAATTGTTCAAGTCCCTAATAAATGTATTATCATATGAATGTTTGTTGTCTTCCAATTTAGTTCAATTTAGTTTGCTCAAAAATTTGCTAAATTGAAATAGAAAACGCTGCATTACCGAAAAAATGTAGTTTAGTCAGCAGTTTAGTCGAACTCGCACACACCCTAAATATTAAATATTCTCTTTACATACAAAATAAATTTATTTGCATTCTCTTCTATAATTATTGTAAATGTTTTGATTGTTACTTTGCTGCTATAATCATAATATAAAATCCCTTCCTTAAGAAACATATTCAGTTTTATATTTTGAGTTCAACTCCTTTTTTGACCGATCAATTAATCATAATTTTAATCAATTAAAAATAATTATTTGATTAATAATCATTGTTTTGATTAATCGAAAAATCGTGATGAATCAATAATCAGAAATTCATTAATAAAACAATTTGATTAATCGATTAATTGCACAGCCATAATATTAAGAGAGAACAACTCAAATATATTGTAATCTCACAGTAAATTTCGAAATTATCAAAATAATTCACTGGAAAAATTGTATTACATTTTCTTTTGTGGCGGCAGCGTTCTAAAACCTCAACAATTTCAGACATCATCTTTGAGATATTTTTATTACAGTTAACCCAAATCATATTTTTTAACTCCCTTTTGGTACTTTCAAAGAATCGTGATCTGGTGACTCTTCTACATGCACACAAACAATGCCTATGGTGATATTAACAAAAATCAAGCCTAAAGTAACGAAATACAAACAACAAAATTTATTTGTAATATTTACAATTACCTTTATTATTATATTAACAAATTGTCTTGTTCGTTTTTTAAAGTACTTTTGTTCCAATAACAAAGTAAATTTATATGATAAATAAGTATATTTTGTTGATGAACAAATTTATTTTATTCGATAAACAAATTTATTTTGTTTAAAGAACAAATTTATTTTGTTCCATGAACAAATTTATTTTGTTCCATGAACAAATTTATTTTGTTTGATGTGGTACATATATGTTTGATAAACTAAATGGCACCTGAATTTTAAAAGATGACTTAACATGTATATACTACAACAATGGTTTAACACACTGTTTGTATTGAAATTTATAGTTACCAGAAACTTTAAAAAAGTTATAAAAATCTAAATCTATACATGTAAACATATTGAATCAACAGTTTGTATATTATGTATCCTATTGCCAATTTTAATAGTATAAATAATTGTTATTCTATTCAAATACTATTAATTTACCACTTTTTTTCTGTCATATTTTTGGCACGTTGTTTTTCGTCATCTGGAATTTTTATAATCTTCAACGTCTTCAGTCTATCTTATTTGTCGATTCTACACACAAATGACACCAAACAATCTACTTGTTTCGACACATTTATGACTGAAATGCTGGAATTCTTCTTGAACAACATCCAAAGAACGAATCAGTTGAGGCATCATTTGATTTATTTAGTTCTGTCAATATTCGACTGATGCAGTTGTTGCAATACCACATATGAGTTGACACAACTAATGAATACAATTGACACAACCAAATAATCGGGGATTGTTTATTTATGGTAGCCAATTTAAGTACACGAAGTCAACTGCACAACGATTCGTCGGCGTTTGAAAAAACCGAACAGAAAGAACTAAAAGGACCTTTAAACAATTCCACGTGGCACAAGCTGTAGTACAAAAAACTAGTCAAAAATTTTGAAGCTTGTGCGACTGCTGTTCTGCTTTAGCATCGCTTATCTTCCTAAACAGCTGATTTCGCAGTTGAATCAAATAAATAAAGTTTGTTGCTACAGCCTAATATTATATCATTTAGTCAATACAACCAACTATCTGTTGAGCCAACTCAATATTGGTTATGTTTTATTTTAAATTTAGTTGTCGTAGCAAAGGTTTGGCTTCATACTATTGTTTGCCACAAATAATTTTTAGCGAAGGCAAACTACATTTGGTACACACATAATAGAGATTTGTTGCCTAACCAACTTATTCGGTTATCTCAACCGCTTAGTCGGTTGTTAGTGTCAAAATAAAAACAGTTGTATTTTGCAATGCAACCAATATCGAACTGTTTTAGAAGAATTTAGTACAGATTTTTAACCCTTAGGAGTGTGTATAGACTAATATTTCATGTGTATAGGCTGTTCCACCAGCAAATTTGTAAACCATTCGATTTAACCGAATGAAGTTAGTTGGTACAACTAACCTTTTAATTCTTCCAACTTCATGCCAAAAGAAGATTTTTCTATGTGAAACAATTGCATTTATATTTATATTTGTGTCTCAATTAAATATCTGTGTTCAAAATTAAATTTCTTACCTCCAATTGAATTGCCATTTTATATAGTTGAAATTTGGCACATGTGTTAAGAACGGTACTCCTTCAAATAATTGGAGGTACGTTGACTTATAGATCAACAAAAGTAAACTTTGAATCACCTGATTATACAGTTTCAAATTAAAATTTAGTTGCATGTCTTTTATTGCAGATGGTTTCATTAATCCAACGGTACTACATAAGGCTTCACTTTTTTCAGTTTTATATTATTTTCGACATCAGTCCAGAGGTTTTGAATGGATTGAGACCTGACGAATATGCAGTCCACAAATAATGATCCCCAAAAATTTGAAATATTTGATATATTTTGTGTTGCTTTGATTAAATATGGAACATACAAAAAAAAACCTTTTTTTAGTAAATCGCGAAAAATCCTTAACATTTTTATAGAGCCTTCAAAATTGTACAGGATATTGTTTATTACATAGCAAAATGTTAACCAAAGCCAATAATTTGACAAACGTAAAAAAAAGTATCAGCAAATCACTTGTTTTGGTATCGCTGCTATTATTTTTCATACCTAAATTCAAGGCTCATTTACAAAAGATACCATATTTTTTGAAATAGGTTAAGAATATGGAAAAATAAGACGGCATTGTAATAACATAATTCCAATACATGCGACACTTCAAAAAAAATCGAATTTATAATTTAAAGGAGAGTGATACTATTAATTTTTACACAGCTGTATACAAATTTTATCATTTTAAATAATTATTTATTTCTATTGCAAAACATTCATAAGCATTTATTTTCGATTTCAAACAAATATATCTATATAATTTGTTATTATTTTGTAAAAGGTGTAACAAAGTAAAACAAAACCTGACATAAATATAATTCGTTGTTTTCTAAAGAAACGTACATAGAATTACCCAAAAATACTGTTTTTGTGAAAGACATGTTATTATTGTTAAAACCTATATTATATATTCTTATTTTGCTTATAAAACAGGACAAGTTAACAAAAAATGTTACTGCAAAAGAGTCAAGCGAATTATTTATATTTGTTTTTTAATTAATAAGATTTATTATAATATACATTAATCGTTTACTTACAAAGTATACAATAATAAATGATAATATAAGTATTTAGATCATTAATAAAACGCTGTGTTCTACTGTGCGCGACTTCAACTCTACGCATTCAACTCCAATAGAAAATTAAATTTACTTTATTTAGTTATTTTTAATTAAAACGCTCTTAAAGTGTATAATAAAAGACAACACAAACATTATTTTTTGAACAGTGAAAACGTCTCAAAATTTACTAATATTCTATCTAAAATAAATTTAAATGCCCCAAAATAAGTTTCAGAAAAAATAAAAAACATTTAGTCAAAATTCTATTTTATATTAAATATTTTTTATTAAATGTGATACATTTAACAATTTCTACTAGGTTGATTAGTACAAAGCAACGTCGACCTGCTCGCATAAAGTAGCACAATCGACTGATAGCGTTCGCAGGTCACACAAACTTATATTCGCTGTGCTCGCTCTAACTCCGCTTCACCGATCTTCCCTTCGCCCAGCACCTTGCGGGCTCACGTTGTGCCCATTCGGGCACAATACCTGTATGCCTGAGTTGGGCATCCCTACTTTACACGACCAATTATTGCTAAAATATCCAACGAAATTAAATTTTCTGATGCTTTCACTTTGAATATTCAAGAACAAATGATTTTTTCCTGTAAAATCTTAAACAAACAGTGCTATTTTTAAACATAATTAAATGCTTGGCAGGAGAATAATTTTTTAATCATAATAATATTTCAAAACAAACATTAATTTCATTTAAATACAATTATTTTGCAATTTACATATGCTTGGTAGCATATGCTTGGTAGCGGAATCATTCTATTTTACAAGAATCTGTTTCAAATATCAATTGTTTTTTTAGACAGTAGTAAACGTAAATTCTGTCAAAGTCAAATGAATTATGTGGTTTTACTAAGGTTGTACTAAATGCGACGATAAGTGTCGTTGCCATTTGATAAAAGTAATTGTAAAATTGTACCGTCTCACGGTGAACAAAATGATGAAATTTTTGAACAAAACGATATTTTTTTATTTAATTTTCAATTTTTTTTTATCATTTTTTAATCTGTAACCATTTTTCTTATAACGTCAATATTTTACGTAGCAGGACACTTCCCCGAATGGACATTTCCCCGAAATAAGACATTTCCCCGAAATAAGACATTTCTCCGATTGGCCATTTCCCCGAATATACATTTCCCCGAAATGAACAATTCCCCGAAATCTACAAATAAATTTATAATAAAAATATAATATAATAGTTTGGCACTACAGTCCTATAAGAACTTAGGCCGAGCTCTCTCACCATTTTGAGCAGTGCGCGTTATATTTGTATTATAAGTGGTGAGACCTACAATTTATTGCCGAATCCGAACGGCGGGTGAGAGCTAGTCATAGGAATTATTTACTCACGTAGGTTTGCCATTTACTGCCGAGAGGTAGCGCGGTATAGAAAAATGTTTCTATGAAAAGAGTGTGTTAGCCCCCAGTCCAGGCTTGAACCGGGGACCTTTCGGCTCGCAGTCCAACGCACTATCCACTGAGATACCGCGGCTACTAAATAAATTTAATCATTTTTAATATTCTTAAAGAAGAATTAAATTTAAGTAACATGTAAATTCGTTGCGAAAATATAAAAATTCAAATTATTTATATTTAATTTCAATTCCAGCTCTATTTGAGGGTTAATTTCGGGGAAGTGTCCATTTCGGGGAAATATCCATTTCGGGGAAGTGTCAATTTCGGGGAAGTTTCCATTTCGGGGAAGTGCCCATTTCGGTGAAGTGTCCATTTCGAGGATGTGTCCATTTCGGGGAAGAGCCTATTTCGGGGAATTGTGCATTTCAGGAAATGTCGTGGAAATGGCCGTTCGGGGAAATGACCATTCGGGGAAGTGTCCGCTTTACATTTTGTAAAGCATAACTATACCTTGATTTTTTTTTTGTTTAGTAAAAAAATTCAACGAAATCTACTGATTTGTTTTGAAATTATATAATTTTTTTCAAAAAAAAAGTATGGCGCAGACTAAATGCAAAGCTTTTGAAGTCGAAAAAAATAGAAACATTTTCTATTTGAAAAACTTTGTAGGATTTCACAGCTTCGAAAAAGTTAGAAACCAAGGAAGTCGCTTTGAATCATCAAGTCAAGACTTATTGACTGTAGCGCCAAACTATTCATGCCGATTATCGAATCCCGGGAATCCATTGGTTAAAGGTGATTATTGAATTCGCTTTGAAACATCAAGTTAAGTCTTATATGACTGTAGCGCCAAACTATTCATGCCGATTATAGAATCCCGGGAATCCATTGCTTAAAAGTGATTATTGAATCTCTGGGATTTACTGCGTCCGGAGTCGATATAGCAGTCCGCGAATTGGAGGAAAATAGCTATATTTTTTAAAACGAGGCGGATTTGGCCTTCATAGATATCTATTCACTTTTCTACCGCACCCTTCTTTAATCTTGATTTTAATTGATTGTTTTGTTAGTTTGCCAACATTATGGCAATAGTCTTCCAAATAAAAACAAGTCCAATTGAATTCATTTCACATTGTTTAATTTTATTACATTTCACTTTTGACAGCAAACAGATGTTTTCGGAGTGTTTTTGGTGGATCGATAAGGTAGTTGATCCGAAAAATTGAATCGAATGTACTCCCGCCGCATTGGATTTCTTGGGATTCCATAATCGGCATGAATATGCTTCACTGAAAATGATGGAACGCTATGCTCAAAACATTGAGAAAATACATGAATTAAGCTTGTAATTAATTTTTAATCATGTGCTAATGTGTAAGATGGTATTCAAAAATTAAATAATATTTAATCACACTTTTTGTCGCACGTCATTTTTTGAATATGTCCTTAAATATTTATAACTTTGTGTTATTTTATTAATATGTTGGTAATAAAATTATTTTATGAATTTATATAAATAAAATTATATTTTACTGATATCATTTTTAAATATATTTATAATTGATTTAGAGATCCGCATCCGGAAAACTGACATTCGTAACATCAATCACTAAAAATAATTAATTATATTTAAATAGACAAATGTTATCTTTTAATAAGCTACTTAAAAAAAGTTAATTCACATAGTTGTTATATCTTAATTTAATTATTACAATGGTAAACTAGAAGTATTTGTAGAATAGAATAAAAAAAAAGAAAACGCGAATTATTTATTATTTTTTGTTATAGTTTATATTTCAGGATGTTTTTATTTAAATACAGTATTGGGAATACAGTATTGGGAAACATTACATTAAATGTACTTCTATGTATACAGTTGTTTTTTTTTTTTTAATTACAAGCTATATATATTTCTCAATAAAAAGTACCAATTTTTGTTAAGTTAATTTCTGCGCCAGTTTACTACCCCCATGTTTCTTCCTTCTCCGACGTTTCTCGAATTGTTTCTGTTGTTTCCAAAGTTGTCTACAAAACCTGGGTTATTTTGACCCTGTTGTTGGTGTTGCGGTACTGCTCTCAAATTGATATCGATGTTATTGCCAGTTACTCTATTATGGTTGCTTGTGTTGGTATACATATTTCCACTAGTATTTGCTTGTACGTACTGTTGCCGTTGTGAATTTTCCAAGAATAAGTTTTGTTGCTGATACGCCAACGATCCGTTGTTAGAATTTCCTACTCCACCACCGAAATAATTCGATTGCGCGCCTGGGAAATTGTTGCCATAAGATCTTGGTTCGTTGTTACTCATATTAAACTCTGCGTTGTTTGCAGTTCTATTGTAACTGTGATTGTTAACATCAAAACTGTTGTTAACTTTAAACGTAGAATTTACAGCAGAACCTGTTGCATTTCTTCCATTGCGAACCTGAGTTGTAGGGTAATTTCGATTTTGTCCAACATTCGTAGTTTCCATGTTCCGTTGAATATTTTGCAAGTTTTTCCATATTTCACTAGCATTGTTGCCGAATTCACTGTTTGGAAAAACTCCTCCTGTGCGTCGCATAACTTCCAGGTATCGATTAATGGTTGCCGCTGTATAAGACTTCTTAGCGCATTCATCTTCTGGCGGAGTCGTGGTTGAAAGTGGTTTCGGATTGTTGACTGCAGCATTTGGGTTTGAAGGATTCATAAAGTCAACTAATGTGTCGGACAATGTTTTCTGATTATTAGAAGATTCAGACACAGTTTCCGCAGCCAAAGCTGCGGCCACAGAAGCTTCTCGTTTTTTCTTTTCAATTACTGTATACACGGCAATGAGCTGCTCCAACTGGTCTGGATTAAAGTCAGTTTTACCCTGAGCGGTTAAAGTTGCTGCCAACTTAGCAGCCAATTGCTTTTTATCCATATGGGCTAATAATGAACCGATTGTAGAATAATCTCCGTCACTGGTGGTGGTTGGCAAAGAGTGTGCGGGACGAGCAATCTGTGCTGGTTTATTAATTGGTAAGACTGGTGGTGGTACTGGTGAAGGAAGTATTGATTTAGGTGTCTGTTTAACTCCAATAGATCTTTTAAGTATTTGGGTCTGTTTAATTGGATTTCGCTTGCGCATTTCCTCGGTGAAGACCAATAAGCTCTTTGTTCCAGCAATTACTTTCTTAAAAGCGCGTGCTTTAGCACCTTCTAAGAGTCCAGCAAACAAAACACCCTTCAACTTTTCCATGGCTGTCTCAAGCAATGTGCAGTTATCAATTGTCAAAACGGTGTTAATCATTTCTGATGGGTTGTTCTTTTCTACGAAAAGAGCGTTCGACATAAGGTTTATAATGCGAGGTCCCAAACTACCCAGATGATCTTCCAATGCTGTTAATAAACGTAATACTGGCACAACCTCTGGATTTCCAGACTCTTGTATCGCACCTTCTTCGGTTACATTTTCTTCAGTATCAACAACCATTGTAGATGTTCTTGAGTTAGAAGAATGGGCGTTAACGTGATATTTTGAATCCATCAGATTCTCATTAGACATTGGCAAGAAAAGTCTTTCTCTTGATTGAATCTTTACATTTTCTTGTGCCTGCAAATACAATTCCTCAACTCTTACTTGGAAAAAGTCCACCCACTCAGGCTGATAATTGTAAGAACGATGGTCGAGCCCTGCCTCAATCAACTCATCTTTACGTCGCTTCCAAAATTTCTGCCATTCATCATTGTACATTGGGTGTTTTTCCGGATCCTTTCGATATACTTTAAACGCTGCGTTTAAGTCATGTATCTTCTGGTCGACTCGATGTCGATAGGCTTGCCAAATGTCGCCCTCACGCAAAGGCGAAATCGATTTACGCCCTTCACGTGTCTGCCGAGAATTAGAACGAGAGCGCTGTCGCGTGCGTTCCCTTGACCTAGACCTTCGCATACGCTCACCATATTGCCTGTTACTAGGAGAACGCGTTTGATCATTGTTTTGAGTGTTAAGCAAAAAATCTGCCACCATTTGCTTATGAATTTCATCGTCCATTCCAGTAGGAACAAAACTATTTTTATATCGCGGTGCATCCGTGCGCCTGAATTGTGTTATACCAGGTAATTGATAACGATCACTCTCTAATGCAATAGGCCTGATATTGTCGCGTGGTCGTCTTCGCTCACGGTCTCGATTAGTTTGGATGGGAATATTCCTAAGATGTCTGGACGAAATTACTCCACCTGGACGTACATTAAAAATTTGTGGTTGTGAAACGGTTTTCGGCTTAAATGTGTCTTTCTGAGCTATAAACAGATCTATTTCCTTAGCATCTAAAATATGAGTAAAAGCGGGACCATATTGCTCGGACGCATGGCGACATGAAAACACCTTGGACAACATTTCATGTCTATTTCCATTAAAGTCCGTTTCCAAGCATTCATAGGGCAGATCGCGTCCATGGTGCTGCTCAATGGCAATAGCTAGTTTTGCTAGAATTGGAGTCAGAACTTTGAATGTCTCGTGCGAGGGTATATTAACGAGATATTGACGATATTGTCGCATGGCAGTTGGAAAATGTTTCTCGCAGAATTTTAAACGATGATTGTAGGCAACCAAATGGTTTTGCATATTGGGTCCATCCAGTATAAGTTCACAAAGACTGCATTCATACTTGGGTGCAATATCTTCACGACTTTTCATTATTTTAACAACATATTCCACTCCAATTAGACCGCAAATTTCGTCATCACTCGGTTTAGAACTAAATGTTTTCGTTGAGAATTTTGGGGTGTTTTTTTGTTTAGTAACATTCGCTTTCGAAATTGATGGCTGCTTATGTATAGTTGGTATTATTACTCGATCGGTTTGGTACTGTGGCTTTTCGGAATTTTTATTTGTATTTTCAGTTGGTATTTTATTAGAATCTAAAAACGCTGCTGCCGGATTTAACAGTAATTTTTGCTTTTTTGACTGTGGCTCATTGTCGTTTTCGGAAACTTGCGATTTATGTTTCTCTGCCGTTGCCGTATTTGTTGTTGCTTTTTGAGTTGCAACAGTTTTGCGAATATTTAATCGTTGTGGTTTTGGCTGCGCACTGTTGATTTCTCTTATAATAGAATCTATTTCCTGCTCATCGTGCTGATCATCGTCTATGACAATCACATCTGGCAAATCAGTTGCACTTTCCAAATTTGATATTTTATTGACTTCTGTATTATTTTCAGTCGCATTTTGTTGTTCCCGTGCAAATGGATTTTTAACCATGGTGGTGATTAGTTCATCGGAATTTTTGTTGGAATCAAAATTATTGTTCGGACCTTGTTTATTTGATATCAAATTAATAACAGTTTTCTGCGTTATCTTTGTACCAGTTTTATTTTTTCCAACACTTTGACAATTTGCTACATTTGTAGAAATTGAAGATTTATCCGCTGTATTAACAGATTTTGATTTATCATTCGGTTTATCTGAATTTTCTGTCTCCGGTATATGTATAGTATGTACTTCTGTAGGTTTTACCGGTTTTTGTTGTGATGATTTGTTTGCCTCTGGTGTAACATTGCTAGATGCTGGTTTTACAAGGTCCAGACTGTTGACGGCCATGTTAATTTTGGGAACACTTTTCACAAAGATTTTTCCAACAACTGGTTGTCCAACGACGGCAACAGATTTTGAGCTACCGACACTGGTCGTCGATTTTTCACCGTCTTCTTCTACAATTTCTATTGGTTCAGTTTTTATAGTAGCTGGAACTGCTTCTTTTGCAATATTTTTAGTTTTGACATTTTTACCTGTGGTTGTCTTATTTACATTTGGTTTCGTAGCTACAGGTGCTTTTATAACATTGCCTGTATTTATTGTAGTTAATAAAGTTTTTGCTGCTAGTTGTTTTTCATTAGCAGGTGGTGTAGTTGAAATATTTTTGTTAGTACTAAGAGAGGAAACGACTTTGGGTACCGTGTTCGTTACTTGTACTTTCTTTGCAGCGGCATTATTAACAGTTTTTACAGTAGAACAGTTTCTTTGGGTAGCTATATTGATATTTGAAGACGATGAATTAGAAATGGTTGCAGTCTTCACTGAATCTGCAGGTTTTGCTGTAGGTTTTGCTGTAACCTGTTGCGGTGCTGTTGCCTTCTTAGCCGAGTTCTGATTTATGTGTGTCTTATTATGCGCACTAGCTGTTGGTCCATTTGATGCTGCCAGCTTAACTTCGTGCTTCATGTATGTATACTCAGGATGAAAGAATTGCTTGACTTGATTTAAATTCTCTTTGTGTTTTTTTCCTTCGATATGAGAATTCATATTTTTTGCATTACTGTTGGTAATGCAACACAGTGAGCAACCGTACAGCTTTTTTACAGGATCAATTACATTCACTAATTTGTACCACCTATCCTTGCGATACTCGATTCGAAGTAGATCTGAAAATGGCAAGTGCGGAATAAGCTCACAGAACTCATTATTATTGAGCCGTTCTTTTGCATCTTGATCCGTCATGGCTGGAAAACTACTTCTAGTAGTTTATCCAATAAGTTTAGCGATCAAGTTCCCTAGAGGAAATTATATACCCAACACAAAACCACAAGTAGTAACTATATTTTTAATGCTCGCGGCCTTATATTTGTGTGGATGTGGCTTAACTGCTGAATCGTCTGTTTTTTTCTTTCTATACTTCAAATTGAATTTCACGACTAGAAGTGAAAGAGAACAAATTTGTTTTTAGAATAAAATTCAATATGCATTATTATGTGTTTATAGTTTTTATAAATAACCTAAAAAATAAAAACATTGTGACAATATTAGTAAATATATTAAAGAGAACAACACAACTTCGTTTATTTTTATTTTCGCTCACAGAATCAATTATTAATGACTTGTCTAGCCGCGACTACAACATGAAAATATAGAAATGAATTATCTATACGAATTATATCTCGGCAATTTATTACGAAAGTAAAAAAATGCCTATGAAAAACTCTCACATTCGGCATTAACCCAAATCATCCTAGTGCGGACACTTGGATGACGTTACAAAAACACAACTAACAGTGAAAGCAATGTACAAACAAACCCAATCTCAATATTTATTTCTTCGTGACAAATATAGCTGTGTGTAAAAAAAAGTGTTTAAAAAAGTTAATCGTCTGCCCCGGTTTCATTGGTTTATGTTACATTACTTTTGAATGCACTTATTTTTGCGACCGTAAAAATCTTTATGAGATGAGAAAATCTTTGTCGTTCGAGTTTTACATTCAGTCGTCAACATTAATTTTTTAAGAACAAATTTACATATTGGCTTTTACAGATTAGAAACATATCTTCATGAAAAAATCCAAATCAAGGCTTATAATAGAATAAAATGTATGTAACGTTTGCCAGTTTGTAAGATTCATTTTGTGAAATGTATTTAAATATTGCATGAAAATTATATATATTACCCGACTATTACCCGAGTTTAATTGTTTTAGCATTTACTTATTTTTTTTAATTTTCTGTTTTTGTTAATTTGCAAGCTTAAGTGGTAACAGTTAGGTTAAGTTGGATACTGAGGATATTGGCAAGGTCAAAATATAATATTTGACACTTGTTAAGCAGAGCGGTCAACATCGAATTTTAAACCTAAGCCAGACTTTACACATGCATTCATCACACTTTACACATCAGCAACGCAGAAATAGTTTCAATATTAACAATATTGTTTTTTTTTAATGTGAATTGAACGAAATAGTAGTGACTAAAAATTTAAATAAAATCAGACTTTGGAATTATGCAATAACGTTTCCAAGTGGAAATTTAGTGACTGATTCAAAACGTGACGTTAATCGAGGTTGTTATCCTAATCAGTCTTCCTGATCTCATTCTTATCCTAACCATATTTTATTCGATATCCATTATCAATGAGAATTCTTGTAAAACTTCAATTACGGATTTTTGAACCCTTTCAAACTAAAATACAAACACAAAGTTGTATTTATATTTTTAAAAATATTCAATTTTTGAATTTTTCATTAGTGTTTGACATTTAATTATTCGAATATCTTGTTAGTATAATGTTGTTTACCCAATGTCTAAGAGTGAGTACGAAAAATTTTGAACAAAAATCAAGTAAGCCGTGAATCCAAATTATGCGACATTTTTTGTAATATATCTCACTTTATTTAAATTCGTTAACATAAAAAAACAAGTTGGGAAAGTTAGGTCACATGGGGCGGACTTTTATAGTCGGTCGGGCCCGACTATGGAATACCCTACACCATTGGTGGGATATTTAATTGTATATCTTAATTTTAAAGTTTTTAATTATACTGAACCTCCCTAATCTCAGAATATTATTCACATATCAGAAATTTACATCTTATATCCCCATAATTTAAAAAATTGATATAAAAGTATAAAAAACTAATACAAAAAATTAGAAAAATGTAAATGGGCGGACCACGCCTATATTCTAAAATTTTGTAAGGATAATATTTCATAGATTTGATTTTAATAATTTACGGTTCAAATTTCCACTATGAAAACCCGGGAAATAATGAAAAAAAAGTGGGCGGATCACGCCCATTTTTGGACCACATATTTTTGTAAGAATTATAACAATACGTTTTAATTTTATAACTATATCTTGAATACTTTTCGAGTTATTAGTTCCTAAAGAGTTATATCAAAGTGACTTGTATGGGAGGTGGGCGTGTCCGTTGACCGATTTGGCTCATTTTCAAACTCAGTTCCTAAGTTGGCTAAAATATATAAAAATATTCATCGCATTCTGATCAGTATTTCTCAAGTTTTTCTGTATTCGGACAGCAAGACGGACAGACAGACAGACGGACATGGCTAAACGGACTCGGGTAGTGATGCTGATCAAGCATATATATACTTTTCCATACCGGACACGCCTCCTAAGGGGCGTTACAATATATGCACAAAGTTAATTAGTTTCCGCTTAATTAAAACCCAATAACGTCTCTATGTTGCAAAATTCATATTATTGATGTTGTACCACTACTTAGCTTTTTTTCCATAGTGGCATAATCAGGACACAAGTAGTTGGATACTTTATGCTAGATTAGAAATGCACTCGCCATCATGAACTTGAATTGGTCGGTTGTCTTCTCGACTGGTTCTTGTTCGGCGTTGTCATTGTAGATTTAGCGGGAGAAGTCCCGTTATCTCAGCCATATACGTGTATAGTTTTTGCTGCAAACGGTGTGCAAGCCACGCTAATGCGCGAAACTGTACTATATACAGTTTGAAAATATACAGTTTATTAATTTAATAAACTAAAAACGTGATACCCTGGCATTTTGTGGGCTTTTATTGCTCCACCAATTTAAAATAAAAAAAAAAGATTAAAAGTGGTGCTAACATCTTTTACAAGCATTTACAATATACGTGTTGATAGGCCCTGAAGTCATACGAGAAATGTCTTAGGGACTTGGTTTTTTTTTGTTGTTGTTGTTCTTTTTTTTACATTTCCCCGCTGATATGCTGGAAGCTGCCGAAAAGTCCGCCAATGCATATTTTTCGTCAGTCATAATGCAACACTGATATTTTGCAATTATCTTTTCCTATTTCTTGCGTCAATGATGTTCGTGGCATTCCGATTTGGAACTTTCTGAATTTTGTAAGATTTAAGGCCAGCTTCCTTTTCACTTTGCGGACCGAATAATAACTTCTGTGATTAGTATTTGCCAGTTGTTGCGAATATTCACAACAAAGATAGAGTAGCGGTGAATGCTACTGGAGTATTTGAATAACAGTGTGTTATTTCTACTCTTGAGTAACCGTCTGTTATTTTTCATTCGAGCAACAACTGAATATTGCCTGTTATTGCATGTCGTCGACGATACTACATAACCGCATAACTACATGTAAAAATTATTTTCTTTTATAATCCGGTTTTAAACGGTATGTTGATGGGATAAATTAGATAAATGCCATATAAGATATAACACACTTAAATTTAGAGAATTAAATGCAGAAATGAGACTCATGCTAGAATCGCAAGATTGATGCAAAGCATTAACAATCAACCCAATTTTATCGAATATCGAATAAGGGGAAATTTCCAGTTGACACAATTTTGTTTAAATTTAAAATATTTATTTTTGTGTCATTTTCAATACAAAAATTGAAAAAGCATCAACCAAATTGCGTCAATTTTTGTTGACAACTCGAGCATCCAACATACATAAATTTTTAAATTGATGCAAACTGAATTTGATACAATTTAGTTAATCGTGTGATTCGAGCTTCGAATAAAATTAATTTTGTAAGCAGTATTCAAAAATGCAGATATGCAGTATTTTAAAAACAAAGAAATCAAAGTAGCAATCATTGCTACTCGAGTATTTTTGGTAACAGGCTGTTACCGTTACTTTGTAACAGTGAAAAAGTACCTGTCACCAAAATATCGACACATGCCTACTGGTTAATGATCTAACTTTTTACATTAACAGAATACCATTTATATGCCTTTTAATGGATTTTTAAGCGATTTCTCAAAACAGCTCAATTTCGGACTTGATGAAAAATGTTGGGTTAAGTGCAAATTGCAAAATTTTTACCAAAACGCTATTTCTTTTTATTTTTTTGTTTTCTCATAAAATATTCTGAGTGGCCATCAAGTTCGCAAATTTGAAGTACACATGCCATTTACAGATATGTTAAAATATAAATCCTCGGAATATCCTCAAAGAAAATTATCGGTCTCTAGGTCTACCAAATGCAATATGTATTTTGCACTGGTTCTAAAACAACAACAGTAATTAACAAAAAAAAATAAACACTTGTTTGCCGACAGTACAGCTGTTTCGGAAGCAGCCAAGATTTCTCATCAGCGGTCTTATATGGAGTTTGTGCTTAGCTAAACCTATAACAACACATTGTATAACGAACAAAATGCGAATTTTGTTCCGCACAAAGTAACAAGAAGGCAAGCAGCAAAAACTGCAACATGTTTAATTTTTATCAATTACTGTTGTTCTGTTGCAGCAAGTTCGTATAGGCTGGAGAGTCTCTACGGTGTTAAAATACGAGAACTGCACTTTTAGTCAAAAATTGCATAAATGAATTTTTATGCGCCGTGCCTTGCGTCACAATTTTATGTTCTTTGTTTTTAGGCGAACTTAAAATAGAGTAATGCAAAATCGAATTCGTCGGGCTCTAGAGGTCTATCAAATGCAATATGTATTTTGCACTGGTTCAAAAACAACAGTAATTGACAAAAAAACAAAAACCGATTTTATAAATGAATTTTTATAATACGTGTTAAATTCTATAACCATATCTTCAATACTTTACGAGTTATGGGTTAATAAAGAGTTATATATGTAACTTGTATGAGATATGGGCGTGTTTCTTGACCGATTGAGCTCAAACTTAGTATTCTAGAATCACAATGTATACCCTGTACATCAGAAGTACCAAATACACTAATACCCAAATACATTATTGGCAAAAGAATAAAAAGTACTGATAATCAGTTGCCTAAAATCTTGAATTGATTTCGTAACACTTTTGCAGTTTTCACGGGTACGGGAACCTTTATGCTCGCGAGGTCACCACTGAGCCACCAACGCTTTAACACAATTAGTAAGTTTTTAAGATATTTAAGTAATTGATAGTACAAACAGTATTTGATTATTGCAATGAAATTCACAAAAAATAATTCATTTTTTTAATTAACAAACACACAAATATGAAAATTTATAATTAAAATTATTTCATTGTTTTAATCAGAGGTGCCTGTGTCTTTTTCCGCGATTAGTTCACTTCTTCTTGATTGATCAACAATTTGACATTATTATTTCCTGCAATTGTTGCGAACATTTTTCTGTGTTTGATAGAGGGTATGGAAAAATTGTACACATATGTCATAAATAAAATGCTTCTACATTGTAGGTAATCTAATTAACTACACAATGAAAGAACAAAATAGTGTCCGAGGTCAATTTGACTTTAAGAAGTTTTCGCCAACTTTAGGTACTCGCTGCCCCACTGTGCGACGATGCCTTATTTAAATTAATAAAAGTAATACTAAATAAAAATATTGCGCATGCATTTAAACCAAATAAACGCGCACACCAGAATGTGCGTGAATCTTACGTGATGCTCGAAATTGAGTTCAGAGAAAAACAAGTGAGATATACTGGTCCGGTGCGAGCTAGTTTTTAGTAATGTTGTTTACTCTTGAACGAGCTTTCCGCAGCCTGTATAATAATATAACATTTGGTGATATAAATGGTTACAACATACTAGCTTAAGTTCAATTATTAATAAATTCGTATGTGACTATATCATTCAGACAATACAGTCAACAGTGTGATTGGCTCTATTATATGTGTCATCCACCTTTCAAAAGTTCCATTTGTAGTTATATTTATACTTACGCATCCACTGAATTTAATTTAAAATAGCTCAAAGTTTCTTTTAATCGTATTCAGTATAGTTGTTTTATTAAGAATAATTATTATTATTATTAATCTTATTTTGAAACTTTTAATTCAAGACATTTTAATTAAAGATGACAATTTGTGTTCGATTTGAAAAATTACTTTTGCATATTAAAACGCTGTTGGATATGCTTATTTCCAACGAACTTATTTTTTTGTGTCCAATTTTTGTAATTTTGATTAGCGTCATTCTCTCCAGGTATATTCTTCCAATTAGAATTAAAACCACGTTCATACATTTCAACGTTTGAATTTGAGAAACACATTTCCTTATTCTTGTAATTTGCATAATTTGTTTCCAAGTTGTTATTGTGGTTTTGTTTTAAATTGTTATTATATCTGCCAATACCACTATCCATGTACGAATTACTAGCAACCTCACTATCTCTAAACCCGCGCTGTTCCTGCATTTGTGACATGTTTATGTTTGTATTGAAACCTGTTCCGATGCTAGTGTCAATTTGTTGGTGATCTGATTCAGTATTATAATTCATTGCCTTAAAGTTGACAACGGTAGAATTATTTCTATCATTTTCGAAATGTTTAGTATCGAAATTTCTGTTGAATTCAAACGAATTTCCATGAAAACTAGTTTCGTCTTTATTAAAAGAGCTCATTAAACTAGGCAACTCATTGGGTTTATAATTATGATGTGTCATATTATTATGCATAGAGCTTAATTCATTTGGTATTTGAAAACGTATATTTCTATCTGTATTTATCTCGTTTCGCGATGTCGCAGGATGTTTTCTATTGCTAATGCTATCAACATGAGTTAACAAGTCCTGAGTACATCTTATTACTTGTTCAAATCCAGGTTCTTTTCCACTATCTAATAAACCAGCATATAAAATTCCTTTCAACTTTTCCATTGTAGTTTGCAAAAGAGAACAATTGTTTGGTGTTAGAATTGTTTGCTCCAGAATAGAATAATTTTTAATAGTTTTCTGTAAAGCAAGTGTAGAAAAAAGTAGATCAGTTATTTTTGGTCCTAAACTTCCTAAATATTCTTCAAATGCGGTCATTAAACGCAATACATGTATTATGTCTGGTTTATCTGGAGAATACTGCTGATTTCTTAAATCAGCACCATTTGTATTTTTAGCATATGCCATTCTTCCATGTTTTGTCTGCGAGTTCCACTGCATTACCAAACTTTCCGTATCAACTCTTTGTTTTTTTGGTGGTTCTATGAAAATATGAGTGTCATTTGAAGTATGCTTCAGATTTCTGTCCCTGGAATCAACAACATTGTTATGGTTTATTCTTTGTTTGTTCAAATTTGGACCTGGTCTCCTGTCAACATAATGTAAGCTTTGAAGAGAATCTATTTCCTGTTCCTCTTCAGCTGAAATTGGAATGTTTAATTGAGCACGGACATCGAGTGTAGCTTGAAAATGGAACCCACTCAGGCTGAAAATTGTACGTCTTATAATTTATACCTTGGGAAATTAATTCCGTTTTGCGTTGTTTCCAAAATCGGTTCCATTCCTCATCGTACAGAGGATGGCTTTCGGGATTTTGGCGATACATAATATATTCGCGTTCCACTTCGCTGGCTTTTATAAGAATCAGCTGACGATATCGTTCCCAAATAGTTGTCTGGTTTACAACAGCACGGACTTCTTTATTTCGATGATAGGACTGTTCATGTGGAGATGAAGAGCGTTGCTGCTTGACCTTGTCCCTATTTTGTAATGCTTGAGCTAATACCTTTTGATTACAATATAGTTGCCCGTGAGGAACCCCAACAAATCTAAATGTTTTCAGCCCTTTGTTCTTTTTAGGAGATACAAACGAGTGTCTTTCAGCTATAAGTTTGCGCAATTCCTCCTCACTGAATAAATTTGTAAATGATGGCCCATACAGTTGCGATGCATGCTTCGCACTATATAATTGCGCAATGACTTGTGGACGATTTTCATTGAATTCCATTTCCGAAATATTATGCGGGACACTTCGTCCATGAAACTTTTCAATTTCGCATGTCAATTTATTTAGTACCGGAGTCATCACACGGAACATTTCGTAATGTTTCACATTAGCGAAAAAGCCATGAAACTTTTTAAATGCACTAGAATAGTGCATTTCACAGTACTTAAATTTATGATTGTATCCAACTAAGTGACGATGCATTCTTGGTGCGTTTAATACTATCTCGCACAGACAACATTCAAACAATGGGTTTAAATCACTTGGACTTTTCAATATCTTTACCACATATTCAACACCAACAAGTGCCTCTGTTTTGGTATTATTCGCGGAATCATTAGAGTCAATAGAAGCTTCATTATATTGGGTTTCAGTTTTCTCTTTCGTTGGTGCTATGTTGTTTTTTTCTATTATTTGTAAATTGCTTTTTTTCTCCTTAACTGGTGTAGTTTTATTTTGTTCTTTCCGTATATCAGTTTTATTTATTCCCTTGTTTACGGAAACACTAGCGTCCTGCTTTAATGCCGTATTGTTTTGTTCCTTGGTTTGTTTTACTTTTTTTGTATTTGCAGCACATAGTAATTTAACCTTGGCCGCAGTATTCGCCGATAATTCTACTTCTGTTTCGGAATGGTCGACCTCATCTAAAACAGCCCAGTCTGCACTAGCATTTAATTGTGTTGAATCTACATCACATTCATTGCCATGTTCACTATTGTTATCAGATAGGTTATCGTCATCTTCCTCTTCAAAGTCATCTTCTATCTCGATGGCATCTTCGACCGATTCAACGTTTGCATCACCGGCTTCCTCAGTAACTATATTATGTATCTTTAAATTTTTTAGTATCTGTTCTACTTGATTTTTGTATAATCTCCTAGCTTTAACAGTTATGTTAATTTTATATTCAGGTCCTCTTTTTAAAACCCAGTGCTTCGTTAGATTTGGAAATTTTCTATGTCTGAGCCCCCGCGTGTCTAGTTGCTTTTTCTTATGGGGTTTTGCTGCCAAATGTGAATTTATAGAATCACCACACATTTTATTACATAATTCGCAAGTAAAAATATATTTTTTAATTTTGGTATTCCATTTCGATGTTAGCAATGGCCTCCATTTGGTTTGAGGATGTAAAAAGTGTACTGTTATCAAATCTTGAACATTCATTTCGCAAACAACATGCATTAAATGCGGTTTGGCCGGCTGGGCTTTTTCAGCGAACATTTTCAGTATTTTTTCGTATTCGTTTATATACTGTGACTGCAGAGGTTCTTGAATTATAACGTTTTTATTTACTTCAGGGTGATTTTCCAACTCCATAGCTTTCAACCCCAACACGTTGTTCTGATGCGAAGGTTTCATGAAATGTGTATCACATTTTCCATGGATAATTTCACGACATAATACACAACGTAATATTGATTCGCCTTTTGCATGGCTTATAAGAGGAAATCTTTTCAAATTGCTTCCAATACAAACAATATTCATTATGTCTTCGACTTGTAGTCTAACAATCTTTCTGTTAACGAAATTTTCAACAAGGTTTGCCAAGCGCTTACATTCAGAGCGATGCAGCTTCTGGTTGTCGTCTATGTCATTTTTCAATGCTTTGATAGCAGATTCAATAGTCTCTGATGGTACAAGCTCGCCCTTGGCTAAACTCTCGTATTCCTTTCCATAGGTGTAAACAGGATTGTAAAATTGATTTACATCTTCCAATGCATCTTTGTGAAAATGACCTTGTATGTGCTCATGAAATAAGTTCATTTCAAAAACAGGTTTAGTTTTGCACACATTGCATAGAATTTTTTCGATTTTATTATTTATAACAGAAACAAACATTTTATGCCATTTATCATATTTTATTTCAGTCAGAAAAAGATCTTCAGACTGCAAATACGGTATGAGCTCTCTAAACTCATGGTTATTGAGACGTTCTTCTCTATGTTCTTCAGCCATTATATATATTATTTATTTATTTATTTTTTTTTTTTTTGATTAAAATATGTCCTTTGCCAGTTTCTACTATTAGTGTGGTAAGTGGTAGAATATAATACAACCAACCAACAACAGTAACTATAACAAATAATTTAGTTTCCTTACGTGATGACGTACCTCACCTCTTGTCAAGATCAAGAGACAAATCTTAACTTCAACTAAAAGTGTAAGAAGAAAAACAAAACAGTATTATTAATATATATATATGATATGTACATCGTTTAAAAATGTAATAAATATATATATGGACCATTCGCTTTTATTTTTCGCTATTCAGATGTTATAATAATATAGAAAACGTGTGTGGTCCGAACTGTGGAAAAATTTATTTTTATTGCATTTTCATTTTATTTTCAATGTAATTTACAAAGTTTTAGGTCCAAAAACTTAATTGTCAGAAGTGCATATGAACATTAAAAATACACAAAATTAAATTCAAAACAAGTTAACAAAAATATATTCCTAACAATAATAATCACTAAAAGTTACCAGAATTTCGAAAATCAACGGAAATATGTCCCATTACTCAGAAGGATTAGACATATTAAATTTAAATAACAGAATAACTTCACAACAATCGATTGATAATTATATTAAATATTTACATACAAAATATATTTATTTGCATTAATGTGTCATTTCCTTCGATAATTATTTTGAATCTTTTATTGATAATTTGCTGTTATAATCAGGGTATCAAATTCCCATACAAATGAAACGTATTCGGTTTTGTTTGTTTTAACCAGAAACGCGCCCATAATTTTTTTTTAATTTTTTACGAGTTTTGAAGTAAGTTTTTTCTTATTGCAATTAAGAATACAAATTTCGTGGTATGTGCCTTAAATAAAAAATATAATTTTAATTATATTTATGGATATTAATGAGTAAAATGAGTGAAAACTAGGTAGTGTCGAAGCTTTATAGCCCATGAAATGAATCAGTCTATAAAACTGTATTAAAGGTTCACCCAAGGACAATTCTATATTGTTAAAAATAACTATATTGTTAAATATAAATATATTGTTAAAATAACTTTATTGTTAAAAAAAACAACATTTTTGTGACAATTAACGCAGGTGGGTACCAATTGGTCCTGAAAAGGTGTACAATGACACAGTTGTGTTCTGTGCAAAGCAAGGCTCTTTAAGTCTAATTGTGTGTGTACAAGGGATGTCAATCCCGGACTATTTTTCAATCCTGAAATTTCTGGACTAAAAAATTTTAATCCCGAGATTAGTTCCGGGATTTAAAAAAATTATAGCAAAGGCTTAAAATAACCATATCTTTGTTTGAATAATAAACAATTCTATTGCTTAAGGCTCAAACAAAACTCATATATTCAAATGCATCCAAATATATATGGTATCCAAAATACAAAATCCGCGATATATAAACCCCAGTTGATCATCAATCATTTTTATAAATACTTTTTATTGAAAAATTATTTTTTAGTACAAATATAATTTTTTATTTTGAATGAACTATCAAATTTTTATTGGGATATTGATTTTTGGTGGATAGCAGTATTTTATAAAAAATTAAAAAAAAAAATTGTTTATAGGGGACACATTTTATGTGATTTTTAATTAATAACAATTTTAAAAATTAATTCAATTTAAGAACGTGAATTTATTTATGTAAATTCAATCGTGTGAGTGGATTTTATACTGTTAGTTTAATCGAATTTAGATTTTGTAAAAAGATTTATTCTCGGTCAAATGTATTTAATATGATTAAAATTTGCAGTACACACAATTTCATTGTAATGAATGTGAAAAATTGTGAAAAATTTTAGTTTTAGACCTAAATGAAAAAATGTTAGGGTGATAAATTATATTTATTTATGTATTTTGTTATTAATAAAGGTTACATTCATAGACAACGGTTTCAGTTTTATCCCTATTCGACAGAGACCGTCATGATATTATATTTATTTACTATTTTTAAGTACTTTCTGTATTTCGAATCGAAAGATTATAATAATTATTAGTCGAAAATATCGTAATTTTTAACAATTGTGAATTTGTTAAAAGTCAAAAGGCATGTAATTCGTTATTATTGACGTCAGTGTTTTAATATTACAGTCCATTATATGTTAGATTTACTTTTCACGAAATGTGTATGAAAACATTGAAAAACTTTTGAATAAACTATTGATCTACTAGCGTTTTTTGTAATTCCGAAAATCCCGGCATTTAACGATGATCCAGGGATCAGTTTTTCGGGACTGATTTGACTCAAATCCCGGGATCCCGAAATCCCGGGATTGACATCCCTAGTGTGTACAAAATATTTTATTGTAAAATATTATAAATTCAAAGTTTGCTAGTTTTATAAATTATTTGAATTATATTTTATTGACTTTTAATTTGAAATGTTGCTGCGAATATTAACTTAAAAGATTTTTATTAACCAAGTATTAAAGAAGGGTTCAGTATCCTCATTTCTTTAAGGGCCGTTTTCACAATACCTAGTTCAATATTAACTTACACGTTTAACCGACAAATTTGATTTCACAATCTATTGTTATATTGTCATTTAAATTGTGTTTAACCGGCAGATACTTTAACCGATAGAATATTTCGTTCTAATCGGAAGTTAAATAATTTATGTTGGTGAAAACGAAAATATTTAACGAAAACTTTATTCTGGAAGTTAGGCTATCTGCCAGTTAACAAACGTACAGATAAGTTTTAACGTAACCAAACATTGTGAAAACAGCACTAAATCATTAATCAGAGCCGATTAATTGAAAAGGAAAAAAATTGATTCAACAACTTTTGAAAATTCTGTAAACAACTTTTGAAAATGTTGTCAACTTAAATAAAGTGAAAATTTATTTTTAAAAAAATAAATTAAAATGAAATATTTTAAAATGGAGATTATTTAATAGTGATTATTTGAATATAATCGTGAGGCATTTACATTTGAGTACCCATAAGTACTTTTAAGTAGATGCACCGGTTTTTGATTTTTCACGATGGACAGTCCTTCCTATCCATTTTTGTTCTTTTTTTTTGCGAAATAAAGTTGCCTTTTTTCCTTTCGGCGGGTAAAGTGAACTTCTCACAAAAATGTACATTAAAAACACAAACTTGAATTCATCCTGTATATGTTGACATTTTTTTAACCTTTTACCTTTGAAGTATACTTAAAACCCGGGTTTGATCCCCCCGCCCCAACCCCCTTCATGTTTTTTCAATTTTGATGGTTTCAGGGTGTTGAGCGCCAAAATTTGAATGAAGTTATTTTAATATACCAATGAAAGTTAATATATTTTTTGTTTTTAAGATATAAACTCTGAAAATGTTGAGGTTTTTAGAGAATTTTTCAGTTTTTTATCATTTATAATCTAACGATAAACAAGAAAATTATTTACGCTTTTACAGAGCATAGTCCAAACTAAAAACCAAAATTACTATACATATGTATACAGTGTAGTACTTTAATAAATATATATTTAAAATTAAAAAAAAAAAGTTTCTAATTTGTGTGGCCACCACTGTACATGTTTCGACCGAAGAGATTCTTCCTAAAATATGGCATCATTTGTATTTGTATTTTATATTGGACAAATCTGTTATAAAATTTACTTTAAAATTTTAAATAACGGGATTGTAACGGTACCCTTTAATGTTACCCGGTTCATATGTAATACCGTTACCGTTAATTGATGGCATTGCACCATACCGTTTACCGTTACCGATATAAAGTTTTAATGGTAAAATAACGGTATGAAACGGTACTTTGCCGGTAACACCCCTTTGTCCAATCCAGATTACATTCTACGTATTAGAATTACGATATTTTGTTTCGGCTTTCACAACACTGCTCTTAGTAGGTCAGGAGCAGACCTACTGTGTGGAAAGACTTTTCACAGGAGTAAAATTTTTAACAAACTAACTAAGAAGTCGACATGATTGAAACATGCTTAACTCCATAATGCTTTTAAAATCAAACCACATTTTTAAAAGTAAATAATGGTTCAACTTTTATAATGCTTCTCTATTAAAATAATTAAAAAAAGTGTTGTAATAGCTGTTTATTTTTTACGCCGTTACCCATAAAGAAAGCAAAGATTAAAATTTAACGTTTTAAAATTATATCTACAAAATTTTGCCGTTACTAGTAAATACCAATAATTCCTGGTAATACCTTAACTTTTCAAATCAAAGACCGTTACCGTAAACAATACCGTTACCGAAGCTACGCAAATACCGTTTTCTTATAGTTATTCATATCGGTTACCACCCCTGAAAAAATCAATAAATGCAGCAATAATTTTAAAGCAGATTCAAAATATTGCCGTAAAAGTGAACTGGAGGGCAAGAACACGGACTGTATCAATGCAAAAATGATTCGGAAGATATAAACATTGCTCAACAAGCAAATTATAGCCTCACAACCAGCAATTATTTTAGAAATACCTTCGTTAATCGTGCCAAATATGAATATTCAGCCGACTGCATGTTAAAATCTTTGTCATAAAAATCGAATAATTAATTTCTTATTTTGTGAGAATTTTATTTACCTAATTAAAAAAATAGCCATGTATACACTTCAAATTGCTGAGTAGGTATGGTGTATAGTGTTGAAATTGTAAAATTTTATTTACACAGTAGATATGTATGCACAACTAGACTAGTATTTCAAATTACGAGCATTAATAGGCTAATGAACCCTTTTTGAAAGACAAAACAAACGCTCTATCTAAAAGTTATTTATGTCTGTTCTAAAATTTTTCGACCCTTTCATCGTATCGAATCATGATGGTCCTTGAATTGTATGAACTATTGGACGACATTTGTAAAGGCCATCTAAGAAAGGATTTGCAAATAAATCCGATTGTGTTTTCTATTAATAAAACAAATGACATATTATTTGATTAAAAGTAAATAAATTATGATAAGCAACGGAATTCATTATTAGTAAGTAATATTAAATAAATAAGAACAAAATAAGTATATGTATTTGTACAAACATTACACATTTAAAAAATTGGCGTTTACTTTATCGGTCGAAGAAAAATTAAAACCAGTTGGGAAGGTTAGATCACATGGGAAATTTTAAAGTAGGTGTAATTATGATAGTTAGGATTATCAAAATTATAGTCGGTCTAAGCCGACTATAAATACCCTACACATATGTGTGGTTACCATTCAAAGTGATATAAAGGTCACCAGGGTATACGAATCCTGAAAATAACTACAAACATTTAATCGCTGAAGAATTTCCATTCATTTGATACCCATATTTACAAATGGGTAGGTGTACCGAATTTCGATTTTTTTTTTTTGTGAACCACAAGTCTTTTCGCCGGAAAACATTATTATCATGTATTTGAGCATGATGTCAATATATATTTGACCAAAAAAGTTTACCTAAGCACGTATACATAAAAATTGATCTTTATATGTCCATTTTATATGAGGTATTTGAACATAAGTGGTCGGATCATAGGTCACAATGGATCGATTTCGCCAATTTTTTCGCACATACAGCGTAGGTATATTAGTAATCTAAGTTATAAGTTTCATTTATCTAGCTCTTCAATTTTAAAAGTCTTAGGGATTTCAACAGACAGACAGACGGACAGACAGACGGACAGACAGACAGACAGACGGACAGACGGACATCGCTAAATCGACTCAGGAGGTCATGCTGATCAAGAATATATATACTTTTCCATACCGGAGATGCTTCCTTCTGGGTGTTACAAACGGCGTACCAAACTGAATATACCCTTTCACTTTTAGTGTAGGGTATAAAAATTGTTATGCGCTTTATTTTAGAAAAGATTCGAAAGGTCGTTTGGGCTCCTGTTGACCTTGAAAAATCTAATCTCGGTGCACCTACAAGTATATATGAGTAGTAAAAATAAAGTGGTTGAATCTCTATTACAAAGTTGGACCAATTTATGTTATTTTAATAAAACGTATACGTTTTCATAACACATGTAGTGTATTATAGGTCTGAATACACATTTTTTTGTTTTCATTTTTTTTTTTTTAATGATAAGGGTGACTTTTTATAATTTCTGCCATTAAAGTGAACAACTCCTTAAAGATTTAAACACAATCTTCATCGTTTATTTTAATATGATATATATACATATATTTACACATGCGTCCATTCTTTTCGTCCATACGTTAACACGGAAATAAACAATTCTCGAACTAATTTATCTTATTAGGCAATGCATAAGCTAAGGTAATTTTTTTGTGACATGTATTGTCGATGAACAAATCTTAATCGATGCCAATTCTAAAACTGCAATTATAAGATATTTATATATTGGACTATGATAATTTCAAGTTTTTCCGAAATATTAACCCGGTAAATTACAAAATGTTTTCTTGATAAAAAAAAAAACGCCATTTTGTTTTTACTATTTTCTATCACAAATTGCACAGCAACCAGCATATTTATGCAAACTATATTAGACGTACCGTGGTGATCCGTTCTATAGATATTCAATGTTCTTAATTCCAACAAAAGTTTCCATAATCTCCCGAAAAAATTCTTATTACAAAACCACTTCATAAGCTATCTTAGCGAAGCATGAAACAAAAATCAATCGATAAGCGTAGCGGCACAGAGTTGCATTTCACAATTTGTTAGTGATGTTTTGTTACAAAGTAACTTTATTTTCTAGTGCCTTTTACATGACACGTTGCTTTCAAATCAACGAAAATCATATCGTATAGGTAAATAGCACTCTAATCTGTCACAACTGCTGCCACTACATGAAACAGAAATCAATCGATGTGTAGCGGCACAGAGTTGCATTTCACAATTTGTTAGTGATGTTTTGCTACAAAGTAACTTTATTTTCAAGTGCCTTTTACATGATACGTTGCTTTCAAATCAGCGTAAATCATATCGTATAGGAAAATAGGAATCTAATATATCACAACTGCTGCCACCCAATATTCCACTGGGTAAACGTTTGTTGACGCTAAAAACAGTAATAGTATTCGTATGTATAACTAAATTTTATAGTGTCCAGTACTTAGTAAAGCTCTTAAATGAATAACACACAATTATTAGTGACTAATTTTAAACTAGCCCAACAATTTTTAAGAGAACTCTTAACAAATTATGCCCTGCTCAAAATTTTCATACAAAAATTGTAATAGATTTTAAAAAATTAGCAGGTCTTAACAATTTATACAACTAGTAAGTTTTATGATTGCAATATATACCTTTACAAAAAGAAATATTATAATCATTCCTTTATATAGGAAAGCCGAGGCTTGTTGTGATGTTATTAAATTTCAATATTTTGTCGAGTATATGCTTTTAACTTGGCTATTGATAATTTTTTCACTGGACTTGGAGGCATAACGACTGAAATAAATAAATGAAAAATGCGCAGATATTCTTGAATATCATATTTTCACAAATTGTCAGTGTTGCCACTATTTTTTCAGGGTTGCAATGATTTATAATTATTATTAGTTATTAGTTAAAAAGATATTTTTTAGCTATCTGGCAACTATTAAGAAAAAACGATTATCGACGAAAAAAAGTCGACTATTCGACATTATTACAATCATACAGTGTTGCCAATGATACAATAATTATTGTATTTATACAATAATTTTGGTGTTGGTACAATATGCAATCCTAACATGGATTTATACAATCTTTTTTATTAAATGTGTCAAATTATTTATTTTATTAAGTTTCTATTCACTATATATATGTAATTTTATCGATGAATAATCGATGAAACCGAAACCTAATCGAACAGAACTAACGAACAGATATTAAATAAATTTAACTAAAACCAAAACGAGAAACAGACTCATAGTGCGCACAACACAAGGTACATAAAAATACATAAAAATATATAAAAATCCGACAAAAGATATGTTATGTAGAATGATGAACAATACATTGTATAACAATAAATAATGTGTTGAAAATGGAGACGAATCCAATGAAGTTATATTTATGGATTCATTTATATACAAATATGTTTATGTCTTTTATGTAATAATGTTTTTTTTTTTAAATTAAAAAAAAATAATTTAAAAATTATATTAATTCTTTGTCAAAGCAATTTATTGGTCTTCAAAATAATTACATATTTGTAATCGTAGGCAAATATACTGAGTATCTCGTAAATGTGTATGGTTTTTTATTTTTCATTTTTTTTTTTTTAAATTTTGTCTGTTTAAAAAGGGGCGGTATTGTTGTGATTTAGAATTTTTTTCGAAAAGATACAATAATTTTTGACAGATAATACAAAAATTTAATGCTACAGGGTTCGCATCACTGCAATCATATAGTCGACTTTTTTATGCTGTTATGACACTGGCTTTAAAACAGTACATGAATTGACTAGTATTGTGTGAATTAAAGAACGATTGGGAGAAATGTATAAACATTTTTACTTTCGATATTATGCTCGAGAGTAAAAATGTTTATCCATTTCTATAACCTTAGTTTGGACTTTTGTGAATCTTTTAAGCAATATGCGGATCGTCACCGCAAACCTTGATTAAACTTTAGAATGGCATTCGAGAGATTGAAATATACAAGCTTACAAGAAAACACTTCCACCATATATTGGCCGTTGGCATCGATTTCCTACAGCAGCATTGGATGCTCGGGCTCGAATTCTACGATATTGGTTGTATGACATAGAATGGAATAATTAATAAATGTTATAAATGTAATAAAATAATGTAATAAAATTCTTGTCCTATATGCCCGATTTATATTTTATCTTCCGAAGATATGCTGTATCTCCAGGAGATATACAGGTGTAAGTGACCAGATAGCTTGCAAATTTATAGGAGAAGTGATACTGCGACTGTATCGCATAATGCATGGTTTCCATGCTATCTTTCGTTATCCCCAAATCGATATCACTCGGTATTATTTGCTATAAATGAGTGAATACAATATTTCATTGTTTTAATAACAAACTGACATTTAAAATTCATTAAAAATAACATTAAATTAAGCAACCGTTGCTGTTGTGTTGGAAATGTACAATGCACATTTTTCTTAAATCATGAACGTTTTTAGGCAGTGCCTCTATGATAAAGAGATAGACCTATGATAATAAGATAGGCAGTCCCCGATGGTAGACAATAGGGTTACAGACATGAAGGATGAAATGTATAAACGATTCGTATGTCCAGGTGTGCGTCAGGTCACAGAAGTTGATTCATGCACAACATGCGATCGAAATAGGGTTCTTACGCGGTTGCCGTGTAGACGAATTCGTACTACAGCACCCATCAGTACGCTGAAGGAAACCGCTTAGACGATGATGAAAGAAACGCGTGCTCAAACCGCCACACTTAAGGTTTGGACTACGGACTAAGCTCAGTGGTGCTGAGCTCCAGTGGGTTGAGGGCTGTCTGCAGTTTTTCAAAGGCACGTATGGATACATCGCGCAAAGTTTCCGTTTCCTCACAAAAGTTTTGTTTTTAATTTTATACAATTGTTTGACAATGAATTTATTAAAATTCTTATGTCAATGTGAAATAGAAAAATGTAAACAAAAAACATATGTTTTTTATAGCAAGCAAAAAAAAGTGATATCGATTTATAGGAAAAGTTTAAACATTTGAACTTTTGCTATAACTTGTTATCACTCGTTATCCCGCAATATCATCTGGGGATATCGCTTGCTATAAAACGGTGTCGGATGTACTCGTTTCATTCTAGCATTCAAATTTCTGGTTTGAAATGATTTGTATTTCATCTCTGTTTAGAGAAATAGTGATGACGAGGGATAGCGAAAGATAGCATGGAAACCATGCATTATAGGAGACGCGTCGCTTTCTATAAAGTTTTGTAATAGATTGTTATAAAAAAATTAAAGTGGTTGTCAAATATTGGTATGTTTATATATTTTGAAGTTTAAAATTAAATTAAAATTATTAATAAAAATTCAAATAAAAAATGAAGAATTTGATTTCAATAAAAATAGTTAAATTAAAATTAAATACAAAAAAAAATAGATATGCGTTGCTCATGTTGAGGAAAACTACGTGGCGGAAGATACATTTTAAAATATGTGGCTTTTCGTGATATTGGCACTACATGATGAGTTATATGATAATCTGCTAGAGCATTGTTTTTTCACATCGGAATCTTTGATGAAAAGCAAATGACACATAAATTTAAAACCACAGAACCTTCATAGCATTTGATCTGCCTCTTGGTGTTATGTTTTTTTTGACTCAATCAGCACATCGCTTATTTTCCTTCAATATTTCTCGAGTGCCTGTACGGCCGTGCACTGCAACAAAATTGTTTGCACTTCGTGAAAATTATAAGGGACTATTTGTGTATTTTTTCTACCAAACAAATTATAATACATTTAAATTATCTTTTTTTAAGGTATTTCTGTTTCATTTATTTTTTATAGCAATTTTTTGCAACTTTAGGCGATACAGTAAAACTCACAGAAGATACAATGTAAATCGGGCAATAAGATAAGGACAAAATTTAGGAGTAAAAAATATGTTGGTATATTTTAAATTAATGGTTGATTTCGAGTTGAAAATAAGGTTTAATATTGATTTGGAGAATACGTTGAAAGAATAAGTGTTGATATTGGTTTGAGAATAAAGGGAATTTCAAGTTAATTTAAGGTTTTTTAAACATTAACCTCAACTATACGATTTTAAAGTACCATATATGCCACAGGGTAAGCGTTTGAAAAAATAATCATAATTGCCTTTGAGGTCTAGTGTGTTTTTCAAATCAGTTTTATATATAAAATATGTGCCATTTTTAGCGCTTACTCTGTATTTAAATTTGATTTGATAATACCATTACCAAAAAAATGCAGTTAAAATTAGGAGCAAAAATGTAGTGACGCTAAAAACAGTAGGTCAATATATAAAAGTAAAAAAAAAAATGTAGGATAATAATAAAATAATAATAATAGTTTGGCACTACAGTTCTATAATAACTTAGGCCGAGCTCTCTCACCATTTTGAGGAACCTACAGTTTTTATTGCCGAATCGCAACGGCGGGTGAGAGCTTTTCATAGGCAATGTTTTTACTCTCGGAGGTTTGCCATTTACTGCCGAGAGGTAGTGCGGTATAGAAAAATGTTTCTATGAAAAGATGTTGTTAGCCCCAGTCCAGACTTGAACCGGGGACCTTTCGGCTCGCAGTCCAACGCACTGAGCTACCGCGGCTAATAATAAATTAATCTTTAATTTCCAGTTGAAATTAGGGTAATCTTGATTTCAAGTAAACGTTGACATCAATTTGAGAATTAGTGTTGATATTTATGAGAATAAGGGAATTTTCAAGCTAACGGTTTTTATTAAGAAAGCTACACCGAGAGCAAAACGTAGTTAACTATCTAATAGTTTTCGTAGTCAAGTGCAGAAATTTAAAAAGCGACTACGTTTGAATTTAATAACTACGACGTAGTTCATAACAATTTAAAATAATTTAAAATGTAGTGTCAACATTGTTATAACTGTCGAATTTTGTTGCATCAAAATTAACGTTAGTAAAAAACAAAAATAAATATAATAGTGTGAATCTAACAAATATATTATAATTTCAGGGATTCCTTCCAAGCTAAAATTAAATAAAAACGAATCATAAACCACTTAAGGCCACCGTCCACATTGGAGACTGTGAGTATATGGAGACAGCGATATATGCGTCGCTTCAACGGGAGGCAAAGTACACTCTGCGATGTGAACATCCGACAGCATGGCACGTGGTAGTGATGAGATCCACGGATCACACTTTAAACGATCAAGTTCCCGATGACGAATGCGTTTGATCGAAGATTTTAATCGAAACTTTGATCACTGCTACCCCTAAAATGATCAATAAAATGACCGAATGTGTTCTTGCTGGGTAGTTTAGTTAGTCTCGCAGCTATTGAGATCGCCGAATGCAGCCATTGGGTAGTGAAAATTTTTAAAGCGATATCGATATTGTAACTTATCGTAAAAAAAATTTCTAAATGAAGCCAAACTGTACTTTTTTCATTAATTTAAATCAGAGACTGTAATAGTTACGATTAATATTAAAAAAAATCAAAAATAAAAATTATTTTTGAACAAAACTTTTTTTTGTTCAGTAATAACGATTATTTTTGATTTTTAAAATTTTGCTCAGAAATAAAACTCAAATTTCTATTTTTATTTTCAAACTCAAAAATAAACATTAAAAATTAATTTTTATTTTATTTTGTTCAAGAACGATTATTTTTGATTTATACTTTTATTACTTAAAATAAAAATTAGGGTGCGGAGCGTTGTGCATAATTGGATGTGCAGCAAAAATAATGTTCTTACGATGGAAAGGATGAACTCTAGTACAAATTTTGGTCATATTAGTGAACACCTTCGTCGGATCACGTAGGCTGGTGGTCAGTATTACAATTACAATTCATTGGTTTTTTTTTAATCTGTACCAATCTGAATCTGTACCAATGTGATTAAAGAAGCCTCCAAATGCGTCATTGGAATTATTTTGGGTGAATCAATTCCAATGGGATTACAAAAGCATCCATGTACGTCATTGGAATGCTGCATTGAAATTTTATTGTTTGAATTTGAACGTGGACCTTTTTTTGTATGAGAGTTGGCCGGTAAACTGCAGTTCTACCCATATTTGGACGAAACAGATTCGTCATTTGAAACTTTCCAAGGAATATAGATACTCGTACTTTGGCACATAGAATTTCATACTCTAGCGATGGCTCAATTAGTTAGTGGATTCGACCACGAGCCGAAAGATACACGGTTCTATTGCAGCGACTGTCAATACCAAATATAGATATATTTTGCTATACAACGCTACCAGTCCACGCAAACCTGCGTGAGAAAACATTGCTTAAAAAGCTCTCACCCCGCCGTTCGAGTTCGGAATTAAACTGTAGGTCCCACCACTTGTGGGGGGTTCTTCAGAACTGTAGCTGCAAACTATTAATATTATTAGTAATATTGGCCACCAGCACACGTGATACTTCGAAGGTGTTTACTAACATGTCCCAAATTAGTATTAGAGTCTATCCTTTCATTGGTTAAACATTATTTTTTATGTACAATACGGGAATTGTATTTTTTATTATTTTATTTGAATAAGAACATATTAAGTGATATATCAACAGTAATTTTATGACAATCGTCCAATCCGTCTCTTTGTTGTTGCTGTCTAAAGTTGGTGATTTTTAAGTTATTTTTTTTTTAAATTTTATTGAAACATATTAAAGGCTCTACGAAAATCATCATAAACTTCATATTTAATTTTAGGTAAAAAAAAAACAAAAAAAAACTCTTTTCAATAGTCTGTATTTTTTGAGGATTCAACATCAATCTATATTTTTCACAATATATGATCCATATTGAATCCAATGATACCAATCATTGCTGCGCGTATCTGCGCGAATTTGAGCTTTTTTGTTTCAAAATGTATACTAAATTTCAAAAATTACTTTTTTGTACTATGCATCTCTTTGTTCAGCTTCTCCGTCTAAACGGCTGATCAGATTTTATTCAAATTCGATAGGATCTGGATGGAATGATATGTTATATTTTAATTCGCAATTCTATCGTTAGGGGGGCGTAAATGGCAAATGTCTATATCTCTGTAACCATCCAGCCGATCTGGATAAAATTTAAACATTAAATTTAAATTAAATAAATAAAAATTTAAGGATGTTTAATATAAGTTAGATATTAATTAGTTTCAAATTTCACCACCAGATGCCGAAAATTTTTATAACATTGTCACATCTGAACCGATTTGGACCAAATTTAAAATATTGACACTGTATTAAATATCAATGTTTCAAATCGGCAACAAAAGTGAATAATTTAAAAAAATTAACCTTGTGAAAGTAAAACACGATTTTGATATATTTTTGTCTTAGTAGGCATTTGAAGCCAAAACTGTTAAGACATTTCATCGTTTTAGAAATTGTTTTAAAAAATCTGTTTTGCGAACTAAGACAAAAATATATAAATATATATTACTATATATATATATATTATACTCGGCAACAAAAGTGAATAATTTAAAAAAATTAACCTTGTGAAAGTAAAACACGATTTTTATATATTTTTGTCTTAGTAGGCATTTGAAGCCAAAACTGTTAAGACATTTCATCGTTTTAGCAATTGTTTTAAAAAATCTGTTTTGCGAATTAAAAACGCAAATCACAAATTAGACTTTGAAGGTCCACAGAATATCCTTAAAATTTTTTAATTATATGTAAACTCTCAAAATGCAACCTACGCGATCTCTATTTCGCGTTCGAAAAATCTGGAAAAATTACAGAAAAAGTTTTTTCAAACCGTGTTTCGATTGGGGACTAGGGTACATACATATGAATTAAAATGCAAGTAATTTGTTTAATTTATATAACAATTAAAAACTTCTATATAGTTTAATTTTTTGATAGTTTAAGCGGTATTCAACATAGTGTTACTAATTGGTCCAAATCGATTCAGAGTTGTAAAAATTAGCGCCCTCTGGTGGTGAAATTCGGAACTAATTTTTAATCTACGATAACCGGCTTCCTACAAAGAGTCCCTGCACAAAATTTTATTTTGAACTGATCTGTGGTTAGAGAAATTTGAATTTAGGGTATTTACGCCCTCTGGTGATATAATTTGTAACTTTGACACATTGATATTTAATACAGTGTCAATATTTTAAATTTGGTCCAAATCGGTTCAGAAGTGACAATTTTATAAAAATTTGCGGCATCTGGTGGTGAAATTTGAAACTAATTAACATCTAACTTATATTAAACATCCTTAAATTTTTATTTATTTAATTTAAATTTAATGTTTAAATTTTGTCCAGATCGGATGGGTGGTTACAGAGATATAGACATTCGCCATTTACGCCCCCTAACGATAGAATTGCGAATTAAAATATAACATTTCATTCCATCCAGATCCTACCGAATCTGTGGAAAAAATTTGAATAAAATCTGATCAGCCGTTTAGACGGAGAAGCTGAACAAAGAGATGCATAGGACACAAAAGTAATTTTTGAAAAATAGTATACATTTTAAAACAAAAAGGATCAAATTCGCGCAGAAACGCGCAGCAATGATTGGCATCATTGGATTCAGTATGGATCATATATTGTGAAAAATATAGATTGATGTTGAATCCTCAAAAAATACAGACTATTGACAATAGTTTTTTTTGTTTTTTTTTTACTTAAAATTAAATATGAAGTTTATGATGATTTTCGTAGAGCCTTTAATATGTTTCAATAAAATTAAAAAAAAAAACTTTAAAATCACCAACTTTAGACAGCAACAACAAAGAGACGGATTGGACGATTGTCATAAAATTACTGTTGATATATCACTTAATATGTTCTTATTCAAATAAAATAATAAAAAATACAATTCCCGTATGTTTTTGTTTCTTGCAAATGCGCGCGTTTTATACTATTTTTTTCCCAATGTGCGTCGTAGTCAAAAACGTAGTTATCAATAACTACGTTTTGCTCTCGGTGTACTGAAATAAGTACAATTATACTGAAAAAATCATCACTATTCGCAAGTGAATATTAAATGCAAAAAAAGAAAAGTGAGCTGTTTCTGCCCAGTCAACGCGAGTCTGTGCCTAAGTCACAGCGCTCAAGTTTCATTTAGAAAAGCGTCTGTATCCCCAGACAAAAAATATGCAAGGAAACTGGTATTATAGAAGCAGTTTTGAGGAAAACTCGCAGGAATATGGTACACTCAAAATAAAAAGTCTGCTTTTAACAGCAAACTCTGACTGCTAAATTTTAGCACACTTTAATTTGCATTTACAGCATACTTTTATCTGCAATAGCGAACTGTTTGCTGGGAATCTTAGTTCTGCTAGTGATCAAGATCGTGCTAGTGTCACTGGTGTGCATATTGCTAATGTAGCTAACCTTCACTAGATAGCGCCATAGTCACGAGACGCCGTAGCTAAATGTGTCTATAATTCGTAGACTCTTATTCGACAACATGTCTTTTTAAAAGAGAAATAGCTAAAATCTTATACGTAATAAAAATGCACGCATGCAAGAGTGAAATAGTGAAATAAAAGTAAAATAAAAATAAATAAAATGAATATAATAAAAAAATAATATAAAAATAAAACCAGATGGGAAGGTTAGATCACATGGGAAATTTTAAAGTAGGTGTAATTATGATAGTTAGGATTATCAAAATTATAGTCGGTCTAAGCCGACTATAAATACCCTACACATATGTGTGGTTACCATTCAAAGTGATATATAGGCACCAGGGTATACGAATCCTGAAAATAACTACAAACATTCAATCGCTGAAGAATTTCCATTTATTTGATACCCATATTTACAAATGGGTAGGTGTACCGAATTTCCGAATTTTTGTGAACCACAAGTGTTTTCGCCGGAAAACATTACTATCATGTATTTGAGCATGATGTTAATATATATTTGACCAAAAAAGTTTACCTAAGCACGTATACATAAAAATTGATCTTTATATGTACATTTTATATGAGGCAAATTTACAGCGTAGGTATATTAGTAATCTAAGTTATAAGTTTCATTTTTATAGCTCTTCAATTTTAAAAGTAGTAGGGATTTGAACAGACAGACAGACGGACAGACGGACATCGCTAAATCGACTCAGGAGGTCATGCTGATCAAGAATGTATATACTTTTCCATACCGGAGATGCTTCCTTGTGGGTGTAGGGTATAAAAAGTTTATTAGAAATAAAAAATATATTAAAATACAAAAAATATATATTTTTTTATTTTCTTATGAATTGGAGTTAACAGCAAAAAAAATTGTTAAAATAGCTCTATGCTCTAAAAGCATAAAAAAAGTTCACTGAAACAGCAAACTGTCTTGCTGTTTGCTGTTTCAGCAAAATCCGGCGCTTTCCTCTTTTCAGCTAACATTTTTGCGATATTGGCAAACCTTTTTTGCTGCTGTTACAGACTTTTTATTTTAAGTGTAGGAAATACACATTGCATAGCAGGCATTTTTGAAAATAAGCAGGCTTCCTTTTACGCAGGAAACTGTACAAGCCTACCCCTAGCAGGCAAAAGCATTTTTCTGTAGGTTTTGGTTTTGAAGTTTTGAAAGGTATCTTTATAGCTAGAATATGGAAGGAAAGGGTAGCCTGCGAGTAGCAGGCAAATACATTGTATAGGAATTTCTGTATAGGAATTCAGTGTATAGGAATTTCTGTTTTGAAATTTTTAAAGCTTGATCAAAGCTTGTTGTCATTTGTAGACATCGTCGTTAATTTCGTCGGAATTATTGTTATAAAAATTATAAAATTTGGCGTATTGCAGAAGATTATTGCTAAAATCAACATAATCATCCAAAGTGCCCAGCAAATGGTTCTAACCGTCATGTTCGCCCGAAAGAAAAACTTCTTGCTGTACAAAAACAAAGACATGATGTTTTTAATTCACACGTGATTTGTTATTGCTTTCTGCAATCAGTTTTTTTTTTTAGCAAAATTGCAAACACAATAACAAACAATGCGGAGTCCCTCAGAAAACATATGCAAATCCAGCAATGGAGAATCGAAGCGTTTGAGTTTTTTGCGAAAATATAACAAACAAAATTTGTCGGTGTTGTTGTACAACAAGAAGTTTTTGGTACTGTGGGATGGATGGACACTGATGTTTTATATTATATGTTTATGCTCCCTACCTTTCCCTACCTTCCAGCATATTGCCTACTTTACCTTCTTCTACTTTACCTTGCTTGTGCCTACCATTTTGCTTACACCTGTTTGGCTACCATACCCTACCTACACTGATAGAAAAGATTTGTTTGAATATGCTTGAATGTAATTTTAACGTAATTCGAAATCACCATATAAATATTGGGAGTAATATCTAATTACATTATAATTGAATTGTATTATTATTTTGTTCAGATTGAAATATTATTATAGATATTTAAAAATAAATTGCTTTAATCTAATTACATTATAATTGAATTGTATTATTATTTTGTTCAGATTGAAATATTATTATAGATATTTAAAAATAAATTGCTTTAATCGCAGATTTACATGAATTTACTATATTAATGTTTCTGTAGAAATATATATTTTCATCAGATATTAATATATGTATGTTTGATATTTCCGCTATTTAACACATCTAACTTCAATAAAATGTTCTTTGAATTATATGTATTATGTTATTCGTGATTGTTACTGGGTTACACGAATTGAAAAATAATAGCATTATTTTGATTATATGTATGTTTGGCATTACGATATCACAATTAAATAATAGTGCTGCCTACTTTTAGCACTCAGTAACTCAGCCGCGGTAGCTCAGTGGTTAGTGCGTTGGACTGCGAGTCGAAAGGTCCCCGGTTCAAGCCTGGACTGGGGCTAACAACATCTTTTCATAGAAACATTTTTCTATACCGCGCTACCTCTCGTCAGTAAATGGCAAACCTACGAGAGTAAAACCATTGCCTATGAAAAGCTCTCACCCGCCGTTCGGATTCGGCAATAAACTGTAGGTCCCACCACTTTGAGTACAAATATAACACGCACAGCTCAAAATGGTGAGAGAGCTCGGCCGAAGTTCTGTACAGGACTGTAGCGCCAAACTATTATTATATTATTAACACTCACATTTATACTTTTCATATAGTCCAAATGTTGTTTTTGGTGGAAGAATTTGTTTAAGTACCGATAATTACTGTTAATACCAGATAGTGGCTGTTTGTGAAATTTCGAATTCATCCGTAAAGTACTGAATGTTTTTCACATTCATGTATGTTTGCAAGAACGCCGAAAATTATTCATTCTGAACATAAATATGTTTGAACGAAAACAAAAATATGTTTGGCAATGAAATAATACTTTTGTTTCCATAAAGCGCCAAAGATATATGCAATGCCTGCAAAATTATGTTTGGGAGAGCCCTTTTTTTGGAGCGTTTATGCCTGCTATTTCCCTACCAATTTTGTTTTCATGCTATAGCAGGGAACTAGCAGCTTTTGTCCACATTCCCACCTATGCCTACCACAAAGCTTCATATAAAATTTGATGTCAATGCGTATAGGTAGCTTGTTTGCCTGCGTGTTTCGAACCATTGTCCTGCATAAAATTTTGTCCGGGGATATAATATATATAATAATACAGCGCCACAGCCAACGGCGGACTAATTATCGCCAGTTTCGATTCGGGTCTCGCTGATTTAGTCTATCATATAAATAACATACTGGTTTGGGTACCGACGATCTCGCGCGACATTAACCAATATTTTTGAAAACAGAAATTTTCAAAATATAAATAATAATTTTATACGTCAAATTTATTCTACACTTAATAACAAAATTTAAAAATATTATTTTCAAACTTAAAATATATATTATAATATTGTTGCTTTCAAGAAATTGATAATATTTATTTTCAAAATTCGACAATTATTTTCTATGTGTGTACTCTCGGAGGTTTGCCATTGTATGCCGAGATGTAGCGCGATATAGAAAAATGTTTTTCTATGAAATGATGCACGCCTTGCATGAAACAGTGGGAGAACATAAATGTTTTAATAATATGTTTCGGACATCCCCCCGAGTATTTTAAGCAGAGTCCAGAGATAAAGGTTAACCTTTTCGAATGTTCTTGAATAACTCTCACTTCATAACATTTATTATATAAATCAGTGAGAAATCAAAAATTAAAGAAAACAACAAAAAATTTATTTTTGAAAATTTTCGGTTTCGGTCTGTGAGAAACCTTTATTTTTGAAACATTTCGGTTTCGGTCTGAGAGAAACCTTTATTTAAAAAAAAATCGGTTGCGGTAAAACAGCGAGAGATATAAAGGTTAACAAAATATATCACTCATTAGTCATTATTGAGAAGCTGAGAAGCGTAAATGAACAATTTTCTTATTAGATGCCTCCCATTATTTTTGTACTAGCGACAAGGTAATTTTTGATTAATAATTTGTGTATATAAAATTCGTTTTCCATATGTTTGGTTGTTTGTTTGTACACAGCGTACAAATAAACAACCAAACATGGAAATTCACAAAATTCTTTGGAAAAAAATAGTTTTAAATTATACATTATTTTTATCGAGCAAACATTTTTATAACGAGAAAAAATTTGTTGTAAATTTTTTTTTCCTAAAACGGAAAAATTCGTTTTCGGTTCTCGTTGTTTTTATCAAACTACGAACTACAACAAACATTTTTTTTTCGAAAATTTTCGAACATTGTAGTTTCTGTTGAATATTTTTTTTTTTGAAAATGGAGATATGACCATTGCGTTGTTTTTGTCGTTAAATAAAATGTTGGGCGACAAAATCAACGCAATGGTCGAAATCCCTTTTTTCCGAGAAAAAAATATTTGACAAAACAAAAATTTCGAAATAAAAATGTTGTTATGAAAATGTTGGGCGACAAAAACAACGCAATGATCTAATTACACATTTTTTTTAAATAAAGGTTATCTCTCAAACAAAGACATTTATTTTTTGAAATAAAAAATATCTCTCAACCAAAGACCTTTATATTTTTTGAAAAATAATATCTCTCAGTGAAAAACCAAATGGCCGATTTTTCCAAATATCGCGGATTCAATTTTAATAGTGCGGTTTTTTGAAAATATTTTTTTGAAAATATCTTTTTTTTTTTTGCTCAAACTATTAATTTTAGCCACTAAAACAACCCATAAAAATTTCACATAATTTGTCCACCGTTATGGGACATAATTAGTGGTAACAAGTGCAAAAACATAGTTTTTTTAAATAGTCCTTTTTTGAGCATTATATCCTTAACTACCATTAAATCGCTATACACGGATTAACGTGCATAAAAGTATTTACCAAACAAACCAAAAACCAATCTTTATTAGTTGAGAAGATATTGCAAAGTCAAATTTTCTTGAAAATTTGATCAAAAAAACGTTCAACTTTTAGTAAACCATAAATAATTGAATTTTAAATAATCAATTTGCAAATTTGGGCCACATTTTCAAAAAGTAGACTTTATTAGCTACAAGCTGGAATAAACATTTTACTTACTGTTGTGAATATTCAAAAAGATTGTGTGATAAAAAACGGAAAATATAGTGTATATTTTTAATTTTTGTATTTCAAAATATGTAATAATCACAAGGTAAAGTAACAATACTTTGGAAAAATCCACTACAAGAGCTCGTTTTTTTCTACAGTAATGTAGCTAATATAGTGTACTTTTAGAAAAGTGGCTCAAATTTTGAAATTAATAAACTAATTATGTATGGTTCACTAAAAGTTGAACGTTTTTGTGAAAAAATTTTCAAGAAAATTTGACTTGATAGCGGCTTGGTTTTTGGTTTGTTTGGTACATACTTTTATTCACGTTAGACCATTTAATGGTATTTAAGGATATAATGCTAAAAAAAAAACTATTTTTGAAAAAAAACTATGTTTTCGCACTTGTTACCACTAATTAAGACCCATAACGGTGGACAAAGTGGCTAAAGTTAATAGTTTGAGCAAAAAAAAAAAGTGTTTATAAAAAAAATATTTTTAAAAAACCGCACAAAAAAATTTTAAACCGCGATATTTAAAAAAAAAACCTGCCTACGATATTTTTATTTAATTCTTAAAATACTCGGGGGATGTCCGAAACATATTCTTAAAACTTTTAAGTTCTCCCACGACTTTTGGGTTGAAAGTGTTTCAGGCTAGGCGTAGATGTTGTTAGCCCTAGCCCAGATTTGAACATGGGACCCTTCGGCTCGCAGTTCAACGAGTGAGCTACCGACGCTATATGAGCATATGTAGAATGCTCTTTTAGAAGTCTTGTATTGAAGCCTAAAAACAATTTGGTGGGGGAGTCTTTCAAATATATTGAAATACTCTTTTAAATGAATCAAAAAAGATTAATTTTATGTAGAATAAAGCTTCCAAAGAGTCTTTATGTAGCGAATAAACCAAAATCAAATAGGTGTAAATATACAATATAAAAATATTATTTCTTTACAATTTAAATTAAAAATAACTGCGTGTATAACAATAATAAAAATAAACATAATTAACGTTTGCAGCATCGCACCATGCTAGTATACGATGCTGCAGCAACGACTTGGTCTGCATGAAGAAATTTTAAAATGATTTTTTAAATGAATCAAAAACCAGTCGGGAAGGTAAGATCACATGGCAAATTTTAAAGTTGGTGTTATTATGATAGTTAGGATTATCAAAATTATAGTCGGTCTAAGCCGACTATAAATACCCTACACATATGTGTGGTTACCAGTCAAAGTGGTATATAGGTCACAAGGGTATACGAATCCTGAAAATAACTACAAACTTTCAATCCCTGAAGAATTTCCATTCATTTGATACCCATATTTAAAAATGGGTAGGTGTACCGAATTTCGATTTTTTTGTAACCACAAGTCGTTTTGCCGGCAAACATTATTTTCATATATTTGAGCAAGAGTCAATATATATTTGACCAAAAAAAGTTTATCTAATCACGTATACAGTAATATTGATCTGTAAATATTCATTTTACATGAGGTATTTGAACATAAGTGGTCGGTTCTCAGGTCACAATAGACCGATCATGCCAATTTGTTCAGGCAGCTTAGTTCAGGCAGCTTAGATATATAAGTAATCTAAATCTAAAGTTTCATTGTTCTACTCTTCTACTTTTTCTGTAATCGTGATTTCAACAGACAGACAGAGGGACAGACAGAAAGACAGACAGACAGACAGACGGATTCAGGAGGTCATGCTGATCAAGAATATATATACTTTTCCATACCGGAGATGCTTCCTTCTGGGTGTTATAAACGGCGTACCAAACTGAATATACCCTTTCACTCTTTATATAGAATAAAGAATCCAAAAAGGCTCCCAAAGAGTCTTTATGTAGCGGAAAATTGCACGATTGAATGATATCATATCGTCGGCATATTTTCTTGTTCTTGCATCTTGTTCTTGCATTTTTTTGCATTAACAAGAGCGAGAACAAGATCGAGTTTTTCTTGGAAGAGCAAGAACAACACTAACACTGCAAGAAAAGCAAGACTTTTGCGATTTTAACCACTGAGCCGCGGTAACTCAGTGGTTAGTGCGATGGACTGCAAGCCGAAAGGTCCCCGGTTCAAGCCTGGACTGGGGCTAACAACATATTTTCATAGAAACATTTTTCTATATCGCGCTACCTCTCATCAGTAAATGGAAAACCTACGAGAGTAAAACCATTGCCTATGAAAAGCTCTTACCCGTCGTTCGGATTCGGCAATAAACTGTAGGTCCCACCACTTTGAGTACAAATATAACACGCACAGCTCAAAATGGTGAGAGAGCTCGGCCGAAGTTCTATACAGGACTGTAGCGCCAAACTATTAATATTTATTTTTAATATATTTATTATGTTATTAAGGTACACTCAGAAGAAAATGACCCATTAAGTACTTAATAGGACATCCATTGATTTTACGGTTCATGTATTAACAGTTTTTTTTTATATTAATTCTAAAGTTTTCTAATTCATTTTCGAGTATTCGCAGAATTCGGTACCATTAAAATAAATATTTAAATATTATTATAATTAATAGAATAAATATTAGCTGTGTTCTCGTGGCAGTTAACCCAGATCTGTTTCACTGGAACGCAAACGGTTCTATTTTTACATACTTGGTAGCACTGTTGCTCTTCTGTGTTTTTGACATTTCCGTGACATCTACATACAAAATTAAATTTAAAATGATGTTTGTACAAAATTTGGAAACTTCAATTTGGAAACTTCAACAACCGGCCAGTGCTCAAAAAAGGGATAAAAAACGACGCCCTCCTCACTGATTAGACGGAGGAGGAAACGTGCTACTTACTCTAAAATTCTCGGACACTTCAAAAATCAGACTGCGTCCAAGGTGTATTAAAGAAGGTGGGGAAATTTCGGAGAGCTCCAAAAATTATAAAAAAATGTCTGCGCACGTATGCCTTTTTTTATTTGTCAATGCGCAAACGTTATTTAATTCTTATTTGTTTTTATTTTCAAATTCTTATTTCCTGCCGACAATTGTCATTTCAATATACATTTTTTTATTGTTTACATTTTGATTGTTGTATTTTTATATTTTTTTAAATTTGACAAAAAATTGACGATAAAATTTTTGAAAGAGAACGCCTTTTCGACTTTCCTCACCTTGCTTAATACACCTTGACTACGTCTAGCTTAAAAGGAAATTTGCAGTCTCATGCATATTCATGCACAATTATGTTCAGTAAGAAATTGGTCACTTCTTTGGAAAGCCTTATTAAATAATGGAATAAAGCATGTGAATTTGTTGTTGTTTTATGCACTTTAATCTGCAGTTCAGCCAATATTTTGAATTTGAAATAAATATGAATACAGCGGTATGCAGTTTCATACATTTACAAGCGAGTTTGAACGAATTGAAAACGAATGGCATTTCGCTACCAGACACGCCTCTTAAAAAAATCCATGAGTGCACATTATCGGCGAACCAACATAGTCCGTATCATTCTATAAACGAAACAAATTATTTTGGCTTGAAAATTAGACAATTTTATTTGAAAACATATAATAATTTATTTCAGATGCGTCAAATCTGTAAATATTGCCAACTATTTTCGAAAATAAAACTTCGCAGCATTCGATTGAACTGGATTGAACCAGCTTTTGATCTGGTTCTAATTGTTTGTTGATGTTTTGTATAGAAAATAGAGCTGTAGCTCAAGATCACACGCAACGGAAACACAGCTATTATTGTTTTAATGGTTTCCTCCTATAATAACAAACGTGACATTATAATAATAATAAACACGAATACAAAAATGTTCGTTTTGTACGTCATTCTGCGTGTTTGCTCAAAATGGTTTGCTCAATTTGGTCGCATTTTTTGGAATTATCGACATTATTAAACGCGAATCAATGTATTTAATATAAATACATTATATTTAACCTCAGATTTAAAAAAAAAAATAGTCAAAAATTCTATTTCACAATTTCTACTGGGTTATTTGCTACAAATGACTGTGAGTTTACACTGAATAAAATTTATTTTTACAAAAAATAGTTTAGATTTATTTAATCATATAATTCATTATAATAATTCATACAACATTATATGAATAATGTTGTATGACTTATATATATAAATATATGCTAAATATATAGTTCAAATATGTATTTTTAAAATGAGTGCATTTTCTTAATATATGGTTTATTAAATTTATAATATTTCCTTTCTAGACAAAACCAACTATCTCTATTGTACATTCCTCAAAGTACATGTATTCTTGTTTTCTCTATAAAATTAACAAACAACAATTAATATTTCCACTCCACTTCAAACATTTTAATTTTTCAGTGCATTTTTTGGGAAACGGTGGCAGCGTGATCGACTGAGAGTTTTTGCAGTTCACACGAACTTAAATTCGTTGTGCTCGCTCAAACTCTAACAACCCTCTCAGCCTTTCCGCTTCAGCGCTGTTCCCCTCACCTAGCACCTTGCGGGCTGACGTCGTGCCCGTACGGGCTGAGTTGGGCATCCCTAGACTATAATACTAATTTGAGTCATATTAGTGAACAACTTTGAAGGCTCACGTGTGCTGTTGGTAGGTATTAGAGATGGGCGCGTGCCTGTTTTTGATGGCACGGACACGCACGAGCACGCCGATAGGTGACACGCACGAGTACGATCCCGACGAGTATATTTACAGGCACGCACGAGAAGTACGGTATAACACGAGATTTTAAAAGACAGGAAGAAACACGACAAAACACAAAAAAGCACGGAAAAACATAAAAAAGCAAGCGAAACGTGAAAAATAATACCGGAACCGTTTAGATTTTTGGAACCAGAATCATTATTAACCAGTTTTAAGGTTAGATCACATGGGAAATTTTAAAGTAGGGACATTTCATTGTGGTGTTATTATGATAGTTAGGTTTATCAAAATTATAGTCGGTCTAAGCCGACTACAGGTTGCAAGGGTATACGAATACTGAAAATAACTACAAACTTTCAATCGCTGAAGAATTTCCATTCATTTGATACCTATATTTACAAATAGGTAGGTGTACCGAATTTCACAAGTCGTTTCGCGGGAAAACATTATTTTCATGTATTTGAGCATGAATTCAATATATATTTGACCAAAAAAGTTTACCTAAGCACGTATACAGCAAAAGTGATCTGTAAATGTAAATTTTATATGAGTTATTTGAATATAAATGGTCAGATCACAGGTTACAATGAACCGATCTAAGTTTTGAGTTTCATTTATATAACTTTTCAATTTTTTAAGTAGTAGGGATTTCAAAAGACAGACAGACATACGGACAGACGGACATCGCTCAATCGACTCAGGAGGTCAAGCTGATCAAGAATATATATACTTTTCCATACCGGAGATGCTTCTTTCTGGATGTTACAAACGGCGTACCAAACTGAATATACCCTTTCACTCTTAGTGTAGGGTATAAAAATGTGTTGAACCGGAACTGGAATCGGAACATATATATTTTTCTGGTTGGAATCGGTACCACTATTTTAAAAATATCGGAACCAGAACCGGAACAGATATTATAGTCCCTGTCAGGGAACACAAAGCACCGGAATCGGAACCGTTATTAAAAATGTATGGAACCGGAATCGAAACCCATTTAATTTGTTGGTTGAAACAGGAATCGACACCGGAACCACAATTTTAAAAATCTTGGAACACGAACCGGAACCGATATTCCAATAGGTTTTAGTCCCTGTAATAAATAATTCAAAAATTAGGTTTGATACTGTTTTATTCTCTTAAATCCATAAGTAAAACTAAAACAACAGATTTTTAAGAAAAGGTTAAAATACCACGAAATTTTTATTTTCTGAAGCAGGAAGTAAGGTTTTTTTTAAATTGGGGTAGAAACTATACAAAATCTTTAATGGGCGCGTGCCTGATTTTGGAGACACGGGCACGACAGCAACTAGCACGCACGGAGATTTGCACGCACGAACTCAGATTTTCGGCCGTGACACGAAAAAAACACGGCACGCGCCCATCTCTAGTAGGTATTACTAATAATAATAATAGTTTGACGCTACAGTTATGAAGAACCCCTCACCGTTTGAGCTGTGCGGGTTATATTTGTAATCAAAGTGATGAAAGCTACATTTTTATGCAGAACGCGAACGGCGGGGTGAGAGCTTTTTTAAGGCAATGTTTTGTCGCGTAGGTTTGCACGGTCTGATAAGAGGTAGCGTTGTAAAAATATATCTATATTTGGTATTGACAGTCGCTGCGATAGAACCTTTCGGCTCGTATTCGAACCCATAACCAATTGAGCCACCGACTCTACAGTATTACTACCAAAACATTATTTTGGTGAAATTGTAAGTTGCAAAGTACGAGTATCTATATCCCTTGGAAAATTCCAATGACGAATCTGTTTCGTCCAAATATGGGTAGAACAGCTTACCGGCCAACTCTCATACAAAAAAAGGTCCACGTTCCTATAAATTGGAACTCTATATGAATATAGAGACACATTCAACTACGTCATTGGAGCATTTCTGTGTGAATACGTTCCAATGGTCATAACTTCACATCCATAAGCATCAATAAAACTTATTTGGAGTAATCTTTTCCAAGGATCATTGCTTCAATGGAAAAAATTCAAACAAAAATGTTTCTATGCAGCATTCCAATGACGTAGACTATAATACTAATTTGAGTCATATTAGTGAACAACTTTGAAGGCTCACGTGTGCTGTTGGTAGGTATTAGAGATGGGCGCGTGCCTGTTTTTGATGGCACGGACACGCACGAGCACGCCGATAGGTGACACGCACGAGTACGATCCCGACGAGTATATTTACAGGCACGCACGAGAAGTACGATATAACACGAGATTTTAAAAGACAGGAAGAAACACGACAAAACACAAAAAAGCACGGAAAAACATAAAAAAGCAAGCGAAACGTGAAAAATAATACCGGAACCGTTTAGATTTTTGGAACCAGAATCATTATTAACCAGTTTTAAGGTTAGATCACATGGGAAATTTTAAAGTAGGGACATTTCATTGTGGTGTTATTATGATAGTTAGGTTTATCAAAATTATAGTCGGTCTAAGCCGACTACAGGTTGCAAGGGTATACGAATACTGAAAATAACTACAAACTTTCAATCGCTGAAGAATTTCCATTCATTTGATACCTATATTTACAAATAGGTAGGTGTACCGAATTTCGATTTTTTTTTGGAATCACAAGTCGTTTCGCGGGAAAACATTATTTTCATGTATTTGAGCATGAATTCAATATATATTTGACCAAAAAAAGTTTACCTAAGCACGTATACAGCAAAAGTGATCTGTAAATGTAAATTTTATATGAGTTATTTGAATATAAATGGTCAGATCACAGGTTACAATGAACCGATCTAAGTTTTGAGTTTCATTTATATAACTTTTCAATTTTTTAAGTAGTAGGGATTTCAAAAGACAGACAGACATACGGACAGACGGACATCGCTAAATCGACTCAGGAGGTCAAGCTGATCAAGAATATATATACTTTTCCATACCGGAGATGCTTCTTTCTGGATGTTACAAACGGCGTACCAAACTGAATATACCCTTTCACTCTTAGTGTAGGGTATAAAAATGTGTTGAACCGGAACTGGAATCGGAACATATATATTTTTCTGGTTGGAATCGGTACCACTATTTTAAAAATATCGGAACCAGAACCGGAACAGATATTATAGTCCCTGTCAGGGAACACAAAGCACCGGAATCGGAACCGTTATTAAAAATGTATGGAACCGGAATCGAAACCCATTTAATTTGTTGGTTGAAACAGGAATCGACACCGGAACCACAATTTTAAAAATCTTGGAACACGAACCGGAACCGATATTCCAATAGGTTTTAGTCCCTGTAATAAATAATTCAAAAATTAGGTTTGATACTGTTTTATTCTCTTAAATCCATAAGTAAAACTAAAACAACAGATTTTTAAGAAAAGGTTAAAATACCACGAAATTTTTATTTTCTGAAGCAGGAAGTAAGGTTTTTTTTAAATTGGGGTAGAAACTATACAAAATCTTTAATGGGCGCGTGCCTGATTTTGGAGACACGGGCACGACAGCAACTAGCACGCACGGAGATTTGCACGCACGAACTCAGATTTTCGGCCGTGACACGAAAAAAACACGGCACGCGCCCATCTCTAGTAGGTATTACTAATAATAATAATAGTTTGACGCTACAGTTATGAAGAACCCCTCACCGTTTGAGCTGTGCGGGTTATATTTGTAATCAAAGTGATGAAAGCTACATTTTTATGCAGAACGCGAACGGCGGGGTGAGAGCTTTTTTAAGGCAATGTTTTGTCGCGTAGGTTTGCACGGTCTGATAAGAGGTAGCGTTGTAAAAATATATCTATATTTGGTATTGACAGTCGCTGCGATAGAACCTTTCGGCTCGTATTCGAACCCATAACCAATTGAGCCACCGACTCTACAGTATTACTACCAAAACATTATTTTGGTGAAATTGTAAGTTGCAAAGTACGAGTATCTATATCCCTTGGAAAATTCCAATGACGAATCTGTTTCGTCCAAATATGGGTAGAACAGCTTACCGGCCAACTCTCATACAAAAAAAGGTCCACGTTCCTATAAATTGGAACTCTATATGAATATAGAGACACATTCAACTACGTCATTGGAGCATTTCTGTGTGAATACGTTCCAATGGTCATAACTTCACATCCATAAGCATCAATAAAACTTATTTGGAGTAATCTTTTCCAAGGATCATTGCTTCAATGGAAAAAATTCAAACAAAAATGTTTCTATGCAGCATTCCAATGACGTACTTGGAATCCCATTGAATTGATTCACCCAAAATAATTCCAATGACGCATTTGGATGCTGCTGTAATCCCATTGGTACAAATTCACCGAAAAAAAGTTCTAAGTGCGTCATTGGAACAGATTCACCAAAAAAAATTTCAATGACGCACTTGAAGCTTTTCTTTGTAGCATGTGTTCCAGTAAGTAAGCTGCAGACGAAATTTGTTTTCAAGTTTTATTTATCGATGGCCCCAAATTAATTGTAACACTGACTACCATCACACGTGATCCTTCGAAGTTGTTCACTAATATGACCCAAATTAGTACTAGAGTCCATCCTTTTCATCGTAAGAAAATTATTTTTGCTGCACACCAAATATTGCACAACGCTCCGCACCTTAATTTTTATTTTTGAGTAAAAAAAAAAAGTATAAATCAAAAATAATCGTTATTCTTGAGCAAAATAAAATAAAGATTAATTTTTAATTTTTATTTTTGAGTTTGAAAATAAAAATTGAAATTTGAGTTTTATTTCTGAGCAAAATTTTAAAAATCAAAAATAATCGTTATTACTTAACAAAAAAAAGTTTAGTTCAAAAATAATTTTTATTTTTGATTTTTTTTTTATATTACTCGTAACTGTTACAGTCTCTGTTAAAGACAATTAGTGTTGAAATTCTTAAGATATTTGTTTACCATCTTTTATTTAAAATTTAAAAAGTAAAATTTTGCAAGATTCTTGCAGCAAAAGCAAGAATGGTATGGCAAGAAAAATAGCAAGAGCAAGATCGTATGTTCTTTTGCAAGAGCAAAATTTAGTGTGCAAGAGCAAGAACAAGATTACCATTTCTTGCCATGTTCTTGCAAATGATCATCACTACCGAACTCAGACATTGCGGCGTATAATTGGTCTGTTGTGATTGCAGCTTTCCGACGTCTACCGTTTTCTGAGTTCGGTTTCGTTCTTCGCAACGCTTAAGCGTGTGCGTACCTTGGATGATACTAGCTAGTGATCCGAGTCCATATTGGCACCTCGGGTAATGCGTACGTTCATCACAAGTGACATGTGGTCTTGTGGATATCAAGATGTTTCGCGCTTCGACGAAGTCGATTAGCCTCGTTCCGTAATCGGAAGTGTTGGCGTAGAGGCTAAAGTTTCCGATTGTGGGATAATATTTGCCTGCTCTGCGCATCTTGGCGTTAAAATCGACTATCACGATTAGGATATCGTGGCGGCGGCTTTGTTCCTTAGTATTCGGCAGCAAAAGCCTTTGATGTTAGACCTTTCTTGTTAATATTGGGATTAAAGTCATTTTCAATTATTTTTATTATGTTTATTGTTCATTTTTTTACGTTTTTGGTTGAGAGGCAGCAACTTGTGTTACTACCTAGCAGTGTAGGGCAAAAATTATTTCAAATAAAAAGATATCAAATAACTTTCATTTATTTGTTATTTTGTGTGACAAATAATTTTTGATTTATTTTGATTTCAAATAACAAATAAATTTAATTTATTTCTTATCTTTTTATTTGTTATTTGAAAAATTCAAATAAAAATACAAATGATTTTGTTTTCAAATATTTTTTAAAAATGTGAATTAAAAACCACGCACTTTTTAGAGATATTTACAGCGTTAATGGCTGGGACTAACTAACACCTTTTCATAAAATAATTTTTTATACCGCTCTACCTCCCGGCAGACAATAGCAAACCATGAATAGCTCTGAACCGAGCGTCAACTATTATTATTACTATAGTTGGTATATTTAACTCCAATAATGATGGTACAAACTCTCATGACGATCATTTGGAACATAATTTTAAAACGTTGATTTTATTTATTAACAAATTAACATATAACAAATAATTTATTTGTCTCGTCTAATAAAAAGATGAAAGATAAAAATTTGATATTTGAACCAAGGTGTATTAAGGAAGGTGAGGAAAATTTGGAGAAGCTAAAAATTTGAGCATAATTCTGTACACATATTTCAAATTTTGAAATATTGTCTGTATACAAAAGTCAGTGCGATATTTGTTTTTATTTAAGTTTTCTGTATATTAAATAAAGACAACGAGGACAATAAGGCACACTCAGACCCGTTCGCACATTTGAGCGAGGATGTACCCCTTGATGTGTACATATGTGTTAAATCGGTTATGCGGCGTTTAAATACACATGCTCGATATTTTTGAATATCCCTTCCCCTCGACCAAGTGTGCAAGGGTTCATAATTAGTAAATCTTGGACAATTAACTTGGCGATTAACATGATTTTTTCAAAGATATTTGTAACTACTTCAGGTAGTTTTAATTTTAAAAATATTGGTTATATGGGATGTTCTACGCCACGGACATATCTGAACCCCTACTTCAAAAGCTAAAGCAGTAGATGTCGTAGCAGTTGGGGGCATAAAAATGGGCATAAATGGGAGTTCCGGAACAGTTGACACCTCAACGATTTTATATTCCAGACGGATATAAATGCGAACTATTTTTCCGGGGGTCCAATAAATTCGCGATAATAGTGTGCACCCCATATTTCTTCATCTAGAGATTGCGGGAAACATGAAATTTTCATTTACAGCAACTGGTGACAGGCAGAATAAGATGGTCTTGGCATTAGTTTGTACGCTATGTTCGTTTTTTAATTGTTTTCACAATTTTAATTTTAATGACCAAATTTATTAACCGGAAACGGGGAAAATTAAGAAACGAATGACAAAAAAAAATTAAAATTGAAAAATAAAAAATGAGAAGAGTTTTTATAATTTCCTCACCTTGTTAAATACACCTTGATTTGAACGAAAAGTAAAAAATACAAATAAAAAAAGTATTTGTTATCATTTATTTGAATAAAAATTTATTCTATAATGCCCTACACTGCTACATAGTAGTTGTTTCATGGTCGGGTTCGATAATTATTTTCTATGTGTGTAATATGGTTTCCGAGATTTGGTGCTATTAAATTTGAAAATACTGTATAAGAATCACAAATGTTGTGCTAATCAATTGAACATAAGTAATAGCGAAGTAAAGTACTAAGGCCTCTTCTTAGAAAAATAAAATTGTCAAAAAGGTGGTATACGATTTTCATACCATGTGTATTTAGTAGTGGTTAGTTTTAAACAAATTATATTTAACGAGAAGACTTATCTCACAAAGCAACATTTTTAAAAAAGAACAACAGCTCGATCTTCGAGCTGTTTTATTTTGTCATACTAAATATTTTGGCCGATAGGGGGCGCTATAACTATTGGTTCAAACATAGTTATAGCGCACCCCTAAGTGCGTTCTTTACCTAGAAATTTAAATATAGAATAAGACACTGTCAAAAACATGGCAAACTGAAAACTTCGATTTTTTTTGTCCGCTAGAGGCGAATTTACCTTTAATGGATCTGCTGAAATGCGTTCTTCACCGAGACGCTGATATTTAGCGACTGGCAAACTCAAATTTTCTACGCTATGAGGCGCAGTAACTATTAATGGACCTTCTTCACCTAGACGATTGAAATTTAATATATGTATAGTATTAGAGAAGTAGAAGATCAATGGGGCTACAAATCAGAGATCAGAAATAACTATTAACAAACATTTTCATATAAAAAAAATATATATAAATCTCTTTCTCGGAGAGATATATTTAAACCTGGAACAAATTGATCTATGGTTGAGAGATATTTTTTATTTTAGAAAAAAAAGGTCTTTGGTTAAGATATTTTGTATTCCTTTATTTAATAAATGTATGTGTTTAAATTTTTGTAAACACAACAATCATTTAGTTGCATTTATAGGACATTTTTTGTTGTTGCAGAAATAGAAGAAGAAAAATAGAAACATATAATTATTTTCGAAATTTTTCTAACATTGTTTTTTTTGTCAAATAAAAATTTTATGTACTGTCTGGTTTTCACAGTCATTTTGTGTCATATTCGTTTTCTTTACATTGTGATTGCAGAAACTGTCCAAAATTAAAATGTTCATTATAAATGTCAAATAAAATCAACATGTTGGAATTTTTTCAAATCTTTGTCATGTCGAAAAGCAACAAATTTGAGAATTTTTCGAACATGAAACGGACACAAAATGACGTAATGAAAACCAAGCCTAAGAATATGATTTTTCGAACATTGCGTAGTTTTTGAACATTGCGTAGTTTTTGTCTACCAAAATTTTTCGTTACTATTTTTTGGGTGCAACATTTTGCATTGTATCATCTTGTAATCATTCTTACATTTATGACTATTGATTTAATAATAATTTATTATAGACATTTCAGCATGTTAGTTTATTATGATACAATTTTCCATTTTACTTTGTTGAAATAAAGAAAAAAACATTGTTAAAATTTATCATTTTTTGTTCTTAAATTGTAAAGTAACATAAACTCACCAAATACATTTTTCCAAAATATGAAATAAAAAATGTTCTTTAATATAAAACGTTTTGAATGTGAACTTTTATGATCCAATACCGCCCCACGTATCATTTCAAATCATACATTAAATTCACCTTAAAAAATATTTTTTATTTCATATTTCTTATTTTTTGTGTCAGTTAGATTTTCGTCTGACAAAATTCGAAAGGTCTAATATTATTAATGTGAAAAATATTTATGTTTCAAAGTGTTTTTAATATGGAACCATGGCGATAGAACCATGACGAACCGGATGGCAAGAAAAAGAAAATATTGCATTGTCATCCATTTCAAGGAAATATTTAAAATCTCAAGTCTGTAGCTCATCGCGAAGGTAGTTAAAAATCAATTACAAAATTTGTACCGAACAGACAGACAAGAAAGCAACCTAATAAAAACGTTTTAAAAACTAATATTTTAAATATTAAATACCAATGGAAAGATGAACATGTTTTCATTAATACCAATATGGATTTCATCGATTAGAAAACTTCGCATATAAATTGGATTGTTGAAATATTGAAAATTATGTTGGTGATTTTTATGTGCATCAATGATAAACAAGAATTGAGTTATAAAATGTATTCTTTTTTTAATAAGAAACCCATTCTAGAGTGTTCTAAACGCAAGAGAAAATGCTTGTTAATGGTCAGTTAATGTAGCTGTTAACAAATTATACCATGTTTTCTTTAATTAATGCAGCCAGGTTTTTGTAACCTTGATTAAATTGAGGTTCATTAAATTACTGTGTTGGGTTACTTTTAAGTTAATTTGAAGAATGGAATTTTAAATAATAATAATAATAACCACTCTAAAAATTATTGTGCTAATGTTTACAAAAAAAAAAACATGGTTTACTGTGTTATTTCATCAATAATTAAAACTGGCCTAACTCAAGTGCAGCAAAATTTTACTGTATTTGACAGTTTTTTTTATAAACTAAAATAGTCTCAGAATTCACATGCATTTCGGATTATCATTTTTTGGATGGGGTCAGACGCGAACTACATACAACAATTTTTGGTGCATTATAAATAGGTCGAATTTGACTTACTAGCCTTATTCAAGTAGCGCGGAGTGTATTTTACAACAAAATGTAATTTTCACTAAAATATTTAAATTAACACAATAAAAAATAAATTTTATAAATTACAAACATATTTAGTTAAAATATGTAAATAGTTAAAATATGTATGATTTCAATTTTGAAAATTCTGTACCAAAAATAAAGAAAAACAAAAAATAATGTCAATTTTCATTGTCGCAATACCCTGGAATGAACTCGAAAATGACGAGCTTTAGGATGTTGTTGTGGTGCAATGTACTTAAGAATTTAAGAATAGGAGTAGTGTATAATAAATAATACTAGATAGGTTTTGTTGGTAATGAATATTATATATAGAAAACATCACTGAAACGTCACTGAAATACGAATAAAAACTTTAAAATATATAATGTAATAAAAGAGTTAATGTACACATGTTACATTAACTTCCACTAATTAGAAATTCATAATAAGCATAAATAATATACAAATAAAATCTGGATAGATAGAGTTTTACTTTCTTTGTAGACCAATATTTTTACTATTGATATGGAGTATTTTGTTTAAGAAGTATTTTGAAGAAGTATTTTGTAATTTAGTGTTGATGCAAGAATAAAAATTTATTTATTACCTGTACTTCCACCAATTAGTAATTTATAATAAGTATAAATAATATTTAATAAATCTAGATAGATAGATTTTTTTCAATGACTCACCAATTGCTATTTGACTAGATGGAATGTACAAATGTACGCAGAACCTAAGACAAATAGGTTTAAAACGTTATGGTTACACAACTAAATTACAACTGGAAACAAATATTAGAATGTAAGGGTTGAAGTTCATAATGTGAATTCATGAATGATCGGTGTTTTTCATGCATGGGACCAACACGAAGGCAACATTATAATCTAGAGATGGACGCATTTCAAATTTTGAAACTAGCTACTTCAATCGTACAAGTGTGTCAACGTATTTATTAGATTTTCTAAAATAACAACTGTTTTGTCAATCACGTACACGGCCTGGTTTAAATTGTTATTGTTATAAAACAAATTCTTAATATTTCAACTAAATGACGTATACATTGCTCCAAACCAACACATATGTCAAAATAAAAGTTTATGTCGGCACTACAGAGAATTTGGAATCATTTCAAATAATATTAAATTTGACAATTTTAAAAATTTTCTGAATATTCGCGATTCACTGAATTTTGTAGAAAAAAATGTAGAAAGAAATTATTACTGTTACACTAAGTTCACGCTTAATTTTTAAGGAATTTGGAATCAATGTTTTTATTCGTTCGGGTCAGAAAAAAATCACGACATGCTACCATCTCCAGTATTATCGATTTTTTCCTGTGCAAAATTCATTTTTGAATGTTATTCTTGAAACTAATTAAAAAACATATACTGAATAATTTTAAAATATACTTACTTATTTATAATTGTTGGAAAGACGAGCTTAAGGGTTTAAACTGGAGGTATTTATAGTGATAGAATTTCCAAATTATGATTTAATGCAGGTCATATTGTTTCTACTTGATCTAATTGTAATCACAACTGTTCTCCAGCACTTTGTAGTTTTTATATGATAATTTTAAGTTTGATAAAATATTTAATTCGATCGGCATTAGAATTTAAATGTTTAATTTAAAACTATATAACGTGGTTAATATAGATGACTACATTAATTTGAATTTAATTGAAATGCGAAATTTATATTACTGAAATTTGTATCCGGATATTCTTACAATTAATTATTGCCAAGAAAATGAAATTTATTTCACAGAGTTGAAAATTTGGTTTTGACAGTCCAGCTGTTCCATTTCTTAATAACGACAAATATATTTATTTTCCAGGGATGTTCAAACATTACCCAATGTGCGTAGTGGCCAATTCTGTGGAAAATTTCCCATTTTCTGGCTCCAACATCTGAAGCACGATTTCTTAAATTCATAACGATAATAATCCATATCGCTATCAACGGACAATTGTCGCTTGCGATCCTTATGAAAAAAGTTATTGTGATTTAATTGTGTGAAATAAAAAGACCTCTTCTAAGTTTTCTTATATATTTTTTGTTAAGTTAGAATTTTAATTTATATTAATTGAGTATTAATATAACAATTTAACTTATCTCACAATGTTCTTATCATCATTTTAATTTGGGATTTTTGGGAGCGAAAAATTAAATAAAATACCTTTTTTCCATAGGACTTTTTAAGAATTCCCTCGTGGTAATGTTGGGTGATTTAATTCCCACAACAAATCAGAACTACCACAAAAATTCCCACAGTATAAAGCTACGCTACTTGGGCGTCGCAATGAAACAATATATTTAATTCAAAATGTAAAATAATTATTTTTTATTTAAGCGAACTGCTCGATTTCATGATTCTTTTTGAATGAATATAAAAATAGTTTTCATTTTGTAAAATATTTTTGATAGAACAATTTATGAAAGGCTAACATAATTTAAATTTATATATTAGCATACAGGTTTTTAAAAACAAGTAATAAAAATTAATAATTATAATAAACGACTCGTTACAACAGTAATTAAAAATTACCTCAAAAATACCACTGCAAGTAAAATTAAGGCAAAAATACCACAAATATTCTCATATAAATAAAAATGATCATATAAATACCATGGAAATTAAAAATAACTTAGAAAAACCAAAACCTTATCTGTTTACTTAACAAGTTGGTGCGTTCGATATGTTTAACCCCCTTATTTTGTAAAACGATATGGAAAGTGACTCGTCGAAAAACGTCAGAAACTCCATTGACAGATTTGTTTGCATTAATTAAAACAAAAACGATGGTGAAATTAACAAGTAAACAAGAACTGTCACTGGAATTTTTGACGAGTAACTTTTCGTTTCGTTTTACAAGATAAGGATGAAAATCACTAAAGGTCCATTCATATCAGACAGCCCGTTGCGTATCATGCACGTTCCTGCAAAGGCGTTCATATCAGCATCATGCAAACATTATCAGGGTTGTAAAATATAAACTCCTCTTATACATTTCTCATAAAAGGGCAACTCTTTTATTTAATGTCAAAATAAATATAAATAAAATAATTTTGTTTTAAATGTAAAATATTTGGCGAACCAGCGCTTAAATAAAACGTGATCGCACGCTAAAGCCATATCCAACGCGAAGAATCTTGACGCGACAACTCGCAGAAATCGAACAAGTAACACCACCCCACCAGGTGCACAAACTTATAGGCCACCTTGCCATCAAAGTCTTGCGAGAACTGCACAATGCTTTACTTGGCGACATTATTGGCGCTGAGGTTCTTCATCTGATTCGTGAATTTGTTGAGATCGGTGCACTACTACAGACGATCCTCGCAAGACCAATGACTGTGGGTACTACATCCATCTTCCGTGGCAGCATTTAAGGTGGTGGAGTTGAAGCCTTTGTTTTCAATTTTTCAAAGATGTGCTAGACGCATGCCCTAAATGTTTGTTACTGAAAGTGGATGACTTGCCCACCGGAGATTAGATTGGCATTAGCTATGATTGTTTTTTTTTTAAATTTACCTAACTGGACAAATGATGCCTTTCATTTATTTTTTAAACTGTATCGATATCCAATGTTACGAAAAATTTGTAATTATATTAGTGTACCGAAAGATAAAACACAAATTAAATTAAAACAAAGTATTTTTTATTTATTCGCATCGAGAAAAGGCTGGACAAAACAATAAAATTGTATAGATTATTGGTTTTGGTGGCCAGCGTCACAGTGTTTTCGTTGATGTACAACTGCCTTTTGCTGCAGCAGACGTTTGTATTATGAGTAGCGTTTGCATGAGCTGGTTCCCAGCTGTAGGCGCCTGGCACAAGTGGTGATTTAGGGCCCTTGGGCGATGTCACATTGCGCGCCAGTAAGAGCTACTTACTAAGAGCTACACTACTTCGGTGTTGCGTTCCGGCAATTGATGGAGCTGATACACGGTGATGGAGCTGATACAGCCTAATTCAAGTCAATCCAAAGATGGCCGCGTTTGCCCCAAATGTTTTTTGCGGAAAGTGGGTGATTTTCGCGAATGTTTTAATATTCAATTATAATATTTGACTTCAATATTATAATTTTGAATTTAAATTTGATTAAAATTTGTTAACGTTAAATAAGGGTAGTCTTGTAAAAAAAAAATAATTAAAAAATACTACAATAACACTACAATTTCAAAATTTTGTAATAAAAACGTGAAAAAGCAATAAATATTTTATATTTCTACAACGATGCATGCGGCACCTGCAAAAATATTTTGCATGATACGATACGTGCATGAACGGACCCAAAATGCATGATATGAACACTCTCATATAAATTGTACTGAAGAATATTTGTCGTGCATGATACGCAACGTGCATGATACGCAACGTGCTGTCTGATATGAATGGACCTTAAATTTACATTTGGTATGTTCGTAAATTGTAGTTACATATAACAACAAAAATGTGGTAAATAAAAATCCCACAGTCACTAAAAATTTCCATCGGAATTACCTTTCCCACAGCAGTTAAAAATTATCGCACATGGGAAATTTCCCACGGAACTAATTGAAAAATTGCAAAAAACGGAGACATAGGCTGCATTCAGCGACCTCAGCAGTTGTGGAACTGTTGAGCACTTTGAGCTTGAATGACATGCTGCCCTCAGCATGTTTAGTTAGCGGCCGCTATTTTTTCCAGCATGAAATGTTTGCGCTACATTTGCGCTGCCTTTGTTATCGATGACATTCGATGACATTTTAACTCATATATTTATAAACAAAAATGGAATTTAGATTGGAAAATATGTTTTCAATCAATTAAAGAGTTGTATGTAACTTTAACAAAATATTAATAATAAATTAATTTGTAAATTGACAGCTGCGATAGCGGTGCATTCAGTAACAGTGAGCGATTAGTTACTGCAACTGCTGAGGTCGCTGAATGCAGCCATAATTGCCAGTTTATGGTATTTATTAATTGCCGTGGGATAAAATACCATGGTATTTTTTATTTCATCATGTTATGTTTTATTTCATATGGTATTTATTTGGTATTTTTTAAAAGCATTCGTTTTTGTTATGTATAATAAATATATACACTCAATTATCAACAAATAATTAATTTATGCACCCAAAAAATATTTAAATAAATAAAAGCAAATAGTTGTAAAAATTATATTCGCCCTCTCAATTTACGAACGCATCAATAGTTTTTATAAAAAAGAACATGCCATTTTAAGTCAGAATCTATTGAATTACAGGAATATTTTTTTTTTCAATTTTGTTTTTAAGAATTACTTATATTTATTATATAAAATATATGAATTATAAAATAAAAAATTATACGAGAGTATAGTTTTAAAAATACAATTGGTTTTTTATTGACAATAATTCACATTTTTATTATTTAAGAGTCTATTTTCCTATATTTCAAATTTTTTGGAATTATTTGTATTTTTTTGTTTGTGGTATTTTTGTAGAATTTTTAAATTGCGTGGGATATTTTGTGGCATTTTTAAATTGTAAATCTATTTTTTATTGAAAAATACCATGGACTTTTCTGTGGTATATTTTATTTTCTGGCGTGGGATAAAGATCTGGCAACTACACAAAGAATATAATCATGGTAAATTAATAGTATTTCAATAGAAAAACAATAATTTATACACTACGAAAACGAAAGATGGTTGAAAAGTATTGAGCCTTAAACATCATTGCATTATTCAAGTCAAATATTTGAAACTTTTTCTGATATTTAGACAATATTAATAGTTTTGCTACAAAAGCATTAATACACGCATAGAAATATATTGTTAGATCCGACAATAAAATAACAATATGCATGTTTAAAATAGATCCCATTATATTATTGCCATTTTATTGTCGGTTTTAAAAATTGGATTGTGAATTTTCAAAATTCATTTGATTGTTGATTGTAACAATAGATATTGACAATTTTAAATGTAATGAAATTGTCATTTTATTATTAAATTGTTATAAAAAAAAACAATGAATTATATTTATATGGATGTTTTTTATTTTAATTAATAAGTAATTAAAAAAACATGACAGGAGAGTACAAACATCGTATAACAATCCCTCATATAACAAACTCAAGACTCGGCGCTGGAGGCTGGACAGGACAGCAACGTTTCCGACGGCTGCTGCTACTGCAGTCATAATAACTACTGTGACCGCCACTATAGGATTGTCTTCAAGTATTTGCGATGTGATCGAGTTGAGCGTTGTTGCTCTTGTCGCGATTTTCGCTTGGCGTGCAGCTGCCGTCAACAGCGGTATAAGCTGCTCCTTGGGATTTTTGCGGTGATTATCGGAAAGCGAAGAAATTCTATTTTCCTTATCTTTCCTTTCCCCATTTGCTTGACACCATGATCCAGATGCAATGTGTTCACATTGTTAGTGAGATTGCCCAAAGAGGACCGTTTAATCTTGTCATTTTTTACAGTATTATTCCCGGGTTTCCGTTTGCCGCGTAGCATGTATCTGTAATAACATTAAAAACTAAAGTAATGTATATATTTGTTATTTTTATTTGTAACTTACAATTGTTGAAACAATTTGTTGAACTTCATTTTAAAATATTGAAAATAATAACAACATTTGACAAAACAAAATAGAGCTGCCACATTATAATTTATTGTTTTTAAATGACAATAGCATATTATAAAATGTAACAATAGATTTCTATGCGTGTATCTGTGAAATATGTGAATATTTGCAGCAATGCTACCTATTTCTCTAGTAGTTGCGGTGAATCTTCCACAAATCCCAATATGCCATTGCACTTAATATTAACTTGCGAATACTTTGAAATCAAATCGTAGAGTTGACGTTAACGTTTGAAACACCATTAACCTAAATTTAAGAATCAAAGCTTTTTCAATAAAACTGGTAGCTTAACCTTAACTTGAAAATTCCCTTATTTTCAACACAATCTTAAACTTATTCTTAAATTGTTTTCAAATCAATTACATCAAATCAAGATTCAGCCTTACTTTCAACCCGATATCAAAATAACCTACATATACAGCCTTATCGTGAAGACTTGGGGAATATTCCCCAGTGTATTCTCAGCTCCGCTCGGAACTATTCCCATTTGTGAAATGCAACTATGTTACATCAAATCAACCATTTCTCTTTTCAACTTTCTTTCAAAGAGAGCATTATAAAAAAATGGCTGCCTTCTCCTTTGTTCTCGTTTGTTTTCTTTTCGCTAAGTTCTAAATGATTATGTTGCCACTGACTTTGACGTCGAAAAAAAATATTAAAATGAAAATTTTCTTGCTAAACGCTAGCTAAATTTGTAAGTATTTGAATATTATTAAATTGTTTTGTAATATTTAATATATTGTATGTTATTTTTTTAGGGTGACCCATCATCGCTTATGATGGTTTAACATGTGAAAGAGGTGGGAAAAGATAACATTCGACGCTAGCTATGTCGTAGTTAGCTGTCGACAGTGCATCAGACGTTGTTGATAGCAAGGTCGGGCGGAGGGATGGACGAACAGACGAAGTGTTGTTTTTATTTATTATATTTTTATTTCAGATTTGCGAGACAACACCACTCGTCAGTGAATAACTGCCCATCACCTTCCTCAATGCCGAGTACTTGGGCGACGTAGTATTCACCAACAAGATACTAGATCTGGCCGGCAAATATAAATTCATGCTTCGCACACGACCAGATGGTAAATGTTTCTTCCGGGCTTTTGCCTATTCTTACTTGGAGCATTTGATCTCGAACAAAGAAGACTATTTGCAGTTTGGGAGCTGGCTGAAAAATCCAAGGAGAAATTGGTGCAATTGGGTTCTCCCAGTTTTACGCTGGAGGATTTCCACGAGACGGTATAAGTGATATTTATAAATTTACACGAAACAGGTTCATAAAACAGGCGGTGCAGCTGGTGTGCACATGTGGCGGTCTGGACGAAACCTCTGTCGGTTACCTTAATGGAGGCAATATGTCTTGCGACTCCAGCATGATCAGCTACAGCTCCGATTAGTGTGAACTGAAGGCAGTGGCGCTGCTGCAGCAGCGGTTGCGGCAAACACCGAGCTGGGACATACACAACTGAAACAGCAATTATGAGTGCTGCAGCGAGAACGGCAGAGAAAGTTCCTCCGTGGCAGGTGGTGCCTCATGTGGGCGGCCGTGGCAAACTGATGAATAGCATCAAGAAAAAGGAGGCCATGTTTGATCCACATGTGGTGCTGCCTGGACGAATGAACAGATATAAAGATTGGTAATAATGCAAACTAACGTTTACTTTACCTACTTATTTTGTATTTTTTAACTTGCAGAACCTAATGCGTATGCCAACCCCAACAATTGCCGGTTAGTTGAATGACAGCCGCATGCGTTCGCGTCTCAGCGGCATCACGCGTACAGTATTCTTAACGCGTCCCGCAACCTCAGCGCCTATGCTGCAGACGTGTGAGCGCACCAGATCACGCGAAAAGTCCGTCATGCCCCCGAACCAAAAACCCACAACAACTGCCTTTCGCGCCACTCAAACTCGCCTCAAGCCATAGAAACCTGACCTCTACGCCAGACTTACACGTGACGCCCAACACACAGCAGAAGCGCATCATGCAACGCACGCCATCTCAATCGAGAGCTCGCACTCCCGGCACGCCGTCCGATGATGGTCACTGGCCTTCGTTGGGTGTTCGCTCCATTGACATGACGAAGCCGCAGAAGAGCGGCCTCTCTGCCACACCAGATCTTGCCTCCATGAAGCTGCGCGCCAACATGCTTTAGGAAGTCAAAGTTGGTGTTTGTATTCCATACGGTACCATGCCGCGTCGCAGCAACCAAAAGTCCGTCGAAGATTTAACCACGCGCAATTCTCGCTGCAGTTTCACATCACGCGATCCCTTTCTGAAGTAGTCCTATGGCTACATTCGTGACTATTCCACTATATATAAATCATATATATTTAAAATACGTTTAATTGTAAACTATGTTATTTAAAATTTGTTTTATATTAATGTGTATTATATATATTATATTGTAATAGTGTACAACTTAAAAAAAAAAACACTTATATAAACATAAAAACCAAAAAAATGCCTTAGTTTTTTTTGTCATTAATTTTCTTTTGAATCAGCTTTACTTCAGAGTTTCCTTTTATATTCTGTCCCATTCTGAAACAAATATGCCATCAGTTTTGCTTCACATCGTTTTTGATTGGCTGGTTTCAAAATATTTTATCAATTTTGATTGGCTGATTTTAAAATATTTTCAGTTTTGCTCTCTTTGTTTTGTGATTTTTTCTTTCAGGCACAGTTCAGAAAAATAGGAAAGAACTCTGTGTTTCCTTTAGTCTGATTTCACTCCTATTTAATTTCGAAATCGGAACCAACCTCGCACACGTTTATCAGAGTTGTCTAACGTAAAGTTCCGAAATAGTTCGTAATTACGACAGAACGAATCACTGGGTCTATTGCAGTTTTACAATATGGCCAGATTTTTTTAATGCGTTTTTTTTGGATATCTTTATCATTTTAGATAATAAAGTTGTAAAATAATAGTTCAGATATAAAATATGTATACAGATCTTTATTATTTGCAGTTAACTATACTTTTATGCACAAATTTCACATTTTTTAACTCAATAAAAGTTTAATTTGCAATTAGAACTGAACATCAGGCAACGCTAAATCAGCTGTTTTGCCAAATGTCAAACAGTGTTGTTGGATAAAATTGCGTTGTGTTGTGAAAATAAAGATTCAAGTTAAAATTATGTTAAACTGCAATTAAAAGTACACTCAGAAGAAAATGTACCATTAAGTACTTTATGGTACCAATGGTCGTACCATAAAGTACTTAATATTATGGTTCATGTATTAATAGTTTTTTCTTTTTAAATCAAAAGTTTTCTAATTAATTCAATAGTATTTGTAAAATTCAGTACCATAAATTTAATATTTCAATATTATTATTTTAAATAGAATAAATACTGTTGTTTTAATGGTTTCCTCCTATAATAATAAACGTGGTGTAAAAAAAACACAAAAACGAATACAAACATGTTCGTTTTGTACGTCATTCTGCGTATTTACTCAAAATGGTCGCATTTATTTTTTTGTAATATTCCACATTATTCAACGCGACATTGGTAAGGACTCAATGTATTTAATGTAAATAAATTATATTTACATATTTATTTATATTTATATTTTTTTATTACAGAAAATAAATAATACATCGAACTTCTATTATGGCAACGGACTCAAAAATAACTGCAGCATCAAGTACTACAATCAATTATTGGAAACCAAAGCAAACATTAAATGTGTTATAACCTTTTGCAGCAAGAAGTGTTTTTTTATGTGTGTGTTGTAAAAGTGAATATCAATTTCGACAATTAAATAAAATAAAATATACAATAAATTAACTAAAATACATTTTTGTTTTAATAAATTATTAAGAAAATGTAATTCGACTATACCATAAAATTAATAATACGCATCATTAAATTTGTATAGGTTTTTCTTATTGTAATTAAAATATCACATTATAAAATTTATGGTACAACCACACATTGTATTAACAGTTTCAATATTACTGAACTAATGGGACGCATCCTATTGACCAATTTTAATGGTATAAATTATTGTTTTTCTATTGAAATGCTATCAATTTACCATGATTTTTTTTCTGGGTGTATATAAATTGACTCTTAATTGTTGTGATTAGATTGCGTTCATTTTTCAAGAGTTAAAAAAAAATTAAGATATTCCCCAGCCGGTGAAGTTTCTGCAGTGGTTGAATATATCTGTAATTTATTTGTGCTTAAATATGTAAATAACTTTTATTTAAATAATTTTGGTGCTATCCATAGATATTTATTAACATATTGTAAATAAAAGTATAGTTAATTAAAGTGTGTTTTGTTTTTAATTAATTCTTTTCCCCGATGAAATGTTTTAATAATTTTTAAATAAAACTATCGTTAATACAGAAAAGTTTGGCAATACTCAAATACACTTTTAATCGAAGTTTTAATTTGGTTTATAAAAATTGTATAATTTAGTACAAGTTTTTAAGTGCAAGTTTAAACTTAGTGTACATTTTTACAAATGAGGATATACTTTATTTTTCGAAGCCTATCATGTAGCTTTTTTATTAAAATAGATTTTTGCACATAATAATTTTTGTATTTGAATAAAAATGTTGATTAAGATTTCATGTTAAATTTATTTTTCTGTTCAACGAACAATTAAAAGATACAATTTTTATAACAAAATAAAACTAGGATTAAAAGTGTATTTGAGTATTGCCAAACTTGTCTGTATTATCAATAGTTTTATATAAAAATTATTAAAACATTGCGCAGTCTAGTAAAACAGTGCCAATAAAATTTACTGGCTGTGAAAAATGCGCGTGCTGCCAGGGGCAGTCTGTTTTCGCTGTTGCACGGAGTTGCCCCGCGAAATAAATACCATAGCACTTGCGCGATATGCTTCTCTATTTTCTCATTCCACGTCTGCGCGGGCTGCAGTTTTTAGTTTCGTAGCACGCACGAGGGCAGGTACCGAGAATAATGCAAAGCATCACTCGTTGCGACGGGATGTGTTGTAAAAAAAATGTGATGCCCGAGTGCAGTGTCTGCGTAAAACAAATTTGCTCGTCAGTGTATGAAGAAAGGGGCATTTGCGGGCGCACGCACACGGGCATTTCCGATCTCTGAGTCCAAACACTAATAGATTCGGTAAACTATTAGATTTGGACGCGCGTTGTTATGTTATATTTTTTGTCAGGGTTTCTATTGCAATCATAAAAAACATACTGTTTTTCGCGTCACTACATTTTTGCTCCTAATTTTCACTGCCCTTTTTGGTAATGTTATTATCAAATCATTATCAAATTCAGAGTAAGCGCAAAAAACAGCATTTATTTTATATTTGAAAATGATTTTAAAAACACAGTAGACCTTTAAGGCAATTATGATTATTTTTTCAAACGCTTACCCTCTGACATATTGGGATATGACATTTTTCGTAATGTTTTTAAGAAACATCTCACAAAATACAAAATATTTGATGTTTACAAATTATTTAAACTTTTGCTGCAAATTTATTTGTATTTGCTGCATATTGAAATTGTCAAAGCGAGTAGTATTTTAATTGCAGCAACACTCTCATAAACATTTAGTGTACACTTAGAAAACAAAGATGATTACAAGAAATATCATACCCCTAAATATCAAGTTATTTACAAATATTTAGATCGTCTTTGAGATAACCATATCTGAAACATCCGACAAATACAATATATAGCAACAATCTTTCAAATTTACGATTACGTATAGCAACCACACACATAGAAAATTATTGTTCAATCCGACAATAATTTAAAAATATATTATGTTAAAATGGATCCACAATTATTATTTTCAAATTATTGTCGGATACAACAATAAAATTATCAAGCAAGTATTGATAATAAAATGTTAGTTTTCAATAATTTTATTGTTAGTTTTGTTATTGCTTTTAATGCCATTTTTAATTTAAAATTGAAAAGGCAACAACAATGAAATAAATACAAACACCCTTTTCTAATTTAAAATGCATTTTTATTTTATAACTTCATACGATTAACAATGTGTGACACAATTCCACATCGGAAAGACCATCCTTAAGCTCATAACGTTAACACATTGGTAGGGTTTGGTGACTGACTCACATGGGTCACCGGGTATCACTTCCCAATAGTCAAACACGAACAGTGGGAGAACCTTTCATCCGGTGTTGGAACGCAAATCAGTTGTGAAACCGTACCGTGTATCTCGTTGTATGGCAAGTAGGGCTTGATGACGAACATGGCAGTGAAAACAGTGCGACGACTTGTTTCCTTGAACGTATGTCCGTCTGTTTAAAACACCATAGAGAGCAATCTCTGGGTACTGGATGCAGATTAAAGTTGTCGCCCGACTACACGCGTCAACTACACGGTTTAGTCGTCGCGATTACAATTATTGGACATTTTTAGTGCAAACAACAACGCGCGATAAAATTGAATATTTCCAAGCATCTAATGTCAAAATAAAAATAGGGTGTCTAACCATTTTTTAAATTCTAAATGAAAATTAATAATTTTACTTTCAAAATTAAAAATAATATTGTCGTTTGTAGATTTTAATAAATTAATAATATTTATTTTCAAATTTCAACAATAATTTTCTATGTGTGCGTCAATTAAATTTTTGAAGGCAAAACTGTACAACGATTTGATACTTCTTCACGGAAGAACCAAGTCCGACCGACGTTGCTGTCATCAAAGTGATCACTGAAAAGAAATATTTTCCATCACGTGATGATAATTTCAATCCTTGGAAATGTTATTTTCACTTTTACCTTTAAAATGTAATATTTATGTTGACACTTTTTTACACTATTGAATTAACTTAATTGTTGTGGATAAATCGAGCGTAAGAAAAAAGTACACCATTTTCCTTATTTATGGTAGTCAAATGTCAAAATACCTCAAAAGTTTTGCTGTAAATATCTCAATTTTCATTACTGTTGTGGCAAACATCTCGTAACTATGTGAATATACGTCATATTTAAAAAATATTAATAGTTTTGCTGCAACTTTATTGTAACTTATGGGATGTTTGAATATTTGCTACAAGACGTAAATTTAAAAGGATATTTGCAGCAAGACTTTAATAAACTTCTTGTTTTCTTAGTATACGTATTATTAATTTTACGGTGTAGTCGAATTACATTTTCCTAATAATTTATTAAAACTAATGTGGATTTTAGTTAATTTATTGTATAATTCATTTTATTTAAATGTCGAAATTGAAATTCACTTTTAAAAAATCACACATATAACTGGACACTTATCGTTGCAAAAGGTTATAACACATTTAATGTTCTTTAGTTTCCAATAATTGATTGTAATACTTGAGTCCGTCGCCATAATAGAAGTTCGATGTATTATTTATTATCTGTAATAAATAGAAAAAAGATTTAATATAATAAATGTACATTAAATACATTGAGTCCTTACCAATGTCGCGTTTAATAATGTACATTATTACGAAACATGCATGTGACCATTTTGAGCAAACACAAACACGCAGAATGACGTACATAACGACCATTGATCTTATGGTTCATGTATTAATAGTTTTTTCTTTTTAAATCAAAAGTTTTCTAATTCATTTGATAGAATACAAAAATTCAGTACTACAAATTTAAATATTTCAATATTATTATTTTTTAAAGAATAAATGTTATTGTTTTATTGGTTTCCTCCTCCTATACATATAGAAAATAATTGTCGAATTTTTATATTCATATTATCAATTATTGAAAGCAACAAACGACAATATTATTTGACACGCGACATCCTCCGAATCGAAGCTGACCATAATTAGGCCTCTGTTCTCGGCCACCAGATCGGGTATGTCGAGTTGCACAATTGACGTGGTGTCGAATCGGTCGCATTGGCACTTAATGATATAATCCTCAAGCCGAGACGAGATTTCCTGCACATGTGATCGATTTCCTGCACATGAGACGTCACACTTCTGCGAATAAAATTAGCAGAATGCCGAGCAAATAGCTAATATCAGGACCGTCCTCGATTCTGATGACTGACGCCATGAGGCAGCGACGACGTGCTGTGGAAAAGACCTGAAACAAAGCTACCAGCAGTGATGCATGCTAACATGTCGGCGAACCGACAATGATGTCGATTTCTATAGATTTTTCAAATAAAAATGTATTAAAATGTTAAACCAGTGTGTGTTTTTTTTTTGTATGATTATTTAATGTTATTAATTTAGAATGTAAAATGTCATTCTATAGACAATAATTTTCTATGTGTGTATAATATTCGTGTTTATGTATTTTATGCATGTTTTGTAATAATCTACATTATAAAACGCGACATTGGTAAGAACTCAATGTTTGTAAAATCATTATTTATAACTTTTTCTATTTCTACACACAGAAAAATCCCGGTTATCCCGTCGCACCGCGGCTCCACAGCCATACGGCCCGACGTCTCGAAGCAGTCCACAAGCACACGCTCAACGCTAGCAGCGCGGCTCCACAGCCATACGGCCCGACGTCTCGTAGCAGTCCACAAGCACACGCTCAACGCTCGCAGTATCGACGTCTCAAAGTACGCAGCCCGACGTTTTAATGCTGCTCGACGTTTCAACGAAGCCCAACGTTTCAAAGCAGCGCGACGTTTCAACGCAGCACGACGTTTCAATGCAGCCCGACGTTTCAATGTAACCCGACGTTTCAACGCTGCCCGACGTATCAACGCTCTCCAACGTTTCAACGCTTCCTGACGTTTCAACGCAGCACGATGTAACGACGCAGCACGACGTATCAACGCTGCCCGACGTTTCAACGCTGCCCGACGTATCAACGCTTCCCAACGTTTCAACGCTTGCCGACGTTTCCACGCAGCACGATGTTTCAACGCAGCCCGATGTTGCAAAGCTGCCCGACGAATCAACACTGCCCGTCGTTTCACGCAACCCGACGTTTCAACGCTGCTCGACGTTTAAACGCTGACCGACGTTTCAACGCAGCCCGAGCCCAACGTTTCTACGCTGTCCGACTCAACACAGCCCGACGTAACAACGCAGCACGACGTATCAACGCTGCCCTACGTATCAACGCTGCCCAACGTTTCAATGCTTCCCGACGTTTCCACGCAGCACGATGTTTCAACGCAGCCCGATGTTTCAAAGCTGCCCGACAAATCAACACTGCCCGTCGTTTCACGCAAACCGACGCTTCAACGCTGCTCGACGTTTAAACGCTGTAATAAAATTATTTTATATTCGCTTTATGCCCGATTTACATTGTATCTTCTGTGAGTCTCATTGGCTGCATTCAGCGACCTCAGCAGTTGTGGAGCTGTTGAGTAATTTTCGCTTGAATGACATGCTACTCTCAACATGTTTAGTGAGCGGTCGCCATTATTAGCAGCATAAAATTTTTACGCTACATTTGCGCTGCCTTTTATCGATGACATTCGATAAAATTTTAACTCAAATATTTATAAACAAAAATGAAATTTAGATTGGAAAAATACTTTTTCAATCATTTAAAGAGTTGTATGAAACTTTAATAAAATATTAATATTAAATTATTTTGTAAATTGATAGATGAGGTAGCGGTGCATTCACTAAAAAAGAGCGATTAGTTAGTGAGCAGACTCGCAGCTGTCGAGGTCGCTGAATGCAGCCATTGTACCTCCTAGAGTTGCATTTTTTTAAATTTTCATATAAAAATAGGAATTTTTTGAAAATATGCAACCCTGGGAGATACAGTGAGACTCACGGATGATACAATGTATTGCCCGATTTACATTGTATCTTCTGTGAGTCTCACTGTATCTCCTAGGGTTGCATTTTTTTTAATTTTCACATAAAAATAGTATTTTTTGAAAAAATGCACCCCTAGAAGATACAGTGAGACTCACAGAAGATACAATGTAAATCAAAAATAAAAGTTTAATTGTTTTCTAAAAATTATATTTTAATTAAATTCGATAAAGCGATAAAATAAATTGAACAATAAATTAACAAAAATTCACATTTGTTTTAATAATTTATTAGGAAAATGTAATTCGACTATACCATAAAGAAGTATAAATTATTGTTTTTCTATTAAAATACTATTAATTTACCATGTTTTTTTTTGGGTGCACTGAGACCATTATTGATCTATTGTGTTCCCTCTGTTATATTGTATATATAAGTACACAGAGAAAAGCGAACATTGGATTATTTTATTATGAACGTTCAAAATATTTACAATGTTGGTTGTACCAAAATTTAATGGAAAATAAAATCATTTTAGTTATGTAGGAATATGTTGCATATTCCAATAAAACATTTATATCACGGAACGATTTTATATTTTATTATAATTTTATTAAATGATGTTATCAATTCAGTATATTTTTACAACTAACTATATTTTATTTTATATCAAACAAATCAATACTTAAATACTAAGTTACAGGAATATTTAGTTTTGTGTAGGTGTTTCTGTGTACAGTTGTGTTTGTGCATATATCTGTGTGTAGTAGATCTTTTAGTTTGTCCAGTTAGTTCATTCGGCCCTCCTGAAAATGTATTCGACCCGAATGAAGTGGGATTCCATTTTTTATAAATTCTGCAAGTGTAAATGTTTTCCCTGGACCTTCATGATTACCGATTTTTTCAACTTCGTATCGTCCATGTCTAAGAATTTCGACTACTTTATACGGACCGAAATATTTTGTTTTTATTTTCATGTCGGCTCCATATTGAGTTTTTTCTTTAATCTCTTATTGTAATTTTTTCTGTTTCCTTGGATTCTTATTATATTTTTTATTGAGTGTTTTTTTTATTGTGGAAGTCTCGCGTTCTTCATAAAGCTCGCTGATGGTTCCCTCTTTAAGTAGTAACATACGAAAAGCATCTGCACTTGCGTTTCGTTTTAGACAACCAGACGATTTTTAAAAATGCATAAACCAGAACGAAAATGTACTCATATGATTTCCTTATAACTTCTATTGGACGCAGTTGGTCAATATGAAATGATTCCCATGTCATCTCGGAAGAACGTCCAGAGTAATCAGTGTGCAACTCTTCGTCGTTTTGTTTATCTTTTATGTTGCTTTTGAAGTGTGTTGTTGTCACTTCTGCTTCTTTTCCATCATGCTCTGTGGGCATGTTGACCACATCATCATCGATCTGCAGCCAAAGTACGTCGTTGTCGGCGACCACCGTAAGCTGCGGTAACTCTAGCTTATTTGCGCTTTTATTTGATGCTGTTGGCTGGACCACCAGCTCTTCTAACACCAAAGGATCCTCGCTGAGGACATCGGAGTTGCTCGATCAATTGAGATCGGGCTCCATTATTTCGCTGTTTGGAAACACGTCCAAATGCTCCGATAAATCCGAGAATTGTACTTCATCAATCTCTACTATATCCTGTATCGCCTCATCTGTCAGCATTTCAGCGAATCTAACATCGGAATATTCTATATTAATACGTACCAGATTGTCGTCCGGTCCATCTGCTAACTCTTCTACATGTATATTTAAACACATCTCTTTAAATTCTGTTAATTCATCACCTGATTGGCGTTCCGTCTTCTTTCTAAACTCCGCGTCTCCAGCTGTCATCAAAATATCAATGTCTTCTAGGACATTATTTCCAATAATAGCCGGATAAATATATCGCGCTCACCAACGACATGAAATTTGACGTGCATACGTAAGTTGTCAATCCCGACTTCTGCAGTAATGCTTCCTAACGTTTTAATTTTACTTTCCGCGATGCCAAATAATGTAAGTTTCTCCGGAACTAATCTTACATTTCCGATTTCGCGCAACGTGTCGCTCCTTATTAAGCACAGATCACATGTGCTTATCACATCCAGAATCTATCAAGGCATCGAATTTCGACCCTTGTACTCCACATCTTTGAAGATTTGTCAATTCTTTTAAGGTCCATCAATGGCGTTGATGTTGTTCCGTTCCATCTTAATTTCCCTTTCCGAATTGTGTGGAGTGGCTTTGCATTCGAACGCGCGATGTCCCACTTCGTTGCACTTAAAGCATCTAAACGGGTTGCCTGCGACATCTGGTGTATCGGTACCGGTAAATGCTGATAAGCTGTCCTCGATATCCTTAAGCGTGAAATGTGTCCTTTCAATGATTACTTCACGCTTGGAGCTTGTCACAGCATCTTCATAATGGGATCCACTGGATTCGCGATCGTCTACAATTTCAGTTGGGCTAAATTGATCGATGAGTCTGTCCTGTAACTGTGATTTCCGTCCTCTTGTGCCTAACCCTAGTCGACTAAGTCTGGATCTTAGTGCCTCGCATGTCATTTGTAAAATTGACTGTGTGTCCATTGTGTTTGTGTAATAAACAATTTTAAAATACAAATTACAATTATTAAGCAGTTTTAAATAAAGGTAAGTATATTTCGCGATAGCTCAGTGGTTAGTGCGTTGGACTACGAGCCGAAAGGTCCCCGGTTCAAGCCTGGACTGGGGCTAACAACATCTTTTCATAGAAACATTTTTCTATACCGCGCTACCTCTCGGCAGTAAATGGCAAACCTCCGAGAGTAAAAACAATGCCTATGAAAAGCTCTCACCCGCCGTTCGGATTCGGCAATAAACTGTAGGTCCCACCACTTTGAGTAAAAATGGCGAGAGAGCTCGGCCGAAGTTCTATGCAGGACTGTAGCGCCAAACTATTATTATTATTAAGTATATTTCGTCAATATAATATTATTAAAGGGGTAATGTATTAACAAGGTAAGTAATGGTAATGACAATATTATTTAAGGGTTTATATTTAAAAGGTAAGTTAAGTTATTATGTTAATGGTAAGTATTGGACAATTTTATTTATGATGGTTTAATAGTAAATATTATTAATACTATGTTTTACATAAATATTTATTTTTGACAATAAAAGATAAACAATTCTGGATATAATTTAAAATATCGTGGATGATCTTTACATAATTCTTTTGGGCGAAAGATATGTTTCTTTTTTTTAATATGTGTATGCCCACTCACCTTGATTCACGGCGGATGTGTTTTTGGCTACCTTCTAGAACTGATGATTGGCGCTTACACTTTGCTTCTTCGCTTTCTTTCTTTGTTTCTTCTCTGCTATCTGTTTCTTATCTTCTAAGTTTCTGCTTCTTATGTCTTTCTTATTCTGGTTTCCCCTTCGTTTTCTTTTGCAGTGTCTGCTTTTTTTATTCTCACTTCTGCTTAATCTGCACTTTCGTCTATTTTCTTCTTCATTCGGATAGGCTGCTACGATCGTCCTCGTGTTTACAAAAACACAGGCTTGTGAAGGGGTGGTTTGTTGTACGTTTTTTTTTTGTGTTTATTTATTTTGTGTTGTTTATATTTATAACAATTATTTTTCTATTTTATTTTTGATTGATTTTTGTTTGATTATGTTATCAGCAATTTTTTTTTTTAGTTTTAGAATTTTTGAAAGTTTATATATAGATTTTTAGTTTCATATTTTTTTTAATTATGACGCGTGTCAATTGCATTTATTATATAAATTGAATTTTATTGAATTCTTTTAAATTTTAGTCTATTTTTTTTTTTTTTTCTGGATAACGTTTTTAGTTAATTTCAATATTTAAATTGTCCGCATACATTTTTATATTTTAGTAGGTACCTCCCCCAGTTATGACATTATAAAATAAAAAATGTGTCAGATTCCCAAATTGTGTATATGACAAACATACAAAAACCATAAATAGCGTAAAAATTTTCGTTTATTTCATGCTGCCGGATAAGTTGTCATTTTTTTTATTTATTTCTTAAAGCTTTATATTAATTATTTTTAATTTTAGAGCATGGTCAAAGAACGCTGCTGATGTCGCTGCACCAATCACACCCAATCCATCCACCCCATCATTAGTACACACAAAAAAATATTAGCTTGGCGTTCAGTTGTTTCATCGAATATTCATTTGCATCTACCAAATGTAGTCAGCCTCAACTGAAATTAATTTATGGTAAACAATCGTATGAAGCGTAATCAACTATTAGTTGAAGCAACTGCAACATTGATTGGGGAAACAAACTTTTTATCAATTTTCAACTTTTTTTATTTCTATTTCTACGGCAACTAAATTCAAAATGAGACATAACCAATATTTAGTTGACTTAACAGATAGTTAGCCATAATAGATTGTAGCAACCAATATTTATTTGATTCAACTGCTAAATCAGTTGTCTTGTATAAAAGCAATGCCAAAGCAGGACAACATCTGTCGCACACGCTTCAGATTTGTCCCTCTTTTTTTTGTGTGCTACGGACAGCGCGTGCCACGTGTAAAACAAAATTTGGAATTGTTTTAAGACTTGTTCGTGTTTACTGTTCATTTTTTTCATGCCCAAATACACTTTCTTCAACAAGAGACATACTATTTTACAGAGTACTTGCTATTGTGTTTCTATATGTTGTATTTATATATGCAGCCCTAGCGCTCAAACGTGTCGTTGAAGTCAGCAGCACAACAAGTCATCGGCCATTTCCGATCTCGGGAACGCTGTTGTGATGCTGACTTCGTGTTTGCAACACCTTGGAGCGCTCGAGTTAGGAAAAAATGGCCGATTTCTTATAATTAAATTGGCTACCACAACTAAACAAATTGGTTGTGTCAATTGTATTCATTAGTTGTGTGAACTACCCATTTGTAAATACGGGTATCAAATGAATGGACATTATTCAGCGATTGAAAGTTTGTAGTTATTTTCAGAATTCGTAAGCCCTGGTGATTTATATACAACTTTAAATGGTAACCACACATATGTGTAGGGCTTAGACCGACTATAATGTTAATAAGCCTAACTATTATAATAACACCTACTATGAAATGTCCCTACTTTAAAATTTCCCATGTGATCTAACCTTCCCAATCTAATCCACATTATTATACGCGTCATTGTTGAGGACATTGGTAAATTTATTTTATTTAAACTTATTGTTTTATTTAGTACAGAAAGTAAATAATACATCTAACTGCTATTATGGCAACGAGCTCAACAATATATGCAGACTCAAGTGTTACAATCAATTATTGCACACAGAAAAATCCTCTTTTGGCATGAGGTTAATTGAACCAACGTTTCAGTGTTGCAACCGAAATACATTTGTTATAATCTCATGGCATTAAAATGAACGTACCAAATTTTTCTACAATCGAAATGTTAGTCCGCGCAACTGCACGTTCGGTTGCCGTAACCTCATGATTGTATTTTTCATTCTGCCAAAATTGACATTCGTACATTTGTTGCGATAGAGTAAGTTGTTGTATCAAAAAAATAAATGACAAACGGCAACCTCATGTCTATCAACAGTTCGGTTGTCAGTTTCTTGCCAGAAGAAATAAAAAAACATCAAAAATTTCCACATGTCACAAACAATAGGAAATTCATTAATTAAGTAAAAATGCAAAATAAATATACAAATATTAATAAAATAATATATTTATTCAATACAAATTGCTCATTAGCAGGGCAATTGCTCATTAGTTAAAAATGGCAGGCAAAATGGCACAAAAAAACTGTAAAAATGGCACAAAATATGCAAAAAATAGCACAAAAATAGTCAAAAAATGGCACAAAAATAGTCAAAAATGGCAAAAAAAAAATGGCACAAAAATAGTCAAAAATTGGCAAAACAAAACTTTATAAAATCGTTCAATGAACTATTTTACATGGTCTAATATTTATTTCGTTAATTTCATTCACAAAAATAAGAACATACAAAAATAAGTACTCAAGAAAAGGACGTCATATATTTTTTTTTAATACAACCAGAAAATCGAAAATAATATTTAAAAAAGGTTTGCCAGAGTGTAAAAAATTCATTTTTAGGTAAAGTATATCAAAATTGGCAAATTTACGAAATAATTTAAAAAATGGCAAAAATGGCATTTTTTGACAAAAGCCAAAAAAAAACTTGCCCTGCTCATTAGTTAGTGAAATATAATATATATAAAAAATATGTGACCAATGGAAAAGTTTTTTTTATTTATTGGTTATGGGGAATTAAAAAAAAATGCATGCAGATATATGTATATTTTCATAGTTTTTTTTTTAAAGGAGCAGGAATTAGTAAATATACTTCTAAATTGAGTGCGTATATTTACGGAACTATATTACATATAGAATACATAAGTTTTATATAAAAAAATAACTTTGTTATAATAAAAATTCAATTGGAGGTTTAGTAAACTTCATACTCACCGACTAGGAGGACCTCATGCTTACCAATTTGGAGGTTGTCACATTCTCATGATCACCGATTTGGAGGTTGCCACAACCTCATGTTCACCGTTTTGGAGGTGGATAGAACCGAATTAAGCGGTTGTTGCAACTACTATATCAGTTGTTGCCGCAACCGAATGATTTGGTAGGGCAATTAAGTTGGTTGCCGCAATAAATCAGTTTTCTGTGCACACATATCACAAATTTAAACTATTTGTATTTTACGACTACCCAATAAGCAATGAGTTTAAGGATCGATAAATTTGGAGAATTTTCTTTTACAACCAGTGTGGATGTAATACTATGATCAAGCCGAATAAATTAATGTTATTCCAACGTTGGTTTTCGAAGTTAGAAAAAACTTGAGACGTAATTCACTACCCAAATTACTCAGTGGCAACCCCGTGTTGTGATAAATTAAATGTCAACAAAAAAAAATATTTTTTTCTGCCACTACATATGCGCATTCGCACAATCAGTGAATTCATTGTTTTTCGATTGAAAAGGCAAACAGACAAATCAATTAATACCCAGTCGGCACCTACACATATATTTTATAGTTATCGTAAATTACGTTCATTTGATGATTCAAAATAATCATAAATTTCGATCATTTTGCACGTAAAAAACGATGATAAATGTCAATGAAAAAAACAATCATATTTTGCTCGTAAATAACGATGGCTCGTATTTTTCGAGTGTTTAAATTGTAAAAAAAGATTGTTAAAATTATTTATTGTTTTTCTAATCAAAAGTTCATTTAATAAAATGCATAATATGTTCAATATTTGTAACAAGAGTAAATAAATTGTTTTGCTGAAAACTTAATCATTTGCTGTAATTAAGAAGTAAGAAAATGCATTTGGGAGCTTAATATAAAATTTAAATGCATTTACTTCATTTTTTTTTTGCATCGTTAAAAAAGTAGGAAAATGCTCGTAAAAGAATTAAAAATGATTATCATTTAAGATTAAAATTTAATCGTAAAAAATATTAAAAACGAGTTCGTTTACGAACAAAAAACATCGTTTATAACGAGTATATAATCGTATTTTACGATCATTTAACAATCGAAAATTTATCATATATGAGTGTTTTTAGTTCGTTTATGATACCTCGTTACGATGGACAAATTAAGAACGAAACTGTATGCGTTTTCGAATCATTTACGATTCTCGTATACGATTGTTTTATTCCTTATTTACGAATATTTGCTATCATTTACGATGTCGTTTATGATAGTTTGGCCGGCTGGGGTGTGATATTAAATAATAAATTGAACATTTCATAAATTTCGTTCTGAAGGCAAATATCTAAACAAAAACATTGTAGATGCGTAGCCTAACGGAGATAGCAGTGGACTTCAACGCCGGAGCAAGGAGTTCGATAACAGCTTGGCAACTTAAATAAAAACATTTTTCTATAAATATGAAATTAAATTAAATTATTAAATACCACAAACAATTAAATTATTAAACAATAAACCATAAATAAAGGTAGATAGAGGAACAAAATTAAAGAATTTTTTTTTGTTTCTTTTTTTCATTGCTAATACATTGCAAATACGTGGCTGACTCATTTCTTACCATATTGCTGGAATATTGCTATATATTCCGTGTTCCTGATCCAAGACATCTTTGAACAAGTCGCTGTGCGAGCCTAATAAAATTTCCGACCAAGAGCTGATTCCTGCGCTGCTTCTCGCTCAAATCGCAAACCGTAAATGTTCCTGCCGGCCCACAGATCGGGATCGGCCTTGTGGGTGTGGACTCATGTGCAAGCTACGAGAACGGTTTGAAGAATTCGAATTTGTGCTTGTCACCGTCGCAGTTAAAGTGCATTCTTAATCCGGTGAAGAGGTTAGCGAACCGATCTTAAGTCCCACCAGCTGCGGGCCATGAGTCGCTGCGAAATTTTTGGTATTCTGCTGGACAAGCATCAAAAGTCAGATTGACGACATAGTGCAGATATCGGATGGTGACATCGTCTCTGACATCGAGACACATAGCACAAAAAAATGGACAGCTGTAATAAAAATAACAGCGATTGTTGCTAGCAGAAGTTTAAGAAATGCTGCATATTTCGTTGATTTGGAGATATCGTCGAGAGCCTCAAGACTCATATCACAACAGAATCCTCAATCCAACTAACTGCAAAGGTCTGAAGATACAGATGCGGCAGATTCACACTTATGTCAAGATAACCGAAATAAATATATTAGACGACAAATATATATCAGTTTAAAATGTATATTAATTATGAAAGTATAAAAATGAATTTAAACGAATAGTAAAATGTTACGTTGCCACAGCGACACGACCTCTCGCTACCAGAAGCAAAACCCGACTCCCTTTGTTTTCGTGACTCGAAATGTGTGTTAGAAGTTTGGATTGCCAACTGCCGTTGACAACTCGGCCTGAAGTCACCATCATCCCAATCGATATTATGATCCATCCGGCACCACGGCTTCATGTGGTCACTCGAAAGTACGCTGTTATACCGCTTTTGCGTACGGGGTTTATCGGATAAATCCTCGACAACGTATCTATCAAAATCTAAAACTTTTGTAATGACATATGGGCCCTTATAGACCGGGTCCAGTTTATGTGATTCTCCTGTCAATGACGATGAGATCACCTTCTGCATACTGATACGGCCGTCTGTGCTTTAAATCAAATCTTCTCTTACATTGTTTTTGTGCATGTTTAATATTTTCTGAAGCTTCTGGTTTACTTTCTTCGACGTCCAGATCCTCGACCTTGTCATGCAGCGCTTGAATGATGCAATTCTGACTTACGTCTCCTGGGTTGAAATTGAACACTAAATCGTTTGTTAAAAACTTTGTCGTGGCATTACACAGCGAGTTAATGCTCTACTGCAACATTGGAAGAGTAGAGTCCCAGTCTTTGTTTTGTGGCGTTGAACATTTGAGAGCACTGAGGACCGTTTTATTAACGCGCTCCGCCTGACCGTTGGCCCTGGGTGTTCTGACAGCAGTCTTCACATGTTGTATGCCGTGTTTCGCCAAGAACCCTTCGAACTCTTTCGATGTAAAGGCTGTTCCTCAATCCGACGTCACCCTCACCGGTTGACCAAAAACTGACATCACCTCTTGAAGCATGGTGACAACAGGCGCGCGCACTATCGTATATTTGCAGAAGGTGCGCACTAATACAATTATGTAAAGATTACCTCGCTCACATCTGAAGGGAATTGGCAGCACATCTATCGTATGAAGTTGGCCTTCAGATTTACCGCCTTTTACTTTGTTCAGGCAACACTCTGTTCACGCAGCAATGTATGACTTCACATACCGACGAATACGCGGAAACCAAAATGCTTATTCGATCGATCCTCCATCTAATTGTGGTATAACTACAGACCTTTCGATGCAGACGCCCCGCATGAATGACGTAATCAACCTTCACCTGCTTCTCATCGTACAATCATTTCTATCAGCTCTTAAAATTTTTGCAATTTCTTGAACTTTTCATCCTGCATTTGCATACTAAAAATCCAATCGATGTCGTAATCAAATATTTTTAAGACATTCTCTGCAACGTTGTGATTTCGTTTGGTGATAACGTTGGAATGCGACTCATACCGTCGACGTGACTCAATTTAACACCAGCACGATGTATGCATTCAAAAATAAACTCCTGCAGCTTTAGCCACCACCTCGCTATTCGATGCGGCAATGGTGTTGTTGCCTTTGTTGTAGCTACTGCGTTACAATCTGTCACTACCACAAAGTGTGTACCCAACAGGTATACGCGAAATCGATCTAAAGTCTCCACGATAGTTAAAACCTCAAGCTCGTGACTCGCATAACGTCTCTCGGCATCGCTGCACTGCCTACTGTAGTAAAATACATTTCCTGAAGAACCCGGTGATTCCTAAAAACTGCCTAACCTCGGTTGCGTTGGATGGAACTGGAAATTCGTCTATATATCTGGTCTTTTCTTTGCCCGGCCGTATGCCTGCTGCACTGACAAGATGTCCTAGAAAAGTTACTGTTGTTGACAGGAATACGCATTTAACGGTCGTAGTGTCAAACCAGAAGATTTTATTGCATCCAAAAATTCACGAAGACGATTATTCTATGCGGTATTGTCTCCGTTGCAATTATAACTTCGTCTACATAACTGATTAGATTCTTCCGATGCTTCAGACCAATAATAATTTGCAAGATCATCTCTTGAAAGTACATTGGCACGTTTAATAGACCAAACGGCATCACGATGTGCTCGAACAACCCATCCGTCGTAAGGAAAGCGGTGAATTTCTTACTGCATTCTCTTAATGGAATTTGGTAGTAGCCCGCTGTCATGTCTAAAGTTGTGAAAAATTTATTACCAGCTAACTGCGACAATTGCTCTTCTACTATCGGCATCGGAAATTGTTTTTTTTTTTTTATTGTGACAGCATTTAACGCGCGATATTCGACGCACATACGACTCTCCCCGTTCGCTTTCTTCACTAAAACCTCCTATTCTGCGTTCGGTGAAGTGCTTGGGCGGATGATGTTGTGCGCTTGAAGATTATTTATTTTGTTCGACAGCGTCTCGCGTTGCGCAAATAGAACCTGATAGAGTTTCCCTTCTATAGGTTTGTCCGCGATCACCTCTATCTCCATTTCGCTGGTGTTGCACCGACCCAGATCGGAAATATCTTCAGCGAAGCATTCTTTATATTCGTCATATCTTCTTTTTGTTTTCATTTTCAATCACTTTGTATACATTTTGTTGTGTCTCAATCGATTGTAGTTTAAGAACGCCTGAATCGATCACCATTCGATTATCTTCGCGGCGTCTCTACCTAGTAGAATATGGAGAAATTCGTTTGGCACAATATGAAAAACTGCTTGAATATTCTGCTTATCCAACTGGATGTTAGTCTCGATCATTTCGGTTGACTCGACGATTACGCCTCCAAATCATTTTAGCTGCTTGGTCGAATTTTTCCGTGCCAGACTCTCAGGCGTCGCAGATTGTCGATTTAATGAATTGTTACTGCCAGTGTCAACAAACGCATGACACAGCTGTTCAGCGAGTTCGACCTCCTTGAGAATGGGTGGAACAATGTCGTCGTTAATTTTAGTGTAAATTTTTGCCACAGTGCCTTTAGTGCCTACACGGCATTCTTTGGCATCGTGACCAACTTTTAAACATTTATCACATCGTTGTCTACGTTGCGGACGTGAGCACTTTGATGCGATATGTCCAAGCTCATTGCAATTGTAGCATTTTAGCCCACGTTGCTCATTGGGACGTCGCCCTACGTATGCTTTATGCTCACTCGTTTCAAAGGAATTTTGGTGACGTAACGATGTGACGATGTGTTTGAGATCGTTGCACGTTTGATGATTCAATGCTAATAACGTTTTTGTCATGTGAGTATCATTTAAACCATTAATGATGTACGAATTAAGAGATACATCGTCTAATAAACCTCGCCGTCCCATTGAAAGCATCGAATAATAATATGAGCGTCTCAGTCGGCCTTCGCTTTCTCTTTGATAATTCCCTATGAATATTAGCGACATTAAGTGTACACGGAAAATCTTATTGGAATATACTCACAAAATCACACCATGACTGAAGCACCGGCTGCGGTCCAACCAATTCTTCGGAACTCCCTTTAGCTTATGATGTACAGCAAAGACTAACATATCTTCGCTCCAACTATATGCGCGTTGCAGTTGCTCTAACTTGGATATGAATTGTTGTGACGTAATTGTCTTTTTCAGCGGATCAAACTCTGGTAGAATCCCAATGATGTCCTGAGGTTTGCCAACAAATCGTGTCTGCGCGATTGCTGTTTCATTGGACGTGTTGTTGACTGTTTCCGGCGTCGCGGAGACATTGGTGTCCGGGTGAGAAATCATTGAGCGTTGACTGTTTGTATCTAACCTCATTTCCACCACAGTTCGTGTTAAACTCTCCACCATCCCTTTGAGCTCACTCATTTGATTCTGCCATGGCACCATCTCCAACTCTTCAGCATCAATTTCATCACTTTGCAGAATTTCACTTAGAGCTTCAATTTTCTGCGCTTTATTGCCGGTGACTGGCAAATCATAGTTTTGTAAAATCAAATTTAATTGTTGCACTCTTAGCGAACTCAATTTCAGCGTTATCTTGATGTTGCGTATTGCCTTGCAAAAACGGTAGCGCACAAAAAAAACCAAGTTGCCGTTTCGTTTAAAATTGTCTTTTTTTTCCCTTGATTTCCTTTTCACTATAGTTAATGTTTATTTTGCAGCACTGCTTCGTCAGCCCGTTGTCTTTTCCGTCTGTCCGCTTTGTAAGAATCTCGTAGGCGATTTCGTTGCTTATGCAGCCGTGCGTCGCTGCTCTGTTAGCCGTTGCCTTTTCCGTCTGTCCGTTCCGTTAGAATCTGTTTGTGCTGCTGTACGTTGCAGTGGCGTTGACCTTGAGTTTCGTAGTCGATTTTATTGCTTCTTATTTGCAACAATTAGCGCTGTTTTCCGATTACACTTTTCCCTGGGATTAGAATCCTACTTCTGACGTTGTCAAGATAACCGAAATAAATATATTACACGACAAATATATATCAGTTTAAAATGTTTATTAATAATGTTACATTGCCACAGCGACACGACCTCTCGCTACCAAAAGCAAAACCCGACACCCTTTGTTTTCGTGACTCGGAATGTGTGTTAGATGTTAGGATTGCCAACTGCCGCTGACACATAAAAATGTTTATTTTATCAATTTTAACAGCATTCACTGAATTTTATGATGTTTTAATAAATTTATTCAAACCAACCCAACTAGACATATTGTGCCTGAAATATGTCTTTAAGTTATCTTTTAAATGTTATCGATGTCTGAATTTTGTCCGAAATGTTACGAGAAAGATGTCTTTTTGTAATACAAATGATTGACCGGAAGAAGCCTTTTCGATTTGTCTGAATGATGTCTTAATGGTATGAATAAAGATGCCTTAAAGTAAGTATCTAAAAAAAGTCTTTGTAGCAACTGAAAGGCAACCGGATTAAGTCATCTAAAAGTGTATCAAAACGATATGTTGAACAATAACCATGCAACCTTTCTTCTTTGTTTCAAAACTAAAACAAGATATTTAAGAATAATAGAATGATCATAATTGCGGATTCGGTGCTCAAATTTGTCGATTTGAGTGAACTAAGTCTTGACCAGGTCAGACCATCAACCATATTTTGCAGTTGTATTTCTTGTTGTAGATCTTATTTTCCAGTATCTGGTCACTTCTGCCCACCGGTCATCTGACGCTGAAAATCGCACATGTGTAACTAGCTTGTTGACCACAACGACAATATGCTAAAAGATATTTTTATTTGCGTACTATCTTCGCAGCATTGTACCATGGGTCAACAATTACATGGCCAGTTCCGATTTGTGCGACGGCAGGCAGATCTTCTGCTTAAGTTTCCCTTTGCACGAGCATTTAAGCATTCTGCCGTAATGCTAATGGATGCACAGAGTTTTTTTTTAATTTTTCGTGTGCAAGAAAATTGAAAATTAAATAAAATGTTGTTGTTTATTTTTTATTTGTCAGATTGAAAATTCACAATTGAAACATTTTCTTGGCATCGTTACGAATCGTATCGAAAACTTACTGACATCGGTTAGCTGACTAAAACAGGATGCAAATGGGACTTGTTACAAATTCACCTTTTTGATAGCTTTTTGAGAATGCAAATAAGTGAACATTAGAAAGACATCCTTTTAGGTATCATTTCATATAATGTTTTACTTGGGAACCCAACTAGACAAATTATTCCTAAAAGATGTCTTTAAGTTATCTTTACAATGTTATCGATGTCCGAAATTTGTCAGAAATGTTACGAGAAAGATGTCTTTGACCGGAAATTTCCTTTTTGATTTATCTGAATGATGTCCTTATGGTATACATAAAGATGTCTTATCGTTATTGTCTAAATGAAGTATTTTTAGCAACTGAAAGGCGACCGGTTTAAGTCAACAAAAAGTATGCAAAAAGGATAACGTCAACATTTTTCTTTTTGTCAAATTTTCCTTTTGACATGTTCATATTTTTACAGAAATTAAAACCAAATCATATTTATTTTGTTTTCATTTTTAATTATTTTCTAATAATCTTTGAAAACTTTATTTCACATGATTAGCGCGTTGTTAAAGTTCATTTCCATGCCGACACACAGGCTGCTGCTGTTGTTGACCGGCCTCTTTCCGAAATATCTGGGCGAACTGTTGATTTGTATTACAAAAGGACATCTTTTTCGTAACATTTCGGAAAAATTTCGGACATCTATAATATTTAAAAGATAACTTAAAGTCATCGTTCAGACATAATTTGTCTAGTTGGGGTATTATAACTTCCCAACTAGACAAATTATGTCTAAAAGATGTCTTTAAGTTATCTTTTAAATGTTATGGATGTCTGAAATTTGTCCGAAATTTGTCCGAAATGTTACGAGAAAGATTTATTTTTGTAATACAAATGATTGACCGGAAAGTGCCTTTTTGATTTGTCTGAATGATGTCCTAATGGTATACATAAAGATGTCTTAAAGTACTAAAAGACTACTTTTTAACAACTGAAAGGCAACCGGATTAAGTCATCCAAAAGTATATTACGTCAGAAATTTTCTTTTTGACAAATACTTAAGCATTGATTTTTTTTTTCGGTATAAATTAAAACGAATCTTAATATTTTTTAATATATTTTATCGCTGAATTGTCCGTTGTCCGGTGAATTACGGCGCCAATCATGGCTCCGCTGCGTCCACGTGTCCACACCAACGTGATGGATCTGACTTCGGGGGCAATAGTCCGACCTTCGGCATGTCTCTCCGACATGCGAGCAAGCTCGACGATGCAGGTTGTGCTGCATTCATTTTTTAGCTTCGTACTACGACACGAACACAGACGTCTTCGAGAAAGAATAGATAATGCGCGATGGCAAGAAAATTTGAAAATAAATTAATTTTTGTTTTAGTCAGATTGAAAATTAAAAACAAACATTTTTTGACATCGTTACACTGACTACCAATCGATACAAAATGGACTTGTTTCATAGTCGCCTTTATGGAAACTTTTTGAGTATGCAAATAAGTTTACGGAATACTGCACTAAGAAAACAAGATGTTTATGAAAGTCTTGCTGCAACTATACTTTTAAATTTGCACCTTGTAGCAAATATTCAAACATCCCATAAGTTTCAATAAAATTGCAGCAAAACTATTAATATTTTTTAAATATGACATTTGTCAGTTTGAGGAAAAATCGCCACTTAAGTGTGCACTGTGAAACCGGGCCTCAGAAAAACATTCATGAACAATTAAATTATATACTGCACTATTAAATAATATTATTTGTTACTATTTGTACCAAATTTGAATATTTTTAAATTTACAAATTACATCGTATTACCGATACGAATACGTTTTCTCAACAAACATCAAAAGACAGAAAATGGTGGTCACCGAGTGACGAAGTTGACACTTCGTATACATTAAGAATATTGCACTTCATTCGTAATACATGTATGGTGATTTCGTATTATGCCCGATTTACATTGTATCTTCAGAAGATACGCTGTATGTCCAGGAGATACACTAAAAGAGAGAGCAACAAATCTTATGGGAATATGATCAGGTGTAAGCTACCAGATAGCTTGCAAATTTATAGAAGAAGTGATACAGCGACTGTATTGCATTATAGGAGGAGATACGCAAAAGTTCAACATGTTGAACTTTTCTGTACCGTCGCGTCGCTTCCTATAAAGTTTTGTAATAGATTGTTATTAAAAAAATGAAGTGGTTGTCAAATATTGCCATGTTTATATATTTTGAAGTTTAAGAACATTAAGAAATATTCAAATAAAAAATGAAGAATTAAATTTAAAACTAAATACAAGAAAAATTAAATAAATATGCATCGCTCATGTTGAGGAAATCTACGTGGAGGAAGATACAATTTAAAATATGTGGCTTTTTGTGACTGTTGCATTACTTTATTAGTTATATGATAATCTGCTGGAGCAGTGCTGTTTCGCATGGGAATCTTCGACGACAAGCAACTGGCATATACATTTGAAACCACAGAACCTTTGTAGATGTTAATTAAAAAAAATGCATTTGATCTGACTTTTGGTGTTTAGTTTCTGCCTTCTGCCAATTGCATTATAGGCCATTCGGCTCTTGACTCAATCAGCACATCGCCTATTTTCCTTGTCTTGACTGCAATATTCTTGCCATGGTGGGTCTAAGTACATTCATTGTCCTACCAAAATACATTTAAATTCGTGAAAATCAGAACATATTACTGCTGATTTTGTTTATTTCGTTTTCCGTAAAATACATTATAGTATATTTATATCTGTCTTTTTTTTAACATCTTTCTGTTTCATTTATTTATTATAGCAATTTTATAAAGAAATGCAACCCTAGGTGATACGGTGTATCTCACAGAAGATACAATGTAAATCGGGCATTATGTTTTAATTACATTCAAACATATTCAAACAAATCTTTTTATATGTGTACCCAGCTAACGCCAGAGTTCAAGTTACACTCAGGCTCCCGTATCTTGAATCTAAGATGAATGTTTTGATTTCATTCACAAGTGTTTTAGTACAATTTATATTTTGTGCTTTCAAAAATAAATGCCAAACACTTTGTCAAAAAAAAATAAAATATTATAAATTGTAAATATACAAAAACCGTGTGTTGCGGCGCATAATTATTATGGTAAGTCAGTAAAAAAATTAAACTTAAGCTTATACTTTATTCCATTTATTCCCGCAGACACAAGCAATACAGGTGACGTTGTGCGAACAATGTACAGCTAAAATACAGTCCCAGACATTTGACATCGAGAAATATTTTTGAATATACTGGATATGTGAATATCTGGATATATGCAGCCAAAGACTTTTGCAGCCATTTCATTATCAGTTCAATATTTTGAAGGCAGAGCTAGTCGCAGTTGCAGCGAGGTGCGATGATTCCAACCTTAATGATGTTTTTCACTATTTTATTCGCCGTTATTTGCAATTAAAATATAAAAAAATAACATTGCACCTATTTGATATTGTTTTATTGTAACGCAAGCGCATGCAATTTTTCGATTCTATTGGGAGCCTTTTCGGAAGCTTTTTTCGATATAAAATGAATCTTATACAAGAGCATTTCCTGATTATTTTTAGGCTCCCTGCTAGATTGTTTTTAGGCTCCGATACAAGACTTCTAAAAGAGCCTTCTAACTATGCTCATGTCTGAATGACGCATTTTTATCAGAAAATGTATAGTTCAAGACTCTTTTCTAAATAAAACATGAGCGCTCAGGCTCAGCCAAAAGATTGTGAAAACATTCTTTTCGGAGTTCTTGCGTTGGCTGGGTATATTAACAAATAGTCTTGTTCATTTAATAAAGAACTTTTGTCCTATTAACAAAGTAAATTTGTATGATATACAAATTCATTTTGTTAGATGAACAAATTTATGTTGTTCGACGAACAAATTTATTTAGTTCTATAAACAAATTTGTTTTGTTCTATAGACAAATTTATAAATAAAATATTTTTTTTAGTACGTCCTGTGCCTTGATAATAGGGAGAAAAATTGTGTGTCAATTTCCCTTCTTATTATAAAGTCACATGTCATCTTGCAAGATCCCTGAAAACTTTAAAGTCGTTTCTTAGAGTGCCATGCCACTTGATTTTAATCCCATCTTCCTCCAGAACAAGGAGCGAAGTTGCTAAAATCAACAAATGGCTCTTGAGACTCCTTTAGTATTCCATACAAACTATTTAAAGTGTATTTTTTTATATTATAATACTCTGAAACTGCACTATATTTTAATAATGCGCTAACACAGCAGAACATAAAGGAATAAATCGAAGCGTCACGATGCGTTATCAAAATAAACAAATAGTTCGTTCAGGCAACAAATTAGTTTTGTTTGTATAACAGAGCATTATTTAGATTTTAACAAAACCGTTGTAATTTTAACAAAATGCTAAATAATGATTTTGTTTTATTAACAAGTATATAAAGTTCTTTTTGGTTAAATACACAAATGAAATGAAAATGAAATGTAAGACATACAAGTATTTGTAAATATAACAAGTACTGTTGGGTTTTACGGAAATCGTATCGTGTGGATGCTACGAACGACTCGTTTGATGACAGGTTGGATGACGTCAAAAATTTATGACTTTTTCGCTGATCTGTCAAGCAGGTTGTATCGTGTAGACGCAAACCCATTCAATTTAGTGTTTTTTCTTTCGAGCGCAGTTTTTGATGAGTGCACATCGCAGGTAGAAAAATTTCAAACATGAAATGCTGCCTTCTGTTGAGATTTTTTTGTGTATTGTACCAATGCATGAGACATTGCGGTCGACCTGCACTGCTTGAATGCTGCGAAATAATGAAGACGGTCAAGCAGGTTGTACCGTGTGGACGTAAAACAAAAAGTGCAGTTATGTTCCCATTCAACTTGGTAGTACAACTTTGTAATACCGTCTGGATGCCGCTACTACTGACCGAAACTTCAACACAAATGCAAAATGTTTCCAACTCACTTATACATGTAAGAAAAAACTGTATAAACGTGCGTAAGACAGGGATGTAAAGTCACACGTATACACAAGTTTTGATCATTTTTTTCCCGTCGATATTCTACATGTGACCGAAATTTTGATCATTGCTACCCCTAAAATGATCAATAAAATGACCGAATGTGTTCTTGCTGGGATCGTTATGAAAAAAGTAATTTTTTAACGATATTTCCCGCTAAAAGTAGTTAACGATATCGATTCAGAATATCATAATAAACACCGACTGCTTTAAGACGATAATGTTGTTGAGCATGATATTGAGATAACATTATTCCGAAATTCGCAGTCAAATTGATTTTATTAATTAATTTGACTATACATTTGTTGAATAATTTTGTATTATTTAATTACTATTTAATTAAAATCATTATAAATATAATGAACGAGTTTAATAAATAGCATTCGTAATATTAACGTACACTGTATTTTCAATGTGTTAGTAAATCACGATTGATTAACACAATATGTAATTTTGTCGAACGCGTTCATCCGTTGACATTTGATAAAATTGTTTGTCGTATTAATGTACAAGTTCGTTGTATTTACGTCACTTTTTTGTTCTAAATCTAGTACTGAATCGTATTAGGATTTGTGTCAGCTGGGATATTGAATTAAATATTCTGTAACTTCCCTGCATTAATTTGACGTAAAGAATTACCGTTTCTTTTTCATTACTTCATCACATTCCTTTTTGTCACATGGTTGAATAATTCGCATGTTTTTCCGCTGATTATTAAATGTTATGATTGCATTTTTGCCGAAGATTCTGCTTTGTTTGTACCTATAGATTTTAATCCATTAAAATCAACAACCATCGTAAGTGCATTTAAACTTAATTTAAATCAAATCCATTATGGACGCGTCTGGCAACAATCGGTATGAATTATTATTCATGGACGACGATGGCAGCACGCCAACAGTCTCTGCAGTCGAGACTGTTGCCGAAAAGCCCAAACCCAAGTCTGTTGTAGCACCAGGTGCCTCACAGTCAAAAAAGACACAAGTGGTCAAAAAACCTAATCAGAATGCAGAGAAAGAAAACAAATCTGCCTCCATGAACAAAAATGATCTGGGAAAAAAATTCAGCAATGTGCCGGGAAATAAAGAAAAGCAAGCGTCTGCTGGCAGTGCTATTAAGGCCCGTCCAAACGGATCTATTGAACATAATGGCGTCCGAAGCGGAGGTTTCAGGCAGCAACAGAACGAAAACGGCGAACAACGCCCACCTCGCAGGAATTTTCGAGAAGGCGGTTTTAACAATGCAGGAGGCCAGGATAACAACAATGAAAATCAGCGTCCACCACGGCAATTTAGGGACAGAGACAATCGTGGACCGGCTCGCAATCGTAATGGTGAAAGTGGATTCCGAAATGGCAAGCGAGAGTTCGATCGTCAATCGGGATCGGATAAAACAGGTATGTTTAGTGTATAACGGAATATTTATAAAGACGCCATTTTTATGTGTTAGTCGCAAAAAAAAATGTGGATCGGCCCCTGGTGACCTTGTTTTTTTTGTCCTAATATATAAATTAATGTTTTGCAATGAACCGACCTTTTATCAAAAGAAAAAATAAATCGAATTTATGTACACCTACCCATTTTTACATATTGGTATCAAATAAAAGATAATTCTTCAGCGATTGCATGTTTGTAGTTGTTTTCAGAATTCGTAAACCCTGGTGACCTATGCACCACTTTAAATGGTAACATCACACATTATCACATAAGTGTAGGGTATTTATAGTCTGCTTAGACCGACTATAACTTTAATAGTTCATTGGTTTTTTATTATATTTTTTTTTTTTTGAAAAATTGGGATTTGGCCATAATTCAAATGCGTCAATGTGCATTTTATTTGAAACTACATAACTTATTTAAAATAGAACATTAGATATAATTAAAAAAAAAAACAATTAAGTACCCTATTAATAATGTTTTAAAATTGACAGGAGTCAAGTCTATTGACAAACGCGATGGAGCTGGTGCACACAACTGGGGTTCAGTGAAGCAGGATATTGATGACATAAACAAACCTACTCCTGAATCCGATGCCGTTCTCACAGACAAGGAGGAATCAACCAACGACCACTCCATTGAACAGGTGCCTCAACCAGAAGAGGAAGAAACAAAGGAATTCACGCTTGATGAGTGGAAAGCAATGCGTCAAATTCGTAATAAACCCGAGTTTAATATAAGAAAAGCCGGCGAAGGAGAGGACACCTCGCAGTGGAAGAAAATGGTTGTACTTAATAAGAAAAAGGAATTTGACAGCGAGGAAGAATTGGAATTCGATCCATCCATGTATCCGCAGCGTGTTGGCCGTCTGCAACGCATTGTCGATATACAGTTCAATTTTAATGATGGTCGTCGAGGCGGAGGTTCTGGAGGTTTTGGTCGTGGACGCGGTCGCGGTGGTCCTGGCGGTATACGTCCTGGTGGCGATAGAAATCGTTTCGATGGAGGACGGGGAGATGCTCCTGGTGATGCAGCTCGTTCTAATTTGGGTAAACCGAGAAATTTCAACGACAGGCCTCGCGGTGGACTGGGAGCCCTTAAGGTTGATGATGAACGTCAGTTCCCCACACTGAGCTAAAAAACTAAGTATTTTCCAACACATTCCTCCGGATTCACACGTATCACCTCTCATTTCAATTACATTTTATATATAATAAATTCTATATGGAATTTTCAACTTTAATGTTTTAAAATACAAATGAAATTAAATTTAATCAAAATTGAATTAAGATTAATACTTCATTTTTTTAGTATATGTACTGTATATTGGAAGCTTGTGTACTATTTTATAGTAAAAATTAAACCATTAGAACAGTTTTTATATAAATGAAGATTATAAAACTACTTTTAGAAAAGCGAATAATAACAAATTATTTTGTCTCTTCAGTGAATGCCAATTTTTATTACATTATATAATTTAGATACATACAAAATTAAACAGATAAGTACTAAATAAACTGAATAAAATATAGTGGTTTTAATGTAAGTGTATGCCATGATTATGTTTCTTCTCATCTTTATCTGAATCGTTTTGCTTCATTTGTTCAATTATTGTTTCCAACTCATGTGCAGTATATATTTCACGATGTGGTAAGAAACGATTGTCTCCTTTGTTAATAATGAGTTTAGGCAAATTGGAGGACATGGAATAGTTGTCCCCCTGAAAATAAAACAATACGAGGGAATAAAATACAGTGAAATATGGAATAAGACTTGTGTATTAAGTTTTTTTAAGCTTGACTTACTAAAAAATGTTTATACTCTGGCGATATTGATTCGAGATGTAAAAGTCGGCATTCCAATTCTTTAATACGAAAGAAAACGTTCTTAGTACTGCCAACATTAATGTTTAAATGATCCTCCATATTGGAAAGACGCTCCTGCAAACCATTATGAATTTCTTTGTGCAAATTGGAAGTATCCCCACCAACATCTGAAGCTTCCATTTTTACTTTAATAAGTGACTTGGAATTTGTCATCAACTTGTCGAGCGTTTGTAGATAGTCCGGTCTTATTTGTGGTCCCATTTGATTTTTAACACGGCTTACTATGAATAATAATCAAATAAATATTGTAAGTGTAAAATATAAACTACCTCTTAAAAGGCATTTGGATCCCTCCTGTTTTATTATTACGCTATTAGTGCGCGCACACGAAGAATGTTCTTCATTCTCTGTATCTGCCGCAATTAATTCATTTGCTAACATATCTGACTTATTTTCCGTATAATCCAAGATATTGCAGAGATCAATCTCTTCGCGTTTCCTTTCAACGAACCGCTCTATTCTTCGAATTATTTCATGTTCATCTGCACTGATTTGAACTAGACTTTTTGCAATTACTGCTTCGTCATCATAAACACACGAAGAAAAGTCTATCTTTGGCCGTTTAAAAAGTTTACTGTTTCCAGCTGCAATAAAAAAAATGTGGAAAACAGCATTTTTTATTTATTTTATTAAAATAGATGCATCGTTGAAGACTATTTACAAATAAATATAAGAAAACTACATTATTCCCCTACAGGATCTTTACTCAGCCACTGACATTCTTTGTTCTCCTTCCAAGCGGATTCGTTTCCTTCATATTGTTCTTTCTTCCATATCGGCACCAACTTTTTTAGTTCGTCAATAGCAAAGGCAACAGCATCCAAGGATGATTTGCGATGAGGCGAAGAAACTGCTATTACGACGCTTGCATCGCGAACTGGTACCACTCCCAGTCGATGATACACGGCAATGTTTACGACATCTGACCAACGACTGCGCAATTCCTCACATATTTTTTCAATTTGCTTCACAGCCATGGGTTCATATGCTTCATACTCCAACGATAAAACCTGAAATATTTATTAACAAAAATAAAACAAATATATCAAAGTTTTTACCTTTTTTTCTTCAAAATTATCCCTAGTAGTACCAGCAAATACAGAAATCGCTCCACAGGACTCATGTGCCACCAAATCGCTAATGGTCTCAACGCTCAGTTTCTCACGTGTTAATTTGAAATAGTTCATTTTTATTTATCCTCCACTTATAGGAGGAATCACTGCAATTTCGTCACCACTTTGAAGGTATATGTATTCATTCAGGTTATCGCAATAGGTCTCGTTGACTGCCAATATAATGTTGTGCTTCAAAATTTCCAAATTAAAGTTTGAGCAGATAGTGTTTAATAGGTCAGTTCCCAAGACACTTGAGGAATTTAGATCTATAGTTGCTTCACTGCTTCCTGATAATTCGCGTGATTTCGCAAAGAATAAAATACGCAAAGTTATTGCGTGTTCACTCATCTCCCTGAAGAATAACTAGTTCGACATAATCACCTCAATTACTTGAAATTATTTTTTTTTAATTTAGGTTGCCCACTTGAAATTAATTTTCAATTCTGCTTTGCGGTCCATTATGGCAATGCCTTTTTGAGTTGGATGTTACCAGCAGTAAACTATTTATTTCACATTTTAGGTATCATTTAAAATTTTACATTTTTGTCTCTGTTAACACGTTGACGGACAGTAGAAACAAGTGAAATTCGAAAATTGACACTATATGTTTTTGTAATTTTTAGAATATTAGAAGTATAGTTTTACTCTTTCTGCTTAAATACACTTAATTTTGATTAATTCAGCACCTTTAATTAGGTTGCGGCTACAACCGTCATGGCGCCAGCGGACTCTAGACACTATGTAATGGGACGATGGCGGCTATAACAGCAAAAATTTAAAAACGTAAATGACAGGTTTAATGACTGAAATAAGCAATTTTTTGTGAGCAACAAAGTATTTTTGGGAGTCTAAAAACCGCAGTGTCTAAAAACGATCGTTTCGTATTGGACGGCTATTGCCGTCATGTCACATAGTGAACTTGAACTTGACGGCTATAGACGCAACTGTCCGTCAACGTGTTAAATGCATGATATTTTTATATTTAATGTCTTCATACGGTTGTTTGCGATTTATATTCTGGAGTTTCACTGTATCGCCTAGGGTTGCATTTTTTCAAAAATTACTATAATAAGTTAATGAAACAGAAATATGTTTAAAAAGACAAATATAAATGTTCTATAATTTGTTTGACAGAAAACAATATAACAAAAAAAAAATAATAAAAAATCAATTAACAGTCCGTTATTATTGTCACGAACTGCAAAGAACATTTTGTGTTGAACAAAAACTGTCCGTGCAATCAACGATAATTACGTAAGAAAAATAGCGATGTGCTGAGACAATAACTGAATGGCACTATAATTGACAAAAGGAAGATACATTGCCTTACATTTGCGAAGCTAATCACAGATCAAATGCTCCTATAAAAATTGACCACTACAATCATTCTGTGGTTTTAAAATTTACCATTATTTATTTTAATTAAATATTTATTTATTTTTAAAATTGATAAATTAATTTCAAGAATTTGTGTTTACAAGACGTCGACGATTACGAATCCCAATGCATACCACACTGCTCTAGCGGATTAAATTGTAACACATCCAGTAGAGCAACAGTCAAATAAAAGCCACATTTTTTTAAACTTAAGCAGCAATGTGAAACTTCCGCCACGTAGTTTTCCTCAACATGGGCAACATCACCTAGTTAGAGGAGGCATATCCATTTAATTTTGTTCTTGAATTCTATCTTAAATCTTTGATTAATTTAAATTTCTTTATTTTTTATTTGCGTTTTGTTTATTAATTTGAATTTAATTTTAAACTTCAAAATATATAAACTTGCCAATATTTGACAACAATTTTATTTTTTTATGTCAATCTATTACAAAACTTTATAGGAAACGATGCGGCGATACAGAAAAGTTCAACATGTTGAACTTTTGTGTATCGCCTCCTATAATGCGATACAGTCGCAGTATCACTTCTCCTATAATTTTGCAATCTATCTGGTCGCTTACACCTGAACATTTTCCCACAAGATTTATTGCCCTCTCTTTTGGTGTATCTCCTGGATATACAGCATATCTCCGGAAGATACAATGTAAATCGGGCATTATTTGGCTCAAACGTCACTCAGTAGATTTTCGATGTCAATTTACCCAAAAATGGCGATGTTTTGGGAATTTTTTGGTTAGGTACTTAAACAGGGTTTACTGTATTATGACAATTCTGTACATTCTGATTTGGCAGCATCGGCTACTGACAGCAGTGCAACGTCGCTATTCTATTTTAATTTAACTTAAGAAATTTACTAAAAATTTTCCAACTTTTAAATTATTTTTTTCGGATATTCTGAAGATGAAGACTCGTTTTAACACATATGATATTGTGTGCGGAGTTGCCGAACTTCAGAAGTAATTTGTGTTTTTATATGCTATAAATATTTCGATGTAAAATTATTATATTGTTTGTCATTTAGATTAGTTGGGTTAAGAGTAAACCAGATTTATGATATTGATAACAAAACGTACCTTATACGCCTACAAGGAGCCGATTCCAAACCTGTTCTTTTGATAGAATCGGGAATCCGATTTCACACAACGGCATTTGAATGGCCCAAGAATATGGCTCCGTCCGGATTCACTATGAAGTTACGGAAACATTTAAAAAACAAACGACTTGAGTCTCTAAAACAATTGGGTGTCGACCGCATAGTTGACTTTCAATTTGGTATCGGGGAAGCTGCATATCACATAATTGTCGAGCTCTATGATCGCGGTAATATAATATTAACTGACCACGAACTCACAATTCTCTATATTTTGAGACCTCATTATGAGGGGGAAGAAGTAAGATTTGCAGTACGTGAAAAATATCCTAGCAATCGTGCAAAAGAAGTGACTCCATCAAGTACCGATGACGAAATAAAAGCTCTTTTAGAGAATGCATCAGCAGGAGAAAGTTTAAAACGAATTTTAATGCCAATACTTGATTGCGGACCGTCAATAATAGATCACGTTCTTATGAAATATAAATTAAATACGTGTGTTATAAAAGAATCAAACAATGAAAACTTGCAAATAATGCATAAGGAAGGGAAAAAATCAAGTAAACAAAAGAAAATGGAAAATGCCTATGGCAAAACGCGTCCTTTCGAAATACAAAATGATTTAACTACACTTATGCAGGCAATGAAGGTATTTCACACATATTTTATTAATTAATTTAGAACACTAAATAAAAAAAATTAAAATTACATTGTAATTTCTGGTAAACTTCTCGAATTCGATGCGATATCGAGAATTCATACAACTATATCGTTAATGATAGTGCAATTTCTTTCGAGAACGCTATCGTTCTCGAATCGTTAACGATAGTCGAAAATGATAGTAATGTACGTTCAAAGGATATTATTTCGAATTCATTTCGATATCGTTCGTTATGCTGGGATAGTATTAAAATTTCATGGACCATATGTGGGTTCAATGCCCACGTTCAGTGTTATTACATTGAAATGTAAATGTTAACTATATTTATAACGTTTTTGGAACCCATAAATAGTCAAATATTACTGATATAGTTTAAAACTTATTATTAAAATCAGCCCTTTTTTATTATTTCACTTTTAAGCTAATTTTCTTAACATTGTTTTCATGAAACAGAGTTTTTCTTACTACGGTAGATTTGTCTCGAAGGTAAACACCGCCCATGTATTTGTTTTATTTATGAAAAATATTACATGGTGTCTCCGGGGTAACGGAAATTCGCACCGGTTCGATTTTCAGTTTATTGTACGAAAACTCGCACTAATTTAGAAAAATCTGAACCGGTGCGAATTTCCGTTTAATATGCGGAAACTAGCACCATTATTTATTTTGAAGAAATTACTTACCAAAACAAAAAAAAAAAAAAAAATTAAAAAATTGTTATAATTTTATTTAAAAAAATTAATTTTTGAATGTTGAAACTAAAAATATTATCAAAGACCATGGTACTTTCTATTGACCTCCAAAGAACATCAAGTAGAAGAATGTGAAACACAATAAATTCCATCCATGGGAACGTCATATGGAAGATCAATGAAAAAATCAAGTACAAATGTTTTCCATCTCAGTATTGAATATAAGTATTGAATATAAGAAGCTGCACTGATGGTGGTGACATCGATAACCTTCCGAGTTTATGGGTTCCATGTTCAAATTTTGGTTCTTTCAAATTATTTTCTTGAATACAATTTTTTTAGTGCGAATTTCCACTCAATAGCTGAAATTTCGCACCGGTGCGAATGTCTGCCTATATGAGTGAAAACTCGCACCGGTACGCACTAATTTAGAAAAATCTGAACCTGTGCAAATTTCCGTCTAATGAACGCAAATTCGCACCCTTGCACATTGGGAAAAAAGTCAATTTTTATGGCCAAAATTATAAAAATTTTTCAGATTATTATTTTTTTATTATTTTTGTAGTAATGTATTTAGAGATGTGTTTCTTACATTAAAATGGGAAATAAAAAAAATGAAAATAAAAATGGCGAACTTAAAAACTTATATGAAGTCAAACAATATTGCTGACATATAATGTTATAGGGTAGTCTGCTTCAAGATGCAAATACTTTATGGACTGATTCCTTGGATTTTAGAAAGAAGATTGTAAAATATACAGTTATTTTTTTTCAAATTTTATGAGTGAAATCCCTATGTTTAGCATATAAAAAATAAATTTTTAAAAAATTTGACTTTTTTAAAAAACACCAATTTTACAAGAGCTATGCTGAAAAGGTGCAAAATGGAGCAATTCACGTTTATTCACAATTAATATACATTGTTCCCCAGTATTTGAAAATAAAATATCGCGTGGTAATCCATGTTAATCGTATTCTAAAGTGAAAAATAATTTATCTAAATCAAAATACCTAACTGCAACTTGGCCGTATCCATCAGAGTCAAATTTAATACGAATTATTAATAAATGTATCTGTTCTTATCTTCAATATCAATAATATGGAATATGTTACAATTTTGTTATTATAAATATACGTGAAATATTTGATATATTTGGGGGGGGGGGGGGGGGGGCACAAAAATTTAATTTTTCACGTTTCTTTGGTTAAATACTAATTATACGAAAAGTACAAACCAAATATAAAAAAAAAATTATATGCATAACTGCTATGATTCATTACCTCTCATTAGACGGTAATTTTATGTCGATACCATATAGTTGGTTTTTGGCCATAAACATGTGGCTTGGTGCAAGTTTCCTATTACTCGGTGTCACCACTAGCCATAATTTATGGAAATGTTTATGTTGTACGACCAAACAGTATTGTGCCATAAATGTCAAACATTATGGTATGACTGAAATGTCCCCATTTGGTCCCCATAAAGTCTGCCATGACTTTGACGTTCCGATATAAATTCAAATCAAAATAATGACTTACATATTTTTATTTCATAAATTTTTAATTTCGAATAACGTTGAACTAATTTATTTAACAAATTTGTTAAATATCAGTGATACAGAGTGGCGCGAGTGCTTAATATAAGTTTTTCAAAAAAAAAAAAAAATGTGACATAATTGGACCATATCGTTTTTGTCGACATAAACATAAAAGTTGTCTGTTATAAACATGAACATAAGATATGGCTAGTGGAGACGCAGTGTAAGGAATGCTTTGAATTGAATGCTTTCCATCACCTTTTCATTTATATTAGATCGTTCCACGATTAGTGAATTCTCGTTCGTTTGAACCCACCAAAAATTAGAAAAAATCCACTAAAATAAATCACTAAAATCAGGGGCCGAATCGCGGCAGTCGTTATCGAGTAATCAATCGTATCGAATAAAATTCCGTGATCGAACGAGTGGCTGGATCACGGCACTCGATACGTTACGAATCCTAATTTTGAAAAAGCATAATAGATTTTTCGAACGTTTGCTCGTTATCGATTTTGATTTTTCGTTCGCTAACGAGTGCGGTAATTTCAAACGCAAGAATTTCGAACGCTTTAACTCGATCACGACTGCCGTAATTTGGCCCCAGCTCCAATTTCGAGGAATTTATCACAATAATATATTTTTAAAAGTACGCAAAATAGCGATATCATCGGGGCTTAGTTTGTTGTATAAAAACTTGGGATCATTTAATTCATTTGTCAAAATTTTTAATTTTCAAATTAATCGAAATGTGCTATTTGTGCAATTTTCGCGGATTTTTACCATTGCAAACCGATTTCGCAATTATGTACATAGTTCTTCCGGTGACTGCAAACCCATCGTATCTCAAGTTGCTGGCAGCAACTTTTTCAGCTAACGAGTGCAGGTGCTCCGCGCGGAAACCCCAAGATATATCCATAAAACGGTCTCCAGTGATTTCTGATATTACAAAAATATTGAAAATACTACCAGAATGCAAAGTATCGTTTCAAATTGCATTTGGACCTGCAGAGAGATACATAATTGCGTGTTCCTTATAATTTTTGTCAAAAAAGAAATTTTTCTGAACAAATAAAATTGTTTATCGAAAATAAATCCATTTATGATATCTCGATATCTATAAGGACAAAAACAACGATATCGTTGTAGACAGGTTCGTTTTTATCGAAAACCTTATTGTGTTCGTATCAATTTTGATTATCGAAAAAGACACTTACATAGCCTATAAACGATATCGTTTCGATATCGTAAAATTATCGTTTGGTTTTATGGGATATTTACAAGATATTTACAAATATATATCACCATATTTTGAAAAGAACGGTTCAAAAGTTATTGGCCGAAATTTTGCAAACATATCCAAAGAAACATTTCTAAACATATCTTCGGATCAGAGAGTCATTTTATATAATACAAAAATAGTCTTGACTGATGCGTAAAATTCTTGTTGTGTAGTGAAATTTTTATTTTATTGGATAATTCTTCTTTTTCATTCATAATATGTGTTAAAGGTTAAAGAAAACGTGTTTTATTTTTATATTACGAGGTACAAATATATTTTTTCAATATTTTGACTCATATTTTAACATAAAAAACCTGCATATTTTGCGTCATACTATGCGCAATGAAATCCACCCCAAGTAGAAATGAACCTTCTGCCAGAAGACGACTTCATTAGGAGTACAGCAGCAAAGAAAGCGATTCTACTCAGAGTATCGGGATTCTGGAAGCAACTCTGGGCACACGAATATCCTCGAAGACTTCAGCTTGATCGAAACCTAAACCAGTTGGGAAGGTTAGATCACATGGGAAATTTTAAAGTAGGTGTAATTATGATAGTTAGGATTATCAAAATTATAGTCGGTCTAAGTCGACTATAAATACCCTACACATATGTGTGGCTACCATTCAAAGTGATATAAAGGTCACCAGGGTATACGAATCCTGAAAATAACTACAAACATTCAATCGCTGAAGAATTTCCATTCATTTGATACCCATATTTACAAATGTGTGGGTGTACCGAATTTCGATTTTTTTTTTGTGAACCACAAGTCTTTTCGCCGGAAAACATTATTATCATGTATTTGAGCATGATGTCAATATATATTTGACCAAAAAAGTTTACCTAAGCACGTATACATAAAAATTGATCTTTATATGTACATTTTATATGAGGTATTTGAACATAAGTGGTCGGATCATAGGTCACAATGGACCGATCTCGCGACTCGATCTCGCACATACAGCGTAGGTATATTAGTAATCTAAGTTATAAGTTTCATTTATCTAGCTCTTCAATTTTAAAAGTAGTAGGGATTTCAACAGACTGACAGACAGACAGACAGACAGACAGACAGACGGACATCGCTAATCGACTAATCGAGGAGGTCATGCTGATCAAGAATATATATACTTTTCCATACCGGAGATGCTTCCTTCTGGGTGTTACAAACGGCACACCAAACTGAATATACCCTTTCACTCTTAGTGTAGGGTATAAAAACAGACTACATAACACCACAGATGGAAATAAATCCAAACTACTCCATCGAAATATCTAGTAGAGAGCAATGGGACGCTAACCCACCAACAAGCGATACCCACATTCAGGTCTTTACTAAGATGCAAATAGGTACAGGTTCCGGTATTTTCTGCGATGCACTGCAAATCCACGAGTCACACAGATTTCCCAATGATTGCAGCGTGGAACAAAGAACATGGAACCATCGGAGATTACAATCTTTGTGGATAGTCAAGCTGCCATCTCAACTGTCGTTGATCACTCAACCTACTAAGCCAAACCCATGCGATAATCATATGATGTGTTCCCAGACATAGCAAAATAGAAGGGAACGAAAAAGGATAGAGGAAGCATGTTCTTCGAATAGGATTTCATTAGGTGTCCTAAGAAGACTTATTGACCATAAAACGACAGAAATATAAACGAAAACTGGTCATCCAGACACGAATGCATTATCTATCTTTCGTCCCTTGGCAACAAACCAATGAAAAAAGGACAAAAAGCTTGATTGATAACAATAAAGTTACCCTCATCCTCATCGGCGTCCTGACAGGAGATTGTGCAATTAGCACAATGGCGCAGAGATTGAGCATCCCCGCGCCCGACTTCTGTAGGAGCTGTAATGTAATAGAATCAATTGAACATCTACTATGCTAATGTCAAAATCTTCAAACGCGCCGACTCCAATACATGGGGAACAGGTCCTTTGGAGAACTTGAAGAAATATTAGATGTTCCAATAGAAAACCTGCTAGGGTTCTTAAGAAGATCAGGTTGATTTCAAAGAAACTAATCAACGGTTGTCACTGTATAATGGTTACCACACAGATAAAAGGGAACACAATGGACCACTAGGCCCCCGTGAGTGTTGCTGATAAACCTAACCTATGCAGAATTCATTCCACCGGTCCATTACACACTTATTTGAATCTGCGTTTTAGAAAATTTCATAGAATGCGTTATTTTGAATGTTCTCCAAAATTTTACAGCGATTTTTTTTTTGAAAAATCAATAAAAGTTATTAAAGAGATTGGTTTAGCCTCTTAGAAGAGCATTGAATTTTTAAATTTACCGGTCCATTACCGACTTATTTGTATCCGCGTTATACGACAGTGTAGGGCATTATTGAATAAATTTTTATTCAAATAAATGATAACAAATACTTTTTTTATTTGTATTTTTAACTTGTCGTTCAAATATCAAATTTTTATCTTTCATCTTTTTATTTGACGAGACAAATAAATTATTTGTTATTTGTTAATTTAAACAAATTTATTTGAAATGTAAAATGAAGCAATAAATAAAAACAAAATTTGAAAATTATGTTCCAAATGATCGCCATGAGAATTCGTGCCATCATTATTGGAGTTAAATATACCAACAATAATAATAATTGCAATAGTTCACGCTCGGCTCAGAGCTTTTCGTGGGCAGTGTGGTTTGCCATTGTCTGCCGAGAGGTAGAGCGGTATATAAAAATTATTTTTATGAAAATATGTTAGTCACAGCCATTATCGCTGCAAATATCCTTAAAAAGTACGTGGTTTTTAATTCACATTTTAATAAAATATTTGAAAACAAAATCATTTGTATTTTTATTTGAATTTTTCAAATAACGAGTAAAAAGATAACAAATAAATTTAATTTATTTGTTATTTGAAATACAAATAAATCAAAAATTATTTGTCACTCAAAATAAAAAATAAATGAAAGTTATTTGATATTTTTTTATTTGAAATAAAATTTACGAAATTTTATTGAATGCGTATTTTTGAATTGAATTGAAAAATTCAAAAAAGTCATCAAGGAGATTTGTTTAGCCTCATAGAAAAGCCTTGAAGAGCCGAAAGACCATTACCGACTTATTTCAATCCGCGTTTTATGTAATTTCATTTAATGCGTTACTTTCCAATGAGCCCAAAAATTTTGAAATAAAATATTTTTTAAATCGATCGGTTCCTGATCGACTTATTTGAATCCACGTTTTGGCTTTGTTTAGGAGTTTTGGTCATATAAGACGGAAAATGCCGAACGTACGTTACTCAAATTTTATATTTTTGTAACCATACATAAGTAGTGTCCGCAACCAAAATATCATAACTGTTGGCGAGATCAACATGCGGCCGAAACATATCAATTACTTCTATTTGAGACTTCTATCTGTGACCTATGTTGTTCTATGAAAACTCATAGAATCCGTAACATGCTATCCGGCAAAAGTGTAAATTTGCGATTTTCTGTAATCTGTAATTAGTGGTTTTGCTTAATATAACTTTGGTACATAATTTGGTACAGAATATAATATTACAAACATATGTCAAACAAAATATTTTTGATATTTTATCTTTTATTTTTTTTTAATATCTATAGGAGGCAGATGATATGCTTAATGAAGCCCGGTTACTGTCACATAAAGGATATATTATACAGAAACAAGAGGAAAAACCATCTGCGGACGGAAATAAAAATGAATTCTATTATCAGAACGTGGAATATCATCCGTATCTTTTTGCACCTTTTGAATTAAGCCCATATGCCACGTTTGACACATTTATGCTGGCTGTCGATGAATTCTACTCGACTCTTGAAGGTCAAAAAATTGATATGAAAACAATGCATCAAGAGCGCGAAGCTTTGAAAAAATTATCCAATGTGAAAAAAGACCACGCCAAGCGTCTGGAAGAATTATCAAAGGTACAAGAAGGCGACAAACAAAAGGCAGAGTTAATAACTCGAAATCAATTGTTGGTTGATAATGCTATTTTAGCAGTACGATCAGCTATCGCCAATCAGATGTCATGGCCTGATATTCACGAATTGGTAAAAGCTGCGCAAGCGAAAAAAGATCCTGTAGCTATTGTCATTAAACAGTTAAAGTTGGAGGTTAATCATATCTCATTGACTTTATCCGATCCGTATCGTGTTTCCGAAATTGATTCAGATGATGACGAGTTTTCTGATGATTATATTCAAACCATGTGTGTTGATGTCGATTTAGCTCTGTCAGCTTGGGCTAATGCTCGCAAATATTACGATCAGAAACGATCAGCTGCTCAAAAGGAACAAAAGACTATTGACGCCTCTCAAAAAGCCTTAAAATCTGCTGAGAAAAAAACACAACAAACACTTAAAGATGTTCGCACCATGTCAACCATATCCAAGGCTCGCAAAGTATATTGGTTTGAGAAATTTTATTGGTTTATAAGTTCTGAAAATTATTTGGTGATTGGAGGACGTGATGCCCAACAAAACGAACTAATTGTTAAAAGGTACAAAACAAAAGTTTATAATCAATGTCAAATTTTGAAAATCGGATCAGCCGTTTAGACGGAGAAGCGGAACAAACGTACAAACGAACGTTAATATCTTTTCAGATATTCAGATTCACATATTAAAGATTTCAAATCTATATGTTATATCAATGCTTTAAGCATTTTGAATTTTTCGGTCGTGGTTTGACATTTTTCTGAAAATACCCATATGTAATATTGTAAAAAAAGCTAATTCCAAATAAGCATATTGTTCATGATTTCCAGATTAATTAGTTCACTAAATAAAAATTGACTTGTAACCCTACATGTCTGGATTAGGAGCTATGTGACCAATGCCTGAGGGATTTTATGTTCGATTTTTTTTATTGCTGAGCGATTTTATTTCTGAAAAGTCTCACGACTTTTCCCACGACGCTGTGGGAAAAGCGATTTTTTTGAGTGATTTTAGGTTGGCATCTATCACTCAGACGTGTAGGAGTATATGTTTGTACGACTGAGCTTATATTGCATATATTGTAACGCCCATTGGGAGACCTGGCTGGTATGGAAAAGCATATATATTCTTGATCAACATCACTACCGAGTCCGCTTAGCCATGTCCGTCTGATTGCTGTCCGAATACACAAAAACTTGAGAAATTCTGGTCAGAATGCAAAAGCGTGGTCCGCCCATTTTTATTTTCTACATGTTTTTTTGATTATTTTATTTTTAATCTTTTACATCAATTTTTTAAATTATGGGGATACAAGACGCAAATGTCCAAAATCTCTCAACTTTGAAATTTACCGACTTTAAGTCCCGCCCATGTGATTTAAGTTTCCTCACTCGTTTTTTATAGATATATGCGGTCAGCGGATATTTATGTACATGCCGAAATACAAGGCGCTTCCAGTGTTGTTATACGAAATCCAATCGGCGGTGAAATTCCTCCTAAAACCCTTCTTGAAGCAGGTACTATGGCCATTTCGTATAGTGTGGCATGGGATGCAAAAGTAGTAACAAATGCTTATTGGGTTAGGAGTGACCAGGTGAGCAAAACCGCACCCACTGGAGAGTACTTGGGCACGGGAAGTTTTATGGTACGTGGCAAGAAAAATTTTCTTCCTCCATGTCATTTAATTATGGGCCTAAGCCTGCTCTTCAAATTAGAAGATAGTTTCATTGAGAAACATCGAGGCGAACGGAAAATACGCTTGTTTGAGGACAATCAAAACGAAGATAAATTAAAAGAACTAACGATTGACAACGAAAATTTAGAACCTATAAATGAAGATGTGGAAATTGATTTACATGATGAAAATGAAATTGACGATGTTGAAAAAAATATTACTGACGAGGAGTGTTTGAACGTAGATATTAACAACGATACTGAAGTCAACGTTGATAGCGAAGATAAGTCAAAATTTCCAGATACTCAAGTTAAAATCGAACACGACACTGGACGAGTTATTGTTCAAAATACTGCAGTAACAGCTTCAACAATGTCATGTATCATGCCAATAAAACAGTCGTCGCCAGAAATAGAAGACGCCACAATAATACCAGCAGCGCCTTCAAGAAAGAAGCAACAACAAAATTCTAAGAAACGTAAAGAGGAGAAAGATCGTAAAGCAATGAACGAATTAAAACAACAACAACAAAATTCCGAAAATAACCAAAGTTCTACTCAAATGAAACGCGGACAAAAGGGAAAACTTAAGAAAATGAAATCAAAATATAAGGATCAAGATGAAGAAGAGAGAGAACTGCGCATGCAGATATTAAAATCAGCTGGCAAAGACAAATTATTAAATATCGAAACGAAAACTGAAGAAATAACGCCAAGTGAAAAACTATATAGAAATAAGAGTCAAGCAGAATTCAAACAACAACAAGTTCAGCAGCCAGATATAGATGATGTAGATGATATGCCGGTAGGTGCAGATGTGGAAATGCTTGACTCTTTAACTGGACTACCCTTTGAAGATGATGAGTTGTTGTTCGCAATAGCCGTTGTAGCACCTTATCAAGCTTTGCAAAATTATAAGTATGGATTTAAGATAAAATTTAAGATGAAATTTATTAAATTTATGAAATATATTATTTCATTGTATTTAGATTTAGGGTTAAACTTACGCCAGGAACTGGAAAACGAGGACGTGCAGCAAAGACCACACTTATGATGTTTTCGAAAGATAAAGGGTGTAGCAGTCGAGAAAAAGATTTATTGAAGGGATTAAAGGAAGAGTCTCTTGCTAGAAATATTCCTGGAAAGGTTAAACTGTCCGCTCCACAAATGCAGAAATTTAAGAAATAAACACATTATCTGGAAATATTTGAATTGTCATGTAATTATTATTTAAAACAATAAATTATATTTGTTGAAAATTCATAAAACGGAATATAGATGGAATATAGATGGAGTTTTGGGAAAGGTTACTTTACCGGATGAAGTAAAAAAATAAATTGGCACCTCCTTCATTTTTACAAAAAATTAAAACAACTACAAAAATGCCGCTCGGACCTCCCTGGTGACCTTGAAAAATCAAAAACAGGTGCACCTATTTAAAAGTACGTATGGGTACTCAAAAAAAAGGTAATTTCATCACGATTACAAATATGTAATTATTTATACCTGGAATATGTAATTATTTATTTATTAAAACATATCGATACCTTACAGGCAGAACATCGTAACCAACATTTTTGTTTTATTACAGTTTTGGAAACCTCTCTATGAGTAGAATGTCCCTGCAAGGTCATATTTTTGAATTTCGCTGTCCAAATTTAAAATAAAACCAAATAACACTTATCGTAACTACATTTTTGAAAAATCATAGCTTCGATACAATTTTTAATTGTTTTTAATCTAATTCTGTGCGCTGTTATAAGGCTTAGCGAATGAATTCGAACTATAATCAATATTTAAGACACATAATATGTTTTTACATATATATGGCCATAATGGCCACAACATTTTAATAATTTTTTTAGTGACAAGTATTTTTAACTCTCGATTTAGCGATATCCCACAGTGCAACTGGTAGCCAAAAATTAAAAAAAAATAAATATTTTAAGTACAAAATCTGATGATGGGGCTCGTTAAAAAAAAAATTAATTACAAAAAATGTTTTTTTGAGCCACACGCTTACTATAAAGTGAAACATTAAATTTTATTGCGTAAAAAAGGTAATTCACAAATTTTAATACTTGAAGTTTCGGTGAGTGTAATTTGGATTTCTTCCCAAGAAACACTTCGTTCCGCTTATGTTCCGTTATTGGTACAGAAAAACGGAATCATATTCCTGAAACGTGTCGATTTCTGAATTCGTAATCGTGTTGGAGAGCGTTGGAATCCGTTATGACGTGCCGTAAACGTGCCAATATATCGTAACTTAAACTGAGTACAAATATTTGTAGTACGTTTGAATCGTACTAACAACAATATAAATGAAACAAGTGCATTTTTTTGTGTGGTATTTTAATTTAAAATTTTAATTATTAACTATTAAAAATGATATTATAATATTATTTAACATGTTTCACAAATTAAAAGAGAGAAAATAATGCGGAATTTTCGAGGTATTTCGTTCAGACATTCGAAAAACTAGCCATTGATCACCATCTTTAACAATCTACAGATATATCACGACGCTCATAAGGGTTTCAATATCTCCTCCTTTGCATTGACTAGTGGGAAAATCTGTGTGAATGTTGTTAAATTTTATATATTGATAAATTGAGTTTAAAATGCTTGCCTTTGTGCGGGTCACGACGCCTGGACACTTGTATCTTTGACTTGTATAGGCATAATGCAGAGGTGACACTGTATCCGGCGCCAGTGTGATGATGAGTTCTTTCTTATGTGTTTGCAATTTATGATGTGGGCGTGTAGGTGCCCCACATGTTGTGCGCAAATAACAGTTGAGGCTGCTTTGATGCAGAATGGCATGAACATCAGCTTGGAAATCAGCCCTGTTCGCGCGCTACCTCTTGCAGTTTATTGCGAAAATCAATTTTTATTTGTGTTGCAATAAGTCACTGCAGTCCAGGTTTCGCTTCACCATTAATTATAAATTGTAAATCTATTAATATAAAGTTAAAAAATATCATTTTATTTAAATTATATTTGTGTAACTTATCAGTTGATGTCTTGCAATCGTATAACGTCTTCCTTTTTTTCCCTGCTTAACAAAATACAAAGTCTTTTGTGTTTATGTTTCAAACATTCAGGCTATAACGGAAGAAAATCGGTACCGGCGTATCGGAGTATTAACGGAAAGAAAACGGTGTAGTCCGTATCCAACGGCACGAAAACGGAACCATTGAAACGGAATGCAAACGTTTTATTTTCGAAATACAGAAAATGTCGGCATACAAACGGAGTCGTGCAATTTGATGGTACGTTTTCGTTCCGTTTTAGTATCTGCTTCGACGGATACATTTTCAACATGCCGTTAACGCACCTGCAACGACGGAATTGTGATTCCGTTTGATGCGGAGCTCCGTATAAATGTTTCTTGGGTTACTTGGAAATATGTTAGTATTGTACATTAAATTAAAATATATAATTTATTCTATCTGATGATGTATCTATTTTGTTTATATTTTACACATGTAAAATGTTTAGTTACTTTGGAAACAATACTCAAAAGTGAAAAATGTAAGTGGCGTTTTAAAAAAATACATATTTTCAATAATTTCCTAAAATATTGCTAAAACTATGTACAATAATATGCCATAAAGCCTTGCTGCCTTAATTTGCCTAAACTTAATAAAAAATCCTTTTTTGTGGTACCTCCAGTGAAAATACGTGATATTTATAAATATAAAAATCAATTTCCGTGTGTTAGTTTCGCAAAACCTCGAGAACGGCTTGAACGATTTGGATGATTTTTATACCCTACACTAAGAGTGAAAGGGTATATTCAGTTTGATGCGCCGTTTGTAACACCCAGAAGGAAGCATCTCCGGTATGGAAAAGTATATATATTCTTGATCAGCATGACCTCCTGAGTCGATTTAGCGATGTCCGTCTGTCTGTCTGTCTGTCTGTCTGTCTGTCTGTCCGTCTGTCTGTCTGTTGAAATCCCTACTACTTTTAAAATTGAAGAGCTAGATAAATGAAACTTATAATCCGACCACTTATGTTCAAATACCTCATATAAAATGTACATATAAAGATCAATTTTTATGTACACGTGCTTATGTACACGTGCTTAAACTTTTTTGGTCAAATATATATTGACATCATGCTCAAATACATGATAATAATGTTTTCCGGCGAAAAGACTTGTGGTTCACAAAAAAAAAATCGAAATTCGGTACACCCACACATTTGTAAATATGGGTATCAAATGAATGGAAATTCTTCAGCGATTGAATGTTTGTAGTTATTTTCAGGATTCGTATACCCTGGTGACCTTTATATCACTTTGAATGGTAACCACACATATGTGTAGGGTATTTATAGTCGACTTAGACCGACTATAATTTTGATAATCCTAACTATCATAATTACACCTACTTTAAAATTTCAATGTCATGAAATTTGGCTCAGTGGGTATTTTGTAGTTGTTTATCTTTTTGACAAATTTTGGAGGGATTGGAGAAAAGGGCGTGGCACATCCCATATAACCATAACTTTTAAAATGCTAAAATTTAGAATGTGGGTGTGATTTAAAAAAGGGGCGTGGTATCAAAACTTTAAAATTCCATAACTTCTAACCTTCTATGTTATAAAAATCGAAACAAAGAATATTAATACAATATTAAAACAAGGAATTACTATCGGTTGTGGGCTATCTATTGCCCAATATATTATATTTTTTCTATACACCCAGAAAAAAATCATGGTAAATTGATAGTATTTCAATAGAAAAACAATAATTTATACCATTAAAATTGGTCAATAGGATGCGTCCCATTAATTCAGTAATATTGAAACTGTTAATACAATGTGTGGTTGTACCATAAATTTTATAATGTGATATTTTAATTACAATAAGAAATATCTATACAAATTTAATGATACGTATTATTAATTTTATGGTATAATCGAATTACGTTTTCCTAATAATTTATTAAAATAAAAATGTATTTTAGTTAATTTATTGTAACTATTATTTTATTAAAATGTCGAAATTGATATTCACTTTTACAACACACACATAAAAAGACACTTTTTGCTGAAAAAGGTTATAAAACATTTAATAACAATAAATAAACAATAATGAAAATCTTTTAAATGATAAAAATTAGCTCATCTGGCAACACGGGTCAAAGTTAAAGTTTTTTTTTTTTTTTTTACTTTGACCCTGTGCAGACAAGTTTTCAAAGTCCAAAGTCAAAAGTCAAAAGTCTTATTTTTGACCTTTATTTTTTGCCTGGCGAAGTATATGTGCAGGACAGCATTTGTTCCAAAAATACTTATTTTTTTAAGGCACTTAGATTAAAACCGTTATATTACTCTTTATACTACATATATTCTTAAAATTGTTTTAATTATGCATAAGTACATAAAATTGGTATATATTTGGTAAACGTTTCATGATGATAAAGTTAATACTTATTTAGGTATATTTAGTCAAATTTTAAGTTTTTTTTTGCCGTATTATTATTTTATATCTTTTTCTTCTTTTTCAAAAAAAAGTATTCAGAAACTATATACAGATTGTTCTTATATTCACTACATAGATTCCTTAAAATCTCTTCTTTCAATGATACCAAACACTTATATATTTACTTTACATATGTGTACAATATGACATTACACATACAATTAATATCATGTTTTATTATAATTTCGCATTTTTTAATTTTATTTTTTGCAAACCTGCAGAAAGGTTTTCAAAGCCCAACGTAAAAATTTGGGTATGTAATTTTAAAGATATATTAGTTCTAAACATTTTTTAACCTTACTTATTTTATTTTTATTATCCAGTGTGCAGGACAACATTATTTACGAAAATATTAATTTTTTAAAAAGACTTGTCACCCGTATACTGTATATATACCAAAATTATTTTCATTAATTTTGAAAAATTTCACAAAATTATGATGCTTCAAAAAAACACAACTTTTTCTTTTAGAGCTAACTTCGAAAGCCATCTAGGTAAATAATGTTGCTAAATGGATATGTTCAGTGTTCAGAATGTAGTTTTTGATTCTGGTATACATTATTTTTTTATAATTCGACTTATTATTAAATTATTGTATAGTTTTCGAACTCGAATTTCGGCAAAAACAGCTATTTTGATTTGGCTCAATTTTTCTCCAAAATTAGTTCTATTAATTATAAATATTCTGTCTGAAATTTGGAAAGGTTTTTTTCGTTACTTTGTTTATGTTTTCATTTTAAAGTTAATTACTATTACGTGCTTTGAGAAAGACTTTAAAATAAATACATCTCTATTAAATCACAAAACACCTCCACCATTTCATCAAAAACTATTAAAATATTGACCGGGGTAATTTCGAAAAAAAAAATTAGATCAGTCAAAAGTGACGTAAATCGAAAAAGTAAAGTTTGAAAACTTAACTAACAAGTTTACGACAAAAATCTATAAAAAAAAATGGATCAATAACTACAATAAAATTTAACAAATTGATTATAGATATAGATATAGTAGCCGCGGTAGCTCAGTGGTTAGTGCGTTGGACTGCGAGCCGAAAGGTCCCCGGTTCAAGCCTGGACTGGGGCTAACAACATCTTTTCATAGAAACATTTTTCTATACCGCGCTACCTCTCGTCAGTAAATGGCAAACCTACGAGAGTAAAACCATTGCCTATGAAAAGCTCTCACCCGCCGTTCGGATTCGGCAATAAACTGTAGGTCCCACCACTTTGAGTACAAATATAACACGCACAGCTCAAAATGGTGAGAGAGCTCGGCCGAAGTTCTACACAGGACTGTAGCGCCAAACTATTATTATATTATTATTATAGATATCTATAAAAAATGTTCAGAACAAATTTTGAATAAAGTTTAAAAAGCTCAAAAAAAGTCTTTACGTTAATTGCACTTTTAAAAATTTGTCATTGATAAAAATATGTTATATACAAAAAATTATTTCTCCCTTATATCGAATTTCGAAAAAAAATCAACTTATATTTTTTTATATATATTCAAAGCCATAAACTAAATTTCACGAAAATCGATGAATAAAATTTAAAACCCTGTCGATTTGATGTACACAGAAAAAAATATTGTACGTATATATATAAATTGATATTAATAGCAATTAAAAATATGAATGTATTTACTAATTAATAAATTGTATTTACACATTTTTTAATTCAAATATTAATAGAAATTAATTTAATATTATTTCAATACAACTAATTCTTTAATAGTATTAACTACTTTTATTTGTTACTTTTAAAGTATTCATTTTCTTAAATTGCAACACTGTTTTTTCTTCTGGATTTCATTTTGCGTGTCGTGCGTCGGCGTCGTCTTTCAGTTTCTTCACACATTATTTTCTTCTACGTTGCTATTTTAAAACAGGATTTTGCATTATTTAGTGTATGTTATGTTATTAAAGCATTAAATGGCTCAATTTATTTTTTCTGTCAAGATTTGAACAAACAGCTTATGATGCTCATTTTGTTGCATATTGAATCATTAAAAAGCGAATATCAAATTTTAGGTTTGACTAAATTAATTGGCCCACCTGTAGAAGTTGTGAAAACTGACTTCGGTAAAACATTCGTTAGGTTGAAAGAATTTTACAAAGCATATTAAACAGTATAAATACTTATTTAATATTTATTTTATGTTACACACTTTTTTTTCTGTGTGTATGTCAACAGCAGGCTTAGAATGCAGGAATTCATTGTGAATATGTAATTTGTGATATACACCACACCCAGAAAAAAATCATGGAAAATTAATAGTATTTCAATAGAAATATAATAATTTTTACCATTAAAATTGGTCAATAGGATGCGTCCCATTAGTTCAGTGATATTGAAACTGTTAATACAATGTGTGGTTGTACCATGCATTTTATAATGTGATATTTTAATTACAATAAGGAAGACCTATACAAATTTATTGATACGTATTATTAATTTTATGGTGTAGTCGAATTACATTTTCCTAATAATTTATTAAAACAAAAATGTATTTTAGTTAATTTATTGTTTATATTATATTATTTAAATGTCGAAATTGATATTCACTTTTACAACACACACATAAAAAAAAACACTTCTTGCTGCAAAAGGTTATAACACATTTAATTTAATTAGCTTTGGTTTCCAATAATTGATTGAAGTACTTGAGTCTGCAGCTACTTTTGAGTTCGTTGCCATAATAGAAGTTCGAAGGAAATTTTTATTTTCTGTAATAAATAATAATATAAATATAATTTATTTACATTAAATACATTTAGTTCTTACCAATGTCGCGTTTAATAATGCGGATTATTGCAAAAAAAATACATGCGCCCATTTAGAGTAAACACGCAGAATGACGTACAAAACGAACATGTTTGTATTCGTTTTTATGTTTTTTATACCACGATTATTATTATAGGAGGGAACCATTAAAACAACAGTATTTATTCTATTTAAAATAATAATATTGAAATATTTAAATTTATGGTACTGAATTTTTCAAATACTATTGAATTAATTAGAAAAGTTTTGATTTAAAAAGAAAAAACTATTAATGCATGAACAATAAAATCAATGGTCGTACCATAAAGTACTTAATGGGACATTTTCTTCTAAGTGCATTCGCAAGGCCTTTTATACGTTATGTTTTAAAATATGAGTTTCTTACTGGAAATGAACTGATCATTAAATATATGAAATTATACTTTGTCTCAACGTATCTTGTATTAAAATTAATGAATTTCTCTTTATGAATATAATGCAGTGTGAAATTTTGATTTGATATGCTTTTTTGTAGTAATTTATAGATATTCTGGATTTTTGTAATTCTTGTTGAATCGATTTGTTTACCACAGTATTTTTTTCTACTGAGAGTATTATATATTTAAAAAGACTTTTCACAAAAACTTAAAATAAATAAAAATCGGGGCTTTTAATTCTGATATCAGGACGGCGGGAAATTGGTTTAATGTCGGGAAACTCCAGTCGAAATCGGACATAGTTACAGGAGGGCAAGTGGAAAAATAATTTTTATTTTTCTTTTGGAGAGGCGTGGCAGTTGTTATTATTTTATGAGATGTTCGGTAAACTGCTTTTCACCATAATACTTTACTTTTGCCCTCCTAACTTTGACGGTTTTCCTTAAAAGTGAAGCACGCGAACAGATTTATATTACATATGGGTTTATAAGCTTATATTCAAAAGATGTGTTCCCAATCTTTTTTGTGAAATTTTATCAACTACAAAAGTTAAAGGTTTTCTGGATTTGCTCATATATTTGCATATCTTTGGTATATTATTTTGCATAAAAATCAAAAATTTTGTGTCTTTTGTAGACTGCAGAGTTGCCAACATTTATTTTCGCGATGTCAAAACCAACCAGATTCATCGATATACATCGATATACACAACCCGTGTGGAAATTGGTTAATGTTAGCCTTATTTCACATGAATCCCTGATCAGAACACGATAAGGCATTCCTACCAAAGGCCATCTGAAATGATACTGATCAGGGTCGACTAGGGTAATCCTTATTTAAAATCCACGCAAGGCAACCGGATCCAACCTACATAAAAAATACTGATCTTAAGTCTACTTAATGAAAACTGATGTGACACTTCAGAAAAAAACCTGATTGGATATCGTATTTTTTATAAACAAAATTGGGTAGCGAAATTATTCTAATAAATAAACATTCTCAAATGCAGAAGATATACAAATTCTCAACATATAAAATAATTTATATATCTCAAATATCTCAATAGCAACTTCGAATAGCGTTAAGTTTTGAATCATACACTGATTAAAACCCCTGACCATTACCTGATTTGAAATCAGGCTGCCTGATCAGACAATGATCGCATTCTGAACTAAATTTACACTCGGGTAGTCCCGTGAATTTGTACGTCAATGAATAATTTTACAATGAAGAAGGCGATGTACCACCAGGTTAATATCTGGTTTCGATTATTTGTATTTCAATTAATTAAAAGTTACGAATTGTAATAGAGTGCCTACTAGGAATTTCAATCCCGGGATTTGAGTCAAATCAGTCCCGAAAAACTCATCCCGGGATCATCGTTAAATTCTGGGTTTTTCGGGATTACAAAAAACGCTAGTAGATCAATTTTTAATAGTTAAAAGTCTTTCAATGTTTTTATACACATTTCGTGAAAAAGTAAATCTAACATTTAATGGACTACAATCTTAAAACACTGACGTCAATAATAATGAGTTACATGCTTTTTGACTTTTAACAAATTCAAAATTTTTTTAAAATTACGTCACTTTGGACTTTCAGCAAAAATGTTCGGCAAAATTAGCACTTTTGTTCCTCCCTGTATTAATTCTTATCATTTCTACATAATTTTAATGTGCTGACTACAATCTGGACTACAATTTTAAAACACTGAGTTATAATAATGAGTTACATGCTTTTTTACTTTTAACAAATTCATAAATTTTTTTAAAATTACGTCACTTTGGACTTTCAGCAAAAATGTTCGGCAAAATTAGAACTTTTGTTCCTCCCTGTATTAATTCTTATCATTTCTACATAATTTTAATGTGCTGATTCGAACAGCGTTTTTAATTTTTTTCTATACGTAATGTTTTGGAGAAATATGCAATTTATTATTTTTGCATTTTTCACTGCATTTAAAAAAAAAACTTTTTTTTTATAAATAGACTGAACAGCCATTGAATAAAAATGATAATAGTTATTGTCCATGAACAAGCCAACTTGAATGTCATTTAAGATTTGGTTGCAATAACCGGTTATAGTTTAAAAATTGAAAAAAAAATGAATTTGTGAAATCACCCGAAAATCTTATTTATTAAAAATGTTTTATTATTATTTTAAAATATTAAAATTACTATAGATTCTACTCATTTCGACAATGATATTACTTTTCGTTGCCTTTTTGATTTTTGAGATAAATAAGTTTTTTTATTGAATTTCAACTGTATAAAAATAATTCACTATTTATTTAAAAAAATTTAATTATAGCAGTATTTTACTGTTATTCTCAATATATGATAACAATTGTTAAGTACTAGGATTTGTAAACATACTATTTCTAATGTTCTATAATAATGCAAACTGTGTTGATACTTTTTGTACTATTACATTCAAATATCAATTAATTTCAATCGATATTTCAATCGTTCTTTTTAAATAACATATTTTAAAATCTTATAATAATTATATTTCATTCACATCATCAATATGTTTGCAATATCTCCAGAATAAAAATTCTATAAAAATATGCTAACAAATATATATTAATTTTCTTAATTTAAAAGACAAATTTTAATTCACAGATATGTTTTTTAAATGCATATAACTCAAAAAGTAGAAAGGACACAGAAAAAGCAATACCATGGTCGAAATAGGTATTCTCTCTAGTATTACCAATGATTTAAAATATAACATTTATTTTTTACCAAATATTCTTTTCCGATAATTTCATAAATTGCCCTTATTTTCTAAATTTTTCAAATTTAACAGATTATTTTAACCAAACCATAAATTATTATAAACGATATTCAAGTGGACTTAATGCCATAACATTCCTTGATTTATTCCTGGGCTATAACCGTATTAATTTTAAATCAATAGCTGTCTAATCTTTTCATATAACATTTTGTTTGTAAAATGCAGTGAAAAACGCAAAAAATATAAAATTTATCCAAAAACGTTACGTATAACGTTACTAAAAATGCATTTCGAATCAGCACATTCAAATTATATAGAAATGATATGAATGAAAACTGGGAGAATTTAGAGCTGAACAGAGTAATCTTTCGATTCGAAATACAGAAAGTACTTAAAAATAGTAAATAATTATAATATCATGACGGTCTTACATTAAAATAATTTTTACATTGAAGACAGTCGAAAGATTTACTATCAACTATGCTGGCGAATTAAATCCGGGGTTGGAATAGCGATAAAACTGGAACCGTTATAACCTTTATTAATAACAAAATACATAAATAAATATAATTGAACACTCTAACATTTTTTCATTTGGGTCTAAAACTAACATTTTTCACTATTTTTTTACATTCATTACAATCAAACTGTGCGTTTGACCGAGAATAAATCTTTTTACAAAATCTGAATTCAATTAAACTAACAGTATTAAACCCACTCAAACGATTGAGTTTACATAAATAAATCCACGTTCCTAAATTGAAATAATTCTTAAAATTGTTATTAATTAAAAATCACATATAACTTTAAAAAAATGTGTCCACTATAAACTAATTTTTTTTCAATAATAATTTTGTTATAAAATATTGTTTTCCACAAAAAAAAAATATCCTAATAAAAATTTGATTGTTCATTCAAAATTAAAATTTTCTTATATTTTTACTAAAAAATAATTTTTCAATAAAAAGTATTAAAAAAATGTTTGATGATCAACTGGGGTTTTTATATCGCGGATTTTGTATTTTGGATACCATTTATATTTGGATACCCAACCTGAAAACACATGCATTTGAATATATGAGTTTTGTTTGAGCCTCAAGCATTATAATTGTTTATTATTCAAACATAGATATGGTTATTTTATGACTTTGTTATTATTTTTTTAAAACCCCGGAGAAATCCCGGGATCCCTGGATTCAAATTTTTAGTCGCGAAATTTCGGGATTGAAAAATAGTCCGGGATTGACATCCCTAGTGCTTACCCTTTTCAAGGGTACTCTTTTTATATTTGGTAGCACTTTGATATTTGGTAGCATGATAAAATATCACAAAGACATGATTGGCAAAATTCACATTCCAGATGGTGTGGTTTCAGAGATTTGGTGATTTAAAATTTGAAAAAAAAAACTGCATAAAAATCATAAAAGTGGTGTTAATCAATTGACCGTAACTTAAACAATAGTGAAGCGAATTGAAATTCTAATGTCGCATTTTAAAAATAATGGCGCATAATCATAAACAATTTAAAGTAGACTTTAAAATTAATATCAGCTTTTTGACATTTTATTCTATGTGAAAATTGTCAAAAAAGCCGAATTTAATTTTAAAGTCGACTTTAAATTGTCTATGATTATGCGCCAATAATTTTGCCAATAGTTGGCATATAAAGCTACCTTAATATAATTAAAAAATTAAAGGAAAGACTTTAATTAGAACAGTAGCTCAACGGGTTCAGACGTTAGGAATAAAAGTGTTGTACTAAATTAAAAATTTTGTATGTTAGGTTGATATTCAAAATGTCATATCAATTGTTAATGCTAATATGTAATCATAAATGTAAAATATGCCGTGTGGGAAAAGCATTTCGTTCAAGTGACAACTTAATATTTTGAATTAATTATGAGTGGTTGAAATATAATTTTTGTATACAAATCACCAAGACACATAATTTAAAAAAAAATTACAACGACGCAAGAGCATCCTGCTACCTGTAAGTATTTTTTTTTTACAATTTATACAATCTAAATAAAATATTTGGTGCTTTTTATTGATATTTAATCTGGAATAGCAACTTGTGCCACGGATTCTTGAATGCACATTTTTTGGTATATATATAGTTATATTATTCATATTACAATTTACTTAACTAAAACAATAATTTCTAATCTAAACATTTGGTTTTATTGTTTAATAAGAATTCTTGTATAATTAACAATATGCATGTAAAAGTTATAAGATTTCATATATTTTTGACAGTTAATTTTATTTTTTTTATGTAAATTTTAATATGATTTCATATTTTTTTTTTACTTTTTCAATGTAAAATTGAATGATTTCACATTTTTTAACAATTTCAATGTAAAATTGATATGATATTTTCAATGTAAACTTGATATGATTTCGTATCAAATTTACATTTTTAGCTCAAAAGTTATGTAAATTTTACATTAAAATTTTACATAAAACATACGAATATTTCGGTATTACGTGGTGTAAAACTTCGTAATCAATGTATTAAACAGATCTCATGAATAGACAGTCCAGTTACTACCACTTTTGCTACGCTGTTTCATCAAAACGGTAGTATTTTTAAAAGGACTTTATATCATATGTGCTGAAAAGGTATATAGGGCACATGCGCCTTATTACCTTGCACTCCGAATCATTTGTGTACGAACGGGTCTGTGATTCGGAAATATTATTTTATAAGACTCCGAATGTATGTATGCGGGACAGCTGGGCTTGTGTGAGTGTATTATATGGCAATTTGCTAAAGGAATTGTAAATGGTGGATTTTTGCCTGTTTTGACAACTGAATACTGAAAGTTCGTGTCGCCTTCGTCCTCGTCGTTATTGCTACTATCTTCGCTTCGTTAAAATTAAAAAACTTTGTATATAAAATATAATTTCAGACGTGATTTTTTTAAATAAAATATCGTTTTATAATATTAAAGAATTGCAAGTATAAATTATGTAATTTAAAAGTACGAGAGCAGATGAAGCGAATTAAATCTGATCCAGGAATTTATCAAACCATACAGAAAAAATTGTTCAATCAAATAATACACAATAAGTTTTTAAAGTGAATTTGTGATATTTTTAATATATATTAGAACGGTCGGATGCGGGCTCAAACATTTATTTAGTTTTTCGGTCCTTTTCATTTAATTGTGAGAATGTATGTTTTGAATTCATAAAAGTGTTCACCAGTGTCCCACCCATATGGGGATGTGCTTATATGTGCTTAAATATTGATTAAATTTCTAAAATCAATTTCATATTTCAAATTATGAAAAATATGAACTACTTAAAAACATTTAAACTAAAAAATGATAAAAGTAAATATAATAATATAATCTATAAAATAAATGGTAATTTACATATGTATATGTAAAAATATGGAATACGCAATATTTATATCAAGATATTCAAAATAAGGATACCGACGACATGATAGTTTATAAGACAAAAAGTAAGTCAAATGTAAGGCACATAAATGCAAAAATGTTTCATCAGATTTTCCAAATGACAAAATACACCAGATACACCAATTATATGTTCAAATATTTATACATATACATCTATTGTATGTGTTTATATAAAAAAAAATAAAGAAAAGCAATGACTGACTAAATTCAATCTCAAAACAATATTTCACAAATTAATAATAACACCAACATTTAGAGTTACTAAGTAACAAGTAAAACGATTGGCAAACAAATTGAATATTACTAAAAATGAAAAGATTTATTCAATTTGGTCTTCAGTTTCTAACACCCAGAAGTATCACTAAATAGTCAAAATCCATCTGTTGAAATCACGATTACGGAAAATTAGAAGTTAATGATAGAATATATACGGTTGACCATCAACACCGTTGAATTGCACAGGAAATTTTACCGTCCGAAGTGAACTTTTTATAATCCGCCTTACTTAGTGGACAAAAGTGTTTTTATATGTTTAAAAATGTTTAAGAATTGACCCTCAAATCAAAATGCAACGTAGAGTAACTTAAAATTTGAATCAATTATGATGTTAATTTTTTAACTTTTTAGTATGACTCTTAGTAGTATGGAAGTTTTGCTGCAAACTATCCGCGTAAGTTTATGCCTCGTAGCTAATATTCAAACTAGAGATGGGCACGTGAGCAGATTATCGAGTGACTCACACGTGATTGAATCTTAATATATTCACGTGATTGTTAGTGAGTCTGAGTAGAACAAAAAGGCGTGAGTGAGTACAATTTTCGCGTGAGTGAGTCGAATATTTCGCATAATTAAAAAAACCTATTTTTAATTGCTTGCGATATTTCTAATTTGATCAACTATAAAATTATTTTTTTTTATTATGCATATTCCCGGTGACCATTATTTCAAAACCGAAAAAGGTGTTCTTTATATATAAAAAATATGCTTATATTTTCATTTATAGAGTTTATTAAAAATTTAAGAGTTTATTAATACTTTATTATACCTATGAGATACTGTGTATAATAACTTTGCGCAGATATTGTAACGCCCCTTAGGAGGCGTAGCCGGTATGGAAAAGTATATATATTTTTGATAAGCATCACAACCCGAGTGCGTTTAGTTATGTCCGTCTGTCTTAGCTGTCAGATAACTGGAGAAATACTGCTTAGAATGCATGAAATTTAATTTCAATATATTTTAGCCAAAAGTTCTGTCAATGGAAATGAGCCAAATCGGTCAACGAATTCACCTGAAGATATGTGTTTTAAAAATGGTTTTTAATAGTGGACAATCTATGAAATATTAGTTTTAAATCTCCACATATGTTTTAAAATTGGGCGTGTTTCACCCACTTATATATTTCAAAAATTTTTGGTTAGTTTTATTCTTTTTATGGGGATATAAAAGAATTAAATATTACACACTTAGAAAAAAATGGTTATGGCAATAATTTTGTACCTCATGACAACAACTTTTATTGGTCATTTCGTACCCAACAACTCTACTTATTTGCTTTAAAAATTATGACGCGGTTGATGCATCCGCATTATTTTGACATCCGCGTCCACATCCGCATTGACACATCCGCATCTTTGCGGATGTCTTGCTTTATATTAAAAAAATTTAAACATAACAATTTTAATGCTTAGTAAGTTATTCCAATTGGTTTCCAGATTTTAATAAAGAACGCACACGCCTAGCCTGAAACAACTTCAACCCAAAAGTCGTAGTTTACTTTTTTTTGCGGTTTATCTAAAAAATTAAAAAAAAAACAAATTTTAATTGTTATCACGATATTTTAAAAACCTGTCTACATTTTTTTTTTAATTTAGTCTTAAAATACTCGGGGGGATGTCCGAAACATATTCTTAAAAAACGATTTGCTCCCCCGACTTTTGAGTTGAAAGTGTTTCAGGCTAGGCGTGCTCATATTTGAATACTCATTATTTGAAGCAATTTTAATATTTGACTAATTTATTTTGAATTCCATTTAAAATACTTGAGCTAATATAATGAAATATATGCAATGAAATTGTGGTTGATCAAAGTTACTACCAGTCAAACGCAAAAAATCGAGCTGTTTATGTAAAAATTTCTATTTCTCTATTCGTTATTTTTATATAATAATACATTTTAATTGTATGGAAATCATTTCAAATTTCTTTGAGTTTTCTCAAAAATTTATTTAATAAATTTGTATTAACAAATATTTTTTTTTGATAAAATTTATTTCAATAATTTTTTTTTATATATATAATAACGAATATATGTTTGAAAATTGACGATTTAAAAACTTATTAATAAAATTTTATTTGAAGTTTATTTGAATAATGCTCTAATCTGGTGTCTAGTGTTATTTGATATATATTTTTAAAGCAAATCAAGATTACTTGTAAACAAAAAAATTTGAAGAATCAAAATTTAATATTTCGCCATAAGTAAATCTCTTAATGCGTGCTTAATTTTTTTTTTTAAATTGTATGAATAATGATATTTTTTGATTATTGGTATACAACTGGTTTTTAATAAAATTTTTCTTTTATTTAATATGATTTTAATTTTTTTCTATGCATATAAAATTTGTGAAGAGAGATCCGCATCCGCGGATCTTTTTTATGAAGATCCGCCTCCGCATCCGTAAAAGTGATATCCGTTACATCCCCAGTATTTACTGTTGATTCAACAGTTTTTTTTTGCATGCAATTTTTAAAATAAAAAAAAGTTTATTATATGTTTGTTTTATTATAATTTTTATTTTTTTTCACTTTAATTTTTTTAATATTAATTATTTTTTCACTCAGTGGTTGTGCTTTTTTTTTTTTATTTGAGAAAAGAATAAATTTTCGATTGAATATTATTATTGTCGTGGCAAATATTTTCATATAACAATATTTCAACAGCTAAAAGTATTTGATTTAACAACGCTTTTCTTTTCAGTGTAATAACCCCACCAAGGTGTATGGGATTCCATAGTCGGACCCGACCGACCTTGATTCCCGCCGTATATTATAAGAATTTTGGTTTTAGATTAATTTTGGTATCAGAAACACAAATCCGAAGTCCATTTGTCTGGAGACGGTCTTGCCGTTGCAAAGCAAAAAAAAATATATTTTTTATAAAAATTAAATAATGAATACATTTAAAACGAGTTGGGAAAGTTAGCTCAAGTGGGTAAGTTTGGTCACAAGGGACGGACTTTGAATGTCGGTCGGGCCCGACTATGGAATACCCTACACCTTTGGTAGGGATATTTAATTGTATATCTTAATTTTAAAGTTCTCAGAATATTATTCACATATCGGAAATTTACGCTTTATATCCCTATAATTTAAAAAAATTGAAATTATAAAAAAGTAATAAAAAAAAATTTAAAATAAAAGTGGGCAGCCCACGCCTATATTTAAAATGTTGTAAGGCTAATATTTCATAGATTTTATTGTAATAATTTACGAATAAAATTTCAACTATGAAAACCCGGGAAATAATGTAAAAAAATGTGGTGAATCACGCCCATTTTTGGACCACATTTTTTTAGGTCAGTTCTAACAATACATTTTAAATTTTATTACTATATCTTGAATACTTTTCGAGTTATCAGTTCCTAAAGAGTTATATATAAGTGACTTTTATAGGAAGTGGGCGTGTCCGTTGACCGATTTGGCTCATTTCCAAACTCAGTTCCAACTTTTGGTTAGAACATATTGAGACTAAATTTCCTAGCATTCTGATCAGTATTTCTCAAATTTTTGTGTATTCGGACAGACAGACGGACATGGCTTAACGGAGTCGGGTAGTAATGCTGATCCAGAATATATATACTTTTCCATACCGGGCACGCCTCTTAAGGGGCGTTAAAATATCTGCACAAAGTTAATATACTCTGTACCTGATAGGTGTAGGGTATAAAAAGGTAAACAATCAGTCCATCATGTGATATGTTTTAAAGCGGTTCTTGGCTCTCGGAAAACATAAATGTACTTTATATTTCGTACTGAAGATGTGTGTATCCGATTTTTTTCCAGAATTTGCATTTCTTTTTTTGTTCCCCATTCAGCAAAATGATTCATTTCTTTATCGTTAATTATGCTCTCCACAGGAATGAAGTGTTCTTTTGTCAATATTAGTGCCGCTAGTTGTGGAAAAGGTTCGGATAATAGGGAACCAACGAGTCGTTGTGACCTTTTGGTATAAGTTAAGATTTATCAAAATCATAAAAACACATTTTTGAAAATAAACACTTTAGATAAATAAACACAAATAAACACAATAAATAAACACAATAAAGAACAAATGCTTGGTAAAATAACACAAAAGTGTAATTTTAAGAATTTACGTTTTCAGATTTTTTTTCCCTAGACCGGCAAGAACCATAGAAACCCTCCACTAAACACTATATTTTTCACTAATTTTTATATCAAACATGAAACATATAATAAATTATCAAAATATATATTACAACCATTACCAAAAAAAATACGAATCCGTTTGATCTGCTGGAGAGTACTTTTAAAACCGTTTTCATTTTTAGTCAAATCACAAACAATTTTCGCATCTGTTTTCAAAAAAATTTCCGTTATTAATGATCGTAGGTATTTACAATGTGTGGAACTAGAATCAAAACCCAAAAAAAAAAATCTCGGAACCAGAACCGGAACAGATATTATAGTCCCTCTTAGGCAACGCAGAGAACCGGATTTGGAACCGTTATTTAAAAATGTAAAAAACTACTATCGGTTCTGAATCGGAACCTAAAGGCTTTTAGTCTCTGTAATAAATTATTCAAAAATTAAGTTTATACTGTTTTATCTTCTTAAATCCATACCACGAAATATTATTTTCTGAAGCTGAAGGAAGTAAGGGTTTTTTTTTTTTAATTGGGGTAGAAACTATAAAAAAATGTTAATGGGCGCGTGCCTGATTTTGGAGGCACGGGCACGACAACAACTAGAACGCACGGAGATTTGCACGCACGAACTCAGATTTTCGGGCGTGACACGAAAAAAGCACGGCACGCGCTCATCTCTAGTTCAAACCATTTGATGCATACGTTCAATATGAACAACGCCTTCTTCACTTTGAGCGCGAAAAAAATTTATTTAAGTACTGGATTAGAGTGAAAACCGTCTGAATACGGTCTTGCGATTATAGGGTTAGGAACTACAATTTAAAAAAATACATGAATTTCGTTTTTTAATTGAACAGTTACAGTACTTATTCATTGAAAAGAATATGCCAGGCTCATTCCATAAATATTCGGAAGTACCCGAGTAGAAATTTAACTCTGGATGCGATCATTATGTGATCAGGCGTCTGATTTCAAATAAGGTAATGATCAGGGGTTCACATCAGTGCCTGAATCAAAACGTGATGCTATTCGAAGTTACTATCCTGATCAGGCTTTCGTTCATTCATTCATTCTTCTGAAACTGCTTTTACAAATTCGAGTCCTTTAATAAAAAAATAGTTTAGTAATAACTTTTCCAATACCAAAAAAATTAGCATTTTGAGTTTAAATGAGATATTTCAAATTTTAAAACATGTTAAAAATTTGTATTTCTTTTTAAATTAGGATTACCCTTGTCAACCCTGATCAGAATCATTTTAGGTGCATTTGGTAACGATGCCTTATCTTATTGTGATTAGGGACGGATGCGAAATAGGGCTAACCTTAACTTTCGGTATAGAAAGAAAAAAGACAAATTAATGAGACATAAGGAATTATTAAGAAAAAAACGTAAAATTACATCCCGAGTGGAAATTTAGTTCAGAATGCGATCTCAGTGATCGCATTCTGAACTGATTTCAAATTTGGCAATGATCGTGGTTTTCATCAGTGCCTGATTCAAAAAGTTCCTATTTTCTCAGGTTGCCTGATCAGGCTTCTGATTTTACCCTTATCCTAACCTTATACAATTCAATGTCTATTTAAATTCTTCTTAAACTGCTTTTACCAAATTAGAGACCCTTCAAACAAAAAATAGTTTTGTGAGCAAAATTACCTCAATAACTTTTGCATGGACAAAAAGTCAACGTTTTGAGTCTAAATAAGAAATTTCAAATTTTTAAATATGTTGAAAATTTATATTTCTTTTGCATTTGAGGTTAACATTTTTTATTAGAATATTTTTTTTAATTGAATTATTTGGCTACCCAATTTTATTGTAAAGGATTTTTAATAACATTTTGATCATATTGCTACGAAAATTCAGTCTACGGAAAACTGTTCTACAAGTTCGTATCTCTGGATTGTGTACAAAATAAAAACACTCTTATGTGTGGTTAAAATTACAACAATTAACTTTATTAATTCACATTAACTAACAACTTTACTAATTATAAATTCTAACAACTGCTTCAAGTCCACATTTTAACTTGACATTTATCACACGAGATGCACTCGATCACTTTACTGACCACACTACTGAAGTGCTGTGCCTCAAATGCGGCGCCCTTATATACTGCATGCATCTTTTCGACACGTTTCGATAATCTTCGACATGTTTCGAGAACCTTCTACTCGTTTCGTGAATGACGGATGCTATTGGCATCAAATTCGCACTCATGTGCGCAATTAATGTGCTGATCTTCTATCTCTTTCTCGCACATTGCCTCAGTGCGCTGAATGATCTTCCGTCTCTTTCTAAAACATTGCTGAATTGTCTTGCGTCTCATTTATTATTGTTGATTGCTTATACTATGGGGCAAATTACCTTTTTTCGTAACACTGCCCTCCACCTAAATCTGTTCATCCCAAACATATGTTAATCCTCTCTATATACGGCGCCAACCTTTCTAAATGTACTACTTTTATTTTTCGTCTGACGCTTGTAGTATTCTGAATTCGATGCACTATGTAATTAATCCTTTTAATTATCCTGTACTGTCCTTTCCGGTGTGTTCTGTTCGTCCCGAACAGATGTTATTCCTCTCTCTCTCTATACGGCGCCAAGCTTTCTAAATTACCACTTTCATTTTTCGTCTAACGCCTGCAGTATTCTGAATCCGATACACGACATCGTTAATTATTTTAATTATCTTGTATGGTCCTTCCCAGTGTATTTGTAGCTTAGGGGATAAGCCTTTCTTCCTTTGTGGGTTATAGAGCAAAACAAGTTCTCCTTCCGTAAATCCCTCTGAATTTGTGTGCAAGTCGTATCTGGCCTTCATCACTCGCAAATTGTGTACGCTTCCTTACAAACTGATGCACTTCGTTCATTTCTTCACTTTTTCTGGAAACATAATTGTGTACAGGAATTCCAGCTGAAGGACTCGCACCAAACTTTAAATCCGCAGGTAATCTTAAGTATGATTTTTTTTTGACGATTCATTTTTTGCGCATTTTTTCCAATTTTTTCTAATATAGTGAATAATGAATTATACACAACTGTACTTCTTTAAACCAACTTTTTTTCTTTAAATCAACCGATATCCGGTGCACCTACATATTTGGTCATATAGGTACTGAAATGAAAGGTAATAATGCCACATTTGTAATTATATGGTTATATTTATGATCTAATAACCATAGCGATTAGGATTTGTAAATATGTAAAAAATAAAATTAAAATGATATGCTGATTGTTGAGAAAAATATTTAATTATTTATTAAAATGACGAAGAAAATTTTGAAATGAATAGGTAACGCTGAAACGTTTTTTTTTTAATTTTCTAGAAGTGGCCCAAAGTTAATTATAATATTTCGTTGGGAAGTTATATCGAAGAAGCGCCGCCGTCGAAATTTTTTTATAAAATATTAAATTTTTTATTTTTTGAAGCATAAATACAAAAGTGTATAATAGACTCTTGATTAAATTTCTTTACGTTTGGGCACCCACACTTGTATCTATAAATTATTCGTGTATAAAATGAACATAGTTGTTAAAATTAAAAAGGGCCCTGAGGGGTTATCGGATTATGAAAATAATAACATATAAATCGTGAGATCAATATCTTTCATTTCAGTACCTACATGTTCATATAGGTAGGTGTTTAAGGTTTCGATTTATCTGGGGTATCACTTGTCCGATCGCGCCCCAATTTAGTGTGGGACCCATACAGAGGGGATAGTTTGAAGAAAAAATATTTCACTTCATCCGGTTATCTAAAGTTCAGCCAATTTGTTTGTTTGTTTGGAGATTTTTTGGTAGGAGTATATATATATATATATATATATATATCAAAAATAATAATTAATTTTGATTTTAATAAATATGTATCTTTAATAAAAATTATATTTGAATTTTGAAAGTATTTATCAAAAATAATTATTTTTGACTTTAATAATATTAATCAAACTTTTATTTATATTTCTCAAATATAATTATTAAAAAATATTTTAAAATTTAACAGTCCTATAATAAAAATAAGACCATAAATTAAAAATGTTCATCGAATGTTATCTAATGGTACCCATTGTTTTACAGTGCCATCATTTTCTACAATGACTTTTTACATATAAATTTGAAAAAATTAATTATTTTTGGTCTCTGATTTTAGGAAGGTGTACATATCTCAGTACCATTTGGAAACAAAATTCAATTTGTGTATAATATTAAAGGTGATCAATACCGACATCTCGTTGGAATATACACACGTTGGATATACAAAATGTATTTTTAATGATTATTTTCACTTAACAAGTCAGCATACTTCGAAAACCAAAAATATTTGAATTTGATTTTTTTTAAAGTTTAACATTTGTACCAATTGTACCATTTGTACCAAACTTAAGTTTGATATTTAACCTAGATTTTTGTACCATTTATTCAAGAATTAAAAGGTAATAGTTACTTCACCAATTATTAAATTAATTTACAACAGTTTTATTAATTTCAAAAATACTAAAAACGTAAAAATCGGATTATAAATCGTCGTTATAGAACTAAAAGTCATCAAATAATATTTTTTTCAATATCGTTTTTTTTTTAGTTAATAACTTCTTCAATTATAATTTGAAACAATCATAACGTTTTAGCGCAGTTCCGATTGGACATACTTAAAAACTATATTTTGTGAATATTTGATTTTTAATTATAGAAAATACACCAACACATCTAAAACTATGAATTGTCGAACTTTTATCAAACTTTCAAAAATCTTATAGGTGTACAACGAAGATATACAAAAAAATATGTATATTTTTTAAAAACTATGGCGCATTAGTATAGACAATTTAAAGTCAAAGTCAAATTTAAATTCAAAATCATCTATTTGACAATTTATTCTATTTAAATTCTAAAAAAAGTCGATTTTTTTTTAAGTCGAATTATTAAAGTTGTCTAAAATTGTCTATGGTTATGCGCCTATAATGTTTAAATTAGATTTAATATTGATATCCCGAGACAAAATTTATGTAATTTTTCAGGAATATTTCCGGAAAACAGATAAATGGAATATTTTGGGAAGTGTATAGCAGGTTGTAAAATTTTGTGGAATTTTAATGACAGATTCACGGTATATTTTGGGGCAGACAGCTTGTGATACAAACTCCGCCTATCTCTTTTTAAAATATGTCGAATAAATGTTTCTAAACTGCCTCGACCCTGCCTAAAAGTTTTGTCTTGGGACATTTTGATATAGATCTCAAAATATTTAAAACTCGAATTGTGTATTCTTCAGAATCTTTGTCAAAATACAATGGCGCATATTCGTTGACAATTTAAAGTCAACTTTAAAATAAAAGTTACCCGCTATTTTGGGAAATTTTAAAAAGATTAAAATGTCAAAAAGTTTTTTTTAAATCGCCCAATTTAAAAAAAAACCCACAATTTAAAAGGTAATTTACAGAATATTAGTAATCTGGAGATAGTTATTAATTTTTACCCAAAGGCGCAATGTAGAGAGAAAAGCTCAAAAAGACGTAAACTATTCAAATAACAATCAAAATTAAAACAGCGCATAACTTATAGAATTTTATCGTCTTTAGAAGCGCAAAATTATCAAAACAAACACAAAATGAAAATGGCGCATATTTACTCTGTAAATTAATTGTGATTTTTTTGTTGAAAATTTGGCGCATTTTTCTATATTTTGCGATCTTTTTAAAAGCCAACATTCTGCATTTTAGGCGCTTTTTTCATTTTGTGTTTATTTTTTTGAAAATTTAGCGCGTTTCTCTGTAGTTAAATAAGGCGCATTTACAATTTTATGCTTTTTTGAGAATTTTGCGCCTTTCTCTATATTTTGCGCCCTTCTGTAGAGGTGCAAAATTTGCAATTTTATGATTTTTTAGCAAATTTTTCGCCTTTCTCTATAGTTTTCGCTCAATTAAAAAGACGCAAAATTCTGAATATTAGGCGCATTTTTTCATTTTGTTTTTTTTTGAAAATTTGTTTGAAAAATTAAAAGTGCGCCTTTTTGGATGGCGCTTGATTGCGGACAACTGCGAACCGACTCTTGGCATCCAATCCAATAAAAACGTTTCTTTACTTTTTCGACAGTTTTATTTATACCTAAATGACCTCCACTAGATCCACCAAGGTATTCCGCTAATATCTCTTTTACTTTTGACTTGAGAACAACAATCAAACTTCGACCGGATGTGCCATCTTCACTTTCCCATACACGATATAGGCAACCATCTTGTAGCTTTAGGCTCTGCCACTGTGTCCAGTAAGCCTTTGTTATTGGGCTGTCGGCAGCTATCTCTTCCCATGATGGTTTTCTTTGCTGTTCCTTGAAAATCATGATTTTTGTGAGATCGGAATCACTCTTTTGATCAATTTTAATTTGTTCCGGAGTCCATTTTTCTTCGGGTAAAACATTCAGCAAACGAATGTCAATTATGTTTTCTTTTCCTTCTGCTCTTAAACAATATCTGCATTCAAGTTTACACGGTCGTCGTGACAGAGCATCTGCATTTCCATGCTGACCTCCTTTACGGTGTTCGATGGTGAAATCGTAGCTTTGTAATCGCTCTATCCAACACGCAATTTGGCCTTCCGGAACTTTGAACTAAAGTAACCATCTTAGTGCTGCGTGATCGGTTCTCAAGTGAAACTGTTGTCCGTACAGATACTTATGGAAATTTTTTACACTTTCAATTATTGCAGGAAGATCTCTCCTGGTGACACAGTAATTTCGCTTGGGTTGGGCTTGGTCAAGGTTTTACTGTAGTATGCGATACATTTTTCTTGTCCATTGATCACTTGAGAGAGAACTCCGTCTATTCCGTATCCACTTGCATCCGTATCCACTTGCATCCGTATCAAGTACAAATTTTTCACCTGGAATTGGATACGTAAGAATTGGTGCCGAGCACAGTAGATCACAATAATTTCAAAAACGTCCTTTCTTGATCATGAAATGCGCGGTTCTTTCTTGTGAACTCGTGAAGACGTTTGGCAAAACCTGAAAAAAAAAACGCCTGTAGTATGTACATAGCCCCAAGAAGCTTCGAAGGTCATGTAGGTTCTGTGGTCTGGGCCATTCCTTTACGGCATAACCAGAAATTGCCATAGTCCATCTCCAGTGCTGAATGCGGTCTTCTCTCGATCATTCGTATCGATTTCTACTTGCCAGTAACCGCTTTGCAAGTCCAACGTTGAAAACCACTTATCATTAGATAGTGTATCCAAGGTGTCATCGATTCTAAGCAGCGGATAACTATCTTTCTTGGTGACATCATTTAGCTTTCGGTAATCAACGCAGAACCGAGTACTACCGTCCTTCTTTTTCACCAATACTACTGGTGAATTCCATGGACTCTCAGATTGTTCCACCACGCCATGTGTATGCTTTTTTTGAACCAAATGTGATACTTCGTCTCTTTTCGCAAGTGGTACCCTTCTTAGTGCTTGACGAATTGGCTTAGAATCGCCAGTGTCTATTCGATGTTTTACAATGGCAGATCTGACTCGTTTTAGTTTAAAGCTTGATTAAAATTTACGCTATTTTGGACATGATCCTTTGTCTCCTGATCGCGTATGCCATCAACAAACGCTTCGATCTTGCACTTTTCTATGAAATTTCTCGTTGAATCTGCATACGACAAATGCGCAAGCCTCTCGACGTCCGCTGCATACGCCTGCAATGTTTCACCATTTCTTTGCATTCGGCCCTTAGTTCCATTCTGTCTGATCTGTTTCATCTGTCTGATCGGTTTCATGTGATCACTGCCGTATTTTCGTTGCAGTGCAGACATAACCACTGTGTAGCTGTTTCTATCGCTTTCTGGAACAGTCTGCAATACTTCGGCTGCGCCCCTTTTAGCGCCACGATAAGTGCGGCTACGCTGTCCTCAATGTTCCACCGATTACTTACTGCCACACTGCCACTGCCACTTACTGTCAAATTGCAGCTTTAAAATGTTGAACGCTGTAGTTCCGTCGTAAATCGGCGACTTTAGCCTCGTACCACTAACAAAATGCTGTGTGGGTTCACTGCAATATATCGAAGTCCTTTTGAATTTTCTGTAGCTTTTTGTCGATTCGATTCGAAACTTCCAGAAGTTGCTTCGAATGTTCCTGCATCTTTTCCTCCATTTTTATTTGATGTTTGTTGGAATTCTCTATAAGCTCTGCTTTCAGCTGATTGGAATTTTCTTGAGCTTTCTACTCAATTTTGTTGTAATTTTCTTGAAATTTCTGTTCCATTTTGTTGGAATTTTCTTGATGTTTCTGTTTAATTTGGTTGGAATTTTTTTGAAGTTTCTGTTCAATTTGGTTGGAATTTTCTTGAAGTTTGTGTTCCATTTTGCTGGAATTTTCTTGAAGTTCTGTTTTAAGTTTTTCTTCAATCCGGTTCGAATTCTCTAGAAGCTGTTGTTGTATGGCTCCGAGCAACTGGCTCATATCAAAACTTTGGGACTGTACTTTTTGCTCAGTATCCAAAATTTTCGACAATGGTACCGCAACTTCTACTTTAAATTCGTGCTCTGTGAGATTAATGCCTTGGAACTGACATTCCTCCATTAAGAGCTTTTGCAGCTCTACTTTCGTACCAGCAGTTGGAAGATCGCGATTCAGCCAGCTCCTTCTTTAGCTGGTCGACTTTAAGTTCTTCAAATTTAACTATTTTGTATCACAATCCCACTTCTGACACCAATGTTACGAAAATTCAGTCTACGAAAACCTGTTCTACGAGTTCGTATCGCTGGATTGTGTACAAAATAAAAACACACTAATATTTGGTTTTAACTAGTATTATTTCAACTAGTATTAATTAACTTTATTTATTTAAATAACAACTAAAAGAATAATCACTTATATCAACTGCTGAATTTATACAATTTAGCTAAACAATGTTCACTCACGAGACGCACTAGTTCACTATCAAATCACAACTGAAGTACAGTGCCTCAGATGCGCGGCCTTATATACTGCATACATCAGTTTGACACGTTTCGACAATCTTCGACTTGTTTCGAGAACCTTCTTCTCGTTTCTTGAATGACGCATGCTATTGGCATTTCATTCGCACTCATGTGTTTTAATGTGCTGATCTTCCATCTCTTTCTCGCACATTGCATAGTGCGCTGAATGATCTTCCGTCTCTTTGTAACACATTGCTTAGTGCGCTGAATTGTTTTGCGTCTCATTTATTATTATTGATTGCACAGTGGAGCAAATTACCTCTTTTCGTAACAATACGTTCTTCGCGCACCTTAAGTGCGTGCTAACTCTAGCTGCAACAATGTAATCTTAGATTAAAAATTGAACTTTCGAATAGTGGCTCATCACAACATGATTAATATGTTCTCTCGTTTTTTGATCTTGTGGATATTGGTGGGCAGAATACACTGAGAATCCATTGGCTGGGCATGCATTATTCTGAACATATTCTGCAGATGAGCTTGTGCATGCTCGTTGTGAGCTCATCGCCATCGGTTGTTGGGCGGTCTTTTATATCGGCAGAATTTTTTTTCGTCGACGGCTAGTAACTGAGATAAGTGTTCCCTCAATAATCTTATGTAACCTGGACATCTGTTACTAGATGCATGTCCTCGTTCTTACAGGAAGAGGCTACGGTCTGGTTAGGAGTTCTCAAAGAATTTTCGAGTATCATACCTATCGCCACTTATCTTAATAGCGCATGAAAATATACTAGCGACCGCAGGATGGTTCTTTATCTGCAGTGGCTGCACGACATTCCTCGCCATACCACTTATTCCGTAGGGGCGTAGGAATCCATGCACGGCATCGAGCGTGAGTCATGTGTCCACTTCTCGAATATAAATAGGCTTCTTTGGTCCGTTGTGTGTGCAGAGTGATCTAGTTATCTTTCTGAGGGTTTCCGCACATTTTCGCAGCGTATAAATACGTGCGAACCTTGTCTGCTACCAAGAAGTGATCCGATTCGATGTTGGCATTTCGGATCGAACCTACATCCATCGCAATAGAACCCTGCCTTCCGTCAATCACAACGTGATGAATTTGGTTGGTGTTAGACCAAATGACGTCAATCACAAATGTGATGTTTGTTGGTGGCAGCACCAGAGTGATTACTTCGTATATGCGGCATGTTGTCTGTATTCGCTGATTGTTTATTTACGTGGCGGGTTACAAGACTAATGCAAAACCACCATATTGAATATCCATGTCTCGTATGTCCCTGATAAGACCTCCCACCATCGTTGCCAACTTTGGGAGATAAATCTCAAATAGTGATTTTTACACGATGTGGGATTTGTGGGTCTCGCGTGATTTTGAGTCTCTCATGAGATACTTGCGTGAATTCGTGATTTGTTTGATTTTTGTGAGTTTTTTCACACCGAGTGATTTTGTGTGATTTTTGTGTGATTTTTCACGATGTGTGATTTCGTGCGATATTTGTGTGATTTTTCACAGGGTGTGATATTAGTTTATTTTTTCTATTATTTATTTAATTTGAGTATTGTATAATTAATGTAAATGATGAATATTAGGGTGACACTTATTTAACACATTTTTTAGATTTTTCACCCCTAGGATTGTTTATTAGGACCAAATATATTATAAAATTATCAACGTGATAACGTTCCGCAACGAACTAGAATATTCCGCATTGAAAAGAAGAAAAATCTTGACGATTAAATAAATATATTTTAGGTATACAACATGTTGTACCTGTAACTAGTCCTAAGGGTCAGTTTTTCAGTGCTAGTTGAACTTTGTTTGTTGTTTAAACTTCGTTTAAAATCAAAATCGATTTTTTCAGTGGACTTCAACCGTCGTTTAAACTTAGTTTAAACGACAATATTTTATTTATTTAATTTTGAATGACATTTATCAGAAGTCAAAATATAGAGAATTATTTGTCATTTGCCTGTAGTGCCATATGTATTGTCTTGGTCTGTGTTCCTTTTAAACTATCACTGAAAAACTGCAAAATTAAACGACGTTTAATTTAAAGAGAAGATTAATTAAACGGAGTTTAAACTACGTATGTTTTTATTTCTGTATAAAATAATAAAAATATCCAAAATCCAATTACATGTAATTTTTTCTCGCAAACAGTTCTACAAGTAGAAACTGACTTTCTACAGATATGCTTTCGGGAATACAACATGCCAAACGACTAACTGAAAATTGCAAGTGCTTTGAAGAAATTAAAAAGATAAAAAATGAAGCAATAAATAATTAAATAATGTATTACAAATGTACTTTATTTTATATATATTTTATCCTATAATTAAATATTTTTTTACGTACCTATAGGTAAAGGAAAATAAATAAGTTAATTAATGAATTGGAATAATAGGAAGAAAACTATTTGCAAATAATAAAATTACTACTATTATTATGAATTTTATATTCTAGTATATGTGGGTGATTTCCGTGTGATTTATCACGATATGAGATTTTTGTGTGATTTATCGCTCTGTGTGATTTTTCTCAATATGAGTCTTTTTCATGAAAAAGTCGCACGAGTGATTTCTGTGTGATTTAGTGATTTTTCGTGTCTAAATTATTTAGAATATGTAAATGAAAAATTTTATTGTTAATTATGTGTTTCATGTTGAAGACTCAAATTTAACTTTATATTTGTATTAACTTATTTTCTATTCTATACTTCCAGAACCCAAATGTCTTTGAAATCAACATGTCACAAGACAGAAGCGGATGCGAGATTCGAATAAGTATTTTAAGAAGAATTTCGATACCATTATATTAAAGGGTGTAAATGAACGACGAAAAAAAGATGCAAATGTGATAAAATTCCAAGATACTCCATGTAGTAAAAACAGTACTTTAATTACCACAATTGCACATGTCTTCCCCATGCATTTCTGCAACTGCCACAGAATACGGCGAAATATATATTATTGACATATATAGATGTTCATAAATTGATAAATTAATGTGCAATCCGCATCCAACATGGAGCCAAACAAATTTTACTGTCGAAATGCAACAAGTCACTCGACCGCAGTACATTCATCAATGCCGTCGACATCACCTTCGACAATGGGCCTTAGTGAGGAAGGCACGCAGTCACATGTTGGTTGTATGTCGGGAGAATCTGTTGTTAGCGCCGGTTGTAGGGATTCGGTTATGAAAAATGCCAAATCTCAGTCCAACCATCGTGGGACCAATACAACGTCTGGTATAAATGCCGGTAGCAGTACTAGTGGTTATGGTAGCAGTACTAGTTCGAACGGTACCGGGAACTATGTAAACGTGATGCCTATGCCAATGGGTACATTACAGTATCATCGCAGAAAACTTACACCACAGGATTATCAGTAAATACTTTTTCTTTTTGCAAAATCTTATATACAAAAAAAAATCGTAAATATAACCAAAAAGTTACGTTAATAATATTAAATTGTTGCTGAAGCCGCGCAGACTATTAAATTAATTTCATTAGCGTAAACATCTTCATATTAATATTGGCTTATGCTAAAAACATGTGGTGACACAATGCATCGTTAGGATGCATCGAAATTTCATTTGGCAAACAACATGAGAACGATATAATTTTTGATTTGCGCATTTTGTCGCGCATATTATTCATATATGGCAGATACTCTTATAAAACTTGATCATCCTTCATTTGTGTCGTTAAAAATGATGATGATAGCAATGGTTGCATATTTAGGTTCCAACTTCATATTTTTTAAATACTTTCACAAGAACTTATAATGTTATTTTTTTAATAAATTACAAAAATTATAGATATACTGTGAAAATGATTAATAACATTTTGTGATCGTTTATTTGTATATTTTTGAAACAAATAATATTTTAGCGAATGTGTTTGCTGAATACACACCCAGAAAAAAATTTCCTCAAATCCCATTAAAATTGGTCAATAGGACAATTATTGATTTAATAGTATACAAAAAATAAATCTTTTCATATTAACATGATATTTCTATCATGGTATTTTCTATTAAAATAATAATTTTTCCTATTGACTATTTTTAATAGTAAAAAACTATTATTTATATAGTATTTTTATCTGGGTGCATGAAAATTCCTAGAATTTCAATGCTAGTGAAATGAATTGTATGTAGTTAATTCGAAGTAAATACTAGAATTACTTCGAAACTACATAAAAAACGGCATAACGTGCTAGTAAACCTTTAATAAGTAAGGTGGCCATTTTTCGCTTATTAGGTTTTTAGGTCAAATCATAGATGCTCTTCAGCGATGCTGCAAATTATCCGTTCGCTAGTAGCATAGCCAAATTGAGTTCATCTCATTCAAACAAGGTACGCCAAGTTTTTGTGGTAGGACCTTTAATAGAAAGTATTATTCACATACATTTAGGGAAAAAGTAAAAAATTTAAATTAAACAAATTTTATATTTAGATTTTTTAGAGTGTATAGATAAAACATGATTATGCTATAAAAATCAGTACATTTAAACTATATGGAAATTATGTATGGGATTTCCATAGGAAAACATCTTGTTCAATAGTGTAATTATTTCTTTTTATGTTTTTCAGTGGTAGTTGAACTCGGTTTGTAGTTTAAACTTAGTCTAAACGTTTAAACTCTCAATGTTTTTAACAGAAAAATTTGAGATGCGTTCTTTACGCTCTGCAGTCCACGCACATGCGCTCATTTGTCCGACCCCCGGTTTCCATTTTATTAGTTTTCTTCTATTATTCATTGCATAAACTAACACTGAACGATTACAAGCACCATTTCTCACTGATATCTATTATTTCGTGCATTATACTTTTCTCAATTATCTCTGTAATTTCTTGTAAATTTCGTCATTCGCGCAAATTAAATATCAGCTGTTCCAAATGAGACAAATTATTTTCTTCTTCTTCAATCGATAATTCGATGACATTTGCCGGTGCTGCCATATTTAAGCACTGTTTTGAAGGAAACTTTAACTGCCACTTAAAAACTGCCAGGAAAGTTAAACTACGTGAGACGTTTAAGTAAACGTAGTTTAAACTATGTTTAAACTGCCACTGAAAAACTGGGCTTTAGTTGTTTTGCATAGAATAGTTGTGTAACATGCCAATATTATTTACATTTGTGTGACCATACATTTTCTTAGAAGTTTGGTGAATTAAAGTGGCTTTGAGCCAAATTATTGTGGTGCACATATTTATTTCATATTAATTTAAAACAGTAGTAAGAAATTCGCATACTTCGATTTCCGTTTGAAAGATTTACATTTCCAAAATTTGTCTAAGTTTAGATTAGAGCTTGTAGCGTCTTTAGCTCAGAAGTTAGTGCGTTGGACTGAAAGCCGAAAGGTTCCATGTTAAAACCAGGGCTAGGGCTAAGAACATCTTCTCATAGGAAACTACCTATCGGCAAACCTCCGAGAGTGAACACTGCCAATGTAAAAGTTCGGTCGATTTTTTTTAGGACTGTAGCCCCAAACTAATATTAATATTTTTATTATTATTAGAGATTTATTCGTATTAATCGGTATAATTCGGGTTTAAAAACATCCAAATTCTTTTCTAAATTCGAACTGCGACACAACTTCACTCATAATAGCCATCTATTAAGTACTGTGCTTTATTTTGTAGGTCACGTTTGTATTACAACACCACAGACTACAGATGTCGCGATGATTACTATTCTTTGGATAGCAGTGGTCGATTGGAAACTTCATCACCTTCACCGTCATTACAGTTTCAACATCAGCAACACCAAATTCAGCAACAACCACAGCAACTACACCATCATCACCATCAGCACATACATAATCATTCGCATCAGCATCAAGCCTGCGCCCCCACAAACACTAACAATAATGGCGGAACCGCAGACTGTGTGGATGAAGTGCTCAATGGGAACATAGTGACGGGTAATAGTCGAGTTGTTGCGGCGACACAAACCCAACACGCTGGCAGCGGCGGCGGTCATTGTGAGCAGGTGTTCCCGGCGACGACGTCTGTTGGTGTTTCAGCAGTATCACCTGCTCCTCTTTTGTACACCGTGCATCGCGTGGTGACAACTGCACAAATTCAGACATCTGGAGGCAATGCGTTTGCATCTTCTTCGAGCGTATCGAGTGTAGTAAGTGCAGCACGTAATGAAGCCGACAACCTAGCAGCTGCCTCCTCAGCATCAACAGCCGGAAATAGTGGTTGTATGAGTAACACTGCTGGAATTAGCGGCAGTTTGCTTGGTGCCACTGGAACGGGCATGAATGCCAACTCCGCCTTTAGCAGTACAATAGCGGCAAGTGGTGCTGGAATTGTAGGAGGCGTGCGTAGTTCCCCAGGTGAGTACCAATGCCATTCCTGAAAGAGGATGCACATATTCAGAAAAACTATTCATCAATTACGCTATGGTTTCCCACTCTAAATATTCCGAGTAACAACTTTTGGATCCATTTCTTGGTTAGCGTATCACTTATCCAGTCGTATTGATGGATAAAATGCAATGTAAAGGGAATATTTATATAAACCTATTTATAAAAATGATAGGGTCATATCAACATTGTTTTACCTAAATCGTTTCCATAACACACAATTTTAAGATAATGTAAATGTAATATTTATTTCTCTTTGATTTGGTTATTTGTTGTGGACTACATTCCATTTGAAAGAGATTACTAAATTTTATTTTTCTTGTAGGCACCTTAAAATTAAAACTCGATTATTTTACAAATAAGACATTATTACACTATTGGAATATAAAAATTACGTTTCTATTACAAAAATTAAGCTGATGTGGAAGAATTTAGACTTGATGCGAATTGTTGCCAGCCATTCACGAGTGAGAACCTAGAGATAAGATGACGGAGTCTCTTGCCTAAATCAATAATACGATTCGTGTAGTACATTTTACATACAGTATGATCATGGGTCTCCTGATCGGGAGTCATCGGGACACCCATAGTCCCCGCCTAAGAACACATTTTTTAAAACATAACCTTTTATTTAGTCTAATACATTCAAATCTAATGCAATCAAATTATTTAAAGTTTATTCTGCAAACCGTACAAAAAAGAAATACACATAATAGTACAAACGATTTGTGCTAAACAGTTTCAAGGATATTGTTTTCGTTGTAAACATAAATTTTGTTATAGAAACGAAATTTGAAAAACGTAAATATGTTTAGTTTGATAATAGAATAACCCCCAATATAATTAAATCTTTTATATTGAATCTTATATGGCTATAATTTTTATAAACTGTTATTTTAAAGGTGTATGTACAAATATATCCTATCCGCAACAATGTAACAACACATCTGAAGTTCAACAATCTGCGTCTACAAGGATATCAAGTAACAACTTCAGCAACAATCCAACCACCTCATCATCAACATCAAATTATTCGAGTGGTGCTAAGACGTCAATACCAAGGGCTCTGCAAAATGTAAGTTATACTTCCTTGATTATTTTCGTTAAATATAAATGCATAGAAATCCTCACTGCAATGGAATGTGTGTAAAAATGTCTAGAATTCTACAACTATGAAAAGGCCGGAACACGCACAAAAACCTGACCTGCGCTTGGGTTTTCTATGAACATCCCATACATCCATTCTATGTAATTCAACAGTGATGGTTTTCACTGTATATCTAGTTTATCATATTACGCAATCGTAGTTTTAAGTCGTCTCCACCCACTACTTAGGGCGAGTTTACACGATAGAGAAAATAGCTAGAGATAGAGCAAAATAGAGCAAACAATCTCATAGAGTTGTGTAAACACTACGTAGAGCTCTACGGTACATTTTTTGACTCTATCTCTAACTAATATCTCTATAGTGTATTCGAGCCTTTAGAATAAAAAATTTAGAGCCAACCACACTAAAAATCAAAATTACTAACCTTTTTCTAATTGATCTCTTTTTTTAAATATGCCCGCGATAATAAATTTGTACTCTTTTACACAATCAATTTTCAATAAAAATACTGAATTCATGTAATCTCAAATTATCATCACCTCATATTTATAGATGGTTTATTCTTAGTGCATACTCTCTTTTTTCTATTACGTAGTATTTTTGAGAAAAATTCGATTTAAAACTGATATTTTCAGATTAAAAACTGAGAGTTATTCGTCGGCTGATGTTTTTATCGTCAAGACTGATGTTTTTATCTTTAGCGATGCTGGTACCAAAATAGACGATGTCCTTCACGAATTCGAAGTTGTGGGTGTCAATAGTGACGTACTGACCAAGACGACGTGCTCTATTTTTTTGACACCAGCTTCTTCGTCTTGTCCTCGTTCACCGTAAGATCCATTCAACGTGATTCCTTCTCTAAACTGGTAAATGCTGCACTGACTGCTCGTATTCTTTGTTCAATGATGTCGATATAATCAACATACCCGAGCAGCATAGCACTCTTGTTGAAGATAGTGCCATTGTGATGGAGTTCGGCAGCTCTTACAATTTTCAAGATTCCATGGCTAAATGTATCGGAGAGGTTGTTTCCAATTCTCACTGTGCAACGTGTATCGTTCAGGGCCATACTGTAAATCCTTATAAGTTTCGCAGGTATACCGAACTCAGGCATTGTGGCGTACGGGTGATTACCTTACGGACTGTCGAAGCAAGCTTTGTAGTCGACGTAGTGTAGTGAAAATCTGGTCTATGGTGCACTTATCAGATCTGAAGTTGCACTGATAAGATCCAATCAGACTGTTAACGATGGGCTTCAATCTTTCACATAATACGCTCGATAGAACCTTATACGCGATATTAAGCAGACTTATCCCACAATATTTGGCGCGTATTGTGGGATCCCCCTTCTTAAGGATTGGGCAGAGTAGACTGAGATTCCATCGCTGGGTATGCTTACTTCTGACCATATTATGCTGATGAGCTGGCACATGCTCGTTGTGACCTCATCGCCTCCGGTCTTATAAAACTCAGTAGGCAGACCATCCGATCCAGCGGCTTTGTTGTTTTTCCGCCAGTAGATGGCTGTGCAGACCTCTTCAAGGTCAGGCGGCGGTATGACAACGCTGTCGTCAGTAACTAGTTATTGTCGTCATGCGATATAAGTGCTTGCCTCGTTCCTGTTGTCATGCATCTCAATATCTTCACACTCGCGTCTTTCTAATTCTAATTTTTTTCGTCTGAAAAGATATCTCTCTTTCGCCCTCTTTTCTCTGTACCGCTCCTTCTAACTATCGACTGCAGGGTATCTCAATATGCAGCGTCTTTCTCTGCAGTATCCCAGGATATGTTAGTTCACTGCGCGCATTTATGCGTGGAATAACGTGGAATGGCCGATATATCATCAGGAGGTGGAGTTTTGGGCAAGTATGTGTGAAAGTCGAGCGGCATAGGCTTATTCGGTATGTTGTGTGCGCAGCTTGCTGACAACTAGCTTACGTTGTGTGTTTTTGCGTGCATTTTTCGCAGCGCATAAGCGTGTGCGGACCTTAGATACAACAAGGAAGTGATCCCAGTCGATGTCGGCTTTTCGGATCGAATGTGTGTCCATCACACTATAAGCGTGCCTTCCATCAATCAAAATTGTTGTGTTCTGATCAGAACAGCCACGTGGCCTTATGAATATTGAGGTACTTGAATATTGTAGGTACTACTAATTACCATGTTTCGTACTGCTGCGAAGTCGATCATACTCAATACATTGTCGGAGGTGTGGACAATTTTTCGACTGTTGGACCAAAGATACCCTCATGACCCACCTTGGCATTAAAGTCGCAAATCACGATTTTGATGTCGAGTGGGAGCGGCGCTTATATGCTTCGTCGAGGCGCTCTTAGAAGGTCTATTTGGTTGCACCGTTCTTCTCATTCGTCGGAGCGTACGCACAATGTGGACTCTTCGTTAAGCCATCGAAGTATTTAGCCTTCATGCCAATTGTTGCCAGTCTCTTGCCGACTAAATATCCACATCCAAATATTTGCCTCTCGGCATGGCCGTAGTAGTAGATGTCGGCCTTGTATCCTTCCAGGAAATCAACCAGCTGGATAATGCCACCTTCCCTATAAACGGTTCGGATATTCCAGATACACATCCGTAAATCATGGTCCTTCATTGTCATCGTGTTTTGTCGGATCGGTATCCATGCCATGTTATCTATATTCACTGACTGTCTTTTGCAAAATATAAAATAATTTATCAAATATTGCACAGAATTAAACTCTGTTACGATATTTGTTAACTATTCAGCCTCCCAAAGAATATGTAAAAAAATAAATAGTTTGCAACATCTTTAAAAATGTGATATACATTGTAATTATTTCTTTGTATCCTGGTTTTAGGTGATACCTACTTGCGTGTATTTAATGTCACGCATAGCTGTACATATGGAGATCGAAGGAACAGCTCAGTGTCCCTCCCAGGTGATGCTGGCAGCTGCTCTGGGCTGTGAAGAATTAGGAATAGCAAACAAGTTACTAGCACAAAGCATATTCGGATTATGGATGACCAGTTCGCTTTTAGAAATTCAGTTAAAATCGCATCATCGACCGTACGTTGTCAGAGTTGCGTGGCATAATTTACTAGACAAATTTAGCCATGGAAACCCTATCGTAAAGAAATTTGACGAGCCAATGATAATGCTCAAACGAAACGTGTACTTTTCGAAACGAGATGAGGAGAAAATCAAGTAATTTAATATAAAGACAATTTTTTTAGCTAAAAATTAATATGTAAATCCACTTTGTAGAGATCATCGTATATTAGAGCTGCTATATGAGGAAGCAAAGCACAACGTATTATCAGGACGATACATAATGGAGTCAGTGCATTCGGTGATGTTAGGTGGAATTCAGGCTAGAATCGAATTGGGTCCATATAATTCACACATACACACTACCAGCTTTTTCAGGTAAGAAATAATTTGTTGAACGAAATTCATGTTTATGTTTTTTTTTATTCTGTAGAGAAAACCAATCTAGATTTTTACCGCAACATGTTGCCAAAAATTCTAGTTGGTCTTGGATGCCGGTTAGCAGAAAAAATTCGGCGGAAGTCAAACTTTTAGAACAATACAAACGTGTACCACAAACAGCAACTACGCGTAAACTTATGAGAAAATACTTGGAATTTTGTTGGGCGCTTCCGTTCTATGGGTAAGTTGCCTTTTCCATTCCGAATGAGGTTACTCAAAAACATGCCATTTCAATGCACACACCGCTAAATAGGAGTCGAAAAACGTTCACGTGCCATTTATTTTTAATGTTCGGGAATAAAAAGGTGTCAATTGATACTGTACGACGGAAGAACATTTTTTTGACGAACAAATTTTATACAAATGCTAATGCATACCATACCAGCATGCTTTACCCTACACCCTATAAATTCGTCTTCCGCTTTCTTATTATTTATCTCATAGAATCACCGCTATTGTAACACTGTAAACACTGCACTGTAAATTCTAATAGATCTGCGTTCGTACGCTTCGTATTTCTATAGGTTTTATTCATAGTGATAGTATTAATTTTATAAGTTTTCTAAATAAAAATTAATGTGATGTCCTATTAACACTGGAATTTTTCGTTAAAAGGATTTATCACATTAATATACACCGACTTATACAATTATATCTATAAGATCAAATTATTAATTGAATAATTAGACTATTAAAAACTGAAAAAGTTTGGTTTATCTGAATCGTTTCTTAAATTTTTTACGAGTTTTTTTTTCAAACAGAAAGTTTGTTATTCAAATTAAATCTTCTATTTCTTAAATCATTGTTAACATCTACTTCACAATGATTTCACAAGGAACACATTACGAACCTCTATGGTTTTTATTTTTTTTTATAAATGATTTATCACAATACATTCAATTTTCGAAATGTTTAATATTGTTTTCAACAATTGTTTTCTCAATTATTAACATATATTATGTTTTTAAATTACAAAATGATCTAACTTTGAATGTTGATAAATAGGGTCTGGTACGATAAGTCGAAATTTAAAATATCGAAACAAAAAATACCAAAGACAAAAATGTAGAAAATAAAAATGCCGAAACCTGAAAATGTCGAAAACAAAAATGACGAAAACCAAAATGTCGAAAACAAAAATGTTAAAACTAAAATGTTGAAAAACAAAAAGTCGAAAACTAAAAATGTCGAAATTTAATATGACAAAATCATTTTTTGCCGAAAAAATGATGGAAAATGTCGAAAAAACTCGAAGATAAAGATATTAAAAAAGAACGAATTCTGATTTTTAGCTACTCTAGGATTCATGTGGAGATTTTTAAATATGCTGCCTTCAAAATACCATCTTGGAATTTAGCTTCAACACTTATAAAAAATCAACAAAAATTTCTATTTTTTTTTTTAAATACTTTTTTTAAGGACATGCAATTCGAAGTTCAAGGATAACGACCACTGGTCATATGTACATGTTAAGAAGAATTTTCCAAAAGATTGTTTTATTAGTTTTAAAACGAAACCTTATCAAAGTTTCTAGCATCAAGGGATATTTCAATAGGAACCAACATACAAAAGTTATCATTGACAATTTGTATACCCTACACTAAGAGTGAAAGGGTATATTCAGTTTGGTACGCCGTTTGTAACACCAAAAAGGAAGCATCTCCGGTATGGAAAAGTATATATATTCTTGATCAGCATGACCTCCTGAGTCGATTTAGCGTCTGTCCGTCTGTCTGTCTGTCCGTCTGTCCGTCTGTCTGTTGAAATCCCTACTACTTTTAAAATTGAAGAGCTAGATAAATGAACTTTATAACTTAGATTACTAATATACCGACGCTGTAAATTGGCGAGATCGGTCCATTGTGACATATGATCCGACCACTTATGTTCAAATACCTCATATAAAATGTACATATAAAGATCAATTTTTATGTATACGTGCTTAGGTAAACTTTTTTGGTCAAATATATATTGATATCATGCTCAAATACATGATAATAATGTTTTCCGGCGAAATGACTTGTGGTTCACAAAAAAAAAATCGAAATTCGGTACACCTACCCATTTGTAAATATGGGTATCAAATGAATGGACATTCTTCAGCGATTGAATGTTTGTAGTTATTTTCAGAATTCGTATACCCTGGTGACCTATATATCACTTTGAATGGTAACCACACATATGTGTAGGGTATTTATAGTCGGCTTAGACCGACTATAATTTTGATAATCCTAACTATCATTATTACACCTACTTTAAAATTTCCCATGTGATCTTACCTTCCCAACTGGTTTAACTTTGGACTGTATCTCTGGAAAAAGTGATATCTTTGGAAATAGTGGTCGGAAAAAAATGGTGAATGCAGATCCCGATACCCTTTATCAGTTGCCAAAATATCATTGAAATCGAAGAGAGTGAGTTGCAAATCGTACGAGATTTGGTATGGACTTGCTCATATAGGATTTGAAATTTGTATTTCAACATTTTGATATTTCGGCATTTTAATTTTCGACATTTATTTATCCTAAAAAAAATGTTTATGTATTTATTGTTTAAAAAATTTGTCGACATTTTCTAGGTTTAAAATATTTTTCGACATTTTGTGATTCGGCCAAATATTGTTTCGGCGTTCTAAGGCTTTTATAATTTCGACATTTTAAGGTTTCGACATTTTTTTTTTCGATATTTCAGATCCCTGATAAATATAATGTTGTTTCATATTCTAATTGTGCTAATCCATTTTTTTTTTGATTATTCGATTAATAATCGTAATGTGAAATAAAAGATTTTGATTTGAAATTTTATTTTGCTTGGTTTCGTTAAAAGAAACACAGCTCACTTTGTCGTTTGTTCGTTGTATTAAACTACGGTTCAATAATATGGAATCCGTATTTTAATGAGCATTCCAATCGTATTGAAACAGTTCAAAAATTATTTACAAAATACTCTCTTTACAAAATGTATTGGCCAGATGGTATTCCGTGTTATGATGCCAGACGTAAATTGCTGGGTTTTCAATCTCTGAAAGATCGAAAGACATATTTTTCGCTAATGTTTGTTTATGCAATTTTGTGAGGTAAATTGGAAAACAGAAATGAAAGATGAAATAAATAAATTAATAAATAAATAAATAGAAATAATAACCAGTAACTAATGTTAGATCACATGGGAAATTTTGAAGTAGGAAATTGTGAGAGTTGCTGGGAAGTTAGTAAGTATTATGAAAGTTATAGTCTGTCTAAGCCTCGTAGATGTAATTTTTATGTGAGGTATTTGAACATACATATGTAAGTGGTATGTTCACAGGTCACAATGGACCGATCATGCCCATTGTCTCAGACAGCACAGTTATATAAGTAATCTAAATTATGAATTTCATTGATTTAGCTCTTCAAGTTTTTCAGTAGTAGTGATTTCAACATACAGACAGATGAACATCGCTAAATCGGCTCAGGAAGTCATGTTGATCATAAATATCCCAATATTCCCTCAATGATTCCCCTATGTGAGGTCAGAAACATCGATGACCGATAGCATTTTCGCCATGCAAAGCATTGATAACATTTTTAAACAAATGTCCACTGATTCCTGCATGATGTTGTAAAAAAATATATTTTTTTTATTATTTTATGTTTTTAATTTATATTTATATTTTTTATTTATCTTATTTTATTTATCTTATTTTATTTATTATTTCAATTTTATTATTTTCTTCTGTTCTCTTTTGGAATGGTATATGTGTACCAGAGCTGTGAATGATTCAATCTATTGCCGGTTCAATTCCAAAAATATAATATATTTTTGCATATTATGCATATGATTTGGAAATTTTAAAAAACAATCATTGACACCAATTCAATTACTGATTGGAACAAACAAATCATTATTTTCTTTGAACAAATGATTGCAATCTCTGTTATTGAAATCTTAAATAAAATTCAGTTTAATTCAATCATTATGTTAAAATCTTTTTTAAAATCTCTGTTAGAATTAGTGATGATAAATTTCGATACTTTTTGGTACTCAGGGGTACCCAATACTTTTTAGCAAATACTCAATACTTTATACTCAATACTCAGTACTTTTACCTTCCGAAGTTCAGAAATATAAAAAAATACTTCGAAGATCTTTATTTGACGTATGAAGTTAAAAAAACAGTTAATGTTCATGTGTATTTATGAAAAAAAAACAATTCACATAGTAAATAATTAAATTATAAAATCATATTATTTAAAACGAATAAACAAAACATTGCAATTTTATTGCAGATTTTTAAGAAAAAATAAGTTTATGTAAAAAAGTATTTATTTGAATTACAAAAAGAATTTGTTCAGCATTTTTTGCTTTTATTATATTTCGTCGATCATTAATTAATTGACCAGCTCTTGAGAAAATTCTTTCACTTCACGACCACAAGTTTGTGGATATCGAATACTTTTTTAACAAAAGTATTTTAACAAAAGTATTCGATACTGGTGCGCGAACAAGTATCGAATATAAAGTATTGGGTACCCAAAAAAATATCATCACCAGTAAGAATCATTTAAAGATTGAATCATCTTAAGTTGCAATCACCTTTCAATTCATTGGATTGCTGAATATATTAAGCAATATATGATATATGAATCGAATCACAAGATTTTACAATCAGTTTTAATTCAGTGATTTAAATCATCTGTTTACTTTAGTCTTGAGATTGAATCACAAAAAACCTTCAATTAGTTTTCAAGTCAAATGATTCGATCCCAAAAATAATAAAATCATTTGTCAAATCATTTGCTTGTTGCATAAACGACTGAAACGCAAATGATTTTGCAATCACTTTGCTCAAATCATTTATCTCACTCAAGAATGGAAGTAAAACAAATTTAAATCTTTAGTGATTTGAAAATTTTCGATTTACTTTTTTAAATCTTTGTGATTTAAAACGAGAAGAACTCCAAGTCTTCGACACTTTATAAAATATGTATTGAAGCATTCTAGTTAAAAGAAGTAGTAACTTGCTAAAAAGCAGATCGCGTAGCAACAAATGACCGACAGCATCAACTTATGAGTAGAGTACAGTGGGGCAGCGATTACCTAAAGTAGACGAAAACCTCAAAAGTCAGATTGACCTCGGACAATATTTTTTTTTATCTTGAATAAAATTTGAATCTAAAGCGATTAAAAAATCAACAACTATTTTCTAAAAACAACATAGTTTTATATTTCTACCTTAATTGACATAAGTTTAGATGAAACACTGTACGTGCAATAGAATGAATATAACAACAAATAAAAAACGTCTGCCCAAAAATATGATTAATAATTTCGAAAAAAATATTTTGTGTGATAGAATTTTTATATTTTTTAAACCAATAATACCAACTAAACCAATAATAATCCAATAATTAAATGAACGTGAAAAAATATTTACTAACTTTTTATATTTTATTTATTTAAATCATTACAATACCGTTTACAGATAATGTATACAATAATAAATACAAATATAAATAATTAAACTATCAACAAAATACGATGTTCCACTGTGCGCAGTCTATTTCACATGTGCGCATTCAACCCCAATAGAAAATAAAAATTAAACATTGATATCGAGTATAAGAGTAGAAATATTTTTAAACTAAAATTAATGGAAAAAATAAATTTCCGATAAAAAATGTATAATATTCTACGATATATTATATAAAAATTCTTCTTATACGTAGTGATGATCATTTGCAAGAACAAGACAAGAAATGGTAATCTTGTTTTTGCACGCTAAGTCTTGCTCTTGTTCTTGCATAGGAACATTGGATCTTGTTCTTGGTCTTGTTCTTGCAATACCTTTCTTGCTCTTGCTTGCAAGAATCTTGCAAAATTTTAATTCTTAAATTTTAAATAAAATATCGATTACAAATGTCCTAAACTGCATATTAATTATGAAAACTAATAGAATTTGAACATTAATTGTATTTAAGTTACTTATTTTGAATTTTTTCAACAAAAAATAAATTATTTTACTAACAAAAAAAAAAAAAAAAATCAATTAACATAAAAATTTGAATTATATTTTAAGAAGAATTAACTAATAAAAAATAATTGTATAAATAAAGTGATGTAAACAAGACAATTCAAAATCTCAAGGTCATAATAAAATGAACATATACGTTCATAATAAATATAAGGAATATTTCGGCATATTTCTGTTTTCGTCAGAGATTAAAAAAATCCGTATGCTACACGTACCGTATGTCAAGAGAACACAAATAATATCTTGCAGGATAACATTTATCTTTGCGAACATAAACAAAGAAGAAAATACAACAATAACGAATTACGAGGCGTATACACACTTTCACAACGACACATCTTCGTTGCTATCCTGTAGCATCGCAACAAACACACGCATGACAACAGACAGTCGCATGGCACCACACTACATGTATGTATCTAGTACAGCTATCTAGGTGACAACAACTACGAGATTTCTTTGTGGTACAAAAAATGTCCCTGAAAATTCTAACAAAAGCTTGGATGCTCCTTACATCACATATTTTATTTTTCCAGTGTATATATGAAACGAGCAGCATCATCCTGCTCACTTGAGCAGGATAGACTGATACTATCGACAGACTTATATTTCGGTGTTGCCAATTTCTGATTAATTCCACAAAAGCGTGCATTTTTATCTCATTGAATAATGTTTGTGTAATTTTATTATGTGACTTTAATTTGAATTACAATTATTATAACCTGATAATAATGAAATAGAAAAATTACAAGATTTTCAATAAATATATTATTTTTCAATATTACAAAAAATTTATCTAATGATGATTTAATATCTAAATTTATTTTTGAATACCCATTTAAAGGAAAATGAATCTGTTGATAAAGATTTCTTATCTACGGAAAACTGTTTTACAAGTTCGTATCTCTGGATTGTGTACAAAATAAAAATACTCTTAGGTTTGGTTTAAATTATAACAATTAACTTTATTAATTCACTTATATAAAGAACTTTACTAATAACAAATTCTAACAACTGCTGCATGTCCACTATTTAACTTGACATTTATCACACGAGACGCACTCGACCACTCTCTACTAACCACAACTGAAGTGCTATGCCTGAGATGCGTTGGCCTTATATACCGCAGGCATCAGCTCGACACGTTTCGAAAAGCTTGTCGAATGCTTGCAGTATGGGGCAAATTACATCTTTTCGTAACAATATGTTATATTTTTGGAATAAAACAATTTCAAACATGTTAAAAAAAAAAATCGGATTAATATTTTAAAAGTGTTTATCTCAATTTAAATATCTTTCTGTGTATATTGTTTATATTACTATAATTAAGTATTTTATGATATATTTAATGTAATACTCATATATAGAGGTGACGACACTGTACTCTACTCATAAGTTTATGCTGTCGGTTATTTGTTGCTACGCGATCTACTTTTTAGCAAGCCTTCTACTTCTTTTAACAAGAATGCTTCAATACATATTTTATATAGTGTCGAAAACTTGGAGTTCTTTTCGTTTTAAATCACAAAGATTTAAAAAAGTAAATCGAAAAATTTCAAATCACTAAAGATTTAAATTTGTTTTACTTTCAATCTTGAGTGTAAATAATGATTTGAGTGTGTTTTGCTTCAAGTCTTGAGTGAGAAAAATGATTTGAGCAAAGTGATTGCAAAATCATTTGCGTTTCAGTCGTTTATGCAGCAAGCAAATGATTTGACAAATGAATTTTTTATTTTTGGGATTGAATCATTTGACTTGAAAACTGATTGCATGTTGTTTTGTGATTCAATCTCAAGACTAAAATAAACAGATAATTTAAATCACTGAATTAAAACTGATTGCAAAATCTTGTAATTCGATTCAAGAAACTTTACTTAATATATCCAGCAATCCAATGAATTGAAAGGTGATTGCAACATAAGATGATTCAATCTGTGAATGATTTAAATAAAGATTTTAAAAAAGATTTACACTTATTGATTTAAATCTAAAAATATATTAACAAATGAATTGCAATCTATTTCTTTAAAAAGATTTGTGATTTGCTTTTTTTTAAATCAGGTAAATTAATTGAAGTCAAGCAATTGAATCATATTCGTGGATTTGCAAATGAATTAAATCCAAACCAGTTGGGAAGGTTAGATCACATGGGAAATTTTAAATTTGGTGTTATTATGATAGTTAGGATTATCAAAAGTATAGTCGGTCTAAGCCGACTATAAATACCCTACACATATGTGTGGTTACCATTTAAAGTGGTATATAGGTCACCAGGGTATACGAATCCTGAAAATAACTACAAACGTTCCATCCCTGAAGAATTTTCTTTCATTTGATACACATATTAACAAATGGGTAGGTGTACCGAATTTCGATATTTTTTTGGGAACCACAAGTCGTTTCGTTGGAAAACATTATTTTCATGTATTTGAGCAAAATGTCAATATATATTTGACCAAAAAAGCACGTATACCGTAAAATTGATTTGTAGATGTAAATTTTATTTGAGGTATTTGAACATAAGTAATCGGTTCTCAGGTCACAATGGACCGATCATGCCAATTTTCTTGTTCAGACATCTTAGATATATAAGTAATCTTCATTTCATTGCTCTAGCTCTTCAACTTTTTCTGTAATCGTGATTTCAACAGACAGACAGAAGGACAGACAGACGGACAGACATCGCTAAATCGACTCAGGAGGTCATGCTGATCAAGAATATATATACTTTTCCATACCGGAGATGCTTTTTTCAGGGTGTTACAAACGGCGTACCAAACTGAATATACCCTTTCACTCTTAGTGTAGGGTATAAAAAGATTCAATCTTTCACAGCGCTGATGTGTACTTGCTAATGTCAATAACGTACTTCACTAACGGTCATCATCTATCATTACTACTGCTTATTATCTCGCTTTTAAAAAATTGGTAACTCAATTTGTACCTATGAATTATATGGTAGGGTGACATCGAACACATATTTTCAGTTTTACGCGTAAATGCTGCCCCTAGACGTATGTTGTATGCATTTCACATTGCATATCACAACGTAAATGCTGCATACCTTTAGGGGCATGTGACATTTCATCAATGACAGATTTTCACAATGTCATTGATTTATGTATATATGACATATGTTGTATGACGTCTTTAATGCAATGTCATTTATGAAATTGTTGTCGACATATTCATCATTTTCATGATGTTATTTTTTTTAATGTCCTCGATTCATCATTGATAACCTTGTCGTCAATCAAGCCATTTCGTGCTGGGATAAATACGTTTCCATACCAGATATGCTCCCTTATGGGTGTTACAAACAGCGTACTAAACGTAATATACCCTATTTAATATGAAATCTTTGATCTGATTCTGTGAAAACTCTGAATACACTCAAAATATAACATGCATAAAATACACGAAAATATTAGTGCTTTTAACGAAAATATATGCGTGAAAATTATCCACGAAAACATTCGTATATAGTACGAATAAACTTTCGAAAAATTACGAAATATATTATGTATTTCACGAAAAGCATTTTTTTTTTACTATTTAACCAACGCTCAGGGGATGCCCCCTTTCATGCAATGCACAGTGTTGATCGTAAGAAAGGATTATAGGTTTAAGGGAGGGGGTGTCAGAGTACTGTCAGTGGATATTTGCTTTAAATTTCCCAATATTAAAACTGTCGGGGACGCAGGGAGATTATTCCACAAACTTATCATGCGACTGAAGAACGAATTCTCTCTGTAATGCGAGGTTCTATTTAGAACCGAGTGGACTACGAAGGGGTGGCTGCACAACGTTGGCAAAATGTTGAGATGATGATGTTTTTGCTTTTCTTTCTTTAAGGCAAAGTAAAAAGGCTTGCAAGATTGTCCGCTGAAAATGATTGTCCGCTGATAAATTATTAAATAAATATGGGATTAAATTTTATTTAATAAATATAGGGTTACTTAACTTTTTTGTACCTAAAAATTTTTATTTGAAATAAATCTGCCTAAAATACCGTATGACAAAATTCAATTTTTTGGCTGCACACATGACAAAATCCTGTATATTCTTAAAGTAGGCTAAAAACTAAAATACACGTGTATCCCAGTTTATCTGGATCATTTCGTTAAATGGTTTTTATTTGCATTTGAAAAGCAAGTGCATATCAAATATCAAACGTTTGAAAAAAGTTGGATGTACTTCATAGCTGGTTGCCCGATATCAAGTCGTATACAGCTTTTATTTGTATTTAATAAACTTAAATTGATTTTTCGAATACATCATAGTACCATTTCAAATAGGAATATAACCTTTATAGAATTGATATTGGAAACCGTTTTCATATTCATACAATGACAGATCGCAGCTACAAAATATGTGCCAAAAAAAAACAAATAAAAATATTATGATAAATGTGATATGTATTTGCAATTCACTGTAAACAATGTAAACAAATTGATCTAAAAAACTACACACAAGTTCTCAGAATGATTCCTAGTTCCACATACTTGCCGATTTTTCATGTGTGCAAAATACTGTCGGACGGTGAAATACACGAAATTGTTTATGTAATTTACGAAAAAATTCGTGAAATATATACACGAAATATTTCGTAAAATACACGAAAGAACTTTCATAAATTTATGATAAAATTACGAATATTGATTGTTTATTTAACGAAACTATTCGTAGATCTTATCTTCGAAAGCCATAATACATAATACGAACTATTCGTAATTTATTGAATATTTGCATACCTTTTTACGAACATATTTGTACATTTTATGAAATATTTTATGAAGCGTTCGCATACTTTGTTTGAACATGGCAAAACATGAAATATTCAAAACAAATGAAGTATTATGCGCTGAATTGATACTTTTGCACTTTTGACTAGAGATGTGCGCGTGCCGTGTTTTTTTCGTGTCAGGCCTGAAAATCTGAGTTCGTGCTTGCAAATCTCAGTGCGTGCTAGTTGTTGTCGTGCCCGTGCGTGTCCGTGCCTCTAAAATCAGGCACTCGTCTATTAAAGATTTTTATACCCCACACTAAGAGTGAAAGGGTCAGTCAGTTTAGTACGCCGTTTGTAACACCCAGAAGAAAGCATCTCCGGTATGGAAAAGTATATATCGTCGTCATTCACTGAAAAGTCACTAAGTCCAAAAATTGAGTATTGAGATAAATGCTTTTAAAGATATAAATTACCGTAACAATTCAGAATATTTTTGGATTCAAATAGTGCTAAGCTTATAGTATAGACAACACATTAGTATAGACAACAAAAATAGTTTGGACAAAACACATTGGCTTCTTTTCTTTATGGTTCAGTGAAAAATCACTAAGTCCCATATAAACTGATGAAAGAGCTGCATAATATCTATCATTCAATCCAAAAATCATTGAAAGCCAACCATTTTTGTGAAATCGGCACCGTTTTAATCATATTTCAACGATGGTCGTTCAATGAAAAGTCACTAAGTCCCATATAAACAATAACAGTGCTCCAGTTTATCCAAATAATTATATCGGATTTCAGTTTGAATTGGAGATAAAAAAAACTGCATAATATCAATCATTTAATCTAAAAATCGTTCAAGTTCGACCATTTTTGTGGACTCAGCACGGTTTTATTAAGATTTCGACGATTGCCGTTGAGTGAAAAATCACTAAGACCTTTATAAATTTTCCTTATTTTTACGCCGCGATTATAGTAATATTATAGTATTTTTTGATAAGGAATGTCCATGTAGATCTTCTTCTATAGTTTAAGTCCAAAATAGATTTGATCGACCCCTTTTTTAGGGCTAATTGTGGACTTGAGTTCTTTTCACTGAACTGAATTTTTAAATATTTGGAGTTACTGATTTTTCATTTTTAATATATTCGGTTTGGTAAGATGTAGGACTTCTCGAACGTAAAGACGAGTTCGTTTTTATTATAGTGGAGTAGTTATCTCGATATTTTCAAAAAATGGACTAAACGACATTTCACTGAACGACGACTATATATTCTTGATCATGACCTCCTGAGTCGATTTAGCGATGTCCGTCTGTCTGTCTGTTGAAATCACGTCTGTTGAAATTACAAATTGCAGAATAAGTAGAAGAGCTAGGTAAATGAAACTTTGGATTTAGATTACTTATATATCAAAAAATTGGAATGATCGGTCCTTTCAACGGTTTTTGGATTGAATGATAGATATTATGCAGCTCTTTCATCAGTTTATATGGGACTTAGTGATTTTTCACTGAACGATAAAGAAAAGAAGCCAATAACGGTCATGTGTTTTGTCCAAACTATTTTTGTTGTCTATACTAATGTGTTGTCTATACTATAAGCTTATCACTATTTGAATCCAAAAATATTCTGATTTGTTACGGTAATTGATATCTTTAAAAGCATTAATCTCAATACTCAATTTTTGGACTTAGTGACTTTTCACTGAACGACGACGATATATACTTTTCCATTGTGACCTGAGAACCGACCACTTAATACCTCATATAAAATTTACATCTACAGATCAATTTTACTGTATACGTGCTTAGGAAAACTTTTGTTGGTCAAATATTGACATCATGCTCAAACACATGGAAATAATGTTTTCCGGCGAAACGACTTGTGGTTCCTAAAAAAAAACAATCGAAAGGCATTAGCCTTAATCTGCTGTCTAGTGTTATTTGATATATGGGCCAAATCGACCAAAAAAGTCAAATTTGAGACTTTTCCTTTTCGATTTTAATGAAATTTTGGCAACTGATAAAGGGTATCGAGATATGCTCTAACAATTTATTTATTCCGACCACTACTTCCAGAGATACAGTGACTCAAAGTTGGAAAAAGGACCAAAAATCACTTTTGTATGGTAGTTCATATTTAAATATCTCTTGAACTAGAAATGCTAGAAACTCCGTTAATTACTCGTTTTAAAACTAATAGAACAGGCATTTAAAAAAATTAAGTTGTAACTTTTAAACGTTAACATGTGGCCCGTGGTTATTATCTTTGCACTTCAAAATTGTGGACCCTTTTTAAAATTCTGAAAAAAATCCTAAATTTTCGTCAATTTATTGTAAATGTTCATGCAAAAAATAATTTTCTAAATTTTTCAATATTTCATGCATGGTTGAAGAATATACAGGTTAGTTCATCTAGACAGATAGTTGGCTTATGTATGCCAGAGAATGTCAAGAAAAAAATATTGAAAATAAAACAATCAATTGTCATTTTAGAATTTATTTAAAGGTTATGTTTAATTTTCATTATTTTATTAAAATTTCACTGCACAAACTAACTATTTTACGTTTTATATGGTTAATTTTAAAGTCATGGAGGTCTTTAAACTTTTTTAAATGTTGAGTTTTGATGATTTTAGTGTTTTGAATTTTTGTTAATTTTGTGAAATTGTAAACAAAGCATTGATGTTCTGTTTTCATTTTTTCGTAAGCAAATGTTGAGACTTTCAAACAGTTTTCAAAAAAAAGTAAATGGCGCCTGAATTTTAAAGATGACTTAACCTGTATATACTTCAACCATGATTTTATGTATTGAAAAAAAAAAAAAAAAATTTTTTGCAATAATTTTTTATTTATTTGTAACTCCGATTTCGAAAATGGCGTCAGTTTCATCAAATTGTCTCTAGTTTTTGAGATATATACCATTTTCAAAAATCGTAAAAACTATATCCCAAAATCAGTATCTCATAAACTAGATTCAATATGATAAAACTGACACCATTTTAGTAATCAAAGTTACATATATATTCAGGAATTATTACAACTTTTACTGTAGAAAAAAAATTTTTTTTCTATACAAAAAAAAAAAAAAAATTTGAAAATTATTTTTTAAAATATCATAACATCAAAATACCATCTTGAAATTTTGCAATAACAATTATAATAAATTGATGAAAATTAAGCATTTTTTTTCAGAATTTTAAAAAGGGTCCTTTTTAAGGACATCAATTTTGAAGTACAAGGATAATGACCACGGGCCACATGTTCACGTTTAGAAATTACAACTTAATTGTTCTGAAAACTTGTTATATTAGCTTTAAAACGAGCCATCAATGAAGTAGTTCAAGAGATATTTAAATATGAACAAACATACAAAAGTGATTTTTTGCCCTTTTTTCCAACTTTGAGCCACTGTATCTGTGAAAATAGTGGTCGGAAAAAAAAAAAAAAATTGGTTAGTGCATGTCTCAATATCCTTTATCAATTCCTATAATTTCATTCAAATGGAAGAAGGTGAGTTCCAACCGCTGGTCGATTTGGTGTGGAATGGCCCATATATTTTTTAAAGCAAATCAAATGATCTAAAATAAACAAATAAATTTGAAGAATCAAAATTTAATATTTCGCCAAAAGTAAATGTCTTAATACGTGCTTCAATTTTTTTAATTGCATGAATTTAATGATATTTTTTGATTACACTACACAACAAAATGAGAAAAAAGTTTGCGCAGTAAATGCCATTATTTTTGTTTTATTGGAATATATGGAATATATGAATTAAAAAAATGTCTATGGATAGGTTTACAAGATTTCGTGCAATATCTTTTGTACTGAACTTTCAAAAAGGTGATAACATATATGTAGTTGTAAATATCTCGCGTTTTAAAACTCATATGCTCAAGGGTTATATCGAATAAAAGGTTATTAAATATCCAATAAACATTTCTTACAACATTTTAGAATTGGTTCACTTGTTTAAGAAAAGTCTATATAAGAACTCGTAAAATGAAAATTTGTTTGACCAAATATTTTTTCAAAAATGCATTTAAAAAATGTCGAAAAATTGAAAACGCGAAATGATGCACAGTTTGTAATATTACAAAATTAGCCTGCACATTTGTAAAGAAAATGACGTTAAAATATAAGAAATCTATGTATACATTTTGAGAACAGAAAAAATCATGTGAAAGCATTACAATTGAGTATTAACTAAAAAAATCGCATTTTATGTTTATACCCTATACCCATGGGTTACAAGTTAGAAAATGTATGTGAGGATATTTTAGCGCTTCTTAGTAGGCGTGACCGGTACGAAAAAGTATTATTTTCTTGATCAATATCACTTTCCGAGTCGAAATTTATTTTCAATATATTTTAGTAGAATATTAATTCAAAGTTCGAAAATAAGTCGAATTAGTCAACCTAATCTACTACATCCACTACGAGATATAGGTTTACTTTTTACGATCACATATCTCGTTAAGTATTAAAGATAAAGCTATAAAATTTAAAATTAATTACAAGCAATCGGATGATCAATATGTGCTCACATTTTTTTATTTTTACGCCTATTTGTATAGCACTCAATTATATTGTTTTCACATAACTTTTTTTAATCTCAAATGTATTTTTGTTATTGATAGCTCAATTTATTCGAAAGAGTGTGATCGTATTTATGAAAATTAACATTTGTGTATCATCTTATTTTCTCAATTTGTGCCATTTATTTAAATGATTTTTTTTTAATTTTTGTTGAAAAAAAATCCTTTTTTCAAGTTTTCCTATCGAGTTCTCCTCATCTAATAACCCAATTTAAAAATGTTTATTGGATATTTAATTATCTTTCATTCGATATAACACTTGATCATATGTGTTATTTAGAACGCGAGATATTTACAAATATATGTGAGCACCTTTATGAAAGCTTGGTTCATAAGTTATTAGCCCATATTTTGTAAACCTATCCAAAGAAACATTATTAAACCATATCTTCGGAATCAGGGCATTATTTTACATAATACAAAAATAGCCTAGACTGCTGCGCAGAGTGGCTGTTGTGTAGTGTTATTGGTACAACTGGTACAACTGGATTTTAATATTTTTTTCTTTTCATTTAATATGATTTTTATTTTTTTGGTTGTATATAAAATTTGTGATCCGGAGCGGATGCGGATCTTTTTTCTGCAGCATGTCGAAATCGTACGATAAATTGCGATATAAAATACCAAAAACGGTCTTTCTCGCCACTTTGACTTACGTTTTACAAAATCTCGACGTGGTGGACAAATTCTGAGTATCAGAAATGATAAGTTTCAGTTAGGTCGAATCCAACAACCCGCAACTTGTAGAACAGTGTAATTTATATGGAGATTAAAAATAATCGCTCTGTCGGAAGTCAACGACTGGGTATCCCGCGATGCGATAAACGGCTTTTGAAAGATAAGGTCTGTAGTTACATTTTGACATATATTAATGGGCGTGTCCGTTGACCGATTTGGCGTATTTCAATTTTGGCAAAAACATAGTAAAATGACATTTCATCGCATTCTGACCAGTATTGTTCAAGTTTTCGAGTATTCGGTCTGTCTACTCGTGTATTGTTGCTGATTGTTTAATTGTTAAATACCTTTATTCTCTATATGATATGTTTTTTTTTACATTTTTGTAGAGCAATAGTAAACTATTTTATCCATAACTTATCATATTATTTAATGTATTTTTGTGAATAAATATTTTGTTAAATAACAGGCTAGTGAATGAAAAAATATTTAACAGTCACTTTTTTGTGAGAATTAGGCTATCCGCAAGTTAACAAACCTACATATGAAATTTAACATAATTGAATATTTTGAAATGTAGGGTGTAATAATCGAAGTGATGGAAATATTCTGTAAATAACGGCTATCCAAAAATATAGGTCGGAAATTTTGTATTTGATTTTTTTATTTTTTGAATTTCGATCACATTGTAATTTTAACACTATTTTTTGTATTATATTTCAGTGCTGCATTTTTTCATGGCCAAGTTGAGCAACCTGTGCGCGGATTAATGAGTTTAGTTAATCACAAAGATGTTTCTGTAATAATTGCAATAAATGAACGCGGAATTTTCATCATTGATCCTGTGGAATGCGTATGTTGGATAAATAATAAAATACTAAGGGAATTCATATTAATCGCGTAAATGTATACTTTTATTTAGTTTAATCATTTAAAATCTCGTCATAAGACAATGTTATATACACACATTTTAATAATAGATTTGTTGGCAACTAACGAAAAAATAAAACTCTGTGTTTGTGAACACGTAAAATCGGACAAATGAATTTAATTGTTGATCATTAAATATTCTCATAAATATTTGGTGTAAATTTCTACTATATACGAATATTCTACTATATATGAGTACGCTATTGGCATGAATTCCTTTATTATAAATATTATTTTTCATATTTTTACTAATGTGACTACTATAACATATATTTTAGACGCTACTACTTGGACTAAGATATGAAGATTTATCTTGGGACTTTGCAAAGCCAAGCACAACTGACGATACTGAATGTCAGACTTGCATATTTCTACAGGTAACATAAATATTTCCATTTATATCTGTAGGTAATATGAGAAGGTACTATTACACGCAAGGAAAATGTTTTTCCTCACATATGAAAAACTAGACAACACAACATCGTTGGTGGATTTATTTTTTGATTACGAACTTTATTTATGTACACTTACTCTTCTTCATTTGCTTTTAATTTAAGTAAAAACGTTACCCGTATTTATTACTTTTACTATTATATTACATACTTATTAATGTTATTCGTCGATTTCTCTTTAAAATCCCATTAAAATTTAAATTATTATCATTGTTTAAACACTTCTAAATACTAGTTATATCAAATAACGGAAACATTTTTTACTTGTTAAATTAAAATTTCTTAATTATCTAAAACTTTTGCAAAATAATGTGAAATATTAAAAATCAAGACAATTTAACAAAACTGTTGTCATTTTCGGTATCTGCGCCATAAATGTAACCAATAACTTTTACTGCACTATAGTGGCGGTATAATAATAATTTTATATTGTTATTTACATAGAGCTTCGTAATCCACCTCTATGTACATAGAAAAAGAGACGTGTGAACGTTATTATAAGTTAGTTTAAGTATAATATCATTTTAAGTCCAGACTTTATTTCATATTTGGTCCGTGCGGTCTTTATATAATTCCGTGCGGTATTGGTGCTATATTAAGTTTTTAGACTTATATTAAGTCCGTACGGATATATAGTCAGTGGGTAAAAAAATTTATAACCAACGAACTGATTTCCCGGATCACCTTAGATATAACTGATATTAGACCTTATTAAACTAAGAAATAATATACATTTTGAAACACTAGCTTAAATGGTTCCGAAATATGGAGACATAAAATGTGAAAAAATAGTTCAAAAATTAAAGATAAATTGCATTTATCATAAAAAGTATTGTACATAGAAGATCTATTGAGGTGTTATTAGAAAGGCATTTAATATGAAATATGAATTGGTGTTTGTTCCCAATGGTTAAAGATCAATATCACATGATCTAGATCTTGAAAAGATATTTCTCAAAAATTCATATTTTTAAAATTTTCTAAAAAATATATGTTATTCCTGCTTTTCTTCTTAACAATTATTTTATAGTAAATATGTGTAACCCAGTTAACTTAATTTCGATTATATTAATATGTAGTTTACATACACAGAAATAAAAGTTCATACTATTAATGAATTGGTTTATTAATGTTATGAATTTGTCATTACGATTCAACCAATGACCAAATTCACCCCATTTATGAATCGTTCATAAAACCGTAATGAAAAAGTTCATAATATTGATGAACGCATTCATAATATTTATGAAAATAATCATGAAATTTATGAACTTTTAAACTATTTAAAAATAAAAATTATATATATATATTTTTTATTTTCTTATATTATTTTTTATTTTATTATATTACTTTTTTTATTGTATTTAATTATTTAAATTTATTTCTTTTTTTTAACTATTTACATACATTATATTTTATAACTATTCTTGCTGTTGCTGCTGTTTGTTGTTGATCGATGTTAGGTACCTGCGGCGTAAGTTTCCTTGGTGTTTTAAACAAGAAAGGAAACGATTTGCTATATAAGTACCAAATGACATACAGAAAAAACAAGAACTGTATCTGCCATCATCGACTACCGACGCGACGAGCGTTGAAAACAATCACTGCCCGTCATGACGCGTCAGTAAAATAATAAAATCTGTTTATAGAATGGTCAAAATGGTTGCAGTTGCACGCATACGAAAATACACAAATAGTCAAATACATACATTCCTACCTACCTAATCTGCGTTGTATTTTCTATGCTCCTTTTTGTGGTCTGGTTTTTTAATTTTCAGTAACGCTTATACCAGCGAATGAATTGCAAAAACGTAGAGGCTGCGCTGCTTTGCCTCAAAAATGAATACCTCAATGAACGTAATTCATAACAATTATGGACACGTTTATTATATCAATTTACTTCCGTATATACGAAGAATAGTTCAAAATATAATTCTTTTTTTTATAAATATATTAAATAGTGACTCAATTAACGGCGTCCGAGATCAAAAAGCTTTTGGCGCATTTATATCAATCATCCTATTACATAATATGATAAGTCGACTTATCATGTTTCCCTTGTATATCTGAATTTATTTATTCGCAAATTTTGGTGTCGAATCTATACAAAGTTATAATCAAAAATGTTCACAACCTACATTTAACTATTTTACAAACTTCCAATCCATATTGGACTAAATGTGCTTTTTTTTGAAATTTCTAATCTTCTACACACAAAAAAAAGTCCATACTATTAATATATTTGTTCATCAATGTTATGAATTTGGTAATACGACTCAACCAATCACCAAATTCATCCCATTTATGAATCGTTAATATAACCTTAATGAAAAAGTTCATAATATTGATGAACGCATTCACAACATGTATGAAACATGGTATATACCAACTTTTAAACTATCCTATTAATATAATAACTCCGTTTGTTCGTTTGTACGTTTGTTCCGCTTCTCCGTCTAAACGGCTGATCCGATTTTCTTGAAATTTTTACCACAGATGCGGTATGGTCTGTCTAAACGGCTGATCCGATTTTCTTGAAATTTTTACCACTGATGCGGTATGGTCTGGAAGGAATGATAGGCTATATATGGGCGGGTTTGGACAAAGAGGCGTGACACCTCCCATACAACATAAACTTTCAATACGATATAACTCGGCACTTTCACCAGCTACGAACATAAAACAAAAAACTCAAATACAAAAAAAAACAAAACAAAAGCAAAAATACAAAAACAAAACCAATCACATAAAACCACGATCCAAACTAAATGAAAAACAAAAAAAGGAAAGAAAAACAAAAACAAACTCACTACACTAAAACTAACCAAACTAAAACTCACCACATTAAAATTCATCCTTAAATTCACCACACTAAAACCCACCACACTATAATTCATCACACTAAAACTCACCACACTAAAATTCACCACACTAAAACTCAGAACACTTACACTCACCACACAAAAGTTCAACACACTAAAATTCACCACACTAAAACCCACCACACTTAAATTTTACCACACTAAAACTCACTACAATCAAATGTCGCCACACTAAAACTCACCGCACTAAAATTCACCACACTAAAACTCACCACACTTAAACTCACCACACCAAAACTCACCACACTAAAACTCACCACACTAAAACTCACCACACTAAAACTCACTACACTTAAACTCACCACACAAAAATTCAACACACAAAAATTGACCACACTTAAACTCACCACACTAAAATTTCACCACACTAAAACTCACCACACTAAAACTCACTACACTAAAAGTTCACCACATTAAAATTCTCCACACTAAAACTCACCACATTAAAACCCACTACACTCAAATTTCGCCACACTAAAACTCACCGCACTAAAATTCACCACACTAATACCCACCACACTGTAATTAACCACACTAAAACTCACCACACTAAAATTCACTACACTAAAACTCACCACAATAAAATTCATCACATTAAAATTCATCACACTAAAACTCATCACAATAAAATTCACCCTAAAATTCACCACACTAAAACTCGCCACACTAAAACACGCCACACTAAAACACGCCACATTAAAATTCAACACACTAAAACCCACCACACTATAATTCACCACACTAAAACTCACCTCACTAAAAATCACCACACTTAAACTCACTACACTAAAATTCACCTCACCAAAACTCACCACACTAAAACTCACCACAATTAAACTCACCACTCCAAAATTCACCACACCTAAACTCACCATACCGTAACTCACCACATTAAAATCCACCACACTAAAACTTCTACTGGGAAAAACTCTACGGGGAAGAATTCTACGGGAAAGAATTCTACCGGGAACAATTCTACCGGGATGATTTCTACGTGGAGAATTCTACGGGAAAGCGTTCTATGTGGATTTTACGGTGAAGATGTCTACTGGGAATAATTCTGCGGAGAAGCGCAGTCTGAGAAAGAATTGTCTTTGAGAAAAGTTGTTTTGGCGGAGAATTATTATTTGGTTACCACATTTATAAAACCAATAAAAAAACTTCAACAGCTAAGCACGGGCCCCTCATATAAATAATAAAATGTTTTTTATATTAATAAAATCGCTCCATATCTTTGAATTCAGAAAATCTTGGCACGAGTCGTGCACGGGTCCAGCTATAAATAATAAAATGTTTTTTATATTAATAAAATCGCTCCATATCTTTGAATTCAGAAAATCATGGCACGAGTAGTGCACGGGTCCAGCTAGTTTAAACTATTTTTTAATTTTATTATATTACTTTTTTTATTTTATTTTAATAACCAAATTTTTTTAATTTCGATAATAAAATGATGGTCAATGATGATAGTTTTTATATAAATTCTAGTTTGATGCTGTTGAAAATGGAATTCAGATATCAAAGCTGATGCAAATTTTTTCGAAACAAGCTGCTATGATGGATGCCTTAATTGCTCATTTTGCTGAACTAATGAGAAAACGTAAAGACGGACTTGATGGCAGCGTGTCCGAACAGTTTCACGATGGTATGTAAATGTTATACTGATTAAATTACACAAAAGCAAAGTTATTAATATAATCACATTTGAATTATAAAAATCCCAATTTATCGAATATAAATCGAAAACTCACTCTACGTATAACTGTTCTACAAGTTCGGCCTGTCTGTTGGCAAAAAAGGAATGATAAATTTGATGCTCGTGCGACTGATGTTATGCTTTTCATCGTTTCTCTAAAAATAACAGACTTCGTTACTGTATTGATTAAATTTTGGTTGCTACAACTTAATGTTATATTATTTAGTTAGTGTAGCCAACTATCTGAACATATAGGTGGTATATTATTGAAATTTTGTGCAACATCATTGCCACTCTTACCTGCGATAAAAATATAAGATATAAAGTTTTAAAACTTTGGTCAAATATGAAAAATAGTTTGGAATTTTCGCACTATTCCTCTTTTGTCACAGGGATTGAACCCGGGACCTTTCGTCTCGTAGTCTAACGCACTAACCAAACGAGCCATGACTCCGTTTCTATATGAGATATCGCGATGAAAGTATTTATTGTAAGGATCACTAATTATACGAAATGAAATTGTTATTGGTCTACTGCAACTCCTACCTGCTATATAAATGCAACATACCATCGGCCATAAATCCGATACTCAGTTCTTCCCCTTTTCGTAAAGATCAAAATTATATTTATATTTTGCACTCGCACCACGCTGTATCACTGATATTTGCACTGCGAATTTATTAAATAAATAAGTTCAACGCTTTCGATATTAAAAATTGAAGACATTTCAGCCATACGATAATGTTTGATAATTATGGCAAGACATGTAGTGTCTCCACAATACATTTTGATCGTACAACGTAGACATTTCCAGAAACAATGGCTAGGAGACTCCATGTTAAATGCCTTATATATGTTCAGAGTTATAGCTGTGCGATTAATCGATTAATCAGCTTGTTTCATTAACATTATTTATTCAATTAATCAGGATTCTGATTAATTCAGAATTTCTGATTAATTAACTTCTGCATCGAGAAATATTTAAAAATACTTTACTATATGGTTCTTGAACATTTAAACCCCATTCTTTTATTTTGAATTATTTTAATTTTGGTTTAATTTTCAATTAATTAAAATTCTGATTAATCAAATCAGTTAAAAAAATAGAAGAAACATTTTTACAACTCTAAATCAAAGTGCAATGATCTTTGTTTAACGTTAAGAATATATGTCCTTTTTTGTGTTGCACAACAGAAACCTGTTTTTAGAGTTTTTAGAGCTCGCAAATTAAACTTCATTTATCCATAATAACAACATATTAAAATATGTAGCAAATTGAACTGGGTCAGGGTTCAGCTCAGCGAATCGACGTACGATTGTCCAGTAATTTTTATTTATTTTTTGGATCTAGTTTCGTAAATTTTATATCAATTTGATACCAATTTGATACCAATATTAGACGTTGATTTTATATATATTATTCTTAAGAAAAATAATAATTTACATTAACTTTTTCAGAACCAAATCCTATTCAAAATAATGGAAATGGGGTGCTGTGCAACAAATTATCGCGACTGACACTGGCTACATACGATGAAGATAGTCGTTGTATTGGACAAATGGGATCATTATCAATAAGTTATTAACAATTGTTATATTACTTTTGATTTTCATTGCTCTACATAGCTTGGCTAATTTTCTATTTGATTTTTGGTTATTAAAGGCTTACTGAATGAATATGTAGAATAAAACAGTATTAAAATAGAAACAATTTGAATGACAGTTACTGTCATTGTTAATAAGTTACAGCTTATCCATGTATAACACAGTCGTAATAATTGGTCAATCTGTACATGAAAATCACGAAATAAAACTGTATGTAAAATAAAACAGATATTAATTACAAATTTTAATTTTAAGAACCACTTATCATATTATAGTTAATTTTGACTGTCTGGCTTGATTTTTTTTTGTTAAATCAAGTAAGAAAAATCAGCAAAATTAAAAATTATAATAGTGGTAGTTTATTTAAAAATAAATGAAAATTACAAAAAACTTTGTACGACGGATATCTAAGTATTAAAAATATTAATTTTCAATTTGTTTTCGATAATGTACATTTAGAATCTAAATATACCATTATCGAAAACAAATAACAAATTTTAGATTCTTTTAAAATTGTATTTTTGTTTTGTTTAAATTTTAAGGGCCAGTTTTTCAGTGCTAGTTGAACGTTGTTTGTGGTTTAAACATCGTTTAAAATCAAAATCGATTTTTTCAGTGAACTTCAACCATCGTTTAAACTTAGTTTAAACGACCGATGCTGATGGTTTAAACTACGTTTAAACTTTCAAAGTTTTTGACATGAATTTTTTCACAACACTTTCTGTCACTGCGTTGTTTCACAAATTATTATTAATTTTTGTTTTTTGCACACTACGCGTTAAAACAAAGTCTCACGTGCACTTTAGTAGCTCGATCTCTTGTTTAAATTTAAAAATACATTAATTTTATTATACATTATTTATTTTTTTTATTTATTTAATTTTGAATGATATTTATCAGAAGTCAAAATCGGGAGAATTTTTTGTCATTTGCCTGTGGTGCCATATGTATTGTCTTGGTCTGTGTTCATTTTAAACTATCACTAAAAAACTGCTAACAAAGTTAAACGACGTTTAATTTAAAGAGAAGATTAATTAAACGGAGTTTAAACTACGTTTAAACGAGCACTGAAAAACTGGCCCTAAGTTAGTTAAATCTTATGTAAAATATTAAACCTTTTGTATTTTAGTGAAATTTGTGAATTACGTTGAACTTAACAAGCGTTAACAGGTTTTCCTGAACTTGGTTTTTACAATGTAGATTTATGCGTCCTTTCGTACTCAGTCACCTTTTAGTTTCGTTTCAAGGTTCTTCTTGGCTGAAACATTTTTCGTTTATGATGGTCTAGCCAGCTTCTTTGCTCTCCGCTTAACCTTCCGAAAGACGTTTTATCTTCTGAAGAAACTTTCGAGCCTCATTCATGTTCATGAACATCTATATCTTCTCACACTTACGTTTTTCTGGATATATTTGTTGCTCCTAAAAAGACGTTACTTTTTTCTCCTCTTCTTATTGTATCGCTTCCTGACATATCACGTAGTTACTGACTGCACCACCTTTTTCTGGCTGCTCGACAAAATTACTTCATCAAAAATTACTTCATCAAAAATTACTTCATCAAAAATTGAACATTGCTTATGTTTGGAATTTTGGAGTCTCACTCCTGTCCATATATCTTCTAACACTTTCTTCCTGTATTTTTTACTCCTGAAAAGACGACACTTTTCTTATTCTTAGTGTGTTGCTCCTCGTAGCTACATAGTTGCTGACCACATATCATTCCAGAGGGGATTATGGATCGACTGCGCACTTATATCATCGAAAGAAGGAGTGCTAAATCTCAGAAGGTGTGAAATCGACGTTTTTTTCCGTTTTTCGTATCCGGACCTTGGCTTCTATAATGATTCGATTCAAAATTGGCACCACGGATAGTGCACCCAGGAAAAAATTCCTTCAAATCCCATTAAAATTGGTCAATAGGACAATTATTGATTTAATAGTATACAAAAAATAAATATTTTCATATAAACTCAATGGCAATGTCATGGTATTTTCTAGTATTTAATGGTATTTTCCGATTAAAATAATAATTTATCCTATTGACTATTTTTAATTGATAAAAACTATTATTTATATAGTATTTTTTTCTGGGTGTGCGTATGTCCAACATACACCTAGGGTGCCTTCCACCAATCACAACACAACCAATTTGGTTCTTTGATGAGGTGGCGTCTAAAGTTTCCCACTGTGTGACAACAGAAGCGCTCTTTGCTCACCGTGGGGTAAAATGCCATGCAGAATTTTGATATCGTGGCAGGACAGGGCTTGAATGCATTGTCTATTTACGAGGATATAGGGTCCAGACATTCCTTTGGATATCCGTAAATCGTGGTCCTTAAAACTTTTGCATGGGTTATATTGTTATATAGGTTGTTATATTGATTAAATAAAACAAAAACATAATAGAACTAAAATTAAAACTAAAACCATATACCGTTCAAAATCGGTGAGTTCAATATTTGTATGAAACAATACAAACTTGTTAATCTATCAAATGGCTTTGATAATTTACCAGATATTTTAAAAAGTATTCATACAAAGTGTGTTTCTACTTCAACTACGACGATATAATTTTTGTATTACGATTGCAGTATTCATTTAAAACGACTACTACTGATTTAGCTGTGTCCATTTTGTAGTATATTATTAAAACTGTTGTTTACATTATATTATTCTATTTAATTTTATTTACTATTTATAGATAGAATTATTTATAGATAAAATTTGTGTTAAGTATTTGTCGGTATGTAAATATAAAGTGTTCATTTTCATTGAGGATGACTAGGGACAGCAAATGTAAAAAATATCGATTGATTAGTCAAAAATCTAACTCGATTAAACCCATTATTACTTAAATAATCGATTTAAATAATCGGCACAATTTTTATTTGTATTAAAAGAATTTTAAAAATAATGTTAGATCTTTCGTAACAGAAACCTGTTCACTATTTAACCCGAACTCATAGCCGGAACAGTTCGAAAAAATTATCCAATATTCAAAAATATTTTGTAAATAATATTGATTAACGATATTTTAAACAATCGATAGTAAAACACTCGATTTTCAAAAACCAATAATTGGTTCAATTCCAAAATGTGCCATGTCAATCGAACACAGTAAAACTACAATTTTACTGTTACGCTATGATAGACTCCAATTGGAACAAGGTGGTTTCAACACTTATGCTCTTAATCATATTCTTATCCGGTTTCACAGTGCACATATAAGTGTTGATTTTCCTCAAACTATACACTTAAGTGTGAAAAATCGTAAGTTTTACTTAAGTGTGCTTTCTGTCAACTGAATATTTATGTGAAGAAAATTATTCAAACTGACACTAACAATTTGAATTGTACAGATTTTTGTATGTTAAGCAAAATAAAAGTGACTCCAACCATTCGAAGAATATTTGTTTTGTAACGAACAATATTTGTCATATATGTCGTGCTGCAATATTTTTTTATAATATATTTGTACGCACTTAAAAGGAACTCACCAAAATTTAAGTCGATGAAAAATCTTGAAATTTCCTCAACTTAAATATTACTTAAGTCCGCACTGTGAAACCGGACCTTATTTGTTAGGCATTTCATGTGGAGCATTATGTTTACAGGTGGTATATTTTGTTTTCAAGCTATATACTAGATTGGTTTATATAAATGACTTTTTCGAAATTTCAACGGAACCCTCCCCCCAAAAGTTTAAGCACGATGAAAAAATAATACAAACACCCAATTTTTGCAAAATCGAAAATCATTTAGAGGTCGCACGATTTAATGTTTTTAGATCAATGAAATATTTAGTCCGTAGCTTTGATTAAAGATGCATAACTTTTTTAATTTTGGTATAATTTTGAATTTCAAAAAAGTCATTTATTTAACCAATCTAGTGTATATCTTTAAATACAATGTGTTTATAATTCAAAGTATAAAAACATTCAAATAGTAAAAGAACGATTAGAAATCTTGAACTAAATATGAATACATTCTAAATTTCACATATGACACAGAAATGTACACTGGGCTAAACAACTACAAAATGTTCGCTTAATTTAAGGGAATACGGAAAAGATTCACAATCAATTTAATTTTATAACCAATTTACTTGAATAGATTATGTAAGTAATGCATTTACTAAACACCCTATATCTTAAACTGGGTGCAAAATAGGACATATTTTTATTTAAAATGTCTTATTTTTTTTGGTTTTGACATCGATGAATATAAAATGTTGTAGCTCAAAAGGCGGAATTATAGAACAAGTAGGGTGACATTGAACACAATGTTTCAGTTGAACGCGTAAATGCTGACAGTTTATGCGTTTCACGGACGATCGGTTTCTATATAGGGAAGCCTGGAGTAAAGTTGGACACGTTTTGATTTTCTTCCAAAAAAGTACGTTTAAATCTATTTTTTATTCTTTTGAACGGTATATTCCATAGACTGATTCAAGATCTAACTTTTTGCATTAACAGAATACCATTTATATGGTTTTTAGTAGTTTTTTTTTAGCGAGTTTTCAAATTAGCTCAATTTCGGATTTATTGAAAATTTTTGGAGTAAAGTGGGAAATTTCAAAATTTTTACCCAAATGCTATTTAATCATTCTTTTCATGTTTTGTTTTCTTCATAACAAAGACAAATATATTAAGGACAAAAACATTACATAAGGTCATAAAAAAGGAATGGTTATGCAAGAAAAATAAGAAGAAAAATGTTTTAATTCATAAACATCTCCGTAGTTATGTTAAGAAAAAAAATGGTGCATTTACTCCTAGTCAGAATATTCTGAGTGGCTATGGACATCGGCGTAGTAACTGGTCGTCAAGTTCGCAAATTTCAAGTATACAGGCCAATTGCAGATATGACAGTTCACTGAATTGTTAAAATTTAAATTCTTCGGAATTTCATTCAAGCAAATTGTACAAAATTCTTTTTCTTCTGATGAAGCTGAAGATTATTTTGAATAGCAAACAACAGCACTCTTAAAAACCTTCAAACATTTTTTTTTTCACTTGTTCGTGAAATGCAATAAAAAGGTATACATTTGTTTATAACCATGGATGAAAAAGTCGATGCCATATTAAGAAGTACTTGACAATTGTTTTAATTTTTCTAAGTAGAAAAACATGTCCACAAATTGCAATTTCCCACATTACTCCATGTCCCACTTTACCCCAGGCTCCCCTGAAAGTTGTATAAATGAAAAGCAATTTATTTTTGAATTTGTTTTAAATGCAATAATTGTTCAAAATCCTTAATTTAATTACATTTCTTTTAATTTTAGTTTAAATATTTTTATTTTAATTTAAAAATTCAGTGTATTTGCTCAGTGTATTAGCTCAGCGTATTAGCTCAGTGTTTTAAAATCTAATCTATGCCAAATGTTAAAATTCATATAAAATTCTAATACAATTTTCAATTTTTCAATTATAGAGAAACACAGTAAAATCTATTCTAATATCTAAAAGAGATTTCAATATTGTATGTATTATAGTTAAATACATAATTAATTATCTTGTATTAAAAATAAATGATTTGAATACAAAATTTATTAACATTGGGTCATATGAATAAAAATTGGCTTAGCTCCAAAATTGAAGCAAATGCTTCGAATTTTTCAAATGTTCAGCATTTGCTTCAATTTCCATGATGAAAACCATTAGCTATAAAACGTTGATGTGACTATTTACTTTGAAAATTATGAAATAAATTAAATATTATTTCAGAAATTGTTGGCTTACTTAAAAGCAAATACTTTTTTTTATTAATATGACCCTTGAATTCACATTTGATAACAAAACATTTTAATAATTTCTAATATATATGTACATTTTTTTTATACAAATGTATTTAGAATGTCTGTTCATGTTCAATGTTCATCGTATTATAATGTTTTAAACACTTGTCGAAGATTTTTAAATGTATCTGTTAACGAAATTTGCCATATTTTGCTTTAAGTAATTTTACAAATTAAAATTTTGACAGATAACTTTTGTATGTAACATATTCACACTATATAACATCGACATTTAAACATTTAATTTCATATCCAATCTATCACTTGAATTGTACCATATCCGGCTATTTTTCGAACTTATAGTAAAAAGACTGCATTCGAATCATGCAGTTACACAGTGTAACTTTTCAAAAAAAAAGCACATTGTCTGGTAAATGTTCTGTAATAACTCGGGCATTTTGAACACGGTTTACTGTTTTGTAAGTACAACTAGATTTTTAATAAAAATTGATAAAGGCATTTTCATGTAGCGTCGGTAGCTCAAGGTTAGTGCGTTGGACTGTGAGCCGAAAGGTACCAGGTTCAAGTCTGGACTGTGGCGAACAACATCTTTTCATAGAAACATTTGTATATACCGCGCTTCCTCTCGGCAGTAAATGGCAAACCTACGAGAGTTCGTTCGGATTCGGCATTAAACTGTAGGTCCCACCAGTTTGAGTACAAATATAACACGCACAGCTCAAAAATGGTGAGAGAGCTCGGACTAAGTTCTTATATGACTGTAGCGCCAAACTATTATTATTAAGTTTCTGTATATTTTTATTTACACATGTAGCTCGAAAAAGCACACCCTAAAATTTTAAAATTTTAAATTTAATTATAAAAAATTTAAAATTCTACAAGTTTTTGCCTCCTTAATTGGACTATTACAGTTTATTTGAACATCGTATTATATTGGTATCGTCGGGGACTGGATTGGTTAGTACGTTGGACTACGAGCCGAAACGTTACGATCCCATACGACGCTATGCTAGCGGTAAATGTGAGTAAAACATTGCCTAATAAAAGCTCTAAAATCCTGTCGTTCGGATTCGGCATTAAACTGTAGGTCTCACCACTTTGAGTTCAAAAAATAACACGCACAGTTCAAATGGTGATATAGCTCGGCCTAGGTTCTAAAGAGCTGTAGCCCTAAACTATTATTATTATATTGAAACATTTGTCAGATATCTTGTGCATTTTTGTTAACTGGCCCACTGTGCTATTTATGTATTTGATTTACAATTTGTGGCCGATGTGCTGTGTTATTGTAATATATTGTAAACAACCGAAACCAATTTCACTTTATATCTTGTACCACCACGTGATTTCATAGTCTTAATGCGAAAAATCATTGAAATATTAAACTGAACTTATAATATAATGGTAATAACAATAGTAATTATGATAACATATATATAAAAATAAATAATTCCAGGGTAATTTCATACCAAGTAGAACAAAATCACACATTTTATTATTAAAGATATGAGGAGTCCAATTCCAAAACACGTTACCCACTCTATGCATTTGGCGATTTTGTTGATAGATTTAAAATCTTTTACTTTCAAGATTCAATGGACAACTTTTTTTTTCATAACTAATTTTTTTCTAAAAATGGATAAGACCGGACAAATCGTATATATAACATCATTTAAATCATATGGCTATAATTTAATAACTCTCTTATATAAAATATCACAAATCTAAACAAAATGTCGTTCATTGATCTAATGTATGGGTGAGCAGGCAATTTAATGGCTCTTGGCGATAATAACAACAATTTCTTGTTGTACAAAAGAATTACTTATTTTTGGTATTGCTTTCTTCGATCACTTGTGTAGCTGTAAATCGAAAACCAAAAACAAGCATCCGTCTTCTGCTGAGTTTTAATTTACCCCATTATACAATATTTTTGTAGAACAAGAAATTTTTGTTTCGAGTGGGATTGCAGCCCACCCCTGATCTAATGTATCGAATTCAATTAACTACAACGATTTATTTTTGATTAATTTTTTCAAATGTTTTGAGTTTTCTTATAATATATTTTTTTATTGATTTCGTATAGAATTTCCCATTTGTACAATATAATAAATGTACTTAAAAAAGAATAATAAAACAAAAGATCTATCTAATTCCACCATCCCGATAACCCTCGAATATTAACATAGTACTAATAATTATAATAAGAATATATTATGGATTGATCGCAGATAAAATATTTATTTCAATATAATTGTTACGAGCACTAGGTATAAGATATATTTAAGTAATTATTAGGATACATATTAAAAGACGTCATGATTGACTTCACAACATTGTAAATTATAAGCGATAATTTTATGAAGTCTATTCTTAATAAGGCATATTTAATCAATAAATAAAGATAAGTAAACTTAAATTGAATGAAATTGTATCTAATAATAATTTTTTGAATTAACTTAATTAAATAACATTAAATATATATAATTAAATACAGTGTGTCAGAATAATATGTCTTTTTTTGCACTTTCGTTTTATGCTGCAGTGATGTATTCAAGGGAAGGAATATCGTGTTACATGTTTTTCACATTCACACATATTAATTACTGAAAAAATGTTTTAAAAAAGTTTATTATGCCCTACAGCAGGCATGTCAAATACGCGGTCCACCAACCTTTCATCTGCGGCCCGCGAAGAATTTTTATTTTCAGGCGTTTTCAGGCATTAAAATGATTGTTGTGTATTGTTGTCCAATTAGAAATTAAATTACTAATATTGGTCAAAAACTTATTAATTTGTTAAAAAAATCAATATTTTTGTAGGTGCATTATTTTCCAAAATTTAATAATGAGAATTTAATAAGTTTTTAATACAGAGTCTTAATTTATTTTCCTAATTGTCATTTTAATTATTATACATGGCGTTGCACAAATGCCATAACAATAATTTTTACCATTTTTTCATCAAGTAATATTGTTTTTTTTTCATAAAATTTTAAATTTATTGTTAAGTTTTGAATTTTCCTTGGCTGTATTTCTCCGGCATATATAAAAAATATATTGTGGAGCATAGTTTTCTAGGTCTAACACCGAAAAGAAAATTACATTATTGTTTTTGGTTCGGCTATTAAAAATAAAAGAAGAGAAAAATAATTAAAACTTAAAAATCTCAAAAATTGGACCCTATTTTTCAAAACCATATTCGGAATCAGCTCCATTATCAAATAAAGGAGCAATCAGAATAAAACAAGAAACTAAAATTTTGACTTTTTTTAAAAAATATCAACAATTTTTTAACCAAGAGTCTTGCTTTGCACACAATGAAATTGAAATCATTTTAACATATTTATTTTAGTAAGTACATTTTTTTGTTTTGGAGACATTCCACACCAAATCTACTAGAGTTCAAGACTCACCTTCCCCAGAGATACTGTGGTCCAAAGTTTCAAAAAATTAATCAATAACCACTTTTCGTGGTTATAGAAAAAAACTCTTGACCGTAAAATCCTGCAAACATCGTTTTAAGGATAATAAAACAAATATCGTCATAACTCCTAAATCCGATCATCCAATGTTGGTCAATGGTCATTGTCCTTGCAATTTAAAATAATTGTTCATAAAAAGGAAACCATATAAAATTTATTTAAATATCAAATTTATATACGGTATTTTAAAAAACAAACTTTTTCAATATATTCAAGTATTGTTCGTACCGAAAATCAAAAAAAAAAAATGGTAACCAGTCTGCCATATGATTTATGCCTCGAAGTTTCCTCAAACTAACTTGGATAACAAAACTCCAATCTTGTTGCTAATTTTTAAAATTTCGTAATTTTTATAGAATAAAATATTATGTTTGGATATTTAAACATTTTCCACATAAATATCGCAATGTGTTTCAAAAAATCTCGTTATATTTGATCTTATTGAAGCAATATTAATCTAGAATCGCTTTTATTATCGTTTCGAAACAAACTGCGATATGTCGCTTTGAACTATTTTTTCAGTTTTAGTACGATTTGGATTTCGATATTGGTACAAGATCGAATTCGATATCGTAATTCAGAAAAGATCAATTGAAATTCACAAGACATCAATTGAAATTCAGAAATTCCATTTGAAATTCAAAAACCATCACTTGAAATGTAGAAATTTCTTTTGAAATTCAAAAGACATCAATTGAAATTCAGAAATTCCATTTATATTCAAAAGACATCACTGGAAATTAAGAAATTTCATTTGAAATTCAAAAGACATCACTTGAAATTCAGAAATTCCATTTGAAATTCAAAAAACATCAATTGAAATTCAGAAATTCCATTTGAAATTCAAAAAACAACACTTGAAATTTGGAAATTCCATTTGAAATTCAAAAGACATCAATTGAAATTCAGAAATTCCATTTGAAATGCAAAAGACATCACTTAAAATTCAGAAATTTTATTTGAAATTCAATAGTCATCACTTGAAATTCAAAAATTCAATATGAAATTCAAAAGACATAACTTGAAATTCATAAATTTCATTTGATATTCAAAAGACATCACTTGAAATTCAGAAATTCCATTTATAATTCAAAAGACATCACTCGAAATTCAGAAATTTCATTTGAAATTCCAAAGACATCAACAACAAGATCTAATTCGATATCGTACGATCGTAATTCAGAAAAGATCAATTGAAATTAACACGACATCAATTGAAATTCAGAAATTCCATTAGAAATTCAAAAACCATCACTTGAAATGTAGAAATTTCATTTGAAATTCAAAAGACATCAATTGAAATTCAGAAATTCCATTTATATTCAAAAGACATCACTAGAAATTAAGAAATTTCATTTGGAATTCAAAAGACATCACTTGAAATTCAGAAATTCCATTTGAAATTCAAAAGACATCAATTGAAATTCAGAAATTCCATTTGAAATTCAAAAACCATCACTTGAAATGTAGAAATTTCTTTTGAAATTCAAAAGACATCAATTGAAATTCAGAAATTACATTTATATTCAAAAGACATCACTGGAAATTAAGAAATTTCATTTGAAATTCAAAAGACATCACTTGAAATTCAGAAATTCCATTTGAAATTCAAAAGACATCAATTGAAATTCAGAAATTCCATTTGAAATTCATAAAACAACACTTGAAATTCGGAAATTCCATTTGAAATTCAAAAGACATCACTTGAAATTGAGAAATTCCATTTTAAATTCAAAAGACATCGCTTATAATTCAGAAATTTCATTTGAAATTCAAAATACATAACTTGAAATTCAGAAATTCCATTTAAAATTCAAAGACTTCAATTGAAATTCCATTTCTGAATATCAAATGAAAATTTCTGAATATCAAATGGAAATTTATGAATATAAAATGATATTTTCTGAATTTCAGTTGATGTCTTTTGAATTTAAAATGGAATTTCTGAATTTAAAATGATATCTTTTGAATTTCAAATGGAATTTATGAATTTCAAGTGATGACTTTTTAAATTTCAAATAGAATTTATGAATTTCAATTGATCTTTTCTGAATTTCATTTTTAATGGTGTAGTGTTGCCAAGACGACTGAGTGACAATGTCTTTCTGCATGTCGTGTAGTACAAGACAAGTCTGAAAATTTACATTGAAATAAATGATTGCGTAGCGACTTTTTCTAAGGGACAAAAGTATAAAAGGAATTTTCTTCAATTAGAATAATGCGTGCATTTAAAGTTGTCATGCAGTGGAATATACGAATAGCGAAAATGGTGCTATGTGGAAATCTAAAATACCATAATCAAAAATAAAATAATAAATAAAAACAATAAAGAAAAATTATAAATTAAACATAATAAATACAAAAATATTGTTTTAATTGTAAATACAATCGTAATGATCCAAAAATATTAGTCGACAATAATTTCAGTGTCAGTGTTGCTAAAGTTGTCGTCGCGATGAGCTTTGCGACAATATCACCCATATGTTAGCCGATGTCATACTCATGGACGGTGTCGCCGACATTGTCGTCAACGATGATCTGGGCGACAATATCGCTTAATTAGTCACACACGAACAAGTGGACATTTGTATGAAAATGTCGCACACGATTCCCATATACATACGTGTCCCCCAAGTGTTTTTAGTGATTTTACACTGTCTTGTACCCAACATTAAAGACGGGTACAATTCACGGCCCACTGGGAGGCTCCTAATTTTCAGATTTTTTTTGCGCGTTTACCAAAGGACGCAAAATATAGAGAAAGGCACAAAACTTAAAAAAAAACACACACAAAATGGAAAATTAACCTAATTTACAGAATTTTTGCTCCTTTATAAAAGGGTGCAAAATATAGAGAAAATTCTGAAAAAAATGTTTAGTTTTGAAAATTTTGTGCTTTTCTCTATATTTTGCGTCCCTTTATAAAAATTGTATAGTACTTTAATATAACCAATATTCTACAAACTATCCGGCTGTTTAATTTAATGTTTTTTTAAAGTTTGACTTTTTTTGGCTCATTTTGCGCGTTTTTAAATTACAAACTACCAATATATTATTTGAATTCAACTTATTTTTTATTTTTGCTCGTATCAGTTCAGAAAATATTGACTCATATTCATACAATGAATTTTAAACGAAAATCAGCTTTTTGACATTAATCTTTGTTAAAATTGTTCAAAATAGTAGGTATACTTTTATTTTAAAGGCGAGTTTAATTGTCTACACACAAAAAAAAATATCGTTCCCTGTAAACAGTTTCTCAAACAAACACTAAAGTGTTTGCAAGCTCATTTGTAGGAAATAATCGAAGTGTTTCTCACAAATTATCAGTGGTGTTTCCCACAAACACGAAAAGTGTTACCCACAAATACGAAAAGTGTTTCCCAAAAATATTTGAAGCGTTTCCCACAAACACGAAAAGTTTTTCCCACAAATATTTGAAGTGTTTCCCACAAATATTTCAAAATTTGGTAGTTTTTGCCAAAAAGACTTGAAGTGTTTCCGGCAAATATTTGTAGTGTTCGCCAAATTCAGTCAAAGCAAAAGGTTTTTTTTTATTGCGGCAGCCACTATTGCGACATCTCGAATAATGCAGAATTCCAGGGTAGATTTACTGGCGAAAATAAACATTTTATTTCGACTGATATTGATGGACACTAAGGAAACACTACAACACATCGATGCATTATGTCTGGGACCAGGTGTCTCATACATTGGACGGGCCTTAAAAAGTCATCTAAACTGACTGGGTTTTCGTCAGATGATTTGCACAGAATTGCGGCAGTGTTTATGCAGTCATCTGTTTTGTATGATGTGAAGACCGATTATGATAAATTGATGGCAGTGGCTATAGATGATAATAATTAAGTTCAGATTTCGCACAATATGAAAATTTTGCTTCTTATTCGACAAAAGAAGCTTATCCACGTTTATTCGTGCAAGTGTTGCATGACACAGATAAGTTAAATTGTTCAAGTGATGCATCTTTTATAAGAAGCTGTACGATTTTTGGGGCAAACACTTTCAATGTAGCATTTTTACGAAAGAAGCTATTAGTATTTAGGGCAAACACTTTTAAAATAGATTGCGTTCTGGGAAACACTTAGTGTTTGCCACAAAGAAATATCATGTATTTATTACTTATCTTAAATACTTTCATTATTTATTGGTAACAAATGAGTGTTTGGGAGTAATAATAGAAGTGACTTTTATAAAGTGTTTTTGGTAAACATTTTAAATGTTTTTAAGGAATTAGATATTGTTTTGTTCAAACACTAGAATTGTGTAATTGATGGCAATAAGGCATTATAATTTACGACTAACAATAAGTATTTCTGCCACCCAATATGTATTTACCAGAAGTAACCGATAGTTTCCCACAAGTATTTGTTAAACATTCCTTTTTAGAGTGTACGAATGCGCCATTCTATTTTGACAAATATTCTGAAGATTTTATAATTCTAGTATCAAATATTTTGAGTTCTATAACAAAATGTATGAATATTAAATCGAATTTAAGAATCAACTTTAAAAATAAATTCGATTTTTTTCGACAAATTTTGTATAGAATAAATTGTGAAAAAGCTGATTAAATTCAATGTTGACTTTAAATTGTCTATGGTAATGCGCCATAGTTTTTATAATATATATGCGCAAAGAAAAAAAATCTTTCACACAAACGAAAAATTAGACAAAAGGACTTCGTTTGTGGATTTATTTTGCGGGTAAATAACATTGTTTGTACCAAACGAGTTTATCGTTTGCTTTATAAGTAAAAATATAAACCCTTTTTATTTTAATTAATTTTTTATATTTTTTATATACTTTTTTCATTTGTGTCTGTTATATCATGTCTGAGCTGCCAAGAGCTACCAATATTACTATTAATTATTATAAGATATTTACACAAAAATGTGTCTGAAAATTTAACTTCAAATTATATTACGAGCATTCGTTTGAGTTTAACAGTTTTAAATGTTTGAAATAACAGTTTGAGAACTTTGCTCACAGAATATTACTGTTTGAAAATGCCTGAAGATTGCTCCCATAAGTATGCAACGGAGGAAGTAAGTAAATTTAATTTTTATAAAAGGATGGTGTAAAAATGTCCTTTATTGGTAGAAAATATTTTAAAATTCTTAAAACGATATTTAAAATTGGGTGAATAAAATCTAAAAATAACGAATAAACAAATTATTTTTGTATTCCGAAATGGAATATATCTATGTATTAATTTTTTATATAGAATTTCATAATGGATCATCTTAATAAAAAACGACTTTACTCAAAAATTGAAGCAAATGCTCCGTATTGTCAAAATGTTTCGCATTTCCTTCAATTTCAATGCTAAAACCTATTTACTAATATTTGGTAGTATTGGTAGGTATTAATCAAATCTTTGAACTGCCTATTTATTTTAAAATAAAAATATAATCAAAAAATGAAAGCTGTCTAAAAAGTAAAAACATTTCTTCGTCAATTTATTAATCTTTTCATAATTTAACAATTTTCTTAGATTGTTCGAATTGTTTTTATAGAAACAAGTAATATAAAATCTTAATGTACTATAGTATATAGTGCTAAAAATGAGAAACAATATTGGCCTACTTTCATATCTCGTTCGAATTTTTCGGGGTGATATATCTGGATGCACAGTGCTATTGTCGTGGGATTATTGATTTGGATTTGATATCCAATTTGAACAATACCCCAAATTACATAAATAAAGTATTATCTTTACTAATTTTAATGAAAAAAAGGCAGTTGTGATGGAGAATGAAAGGGTATCAATTAACTGATAAGATAATTAATCGATTTGCTAAAATTGTCTGGGTCTATTCATATTTATTTTAGTAAGTTGCGTTAATCAGTAAAAGGAGAACTAGCTAATAACGTGCGTAATCCGAAAAAATCATTTAAAATTAGACAAAATTTACATATTAAGTGTTTTTTATGTTAACAGTTTTTAACATGTGGTGGAATTGAGCACCGCTATTTTAAGATAATAAAAAACGTATATTGTGAGGACTAGTCCTCGGTTTGTACTGGTTGTGCTACTAAAGAAATATTGAAAAATGTAGACAGTCAGAAATAATTAATTTAAATCGAAATAAAAATCAAAAAAGAAGCTAGCACCGCCATTTTAGAAAATATTTAGTTTGACATTTGTGGTGTGTTGTACTCAAGTTGTGCTGGTTTTACACTTCAATATTACGGAATTATCACCGCCATTTTGTATTTTTTTTTGATAATTATGACGGCTGGCACACAATTTGTGCTACTTGTGCTACTTAAAAAGAATGTGAAAAGAATGTTTATGAAATAAGCCAGAAAAAAATCAAAAGAATATCCTTTTATTTCTACTTATAAACACTAAATCATGATCTGAACATCTACAAAAACATTGAAACATAGTTATAGGATTAATAAAATATTTAAATTTTAATTATTTGAATTCCACTAATCACATGAAGAAATGTTATTAAAATCAAATAGGTAAATATCCAAAAATTAAGTGTATACACGCTGCATAAAAAAGGGCTCTCTCAAACATAATTATGCAGGCATTAACATGTATGTTTTGAATTTTATGTAAATATAATATATAATTGCCTGAGACTTGAACAGTGTTGTAATGAGCTCTGACTTACATTATAATATCCCGGAAACATTTTAATGTTGCCCCTTAAAATGTAGTATGTTCTAATGGAAACATAATAATTACTACATCCAAATAAAATAAATATTTGAACCGAACCATAAATATGTTAAAAATAAAACGTTATTTTGAACGACCTAAATATAAACATGTTTCCAGTGAAACATATCAGTTGTTTCAGTTCAAAAAGTAGTATGTTTGCATAGAAACATATTTAAATATTTTTTAAAAGAAATCCTGAAAATGTTGTTTTTTTATTAAAATCTTTAAACATCTACAGTGGGAATTTCTAATAATTGAATTAATATACATAAATAAATAATTCGTTTAAAACTGCAAGTACAAGTGACAGCATCAATGAATGCACAATTGCACCAGCAGACGCTAAACCAGACTATCCAGGCTCGCTTTTTATTTGCTACAGTTACAGTTGACCTCAGTACAGCACATAGCGTAGACAAGGAATTCACGGAGGCTTTTGTAAAAAAACATGCCAAATTATGTTTGAAAATCGAAACACAGATTATTATTTGTGGTCTTTTCACATTAGTTTCAGAAATTATATACTGCAAGTTATTATACTCTGTTACTATTTGTACTTTTTGTAACACAATTTATATATTTATTTAATTTACAAAAAACAAAATTATTACCGACGCGAACACGTTTTCTCAACGAACAACAAGAGACACGTACGCAGAAAATGCCGACCACCGAGTGCTCAACGAGCGCCAACTTCGTATACACGAAGAATGTTGCAAGAATACACTTTAAATTCAATGTCTTTATTGTTTGATTTTAAACATCAATATGTTCAAACGATGGCAAAAGATGGCGTACTTAGGTAGAAAATGCTGCACAACGTTTCCAACTTCGTCAGTCGATAAATTATCGAATTAAGATAAGCGTTGCGAACATACGTTGTATTTAGATTTGATTAGCATTTTCTGTGTTTCGAAACATAGTTTTAACCAAGTAAATTGCCAAGAATTAGTTTATTCAAATGCAATTAAAATTTTATGTTGGTATTGTAACATATTTATGGTAAATTTGACAGATTCTGCTGGACAATATATAAATGTTTACACGTGAACAAAAATAAATTCAATTTCGATTATAATTTAATTACACTTCATTTCTAGTACATGTATGGTAATATCGTATTACTTTTTAATTACATTCAAACATATTCAAACAAATCTTTTCTATCCGTGTATAAAAATAGTTCACGATGTATTTTCTAAACCTAAAACTATGCTATACGTTTATTATGAAGTACTGTATATGAATTAGTGTTTATAAGTACCCTGCAGAGATTAAAAATATTTTGAGTTTCACATCGTAAATTAACAGAGACCAGAAATAACAAATAACCTTTATTTCCATTTGGTTTTTCACTGAGAGATATTATTTTTCAAAAAACATAAAGGTTTTTGATTGAGAGATATTTTTTATTTGAAAAAATATAGGTCCTTGGTTGAGATATAACATTTATTTAAAAAAATAAACTTCTTTGGTTGAGAGATACTTTTTATTTAAAAAAATTAAGGTCTTTGGTTGGGAGTTATATGAAAACCTTTATTTTAAATGTCTTTGGTTAATGGTTGTTAGTAGACCGAAAATTGAATTAGTCTCAAGGGAACTCATAGAAAATGATAGGAGAACTAAAAAATATAGACTTTCGGCATCCAGGCGAGATTATTGGACGTATAGAGAAGAGATGGGCAGAATTAAATATTTTTCACAACTAAAAACTAACAATTAAATATGTTCCAGTGGGTTTACAGAAGCACCCAAGTGCGTCCAATATATCAGATGAATCGTATTTTAAATTTAATAATTTGTTTTTTTAGAAAATGAGGATTTAGACCATTGCGTTGTTTTAGTCGCCCAACATTTTTATTTCGAAATTGTCGTATATTTTTTTTTTGGAAAAAAGTGATTTCGACCATTGCGTTGTAATTGTCCCGAACAAATTTTTTTTTTTAAATTGTTCGAACATTGTTGTTTTTGTCGAATATATATTTTTGTCGAAAATGGCGATTTAGACCATTGCATTGTTTTTGTCATCCACATTTTTTTTTACCAATTTTTTTTGAAATGTTTTGAACTTTTTTGTTTTTGTCGAATATATATATTTTTTCGAAAATGGTGATTTAGACCATTGCGTAGTTTTTGTAGCCCAAAATTTTTTTAACAATTGTTTTTTTCGAAATTGTTCGAACATTTTTGTTTTTGTCGAATATATATTTTTTTCGAAAATGGAGATTTCGACTATTGCATTGTTTTTTTAACAAATTTTATTTTACGATAAAAAATTTTGTAATTTTTCTTACCAAAAACAGTTCTTTTCGGTTATACAAAACAACGTATAACCGAAGTATATCGAACAAATATTGTTATAAAAAAAATAACAATTTTTCTTCGAAAAAAAAAATTTGTTAAAAAAAAATATATTGGGCGACAAAAACAACGGTGGAAAAAATGGTCGAAATCACCATTTTTGAAAAAAAAATATATTCGACAAAAACAACAATGTTCGACTAATTTCGAAGAACGCAATGGTCGAAATCACCATTTTTGACAAAAAAAATTTATATTCGACAAAAACAACAATGTTCGACTAATTTCGAACAACGCAATGGTCGTAATCACATTTTTTCAAAAAAAATGTTTGTTTAGGTCGTAGTTTGATAAAAACAAGGGTTGGGTACAAAATTCTGTCTGACTAAAATTCTGGTTTACAAAATTCTGGTTTCCAAAATTCTGTTTTTCAAAATTCTGTTTCACAAAATTCTGTTTCACTAAAATCTGGTTTGTGGGTGTGCGCCGTAGGTAAAAAATTATTTGAAAAAAATCGCGCGATTTTTTTCAAATAATTTTATATTTAATTGAAAATGCAATTACAAGCTTATAACAACAACAAAGTACTCAATTAGTCGGCCTCAGCAGTCCAGAGGTAGCGCGCTGGACTTGCATTCTGAAGGTCTCGGGTTCGAATCCCGGCTTGGGCATGGGCGCTCGTGGTGATATTAACCACAGAATTGTAGGGAATAGATTTCACAGTACAATGGATATAGTCTGTCTGAGTGCTGTGGATCTTAGTAGATATACCAAAAAAAAAAAAAAAAAAAACAGATCAGTAATTGTTTGTGTTTGTTTTGTATATGAAAATGATCTCCGGATCAGGATCAAAAACCACGGGAACGCAGCTATTGTATGATTTTCAATTTGGCAACGGTATAATATTTTTGATTAGTCTAAAGTAGCACAACCAGCACAAGTTGAGTAAAATACAGCACAAATGTGAAACAAAATATTTTCGAAACTGGCGGTGCTAACTTCCACATTGTTTTTTGATTTTTATTTCGATCAAAATTAATTATTTTTGACTGTCGTTTAGTAGCACAACCAGCACAAGTCAAGCACTACCCAACTAACTCCAAATTTTAACTTTTAACCAAAATTCAACTTATATTTTTAATTTTGTCAATCCTATCGTATTAATATAATAAATCTATTTGTTGGTTTGTCCTTTTGTTTGTTTGTTCCACTTCTCCGTCTAAACGGCTGATCCGATTTTCTTGATGCTGTAGGGTCTGAAAGGAATGATAGGCTATACATGGTCGGTATTGAACAAAGGGGCATGGCACCTCCGATACAGCCTATGCTTTCAAAACGATATAACTTGGCACTGACAGCAGCTACCAACTCAAATTTGGACACAATATGTATGTTGGGTTTGGATAGAGTACTATATCTCGGTGAGATTGGTGGACTGGGCGTGGCACCTCCCATATAACTCAAAAATTAAAAACACGTTATATCAGCAATTAGGATAGCAAATTTAATGAAATTTTGGTCAGCGTTATATTTAACCATTCTAAACAGTCTCGCCAAATGAAGGTGGGATTGGGCGTGGCATCCCCCATAGAAGGTGAATATTCAAGATGACGTATGTCGACAGTTATTATAGTGATATCAAAATATTTCACACCGGGGTTATAACCACTCGAAATTCTATAAACTCACCACACCAAAATTTACCACACTAAAATTCACCACACTAAAATTCACCACACTAAAACTTATCACACTAAAGCTCACCACACTAAAACTCAGCACAATAATATTCATCACACAAAAACTCACCACACTAAAACTCACCACACTAAAGCTCACCACACTAAAACTCACCACAATAAAATTCATCACACAAAAACTCACCACACTAAAACTCACCACACTAAAGCTCACCACACTAAAACTCACCACATTAAAAAAAAAATAAGAATTTTACGGCGAAATATTTTACGGGGAATAATTCTACAGGAAAGCACATTCTGAGAAAGAATTGTCTTTGAGAAAAGTTGTTTTGGCGGAGAATTATTTTTGTTTTTGTTATATAAATAAAAAAAAATGTTTTTATATTAATAAAATAGCTCCATATCCTTGCATTCACAAAATCTTTGCACGAGTCGTGCACGGGTCCAGCTAGTTTTTAATATATTTTATTATTGTTTGCAAGTAGAGGCGACACAAATTAAGCTCAATACAGTCCAAACTACAACAAAAATATTAAAAAAAAAAAATGGTGATGCTAACTTCCACCCAAATTTTTTACCTATTTGAAAAATTCTAACTGTACACATTTTTTAACTTTTTATTAGTAGCATAACCAGCACAAAGCGAGCACAAGTCAGCACACTTTTCTTTTTTTTGATTATCTCAAAATGGCGGTGCTAATTCCACAACACCCAGAAGGAAGCATATCTGGTATAGAAAAGTATATATATTCTTGATTAGCATGACCTCCTTAGTGGATTTAGCGATGTTCGTCTGTTGAAATCACTACTACTGAAAACTTGAAGGGATAGATCAAGCTAACTCCTAATTGACATGATCGGTCCAATGTGACCTGTGAATCGACCACTTATGTTCAAATACCTCATATAAAAATTACATCTACAGGTGAATTTTACTTTATAACGGCTAAAAGAAACTTTTTTGGTTCAAGTATATATTGACTTTGTGCTTAAATGTATAAAAATTATGTTTTCCTGCGAACTGACTTCTAGTTCCCTAAAAACAAACCGAAATTCGGCACCCCACCCAATTGTACATATCGGTAATCAAAAGAAAGGAAAATCTTCAGCGATTGTAAGTTTGAAGATATTATCAGGATTCGTAAGCCCTGGTGAGCTATGCACCACTTTAAAGGGCAGCCGCAAACATATTCACAATGTATTTAAAGTCGGCTTATACCGATTATAACTTTCATAATTCTTACTAAGTTTATCACACTATAACGATTTCCCTACTTCAAAATTTCCCATGTTTAGGTTTATTTTTCAGTCTCATTTATACTGCCTTGCCTCAAAAATTAATGTAAAAACTTCAATGAACGCAATTCATAACATTTATAAAGCGTTTCTTATATCAGTTGCGATTCATACATAAAAAGATATATTTTTATCATTCCATTTTTGAAATAAAAAAATTTTGCATGAATGAGCATTTTTAAAAACAAATCTCGGAGGAATCAAAGGGGAAATTCTGCTCTACTGGAAATCTATCCATCAGACTTAGTCACAATGTGATCCATCGTCATTGTTGATAAACTTCCTCGTATTTGGCCCTGTTCTCTAGGTCTTTTGCATTAGCAGAGACTGCCTCCTCCCTTTTAACAATTATTTTTTAAGATAATTTTTATTTTAAATGAACATTTAAAGATAAATACTTTTTGTTTATATTTTACGCAGATTTGAAGCAATGGTTTCAATGCATAACAAAAGTTTCCGAAATGTCAGTTATCGATATAAATGTATTACGATACAGTACGGAAATATTCCAGACGCAACGAAGTTCGTACAGTGTCCAGCTTAAGATGTACGATTTGTTAATACCGATACTGGCAGCCGTAATAATAATCATAAATTTCATGGTCGTTCTTTCAAGTGGACTAATTTTACATAAAAGTCTGTAATACTTATTTATTTTTTCATTGTATAATTGTACTTCGACTTTAAGGACAGCAACCTAGGAGCACATATATATTTCTTGGAAATGTTGCCTTGGCCGATATGCTTACTGCAGTAGCTATCATTTTCGGACAGTATTACCCAAGTGAATGGCGTTCAGAATTAATATGTTGTTGCAGTATTGGTAATATATAAATAATTACTGATGAAACGTTTTTTTGTTAGCCATATTATTAATCAAAACATTATGTATAGGAATGATAATATCTGCTACTTTAGTATCGGTTTATAGTGTTGGCCTTATAGCTGTGGACAGATTTCTGTACATCATGTTCGGACTACAATACCAGAGATTTCTTTCATCAAAGCGAGCTCGGTGGATGGTATTAGGAACTTGGTTTCTCGGATGTTTTGTGGGATTCTTACCCGCCATGGGTGTTAGAAATCCAATCGAGAATGGTCTGTTATGTTGGATGATCTTATTAGAGCCAACCGGACTTGTTTTGGCCACAGTAACAATTGGAATATTGCCACTAATCACTATTATAGTCTTATATAGCATTATACTGAATACAGCCTTGGGGAAAATCTCTGAAATCAGACGGTCTAAAGACGCTTCTAGACAAACCGAAAATAGTGTCATCACAGAACTTCGGTTTTTTCGTGGTGGTCTAAGAAATGACTCATCCCCTTCTATTTTCTACATCGAGGAGGAACCAAGGAAGGAGTTGAATGGGAACTCCTTCATTAATTGTTGTTGCAAGTAAGTAAAATTGATTTTTTAATAAATAATACCATTTGCTCTGTCGATTGGAATAGAACAATTAAGAAAGACTTTGTAATAATATACATTGTTAAATGTTTGTTCCTTTGCTGTCTACATTTCATTATTTTCTGTTATTCTCCGCTTAAATATCATTTAAATTAACAACAAATAAGAGTGAATGGGTATATTCAATTTGGTATATAGATTTTCTTAATCGACATGACATTCTGACTCGATTTGCGATGTCCGTCTGTCTGTTGATGATTATAGAAAAACTAGAAGAGCTAGATCTTTGAAAATCTTAATTTAGTTTACTTTAGTTTACAATTGTGACCTGTGAACCGACTACTTATGTTCAAATACCACATATAAAACGTACAAATAGGTGTAAATTTTACTTTATACCTACTTAAATGAATTTTTTTGGTCAAATATATTGATTTTATGCTCAAATGTCTATCTCTGAATCGACTTTGTGGTTCCCAGACCAAAATTCGGCACACATATACATTTGTAAATATCCCAGCGGGAAATGATCTACTGTACTACAAGGGCATCAATGATGAACCGAGGATGTACGAAAATTTGTCATTGAATATGTCTACAACTATTTCATAAAGGACGTTGCATTAAAGATGTCATACACCATATATAACAAAGAATTCATATTGTCAATTCAGATATCATTAATGTAGCTTTCTAAAGACAAGTCATAAATAACCCATCAAGTTGTTAAAGTTTTTTCATATACATGATAATCACCTGATGAAATTTCTGATGCTGTATCTTTAAATAATGTACATGGCATCGTTATGGCACGTCATGCATTAAGTGGTGGACATTTGTATGAAAATGTCATCAATACTTTGCAGGGCGAAAATGCTATCGGTCATCGATGGTCCTGTCCTGACAATGGTGAAGCATAGAAGCATTATAAATGACATTTCCAACAGGGATGGGTAATCAAATGAAAAGTCTTCGGCATCGATATTTCCCATGTGAGCTGACCTTCCCTACTTATTTATTTAACAAAAATTACACCGAAAGAATAGAAAGTATATATTTAATAAGTTAATAATGCTTTTTTGATTAAACATCATCCTTTTTGTTAATCAATCATTGTATAGTTTGAACGAAAGAATTGATTAATCAAATCATTTAATGAAGCCAATTTTGAAATTTAAAATTATTTTAAACTTTATGAAATATCTAAAAAAATACATAAGAGTACCATAATTTTTTAAATGGGTGGGTATCATTATACCAGCATTGTTTACCAAAATTATATATAAAACTTAATAGATAAAAATATTAATAGTTAAAAAATTAAATTTAGATAATACTTAAAACCCGTATCACATTTAGTTGCTGTTGAATTAACTTGTGTACTATTAATTATAAAATCTGTATTTTTCTATTTATGTAACCTCAATGGCATGAATATTTTGACAATATATTCTATATTTTCAGAACAGTAACATTAAAAATAACAGAGATCCAAAGTCCCAGTCGCTGTAAAGCGATAAAAGTAGTCGTATTAACGACTGGATGTTTCTTCATAACATGGTTTCCGTACTTCTTTGCATGTACCATGTATGTATTCTGCGATGAGGAGAAATCACCGCATTACTGCAGTAATTTGCGGATTGCGATTGCAAGTCCATTAGCTATACTAGGACTTTTGAATAGTTTATTTAATCCGATAATATATGCTTGGTGGCATAATGGCTTTCGTAAATCAGCAAAGAAAATAATGAACGCCATTTGGAGCCGATGTATAAAACCTAAAAAAGGGTCACATAGACGAAATTTTACACAACATGCACAAAGTACTTCCAGGTTACCAGATAATAATTAACAAACATGTACTGCCAGTAATAGTATCGATCAACCATCACTAGTTATTTCAATTGTTGCACATAATTATAAAATTTTATTTAAGATTACACAAAATATCTGATTTTAATATATACTATTTTTATGACATAAAAGATTTGTCCGTTTTTTATCAAAAATGTACAATAATCCGCATTAAGGCTAAATACTTACACATCAGCTTAATTTTGTCGCGCAGCCACTGCAGAAGTAGGTACAGCAATAAAGCCACCCAGAGAGAAGATTAGGGAAGAGATATATCTTTCAGAAGATAAGACACCTGATCGGATTTTTAAAGACCGGAGCCTCTTTCTGACGGGAATCTAGTCACAGATGTCCAAGGTACACTGCGATTCAACTGCTAGCCGGCGATGATAACAATAACTCCGCCGATAGAGAAGACCGCCCGACAATCCCAGTTGATGACGCCGGCGTTGACATAACGTCGTCTGACCATGATGAAGTCTGCACAGCCCCACAGGCTGGAAAAAACAAAGCCGCAAGCACAGATGATCGATGATCTGCCTGCGGAGTTGTTTAAGACCGGAGACAAGGAGCTAATCAGCAGAATATGGTTAGAAGAAAGCATGCCCAGCGAATGGAATCTCAGTATATTCTGCCCAATCCCACGATATGTGCCAACTACCGTGGGATAAATCTCTTCAATATCGCGTATTATATCAAGCCCATCTCCAACAGACTGATTGGACCTTATCAGTGCGGCTTCAGACCTGAAAAGTTCAGATTTTCACATTGCGCTAAATCCTAAAAAAGACCAAAGAGAGGCAGATCGACACCCACCACCGAGGTCCGATAAGGAGTCGCTTATACGCCACCATGTGTGAGTTCGGTATACCTGCGAAACTTATAAGACTTTGCAGCATGAGTTTGGGGAAGGAGTCACTTCGAATGGGTCTTACTGTGAACGAGGACAAGACGAAGAACCATCTGTCAACAAATAAAAAGTCCCGGTGTCTTGGACAGTACTTCACTATTGACACACATAACTTCGAAGTCGTGAAAGACTTAGTCTACTTAAAATTTATTTGTAAAAAAACAATTGCATATTTGTAAGATCATAATTTCCCCAAAACGCAAAAAACGAAACCACAGAAAAAAATATATTTTTTTTCATATTTCGCAGGTTTTTTATAACTTGGAGTTTGTACACATCACAAAGTAATGATCGACATAAATATCAACGCGAAATTATTTCTTTGCATCGTGAATTTAGCATAGTTTATTGGGAGCCTCCTGAAAAATAAAAATGAACAAAAATACAACGCTCAACAAAAAGGTGTGTTGTATTCAATTAATTGTATTTATTTGGTGTTATCCACATTTCTTAGATAGAGTTAAGAACACTGAAAATAACTAAATAAATTAATTGAAGCAAAAAATCTTATCAGCATTTTAAACGAAAATGAATTTGACCGCATTTTTTAAAGTAACGTAACAAACAATAATTCCAAAAAGTCTTTTACCACAAAATCTAGCACGTCAATATAAGAGAAAGACCTAATTTTCTTCGAGTAATTTTAGTCTATTTTCTAAAGGTAATAAAAAATTAGTAGTGTAATTATTAATGTCTGTGTTCAGAGCCAAAAAGAATTTGTAACGTAGCAAACATTTTTTTTTTTATCGATAATCAAATATGTTCGTTGGATGTTTAGGAAAACCTGACCAAGGCTCAGAGAAACAAGAATTACATCGACAAATTGAAAAGGTTGAAGAAATTTGAAGATTTCGAGAAACAAAGACCTCCTGTCCAGAAGGAGAAAAAGAAGTAGAGAGAGTGCGAGAGAGTCCGTGATATTGCATCGCTCCAACTAGAAAAGTATTCAAGATATAGTTATAAAATTGAAAACGTATTGTTATAATTCACATAAAAATAAATGTTACAAAAATGGGCGTGATACGTCCACATTTTGTAATATATGTGAGAGTGTTCATCATAATTATTAACTGTTAAAGTTAGGTATTCAAATAAATATGCCACATTACTATCTCCATCAAGGTGTAGGGTATTCCATAGTCGGGTGCGACCGACTTTAAGTCCCGCCCATGATATTTAACTTTCCACACTCGTTTAAAAAATATATTAAGTGCAATGAATAACTAATGTTTGCTTATTACTTCGAATGTATTCTAATTTTTTCAACTTCTTAAATGTTCAATCGTAAGACCCCTGAATTCATATTATCTTTTGTTAAAATAAATAATTAAATCCATTTGTTATGCTAAATTTTACTCTTTATGCTAACATAGATCGCACAGGAAGCGTAATAGAATTTTCGAGTAACGTAGCAAACACATCATTTTTGCTAATATAGAACTAAAAAATTCGACATAATTAAAATGTAATATGTTACTTTAATTCTAGAGCTTAGAAATTATGCACTTCATGTTGAAAATAGTCCACCAGACTTTTAAGACAATGTAAGGCCACTTTAAAACCTACTTCCAAAATGATGAAACATAGCAAACAATTTTAAACGTTCATAACTCCTAAAAAACAAGGCATACAAAAATTTTTATATACATAGAAAATCTTACTACCTAAGCGTAATTTTAGATACATTTATTAAAACTATTAAAAGTATTTAATTTCATTTGTTTTCGGAGTAATATGTGTTGAACGAGTTGGGAAAATTAGGTCACATGGGTAAGTTCGGTCACATTGGACGGACTTTATAGTCGGTCGGGCCCGACTATGGAATACCCTACACCTTTGGTGGGGATATTAATGTGGGATATTTAATTGCATACCTTAATTTTAAAGTTTTTAATTATGCTGAACCTCCCCACCCTCAGAATATTATTCATAAATCAGAAATTTACGTCTTGTATCCCCATAAATTAAAAAATGTATATAAAAGTATAAACAACTAAAAAAAAAATGAAAAATATAATTGGGCGGACCACGCCTATATTTAAAATTTTGAAAGGCTAATATTTCATAGATTTGATTTTAATAATTTACGGATCAAATTTCCACTATGAAAACCCGGGAAATAATGAAAAAAAAGTGGGCGGATCACGCCCATTTTTGGACCACATATTCCTAGGTGAATTATAACAATACGTTTTAAATTGTTTACCTATATCTTGAATACTTTTCGAGTTATTAGTTTCGAAAGAGTTATATAAAAGTGACTTGTATGGGAGGTGGCTCATTTTCAAACTCAGTTCCTACTTTTGGCTAAAATATACTTACTTACTTAAATGGCCGTTACAACCGTGGATCGGTTTTGGCCGCTGAGATGAAGCCGCGCCAGTCGGATCTGCTTTGCGCGCGCTGACGCCAGTTAGAAATACCAAGCGTTGCCAGGTTGTCCTCAACTTGGTCTTTCCAACGCAGATTTGGACGCCCTCTTCTACGCTGTCCACCTTCGAGTTTCGATTCAAGCACCTTCTTGGCTGGAGTGTTTTCATCCATTCGTTCGACATGACCTAGCCAGCGAACCCGCTGGATCTTGATGCGCTTGACTATGTCAATGTCGTCGAATAACTCATACAGCTCGTGGTTCATCCTTATTCGATACTCGTTAGCAAAGCAGATAGGGCCAAAGATTTTACGGAGAATCTTTCTCTCGAACGCTCCCAGTACTCTCTCATCGGTGGTGGCCAGCGTCCATGTTTCTGCACCATAAAGTAGGACGGGCATGATGAGTGACTTGTAGAGCGTTATTTTTGTCCGGCGAGAGAGGGCTCTGCTTCTCAATTGCCTACTGAGCCCAAAGTAGCACCTGTTGGCAAGAGTTATTCTCCGTTTGATCTCCAGGCTGACGTCGTTGTTGCTGTTTACGCTGGATCCCAGATAGACGAAGTCCTTCACAATGTCGAACTTGTGGGTGTCAAAATCAGCTTTTTGTCCAAGACGCACGGACTCTTTTTTGCTTGTTGACACAAGGAACTTCGTCTTGTCCTCGTTCACCGCTAGACCCATTCGACGCGACTCTTTCTCCAATCTGGAGAATGCTGCGCTGACTGCTCGTGTGCTCCTGCCAATGATATCAATATCGTCGGCATATGCGAGCAGCACGACACTTTTGTTGAGGATAGTGCCGCTTTGACGGAGTTCGGCAGCTCGAACTATTTTCTCCATCAATAAGTTAAAAAAGTCGCACGATAGGGAGTCACCCTGTCTGAAACCTCGTTCGGTATGAAATGGCTCGGAGAGGTCTTTTCCTATTCTCACTGAGCAACGTGTGTTGCTCAGGGTCATCCTGCAAAGCCTTATAAGTTTCGCAGGTATACCGAACTCAGACATTGCGGCGTATAATCGTTCCCTTATCGGAGTGTCGAAGGCGGCTTTATAGTCGACTAATAGGTGGTAGGTGTCGATCTGTTTTTCTAGGGTCTTTTCCTGGATTAGGCGCAATGTGAAAATCTGGTCTATGGTGGACTTTCCAGGTCTGAAGCCGCACTGATAAGGTCCAATCAGTCTGTTGACGATGGGCTTCAGTCTTTCACATAATACGCTCGATAGGACCTTGTATGCGATATTGAGTAGGCTGATCCCACGGTAGTTGGCGCAGATAGTGGGATCCCCTTTCTTAAGGATTGGGCAGAGTACACTGAGGTTCCAGTCACTTGGCATGCTTTCATCCGACCATATTCTGCTTACGAGCTCGTGCATGCTCTCTATTAGCTCTTCGCCTCCGGTCTTAAACAATTCAGCAGGCAGGCCATCAGCACCTGCGGCTTTGTTGTTTTTCAGCCGAGCAATGGCTGTTCTGACCTCGTCATGGTCGGGTGGCGGAATCTCAACGTCGTCATCAAGTACTGGGGTTGCCGGGTTTGCTTCTCTATCGGTGGAATTGAGGTCATCATCACCGGTCAGTAGTTTAGAAAAGTGATCCTTCCATATTTTCAGTGTGCTCTGGATATCTGTCACTAGATTTCCGTTCTCATCTTTACAGGAAGAGGCTCCGGATTTTGAACCTCCGGCTAGGCGTCTTATTTTCTCGAAGAATTTTCGAGCCTCATTCCTGTCCCCATGCATCTCAATCTCCTCACACTCACGTCTTTCTGCCTCGCTTTTTTTACGCCTGAAAAGACGTCTCTCTTCCCTCCTCTTCTCTTTGTATCGCTCCTTCTCAGCTCGCGTAGCTACTGACTGCAGGGTGGATTTGTACGCAGCGTCTTTCTCTGCAGTGGCCGCGCGACACTCTTGGTCATACCACTGATTCCTCAGGGGGCGTTGGAATCCAAGCACCTCTTCGGCAGCCGTACGCATAGAGCAGGAGATATGATTCCACTGCGCGCTTATATCATCGAGAGGAGGAGTGCCTTGTCTAAGCAGGTGTGAGAGTCGAGTGGAAAAGGCTTGCGTTGTCTGTTGTGATTGCAGCTTTCCGACGTCTAGCTTTCTCTGCGTTTGGTTCCGTACGTTCTTCGCAGCGCTTAAGCGTGTGCGGACCTTGGCTGCTACAAGGTAATGATCCGAGTCCATATTGGCACCTCGGATAGTGCGTACGTCCATCACGCTTGAAGCGTGCCTTCCGTCAACCACAACGTGATCAATTTGATTTCGAGTTTTTTGATCGGGCGACAACCATGTGGCCTTGTGGATATCGAAATGTTCGAATCTAGTGCTACTAACTACCATGTTTCGTGCTGCGGCGAAGTCGATTAGCCTCGTTCCGTTATCGGAAGTGTTGGCATGGAGGCTAAATTTTCCGATTGTGGGACAATAGATGGCTTCTCTGCCCACCTTGGCGTTAAAATCGCCTAGCACGATTTTGATATCGTGGCGGGGGCAGCGCTCGTATGCGTTGTCTAGGCGCTCGTAGAAGCGCTCTTTTGTCTCGTCATCTTTCTCGTTCGTCGGAGCGTGTGCACAAATTAGGCTGATTTGGAAATATTTAGCCTTGATGCGGATTGTTGCCAGCCTTTCGTCCACGGGCGTGAACCTAGAGACAAGATGGCGGAGTCTCTTGCCGACCACAAATCCACATCCAAATTCGTGTCTCTCCGCATGGCAGCTGTAGTAGATATCACAGGACGCTTGTTTCGAACAGCCCTGTCCCGTCCATCGCATCTCCTGGATAGCGGTGATGTCAGCCTTATATTTTTCGAGGTCATGTACCAGCTGGATAGAGGCACCTTCCCTATAAAGGGTCCGGACATTCCAGGTGCATATCCGTAAATCATGGTCCTTAAAACGTTTGCGTGGGTCGTCATCGTTGTAATCGGTCGTTATCCGAGGCTTCTTTTTTGTTTTCATTGGGCGCATAGGTTTTTTCCGTGGTGGGACCGAAACCCAACGCACGAACCCTCACTCTGAGGGAGATGCTCGCCACTCACTTTAGCCGGCTTCTACACCGGGTGGTGTAGAGCGCCGTTTCCAGGGACTTCCACGAGGAGGACTTCCACCGAAGTGGAGGTGTCACCATTTGACAATTTGTCAATTCTGGTGACCAGTGAGTTGACTTGAGACGACACCGACAAGGATTGCGCTGGCTTCGCCATGTTGAAGCACTCAGACACGTTGCCTTGTGATAATCGCCCCCATAGTCCCCTAAAATATATTGAGTCGAAATTTCATCGCATTCTGATCAGTATTTCTCAAGTTAGTTCGGACAGCAAGACAGCAAGACGGACAGACAGACAGACAGACAGACAGACAGACAGACAGACAGACAGACAGACAGACAGACATACAGACAGACGGACATGGCTAAACGGACTCGGGTAGTGATGCTGATCAAGAATATATATACTTTTCCATACCGGACACGCCTCTTTGTATACCCTGTACCTCATAGGTGTAGGGTATAATTAAAATTTATCCGGTTGTTATTTTTTAGGATAAATTTGCGAATTTTAAATTTGCGGCACTGAAATTTTAACTCTATTTTTGTATTTACATGGTCAGTTGATCAATTATGTAGTGTAAACTTATACCCATACACGCCTGGTTATACGTTATACGTTTTTAATGCCTAAGGAGTGATTATAGGGAACTTCCTAAGGATGATTTCCATTGCACACTTTAAGTGTGTATCTTGACGATTGAACACTATTTTTAATGGTTTTCTATTAACAATTCCGTTAAGGAGTTCTAACCAATAGAACAAGTCAGAAAACTATCATTTTGTTTTTAAAAATTATCTAATCAATGAATTCTCCAACACGTACTAGTTCTGAAATATAAGCCTACTTAAACGGAAAATAATTCTAACTTTAATTTTAAATAAAGTCTTAGAAATATATTATTGCGATAATTTTGGTGCAGTGAAAATTGTAGCAATTCTTAGTTAAAATTGTGACCCTGATTCCGAAAATGGCGTAGGTTTATAACCCATTTTTATTTTCTCATAGTTTTGCTCTTGTAACTTTTTAAATAATCTAACCAAATGTAAGAATGAAAATATCTTTTCTGCTTTAGATACGGAGAACATTGCTCTATAATACAAACATTTTACTTTACGTGAAAAAATTTGGTTTGCGATATATATACAAAAGAAAATTAAAACTTGACAAAAAATTATGAATTAAAAAAAAAAAACAAAAATAACGGTAATGCTTTTTTGTGTAGCACCATGCATCTTCTTTTTTTTTGTTATATTAAAAAATTATTTACTGCTTTTGTTAAACAAATGATAATCCTTTATTCAAAAAAGCCAGAATTAAAAAAAAATAAGCAAGTAAAAATGTTTCATTTTTCCTAATCAAAAGACACATTTTATTTATTTTTAATAGCATTTTAAATAATACAAAAGAAAATATTATTTTTTGTCAAGGTTTAATTTTATTTTTCCGATATCTCGCAAAACCAAATTTTTTACACGGAAAGTATATTTTTTTTTTATAGAGCACCGTTCTTCGTCTCCAATGCAGAAAAAATATTTGTATTCTTGCCATTGGTTGGAATATGAAAAATAATACATGAGTAGAACTATGAGAAAAAATTGGTAACATCTCTAAAGTTAGACTTACTTACTGGGTTGGCCCTTACAATTGATTTTTATGAACAGATTTTATTTCACAATGTGTAGGTTCATTAAAATTCTGAATATCGAAATCAATAGGATAAATTAGATTGTTTCAAAATGGAAACCCATGTTGTGAAATTTATGAAAATATACATTGTTATATATAAGTTATTAAATTTAAAATGTAAGTATTCTCTAATCGTTCTTTAAATGTGGTAAGATGACTTCTAGGTCTTATAATTAAACAGGATTCGTATAGAGGCTGCAACAACAAACAACGACTTTTACATTAGACTTCAGGTTTATTCGTTAGATGTTTATACTGTACTATTTTAGCACACGATACTGGTTGGTGCATTGCTTTTCATAGAATGCATCTGTGGTTATGCAATTTATGTAGTTTTATTAGCAAAGTACGATTGAGAATGTATGTGGCTGCATCTTATGAAATTGTCGATGTGATATTTCTGTTGGTTCAGTTGTTTGTTGTGTGTTGGTGTAGGCATAAAACTTATTTGGTATTTTGTCGCAGTTGCTATAAACGTCAGTCATCGTCTTAACAATTTCTTACCCAGCCACCCCAACACCAATCCTGTCGCTCAAAGGAGCAGAACACTGAATGCATGACATGGGACATCTCTCAGCACAAGGATGCATCCTTGTAGAATAATAAAAGCATTTTGCACAAATGTGTTCATTTATTTTGCAATCATATTGTACGAAATTTTAAATGAATTTAGTCAAGACAAACATTTTCCCTGTCGTGTTGGTGCAACTGAAGCAAATTTTCATTTTCTTGACGCATTTATTCAATTTTGAACCGGAAAAGTATTTACGTATATACTAATATATAAGATTTAAATTCAAATGTGTAAGTACATATGTAAACATTGTATATGCTATATACTGCGTATGCAACATTAATACACGCATATAAATTTATTTCAATATCTTTTTAATTATGAAATTTTAAAATTTTTTGTTCTAGCATTATTTAATATATCTGTGGCAATATGAAATAAAAGCATAAGTCAATTTTTTGTACTTTTCAGGAGAGCATTTTTAAGCTTTACAACTGATTCCAAAAATTATTTTAAAAACATTTTAAAAATTATATTTGTAAATTTATGAAAAACTTAAATAAAATAAATGTTTGCAAAATGTTTTTGTTAGAATTTTTTTCGAAAGTTATTTTTTAATAAAAGGTCTTTTAGGTTTTTTGCTTGTATCTCAGCAACTATAAGAAGATCCAGTATCAAAATTTGACACAAATTGAATTCGTATATCAGGATTACGTTGGTATTAATAACTCAATTTGAACATATCTCGAGTTATGCTGTTAATTCATATTGCCACAGATATATTTTATGCATTTTCAAGTTAGTTCAGTATGAACAGAGCATTCAGCACGTAACTAAAAAATGATCATCCTTCACGTTCTAAAAATGTTTGACATTTTTTTTTTTTTAATAATTTGTTTTGATTTATACTATCGACTATAATACGTAGTCAATTGAAAAAACATATACAAAATGTACAAAGTAGTTTACAAAAATAAATTACAGTTGAATAAAATAATTGAAGTATAAAGTATAAATCAAAATATAAATTAACAAAGCGTTGAAATAAACGCTTATATTCATTAAATTAATTTCTGCGTTTAATAAGATCAATTTGTTAAAAGACGTGTGATATCTTCAAAATTGTGTTTATCTTCGACGGAAATTGAGTAAATGACAATTCCTATGGCTCCCAACAAAAATTTAATGTTAGTGGCTTTTCCAGATCATTTGGTGAAATTGGTCAATAAAGAATCCCAACCAGCAATCCTCGAAAATTTTCAGAGTTTAAAATATTTAAACCAAACTAATTTTTTTTAGTACACCAAAAAAAAAAAAAGATTGTACTATCTATATATATAAAACTCTTGGTCCGTCTGTCAGTCTGTCTGTCTGTCTGTCTGTCTGTCTGTCTGTCGGTCTGTCGGTCGGTCTGTCGGTATGTCGGTCTGTCGGTCTGTCGGTCTGTCGGTCTGTCGGTCTGTCTGTCTGTCTGTTTGTTTCAGCATCACGTCTAAACCGCTGAACCGATTTAACTGAAATTTTGCACCAGGATAGTGTCATAGGCTATATATTGGCGGGATTGGACAAAGGGGTGTGGCACCTCCCATACAACCTAAACCTTCAAAACGACAAAACTCAGCATATACACAAGCTAAAAAGATGAATCAAAAAACTCAAATACAAAAAAAAAATATACAAAAGCAAAAACAAAAAATCAAAAGCAAAAACACAAAAATAAAAACAAAAATCAAACACAAAAACAAAAGCAAAACAAGAAATTTCACACCACAATTTCACTCACCACACCAAAATTCACCACATTAAAAGTCACCACAATGAAACTCATCACACCAAAATTCACCACACTAAAATTCACCACACTAAAACTCCCCACACTAAAATTCCCCACACTAAAACTCACCACACTAAAATTCACCACACTAAAACTCACCACACTAAAATTCATCACACTAAAACTTACCACACTAAAACTCACCACACCTAAACTCACCACACCGAAACTCACCACATTACAACTCACCACATTACAACTCACCACATTAAAATTTCTACTGGGAAAAAGTCTGCGGGGAAGAATTCTACGGGAAAAGAATTCTACCGGGAAGAATTCTACGGGAAAGCGTTCAATGGGGAAGAATTTTACGGGAAAGATTTCTACTGCGAAGAATTCTAAGGCAAAATATTCTACGGGGAAGCGCAGTCTGAGAAAGAATTTTCTTTGCGAAAAGTTGTTTTGGCGGAGAATTATTATTTGGTTACTACATTTATAAAACCAATAAAAAACTTCTACAGCAAATCAAGGGTCTGTGATATATATAATAAAAATGTATTTTATATTATAAAATCGTTACATATCCTTTCATTCAGAAAATCTTGGTACGAGTCGTGCACGGGTCCAGCTAGTTAAAAATAAAATGTCTTTAATATAAACGTCTTGTTAATTTACGCCCTATTTTTTAATACTGAAGCAATAAGTAGTATTATAAAACATTCAGATATCGTCGTTGTAGAACGAAAAGACACCAAATACATTTTTAAAATGCCAAATATTCATTTACAAAAATCTTTATAAATCTGTCAATTTTTAATCAATTATCTCAATTTTACCACATGATAATAACATGTAAATCTATCAATTGATATCTCAACTTTTAAAATACATCAATTACTTTTAATTATATTAATCAACAAACTCAATCTTTAAGTTTTTCATAAAAATGTATTTGGTGACTTTTCGTTTTACAACGACGATATTTTAAATTGACGCATAACAAAGTGTAGCTAATATAAATAGAAATTCTGTTATTTTTTTTTTACATCATTGATTTACAGTGTTGATCGTAAGAATGGGTGATATGTTAAAGGGAGGGAGGAAAGATCGAGTAGTGTCGTTGGATGTTTGTTTTGAACTTGTCAATATCAAAAATGTCGTTGAAAACAAACGCAGGGAAATTGTTCCACAAACGTATCTCGCGACTGAAGAATTATCTCTATAATGCGTTGTTCTGTTGAGGGCCGAGTGAACTACAAAGGGGTGGACTTGGTTCGATGCCCAAGTAGAACGAGAAAACACACGACGTGGTGGAATCAGGTCATGTATTTCCCTCGAACACTTACCGTTATAATACAATACAAAAAATGACATTTCAAAATCACATTATTTTCATATAAATTTCCAATTCATATCAATTTAACATTAAACAATGTTAATCTAACATGAAACTTTATAGATGCACAATTTTAATGTTAGATTGATATTGAAAATAAAAATTGATATTATTTAAATTTACTTTGCCATATCAATTGTTAATGTTAATATGTAATCATAAATGTAATATCTGAAGTGTAGAAAAAGTGTTTCGTTTAATAGCCCTATTCTGACAAGAGTCAAAAATTCAAATCGGTCACAATAGTGCGTTTTGTCACAATTGTCACAATTTCGTATTCTGTCAATTTTATTTTCTATGTTTATTGACGTAAAAGTCAGAATCAATTGCCATTTGTATCAATTGTTATTGATAACAATTGTCATTGCTCGCTAGAATAGGGCTGTAAGTGTCAGAATTAAAATAAAAATCAACAAGTTTCACTTTTTTTTTTCACAAAAAAGCGTAAATTAAGTAAATTCCTAAAAAAACTGATTTTTTAAACATTTTTAATATAATATTTGTTTTGAAGTGTCACGTTTGCAATAGTGTGGCAAATGCATACACCAATATTTTTCAACAAAAATTTGGATTTCTCTTAATTAAAGTATAATCTAACGAACATTTTTAGCAGATTATAACTTTTGTTTTTGTCAGTTTTGGCCACTAGTGCAACACTGTGCGACGGTCCTTCGGTGCTCACGAGAACCACTGGTTCCCAACCGGTGGGTCGTGTTCCCCTAGGGGGTCACTAGTTCATTTCGTGGGGGTCGCCAAGGGATTAAATTTTTAAATAATTAAAATAAAAAAATTGAATTAAAAACAATTTTTAATTTATCAATATGAAGCATTAAATTGTAAAGGGGTTAAAAATAGTAAAAACACTTCTAATCTGAAATTGTCTTTGTCGTAAAATCAAACCAAATTTAATTTTTATATTTGTGTTACCTAAGGAGTGTTTCGGGAGAGTAATTTATCACAATAGAAATTGAGAAAATTACAAATGATTTCAGTGACAAAACCTTTTTGGGGAAACGGTTCGATTCTGGTATTAACCCCTTTTATAATAGTGATTTCGGTCCCACATATACATTTTAAAAGTGTTCCGATTCCGAATATAAAGTTGAAACCGGTTCCTATTTATGTTCCTTGTTATTAAATGATGTATGTATGCACTGTCGCCGTGCGAAAGGGTATATTCAGTTTGGTACGCCATTTGTAACACCCAGAAGCATCTCCGGTATGGAAAAGTATATATATTCTGGATCAGCATGACCTCCTGAGTCGATTTAGTCCGTCTGATATCTGTCCGTCTGTCTATCTGTTGAAATCCCTACTACTTAAACAATTGAAGAGTTAGATAAGAGTTAGATAAAAGAGTTAGATAAATGAAACTTATAATTTAGATTACTTATACAGCTACGCTGTATGTGCGAAAACATTGGCGAGATCGGTCCATTGTGACCTGTGATCTGACCATTTATATTCAAAAACCTCATATTAAATATACATCTACAGATCAATTTTACTGTATACGTGCTTAGGTAAATTTTTTTGATCAAATATATATTGAAATCATGCTCAAATACATGAAAATAATGTTTTCGCCGATACGACTTGTGGTTCCAAATAAAAATCGAAATTCGGTACACCTATTTGTAAATATGGGTATCAAATGAATGGAAATTCTTCAGCGATTGAAATTTTGTAATTATTTTCAGGATTCGTATACCCTGGTGACCAATATACCACTTTGAATGGTAACAACACATATGTGTAGGGTATTTATAGTCGGCTTAGACCGACTATAATTTTGATAATCCTAACTATCATAATAACAACAAATTTAATATTTCCCATGTGATATTTTGCAAAAGTCGACGTGGTGGGTTAATACTGAGTACGCGAAATAAACAGGACACCAAAATCTACTAGAAATTATAAGTTTCATTTCGGTGGAATCAAATAACCCTCAATTTGTAGAACAGTGTAAACAAAAAATCTCTATTTTATACTTTCAAAGGCGTGGCAGGAGACATATGGAATTAAAAAGACGATGAAAAATGTTCATCACCTAGTCAGACGAACAAACAAACTTCCCGGGTAGTTTGAACAGTATTACTGGTATTTGAACTACGCGGTCTTTCGAGCGTCGAGGAACCCGGAAATACTCGTATGAAATCGAGAGTTCTTGATGAAACAGCCATTGTCTCTGGCAAATTTGCATCCGTGCTCCTTGTTGGGTAAATAGCTTGGTTTATTGTTTCCCACACGTACAAAACATATTATAAAATATATTAGAAGAATAAAACGTTGTTGTTTGAATTAAGAAGAATATTTAATATAAATATATTTTTAGAGACATTTAACAAAGCTAATAGTACAACAACTTTTTTTGTTGGTGTATCAAAAGTCAACGAATAATTTCACTAACAATGTAAACAACGCAATAATATAGAGTTTGCATACAGGTAGTTTTGCTGTCAAATATTTTCAAACATTGGTTATGTGGAAATTGAAACCAAACACTGTTTGAAAGATACACCAAGAGTTTGTTTTCAGCTTCATTAAAAAGGTTTCATCAAAAGTTTCAAGTAAATAAATCACAACAAGCAGAAATATTTAAAGGTCTCAATAGCTCTAATACAACACCGCAGTTTGTGACAAAAGTGAAATAGAGAATTAGTGCACTGAAATTTTAATAAAGTAGCCAAAATAAAATACAAAAAATTAATTTTAAAATGACAATGAATTTTCTAACCTGTCTTACCTGTATATACTACTTCAACAATGATACAAATATTTAAAGGTACGATCACTATAACACTAGGCAAGTTTTTTGACACATTTTTATACCCTACACTAAGAGTGAAAGGATATATTCAGTTTGGTACGCCGTTTGTAACACCCAGAAGGAAGCATCTCCGGTATGGAAAAGTATATATATTCTTGATCAGCATGATCTCCTGAGCGATTTAGCGATGTCCGTCTGTCTGTCTGTTGAAACCCCTACTACTTAAAAAATTAAAGAGTTAGATGAATGAAACTGATAACTTAGATTACTTATGTACCTACACTCTATGTGCGGATTGTTTGGCTAGATCGGTTCATTGTGACCTGTGATCTGACCATTTATATTAAAATACCTCATATAAAATTTAACACACAGAAAAAAATACTGTATAAATAATAGTTTTTTACTATTAAAAATATTCAATAGGATAAATTATTATTTTAATCGGAAAATACCATTGACTACTAGAAAATACCATGACATTGCCATTGAGTTTATATGAAAGTTTTTATTTTGTGTATACTATTAAATCAATAATTGTCCTATTGACCAATTTTAATGGGATTTGAGGGAATTTTTTTTTTGGGTGCATCTACAGCTCAATTTTACTGTTTACGTGCTTAGGAAAACTTTTTTGGTCAAATATATATTGACTTCATGCACAACAACATGAAAATAATGTTTTCCCGCGAAACGACTTGTGGTTCCCACATGGGAAATTTTAAAGTAGGTGTAATTATGATAGTTAGGATTATCAAAATTATAGTCGGTCTAAGCCGACTATAAATACCCTACACATATGTGTGGTTACCATTCAAAGTGATATATAGGTCACCAGGGTATACGAATCCTGAAAATAACTACAAACATTCAATCGCTGAAGAATTTCCATTCATTTGATACCCATATTTACAAATGGGTAGGTGTACCGAATTTCGATTTTTTTTTTGTGAACCACAAGTCTTTTCGCCGGAAAACATTATTATCATGTATTTGAGCATGATGTCAATATATATTTGACCAAAAAAGTTTACCTAAGCACGTATACATAAAAATTGATCTTTATATGTACATTTTATATGAGGTATTTGAACATAAGTGGTCGAAATTCGGTACACCTACCCATTTGTAGCCGCGGTGGCTCAGTGGTTAGTGCGTTGGACTGCGAGCTGAAAGGTCCCCGGTTCGAGCCTGGACTGGGGCTAACAACATCTTTTCATAGAAACATTTTTCTATACCGCGCTACCTCTCGGCAGTAAATGGCAAACCTACGAGAGTAAAACATTGCCTATGAAAAGCTCTCACCCGCCGTTCGGATTCGGCAATAAACTGTAGGTCCCACCACTTTGAGTACAAATATAACACGCACAGCTCAAAATGGTGAGAGAGCTCGGCCGAAGTTCTAAACAGGACTGTAGCGCCAAACTATTATTATATTATAATTCTGCTTTATGCTTTAATGCATAACTTATTTTCATTTCTATAGAACTTTATATGAGATTTTTTATTTATCGATTTTGGTTTGCTTTTAAAACTAAAGTTTAAAAAAACTTTCCAATTATTATTATTATTTTATAAAAATGGGAGAGAGTAATTGTACCTGTAAATATTTGAAGTCATGCTTCAACCATGAAATTTTTGATGAGTTTCCACAGAGAAATCTTTACGCAATACCATCGCACGAGTTTGGTGCGATCAGCAGCGTCATATGAGCGGCATGGAGCAGATATCGCGATCAAAAGGACAACAGACACCGATTGCTTAACTGTTTAACTTATATCGCAACAAATGCAGTTCCTGATTCTGTTCTGTTCCTGAAAATACAACTTTTGGATAATACCCATTTTTAAGACATCTTTACGTATACTATTAAGAAATCATTAAGACAAAGGTAAAAGACATCTTCCGGTCAATCATATATATTACAAAAAGACATCTTTTACGTAACATTTCGGACAACTTTTGATATTGATAACATTTAAAAGATTACTTAAAGACATCTTTCAGACATAAGTTGTTTAGTTGTCCAATCGTACATCACAATTAAAACACTACAACAATGACACTACCGTCAAAAAAATCGTTGAAATAATCATTATCATGGTTGAAGTATATACAGGTTAGTTCATCTAGACAGATAGTTGGCATACACAATGTTGAGAATGTCAAGAAAAAAATATTGAAAAAAACAATTAATTGTCATTTTAAAATTTATTTAAAGGTTATGTTTTTTGCACTTAATTTTCACTGCAAAAATTAACTATTTTACATTCTAAATACACGATGGTTCATTTTGAAGTCCTGGAGATCTGAAAACTATTTTAAATGTTGAGATTTGTTGATGTTAAAATTTTGAGTTTTTGGTAATTTTGTGAATTTGTAAACAAAGCATTGATGTTTTGTTTTAAATTTTTCGTAAACAAATGTTGAATCTTTCAAACAGTTTTCAAAAAAAAATAAATGGCGCCAGAATTTGAAAGATGGCTTAACCTGTATATACTTCAACCATGATTATAATTTTTGATAAATTTCAATATATATCACAAAAAATATTTCTTTGTAAAACGGTGATACGGTGATATAGTAATACGGACTTATATTCGATATTATGTTTATACTTCAACGCAGAACAGTGTTCCATGACATCAGACCATAAAGTGCTATAGCGCTAACATTGGCCAATCGCGGGGTAATTACACACAGAAAAATCCTCTTTTGGCATGAGGTTAATTGAACCAACGTTTCAGTGTTGCAACCGAAATACATTTGTTTTAACCTCATGTCATTAAAATGAACGTACCATTTCTTATTCTAACCGAAATGTTAGTCAGCGCAACTGCACGTTCGGTTGTCGTGATTGCATTTTGCATTCTGCCAAAATTTTATGTTTGTGCATTTGTTACGGCAACTGAGTACGTTACTGTGTCAACAAAATAAATGACAAACGGCAACCTCATGTCTATCAGCAGTTGGGTTGCCATGAATACATGCAGAAATAAATAAATGTCATAAAATTTCTCAAGTGGCAATCAATAGGATATTCAATAATTAAGTAAAAATGCGAAAAATATATGAGTATTAAAAAATAATGAATGAATTCAATACAAATTGCTGTTTATCTAGTGAAATAAAATAAAAATAAAAAAATATGTGACCATATGTGGCATTATAAATAGTTTTTTTATATTTTGCTTAATTATGATGGAATAAAATATTAAATGTGTTTCATACTGTTTTTATTTTTCAGGGAACAGGAATTAATGGATATATTTTTGAAATTGTGTGCGTGACATATTTATGCATTAAAAATACATAAAGAAAACTTTACATAAATAAGTTTTATATATAAAAAAAATTCTTGAAATAAAATCTCAATTGGAGGTTTCGGCATGCTTGCTGACTGGGAGGTTTAAACAACCTCATGTTTGCTGAATAGGAGGTTGGCACAATGTTAGCACAATGTTAGTAACTAGGATGTTAGCACAATGTCATTCTTGCTGACTAGTAGGTTGGTACAACCTCCTAATAATTTTTAAGTATTCGAAGTTTGGGTGATCGGTTTAATTCTGGTACGTCAAAAATTCCTCTTAGCTTCACAATAAGTTTGGCATGCTCTAAGATCTTGGGTTTGAGTGAGTTTGTCTGTCATGCGCTACCAACTTAGTACAGCACATGTCATGCCATGCTATTTCTTAGGTAATAATCTTATTTCTTCGATATTCTGTCCGTACTCCGCAATCAACTAATTCATGTCGTACAGAGGACGCATGGTATGAACTTCTCCTTGGTTCAGTTCCATGCATTATGGTGCAATCCATCCTGAAATGAAATTGCATTTAAAACAAAGATGGCTGCCGTCACTTCTGCACCGGATGCACAGTCTGATAAATGGTCGGACGTACGACCTGCATGCAGGAGAAGTAGCGAACGAGGCAAGCACTCGTTTCTATTCACTAATTTGGCCATCGTAGAGCAACATTTGCATCACATGGGCCGCACTCGAGTCCTGCACAGCTCGGCTAAGAAATAATTGTAAATGCAACGGGTTTCTTTGCGGAACGTTGTCATTCTTGTTGTTTCACATGTATAAGTGCAACGTTGGTTGCAGCTTCATCTTAATGTTCATCTTTGGTAGCCGCAAGAGTTGAGAAAATGGATGCCTGGATTTTTTTTATTGTGGTGCGGTTGTCTCTGTGTTTTTGAATTTGGGCGTTTGTGTGCGATGTTGCCGTACATATATTTCTTGGCCAGCTAGCATTCTGACCATTCAACGATTCGCTTCTGTTCTTGTGTTAATGTCATTTTGGTTCGGACGAAATGCTGACCACAGTGTGACTCTGCTTCGATCCGTGCTTTGGGGAGATGTTATTAAATTAATATGGGTTTATATCGATATTAAAAATATTCATTAAAATAAGCATAAGTTTGCTTTAGATACGGTAGCTGTATTGTAGCGAGTCGAAAGGTCCAATGTTCAAATATGGGCTGGGTCTAAGAACATCTATATATATAAAACTCTTGGTCCGTCAGTCAGTCTATCTGTCTGTTTGTTTGTTTGTTTGTTTGTTTGTTTCAGCATCACGTCAGGATACTATGGAGTCCGGAGTGAGCCATAGGCTATATATCGGCGGGATTGGACAAAAGGGCGTGGCACTTCCCATGCAACCTAAACATTGAAAACGACATAACTCGGTATATACACAAGCTAAGAAGATGAAACAAAAAATTCCAATACAAAAAAAAATACAAAAGCAAAAACACAAAAACAAAAACAAAAACAAAAGCAAAAATTAAACATAAAAAAGCACAAAACTTAAGAAAAACAAAATTAAAAGCAAATACAAAGAAAAAAAGCGGAAACACAAAAATAAAAGCAAAAACACAAAAGCAAAACACAAAAGCAAAACACAAAAGCAAAAATACAATAAAAAAACGAAACATCAAAAAAACAACAACAAAAAAACAAAAATAAAAGCAAAAATACAAAACCAAAAGCAATTACATAAAAACAAAGCATAACAAAAGATAAACAAAAGCAAAACATACATGCTAAAAACACAAAAACAAAACCAATACCAAAAATATAAAAGCAAAAACAAAATCAACCACACTAAAATTCACCACACTAAAATACATCACACTAAAACTCACCACACTAAAATTTACCCCACTAAAACTCACCATACTAAAACTCACGATATTAAAATTCACTAAACTTAAATTCACCACACTTAAATTCACCACACTTCAACTCAGCACACTAAAATTCACCACACTCAAATTCAACATACTAAAACTCACCACTCTAAAACTTATCGCACTAAAACTTCTACTGGGAAACATCTACTGGGAAGCATTCTACGGGGAAGCACAGTCTGAGAAAGAATTGACTATGAGAAAAGTTGTTTTAGCGGAGAATTAGTTTTGTTTTGGTTACTACATTTATAAAACCAATAAAAAACGACCACTGCGAAGCACGGATCCCTGATATAAATAATAAAATGTTTTTATATTAATAAAACTGCTCCATTTCCTTGCATTCACAAAATCTTTGCATGAGTCGTGCACGGGTCCAGCTAGTCTTTTCATAGAAAATATGTTTCTACATCGCGCTACCTCTCGACAGACAATGGCAAACCTCCGAAAGTAAACACTGCCCATGAAAAAACCTCTCCCCCACAATTCGGATACGACATTAAACAGTAGATCTCATCACTTTGATTAAAAAAACCAGTTGGGAAGGTTAGATCACATGGGAAATTTTAAAGTAGGTGTTATTATGATAGTTAGGATTATCAAAATTATAGTCGGTCTAAGCCGACTATAAATACCCTGCACATATGTGTGGTTACCATTAAAAGTGGTATAAAGGTCACCAGGGTATACGAATTCTGATAATAACTACAAAATTTTAATCGCTGAAGAATTTCCATTCATTTGATACCCATATTTACAAATGTGTAGGTGTTCCGAATTTCGATTTTTTTTGAACCACAAGTCGTTTCTCCGGAAACCATTATTTTCATGTATTTGAGCATGAGTCAATATATATTTGACCAAAAAAAGTTTATCTAAGCACGTATACAGTAAAATTGATCTGTAGATATACATTTCATATGAGGTATTTGAACATAAATGGTCGGTTCTCTGGTCACAAAAGACCGATCATGCCAATTTTCTTGTTCTGACAGCTTAGATATATAAGTAATTTAGATATATAAGTAATTTAAATCTAGTTTAATTGCTCTAGCTCTTTTACTTTTTCTGTAATCGTGATTTCAACAGATAGACAGAGGGACAGACATACGGACAGACATACGGACAGACGGTCAGTCGGAAATCGCTTAATCGACTCAGGAGGTCATGCTTATCAAGAATATATATACTTTTCCATACCGGAGATGCTTCCTTCTGGGTGTTACAAACGGCGTACCAAACTGAATATACCCTTTCACTCTTAGTGAAGGGTGTAATAACGCGCACAGCTCATATGGTGAGTGAGCTCGGCTTAAGTTTTTCAGGACTGTAGCACAAAATTATTATTATTTAACCACAATTAATTTTTCTTTTTTTAAACTGACTCTTTATTCTATCAATTATTTTTTATTAAAACTATGTCGTATATCGTGAAAAATACGCGACTTCAAAAGATTTAGGAGAGGGATTCAGGTCGAAGTCTTATTTTTTTAAACGTACAGCAATTAAAAAAAAACTTTTGTTGCAAGGAATTGATTTTGTTTTAGGCCTAGTTATAAAATCATATAATCGATGGAAATCTGTTAGTTAAAGTGACAATTTCAATATTGAAATAAAAATAAAAAAATGTATCTGTCAAATATAATTTTAACTGGTTCTTATTTTGCTATTCAACCGGTCGTTAGATAAATAACGAAATATTGAACAAAATTTTCATAAAAATATTTTTTAGTTACATTAAAATTGACAAATAAATTTATGAGTTACACGTAAAATATATTGGAGAAAATTGCTGCACAGTGCTTGATTTTACCAGGAGATGAGCATCCTGTACAAATATTATTTTGCTATGGGTTTGCGCCAGGAGTTGATGAGTAAGTCAAGGAGGCCTTGTCCTTTAACATATATAGATAGCCCGCTGCTATTTACCTACCATCGCGACATTTCAAATACAATACTTTAAAAATTGAAAGCGGTTTTAAGGATTACAGCTGTATATTACAATATCCGCTATACTGCATTTATGATGACTTGTGCGTGGTTGTAAATTTTGCATTTCTTCAATGATTTACAACCGGTGCGCAACAGGCAGTCATAGCGGCCTGGTTGCGAATGCACCAAATTTAAAGTCAGCATTTTTAGAGCGCTCTTACATTCAATGTCGAATTTGTTTTGGCGGAAAACGTGATTTGTACTTCGAAGTCATACTGTGAATGTTGTTCTACCTGGTACTTCCGCATTCCGCGAAGTTAATATAAAATCGGAAATAATAAACTTTATTGTTTTCTACTGAGAACGAGCATTTGTGATGATGGAAACATCTTTTTCGATGTATTAACATTTTGTTTGTTTAGTATAAGGTTTAAAATTTCAGTTTATCCATATTTTTGAATCGAGTAAGTTTTTTTTGAACTCAGTTGGATTAAATAAAAAAGTTTTCTGAGCAAATCTTTTTGTTTTGTTTCAAAATTATTTAAGTAATAAGCTAGTTCAACATTTTTATTAATAGCTACCAATTTCAAATTTTATTTTTTCGGACAAAAGAAAGTGGTTTAAAGCATAGAAATTGAAGACAATAGGGAACATTTTCACAAAGCATTTGCTTATGTTTTGAGCGAAGTCAATTTTTTTTAATATGACCCAATATTTACATAAAACTTAAACTTTTAAACTTGATTATATTAATATTAATTTACAGTTTTTATTGCTAGTTTAAATTATGTTTTATTAAAGGACTTATAAAATTAGGCGGAATTTATCTTTGTTTTCAGTTTTTTTTTTTAATAAATGTTGAAAATTAACTTAGTTACGGCAATTTAATATGCCATCTCCGGCTAATGTCAAATAATTATAAAATTGTCCTATGTAAATCTCGTTCATTAATTCTGTATAATTCGTGGGTGCTGATTTTGACTGCATTATGAAAAATTTTAATATATCATTTTGGCTTATTGTGACATTTGACTAATATAAAAAAGGCAAATGTCGTACTTTTTCTACACGCTCTTGTTATCCACGACAGCTATTAAATTAATCGAACGGTGTATAAAAGGCGTAAGCTAAAATATTACATCCCAGCCGGCCACACTATCATAAACGACATCGTAAATGATAGCAAATATTCTTAAATAATGAATAAAACAATCGTATACGAGAATCGTAAATGATTCGTAAACGCATACAGTTTCGTTCTTAATTTGTACATCTTAACGAGGTATCATAAGCGAACTAAAAACACTCATATATGATAACTTTTCGATTGTTTATGAAGGTAAAATACGATTATATACTCGTTATAAACGAGGTTTTTGTTCGTAAACGAACTAGTTTTTAATATTTTTTACGATTAAATTTTAATCGTAAATGATAATCATTTTTAACTATTTTACGAGCTTTTTCCTACTTTTTTAACGACACAAAAAAAAAAATAAGTAAATGCATTTAATTTTTATATTAAGCTCGCAAATGCTTTTACTTACTTCTTAATTACATCAAATGATTTAAAATTTTGACCAAAACAATTCAATCTTGTTAAAAATATCGAACATTTCTTGCATTTTTTAAATAAACTTTTGATTACAGAAACAATAATAAATTTTGACAATCTTTTTTACGATATAAACAATCGAAAAATATGAGCCATCGTTATTTACGAACAAAATATTATTGTTTTTTTCATTGACATTTATCATCGTTTTTTACGAGCAAAATGATCGAAATTTATGATAATTTTGAATCGCCAAACGATCGTAATTTACGAAAATCATAAAAAATGTATGTAGGTGCCGACTGGGATTTTAATGGTCAAACTGAAAATAAAAATTGCTGGAACTGAAATTTTTAACACGTTATTGAAAATGGTTTCTTTTCAGAGTACTTTTTGATTTTGTAGTCGCTACCGGCCCTGGTTTATACGTGATAAAGTTTACAGTCGTTGTACAATTTTACCGCCGAAAAATTTAAAAAGCGATACCGATGTACATCAAGGATATAGCATTAATTATAGAATACATAAAAGTCCATTTTATTCCTTTAAATCAATTCAATAAAAATTGCTACTCGAATTCTAATGGAGTACCTTTTCCAAATATTCCTCCACTATTATTCATATTTGTAAGATATTAAATTGTTTGTTTGTTTGATGTTTGTTTTAAGTACGTAGTCGTACATTTGAAAGATATGTGCCAGCAATATTTATCGTATTTGTTGTATGTTTGAAGGATGTTTTTCTCTATCCATCTACAAAATTTGTGACTAAGGGCCAGTCTTTCAGTGCTAGTTTAATAGTAGTTTAAACTCCGTCTAATTAATCTACTCTTTAAAATAAACGACGATTAATTTTGTTAGCAATTTTTCAGTGATAGTTTAAAATTAACACAGACCAAGAAAATACATATGGCACCACAGTCTAATGACAAATAATTCTCTCGATTTTGACTTTTGATAAATCTCATTCAAACTTAAATAAATAAAAAACCAGTTGGGAAGGTTAGATCACATGGGAAATTTTAAAGTAGGTGTAATTATGATAGTTAGGATTATCTAAATTATAGTCGGTCTAAGCCGACTATAAATACCCTACACATATGTGTGGTTACCATTCAAAGTGATATATAGGTCACCAGGGTATACGAATCCTGAAAATAACTACAAACATTCAATCGCTGAAGAATTTCCATTCATTTGATACCCATATTTACAAATGGGTAGGTGTACCGAATTTCGATTTTTTTTTTTGTGAACCACAAGTCTTTTCGCCGGAAAACATTATTATCATGTATTTGAGCATGATATCAATATATATTTGACCAAAAAAGTTTACCTAAGCACGTATACATAAAAATTGATCTTCATATGTACATTTTATATGAGGTATTTGAACATAAGTGGTCGGATCATAGGTCACAATGGACCGATCTCGCACATACAGCGTAGGTATATTAGTAATCTAAGTTATAAGTTTCATTTATCTAGCTCTTCAATTTTAAAAGTCTTAGGGATTTCAACAGACAGACAGACAGACGGACAGACAGACGGACAGACAGACAGACGGACAGACGGACATCGCTAAATCGACTCAGGAGGTCATGCTGATCAAGAATATATATACTTTTCCATACCGGAGATGCTTCCTTCTGGGTGTTACAAACGGCGTACCAAACTGAATATACCCTTTCACTCTTATTGTAGGGTATAAAAATGTTGCAGAAAAATAAAATTAATGTAACTTTAAATAATAGGATCGAGCAACAAAAGTGCACGTGAGAATTTATTTTTAATACATAGTGTGCGAAAAAACTAACAATTAATAATTGTTTGTGAAACAACGCAGCGACAGAAAATAGTGAAAAGTGTTGTGAGAAAATTTCATGTCAAAAACAGTGAATGTTTAAACCTTAATCATCGGTCGTTTAATCTAAGTTTAAACGACGGTTGAAGTTTACTGAAAAATTCTATTCTGATTTTAAACGAAGTTTAAAGCACAAACTAAGTTCAACATCATTGAAAAACTGGCCCTAGGTTGATATTTAGGGCTATGATATTTCTGGTAAACATCTTTGTTTTTTTTTTGTCTACCGATCAAAACTTTTTTCTTCGAAAAAATGGGTATTCATCTCCCGACGCACACTGGTCCAAAACTGAAAAAAGCTGGCCAAAATGCAATACTTTTTAAAATTAGAATGCAAGCAATATTATTATAATTCATTTATAAAAATGCCAGGCCAAAAATGCGTCCAAGAATTTTATTCGAAAAAAATACTCTTTTTCAGATATTTACTCTAAAAGTAAGTAATTTTTTCATTAAAAAGATGTATGGTTTAGTGTGTTTTGATTTTAAAATTACTGCTAATGTAGATATACTATTCACATTATTTTGTAAAAATTATGTAAATAGCTGTTTTAAGAACTTATAATACAACAAAAAACGTAACTAGTCTAAAGTACCAATAAGATATCATACAATATATGTAAGCCTCGAAAACAAAAAGTAAATTGTTAAAAGTTAAAAAAGTTAAAGTGTTCCCCCAAACTTTTAATGTAGTTTTTTTTTGCCAAATTTTGGAGCATTTCAATTCAGTTTTTAAATTTTGCAAATAGTTGTTTTTGCGATAAAAAACTAATGTTATATTTAAAAAATGGGATTTTTAATGTATAATAGAAAGGGATGTGAGAGAGACGGTGAAAAAGATTGAAACTCTGGGTATTCTTTATCAATGTCTTCTTTATCATCTTCTCCTTCATCTGCGATATCTTCTTTCTCTTAATATTACTTTTATTAAACGAATTTATTATAAATTGTAAGTTCATATTTGACTAAATAAAAAATATTTTTAACTTTTTCTAAAAAAAAAATTCATACCATTTTAATTTTTACACGGAATCACACGAATTTGAATCACACATTAAACGTTAACTTGTCTTTAATCGAAAGAGACGATTTTTAGAATTTTGGCCAGCTTTTTTCAATTTTGGACTACTGTGCGACGTATGCGTGCACTAAGAAGCTTTTTTTTTTTAAATTCGCCTCCTAAAATGGGCGTACGATGCCCTTCAAATATGATCACCACAGCCATGTTTTTTTCTGCGTGTTCATAAGTCGAGTATTCATAAAAATTTTCAAATATCCCAGCAGAAAATGTAAGGTCTTTTAAGACTAGAATTCTTGCCTGAAAACCCCTGCAGATTTCTGAAAATCAAATAAACTATTCCCTTCCAATTTTCATTCAAATATCCACCAATTCATGTATGACATTTTATAATACTTTCATCGAAGTATTCAGGTCTGTAATTTAAACGAATTGTTATAAATTACTTGTCAGGAATATACATTGGAAACAATTCAGACTTATGTAAATATGAAATTCAGCCCTGAATTCAGTTTTCAGGGACCCAATTCTAGAGTTCGTTCCGGATATTTTCGTGCGACAATTACAAAAAAACTCACCTAATTCTCGCATGAAATGTAATAAGGCTTTCTCGAGTTCGGCGAAATTTTTAAAAATAGACAATTGCTGCACGAAAATGTCGATTTAGCAACGAATGCTTTTTTTTTGGTGAGAATTATATCGAATGAAACAAAATCGATCGAAAAAATAAAAAAAATTTAATTCTCATATGAACTCGAGAATTGGGCCGCAGATCTGAATAATTTCAATAGTTCTGAACTGACTTCAGTAGTGACGATTCATGCCTGAATTATATGTATCTGGTCTAAATTGTTTAATTCTGAATATTCAGGATTGAACCATGAATTCTTCAGTGCTGAGTAATTTTTTCCAGCAAATCATAAGGATTTTTAAGTATTTGTTAATTTATATGTCTAAGAGTTATTTATTAAACATTATTCTTGAAAAAAAGTAAAATTTTAAAGATTTTTTGCAAAAGGACTACGTATTGTTTTAAATTATTGAGTCTTCATGCAGACAATTGGTCGTCCGTTCGGTTTAGGAAAGCTGTGGTTTAACTGTGTCCAAAAGTTATCTTGTAATTTATGGAATGTTAAAAATAAAAATATGTCCATTTAATCGCAATGATAATTTCATGTACTGAAAACATGATACATTCGAATTTTTTAAGAATAATAAGTAAAAACAAAAATAGGTTTGCTTCAAATACCAACTAGGAGCTGCATTTTCTTTTAATTGATATCGCGATCTCAAACAGATAGTTATAAAATACAAACAGTTTTTAAATAGGTAACTTCTGTTTGTGTCAAAAGTTCAAAAATATCAATTCATGGTACACTGAAACATCATAGTAATTTAATAGTATTTCAGTAGAAAAACAATTATTTATACTATTTAAATTAGTCAATAGGATGCGTACTATTAGTTCAATAATATGCAAACAGTTAATACAAAATGTTGTTGTACCATGAATTTTATAATGTACTCTTTTAATTACAATAAGCAAGAACTATTTGTTTATTTAAATGTCGATATTGAAAATCACATTTATTGTTCGCTATAATTCCCAATAATTGATTGTATTACTTGATCAGTTTCTATAACAGAAGTTCGATTTATTATTTAAGAATACATTCAGCCTAACAAATAAACGAAATAAAGTCGACTCTAAAGAAAGTTTCAGCTTTTTCGACAATTTCCTCATATATTTTTTGTCAATAAGCTGATACTTACTATAAAGTCGACTTTATTTCGTTTATTGGTTACGCTAATTATCATAGACAATTTAAAGTCAACTATTCGACAATTTTCACATAGAAAGAAATGTCAAAAATCTGATTTTATTTTTAAAGCCGACTTGTCTATGAATAAGCGCGATTGAATTTACATTAATTACAATGAGTCCTACAATAGTCCTGTGTGATTAATCAATTAATCAAATTGTTTGATTAACCAATTTCTGATTAATTGATTAATTAATCAAGATTTTCGATAATTCAGAACATTGATTAATTAATCAGAATTCTGATTAATCAAAATTGTGATTATTTGATTAAACAGCATTTTGATTTTGAATTGTGATTAATTGATTAAACAATATTTAGATCAATCTGATTAATTAACTTTTGCTAAATTTTCAATTTATTTAAGTTGACAAATTGTTCAAATTTTGTTAAATTAATAAAATTATTTATAAAATTCTGTTTAATCAGATTAATCATGGTTCTGAATAATAATGCTTTCTGATTAATCGAATAATTAATTAATCACGATTACGATTAATCAATACTTTGATTAATTGATTAATCACAATGCCATAATTTATACTATTAAAAAATTTGATTAGAAAACTTTTATATCGTTAAAAGAACTAATACTTCGTTTTTGAATATATTCGTAAAAAGGTACAAAAATATTCAATACATTACGAATAAAAATCTTTCGTATTATGTACGAATATCTTTCGTAGATAAAATCTTCGAATACGATTTGTGTATTTTACGAATTTACGTAAAATACACAAATAGTATTCGTAATTTTATCATAATTTTACTATTGTTCTTTCGTGTATTTTGCGAAATATTTCATAGATAAATTTCACGAATCTTTTCGTATTTTAAGTATATTTTATTTTAAGTTTACAATAAAAATATTTATTTGGAAAATAACTTTTTTATTGTTAATCGATTAATTAATTAATCAATATTTTGAGTAATGCCCTAATTTATACTATTAAAAAAATTAATTAGAAAACTTTTATATCGATAAAATTACGAATACTTTGTAAGATATACGAATATATTCGTAAAAAGGTACAAAAATATTCAATAAATTACGAATACAAATTTTTCGTATTATGTACGAATGACTTTCGTAGATAAAATCTTCGAGTAGTTTCGTAAAATACCCAAATATTATTCGTAATTTTATCATAATTTTACTAATGTTCTTGCGTGTATTTTATGAAATAGATAAATTCCACGAATCTTTTCATACTTTAAGTATATTTTATTTTGAGTTTACATTAAGTGTATGATAATATGTTTATAAAATGTAAAAATTTGATACATTACTACTATGAAATTATTCCTTAGTTCAGAAACTCTACAATATAAATAAATAAATATATACATATAAATAATGGTCTTCATCTAAATTGGCAAATGAACTGGAACCAGTTGAGGAGGATGGGCTAGTAAAACGGGTTGACGAGATATTTGGGTGCAAATATGACAAATTTGACCGCTTAGGCTATTATTGAATTATTTATAACTTCTATCATAGTGGCTCAATTGTAAACATCTATTACTGCTTTAAAAACTATTTTTCATGAGCTTTACAATAAAATGTTTATTTGGAAAATAACTTTTTTAATCAAAATTATTGAATTTTAAAAACTTTTTTGCGATTTTTGAAAAATAGCCAGTTCTTAAATGAAAGCTTGTAGTTTGTCCAAAAAATGATGTATAAATGAAAATGGGATTGCGAATATTGAATGTACTACAAAAATTTTAAGTCGAGAACCTGATGTTTTTCATATAGAATTACGGAATAAGATTCCGTAAAGTTACGTGTTCTGGATACGAAAACGATAGAGTAACCGGATAAAGAGGAACATCAAAACGTATTTCGAATCAGTTGCGAGTAAGTTTCGACGGTCCTCGAATCCATTTTAATGCAATCAATATTTCCCATGTGACCTAACCTTCCTTACACCTGGTCAAGCTTTCATGATGACTCGTGGAGACTACAAATTGCATAGAAGATTGCCTGCTTGCCATGTACTATAATTTCGGATTTTTATACTCAATATTTTTTTAAATGCATCAATTGAAAAATATACATTAAAAATTGTTTTTTTTTATATTTTTGAGTAATTTAAAATTTATTTTATGGCTAGCTATACAATGTCCAACCAACAAGATTAAAATCATATTTTGTTTTGCCATAGCTATGTCTTTGAATGATGACACTGTGTTTAGACACTATGTTACCGGTTTTTATTAAAACTATTATTCATATTTTTGGTAAATTCTTTTAGTTCTCTTAGGTTCAAGATATATTTACAATATTTCAAATATTATAGAATTTTACGGTGTTGATATGTATTGCCTTCTGATGGTCGGTTTTTGAGTATTTATTTCTCGGTATCTAGGAGAGCTCCATTCATGTACTTAAGCTTTTCGGTAAGTCTCATCAATTTTTAAACTGCTCAATTTAATAAATATATATTCGTCGTGATTGTGCATAAAATATAAAGAGTTAGCGATTAATAAAAATAATAAAGGTTAATTTAATAACAATATTATTACGAAGGTTAGCAAAATTAGAATAAAATAATAGAATAAAACATTTTTAATATTTATTTATTTTACGGTCAATCACGACGTAATGGAATTAATTGAATAGATAAATTGATGATGTTGGCTAACTGAAGGTGTAATTACAAGAATGGAAGAAATAAATAATCAACAGCCATGATATGAGTTTTTAAAATCGACATGAATATAATATATATTATTATGTGTGTAGTTTTAGCAATATTTTGGATTTAAGTAATATGAGTGATTTTACATCTAATATCTACCAAACATAGTCGTTCTTGAAAATACGGTTGGTTTATGGGCAATATAACGTGTAGAAAAAAACTGAAAACGTCAATGGTCTTAAAATGTCGAAATTAATTTCTGGTGGTAAAATGAGAGCAGAAGGGAGATTTGGATAACGGAATTCTCAGAATGAATGAAGAATAAATATGAGTCCCATGACAACTGGCAATGATTGAGTCAAATATCGAATAAACCCCACTTTTAACGCATTATCGGAGTCATTCGTACAAAGAATTTCAAAACGATTGGATCGTTTTTATGTCGTTTGGATTACAAATATTTAATATTAATACGTTTTAATTTGAAATCCACTCTGGTGGATTAGGGTGCAAATCGCTATTGAAGGCTGTTCCCAACGCACCTGTTAACAGATTTAGCAAAGACCATGAGCGTTGGTACAATTGAACAAATTCCAACTCAAAGTGCTTAATCTTAGCCAACGACTAAAATCTTGTCTGCTTAGCGGAATACATGTACCTGAGCCATCAGTAGATATGGAGGCCTAATACGATGTATAATCCTTTCTGTGCGGATTAGCAAGAGATGAACTCGATAAACATAGAAAGCCGCTAAGGTATCGCGAAGTTTGGCGCGAAATAATACAGCGACGGACCATGAATACGATGTAAACAGTGCCGTAGTATTACCGACATCTACCCTAGCATCAAACATATCCGTGCCCAGCAAGAGTGCGCGTGATATGCAACTGGCTAAACGGCGAATCAAAGCAGTGCCTTTTGGAAGGTTTTGGTCCCATCCGATACCAAGAGAGCGCAAAAGTCATAGGGAAATGGGATGGGTTTGCAACATGTGGTGACTCTCAATTGCATTCCTTAACGTGGAAAATTGCACGCTGTCAGTTTTAGAGAACGCGATTCTCAATTTGTTGTTGTGTGTTTTGTTTATCTCTTGGCTTGAGTGTGCGTTTGCGCTGACCGTACTGCTGTGCTGAAGCAAGCAGCCAGCAGGCTGCAGGGGGCTGCTGTGTGAGTAACAAGTTGTTGAGAGCCCTGCTGTTGCCATGCCGCTCTTACCAACGTGTTTTCTCTTCGATATTTATGCGCGGTTCTCTTAAGTGAGCACGAGGACATGCATTGCTCTCTATTGTTGTACTTCGCGCTCTTCGCCGCAGTTGCTTGCTGCCGCTTTGACTAATAGCTTTGGAGTGACGAGGTTCGCGCAATCAAAATCATATCCTTTTGTTAATCCAAGGAGTGAACAACGAAAGGACCAGCGCTCGCGAAATACTAGACATTCAGCCGCCAAATTTACTCGTGTCTCAAAACACTGTGTTCAAACGTTTACTTTACGCGAAATCGTCATTTAAAAAAATACAAATAAAACAAAACCTCACAGAAAATTCGTGTCTGTCATTTCAAATCGTTTAAAAATTTAGTTGGGAAAATAGACCGAAGCGCGAACGTATCTGACTTTGCCTACATCTTCATTAATTCAAAGACATTCATTGGACTCGTTCATAATTAATTTAACTTCCAAGAGGTATGTAAATCGAAGGATAAATATCGCGATTCCTGCACTTCTTGCACTTGAAATTGCGCCTCATCATTATTTTTTTTATTTAATATATTTTTTTTAATTTTTCCTTTGCAGCAAAACAAAACCAATGAATATTTCGGCCTACCAACACATGAATATCCGAATGAGTACTCGTGGCAAACGCCCCCTGCGCAACCTGACGCCCAGCGACAAAGTCCGCGCCATACAGCGCATCCACAATGGGGAAACCAAGGCATCGGTGTCTCGCGATATTGGTGTGCCCGAGTCTACGCTGCGTGGGTGGTGCAAGAATGAGCAGAAGCTGCGCTTCATGTGCCGCCAACTGGGCGCCGACCAAGTATCCTCTGGACACGATAATCCACCTGAAAAGCGGCTCAAATACGATGGCAATAGCGCATCTATGAAGTACGTCGGCCACGGTAACATGGACGAACTTAACTACAATCGTTTGCCGCTGACCTCCATGGACTTGGCTACAAACAATGCCATCTTGGAGAAAATGGCCTATAACGAGTTCATAAAGAAAAACAGCCAGTCGCCAACATCTAGCAAGCAAATTATCGCATCATCCAAACTGACCGGCTTCAACCAGTCATCGCTGCCTGTTGATTATAGCCAACTCGCTATTATGCAAAATTTCAACCTTTTGTCGTTGTTAAATACACATCTGCCACCTATTTCGGCCACCGCGGAAACAAATGCCACTGAAGACACAAATCAAAAATTTCCCTTACGCACTTTGAACTCCACGAATGACTTTCAGAACAGCAACAGCTCCAGTAGCAGTAACAATGCGTTTCCCTCATTATCGGTTAAAAATTGGGCCAAGGATGTATTGGATACGTCTGCGATGTCAGATAACAAAATCGCTAAGCGCGATATAAACGACAGCAACAACAATGATGTGAAGACTAAAATGAATCTGTCGTTACCAGGAATGTTTCCGGATAATGCCATGTTTCCGAATCTCTTCTCCGCTGGGTTTCCTCCGATTCCGAGCGCAAGCGAAGATTCCGACACTAACAATGCCGCCCTCATGGACTGGTGCAAGGTCTTTAATGCGAGTCTGAATTTTCTAGCCTTGGCTGCAGCAGCTGCATCACTGCAACAGCCGACTTCGACGGACGGTAGCAACCCAAATGAGAATCACATTGGCACAAGTCATTTAACTAGTCCAGTGGATAATATTTTATATAAGCAGCTTACAAAGAACTCGCGCTCTCCTTCAACACCAGATAATCTTTTGCCTGGTAGTGATTTGTCCAATGACAGTTACTTCGACAGCGAGCCGGAAGACTTGTCCGTGCGGTCCAACAATTCAAAAAGATCCAGTCCGTCAAACAGTCGTTCACAGAGTCCTACTTTGATGTCAAGTTCATCGGCACATAGCGACGTCGAATAGTGTTTCAAATAATATCCGAGATTTACTAATGATTAGTTTAAATATGTAGATATAGATAAAATTTACCAAATTTGGAAAAATCTGCTGCAGAATACTTATAATGGTACTTCTAGAAGAATTACATGCGTTTGGAATATTGACATAGAAAATTATTTGTATATTATTTTGTGTTTAAGTAGTTTTAATTTATTACAAATCATTGAGAAACTACATATCAAATTTATTAAAATTTTGACAACTTATGAAAAATAATGTTAATAAATATATAATTTATAAAAAAAATGTTTTTATTTCAACAAATCCCAGCAGTAAATTTGTCCTGGTCTTGCCAGTAGAAGCTCTGCTGTAACAACTTCTTAGCATCCTCAATACTCATTCTGCCATCACTGAAGCTAGTGTACTTTCAGCACACCTTCTAGAGAATCAGCGCAAATCGAGTTGGTGACTATTTCTAATATTTTCAAATAAAAAAGCTGGAATGCTAACAGTAATGAGTCAAACTATTTTTTGAGACCTTCTGAGAGACGTTCTTTGAGAAACGATTAGGGAAGTACTGCAAAAATGTTCATTTCATATAAAAAAGAAGAAAGGAAATCATTTAGTTGAGAACGGGTTCTACCTGCTTGAGAATCAGTGCTAGCATAGCTTCTTACGCCTGAAATTTACTACTGGGATTTAATGTTACTCTGAATTTCTTGAACCAAACAAAAAAAAAACATGTGCATTTTATTAACCCTCGGCAAGATAGAAATAAAATAGCACGTTTTGGGAGTAATATTTCATTTGTCGATTTTGTTTAGCCGCCACGTTCAACAACGTCAACAGAAAGACTCCACTAAACTCGAGTTTTTATTTCTCACATAAAAATTGTAAAAAATTACACTGTGCTACAAATTTAATTTGCTCTTCTATGTGCAAATTCGCATTTTCTATTTTTCGTATGTAATTAAAACTCAGCATCCACGTAAGTTATTTTAAAAACGTAGAACTTTTTGAACAAACAAATTTAGCTTACCAAAACTATTTATTAAAATATGTTAAAAAAGACCTGAGTTATAGGTCATTATACGACAAAACAATTCAAATATGAATACATTTTGCAAAATCGTTAAAAGATCATCTTGCAAGATAATCTACACATTTTTACAGTTGTTATAAGTAAATTTAATTACCTTTTCAAAAATTTTGGAACTATTAAAATTTAGCAAGAAACAACAAAGTTATGATAGATAAAAAACATCTACTCCAAATAATACAATCTATAAACTATAAAATATAAGTGTTAAAGAATATCACGGTGGAACACCAAAAATATACAAGAACTCCGACCTGTATTTTTGGTTAGGTATCATTTACAGAATTTCAGTATCACTTCGAGTTTTTTTTTAATGTTCACTGCTTTGTGCAAAATACGTTTTTCGTTCCTTAACTTACTTATGTAATTAAAACTCAGCATCTACGAAAAGTATTTCAAGACTATATAACTTTTTAAAGAACCAACACATTTAACTTTCTAAAACTTTTTAATTTATTAAAAAAGGGTTTAAAAAACCTGAGTTATAGGTTATTATACGACAAAACAATTCAAATTTTGAATACATTTTTCAATTTTGAAAAATCGTTAAAAAATCAGATAATCTACAGATTGTTACAGTTGTTAAAAGTAAATTCAATTACCTAATAAGAATTTTTGGATGCACACAGAAGAGCATATTAAAAAAAAAACTCGAAGTGATATAGACATTCTGTAAATGATGATATTCATTGATTTTCGATACCTATCCCAAAATATAAGTCGGAGTTCCTGTATATTTTTGGTGTCGCACAGTGTTATTAAAACTTATACGGGCCATTGCACACCAAATCGACCAGCGGCTGGAACTCACCTTCTTCGATTTCAATGAAATTGGGGCAACTGATAAAGGGTATCGAGATGTGCATTGACTTGATTTCTTTTTTCCGACCGCTACTTCCAGAGATACAGTGGTTCAAAGTCACGACCGAAAATCTGAATTTTTTTGAAAACCTGCAAATTTCCGTGCGTGCTAGTTGTTATCGTGTGTGTTTATGTCTTTAAAATCAGGCACGCGCCCATTATACATAGTTTTTTTAGTTTCTATTTCTTTTTAAAAAAAAACCCTTTACTTACAGCATCAGTAAATAAAAAAATCGTGGTATTTTAACTAGGGACAACACACTTTGGAACATCGCTGTCAATTCCACACATTTTTTAATAACGGTTCCGATTACAGTTATTTGCGGTCCCCGGATGGTTCCGATTCCGAAGAGGTTCCGATTCAGAGAATAAAACAGTACCAAAGTTAATTTTTTAATTATTTATAATAAAGAACCGTTACCGGAACCGATTTAACAAATTTGAGGAACCGCAATCGGAACCGGAACCTCTATTTTTTAAATCTTTGAACGAGAACCGATATTTCAAGGTTTTTAATCCCACTCTTGGCACGGTAAGAACAGAATTATAATCGGAACCGTTTGGATTTTTGAAATCGGAACCGGAATCGGAACCGTCATTAAAAAATTGTAAAACCGGAATAGGTACCGCTATTTTAAAAATTTTAGAATCAGAACCGGAACCGATATTCTAAAGAGTTTTAGTTTATAATATTATTTTTCACGTTTTGCCTAGTTTTTGATTTGATTCCGAGCTTTTTTTGAATTTTGTCGTGCTTCTTTGTGTCTTTCTATATCCCTTTCTATATCCCGTGTTTCTTGTGCGTGTCTTTAAATTTAGTCGTCGGGCTCGTGCTTGTGCGTGTCACGTGCGTATCCGTGCCACGTGCCTATCTCCAGTTCAAAGTTACAGAAAATGTGCCAAAAATCACTTTTGTATGGTTGTACATATTTAAATATCTCTTAAACTACAAATGCTAGAAACGAAGGATCGTTTTAAAGCTAATAGAACAAGCATTTAGAAGAATTAATTTGTTGCATTTAAAGTTGAGCATGTGGCCCATGGGCCACATTGGTCCTTTTTGCACTTAAAAAAGGAACCTTTTTAAAATTTTGAAATAATTCGTAGTGAAATATTCAATTCATCTGTAATTCACTGAACTCAAAATAGGAAAAATAGAAGGAAATAATTAAGTATTTATTGATTGACAAAAGAAGTGTAATAAAAAACTTATAAATGTGTAAGTTTATATTTATATAGGTAATATAAATAAAAAAAATGTAATTTAAAACCAGTTGGGAAGGTTAGATCACATGGGAAATTTTAAATTTGGTGTTATTATGATAGTTTGGATTATCAAAATTATAGTCGGTCTTAGCCGACAATAAATACCCTACACATATGTGTGGTTACCATTCAAAGTGGTATATAGGTCACCAGGGTATACAAATCCTGAAAATAACTACAAACTTTCAATCGCTGAAGAATTTCCTTTCATTTGATACCCATATTTACAAATTGAACCACAAGTCGTTTCTCCGGAAACCATTATTTTCATGTATTTGAGCATGAGTCAATATATATTTGACCAAAAAAGTTTACCGAAGACGTATACAGTAAAATTGAACTGCAGATGTAAATTTTATATGAGTTATTTGAATATAAATTCTCAGATCACAGGTTACAATTGACCAAAATTCGCACAAACTGCGTAGGTATATAAATAATCTAAATTATGAGTTTCATTTATCTAACTCTTCAATTGTTTAAGTAGTAGTGATTTCAACAGACAGGCAGACGGACATCGCTAAATCGACTCAGGAGGTCATGATGATCAAGAATATATATACTTTTCAATACCGGAGATGCTTCGTTCTGGGTGTTACAAACGGCGTACCAAATTGAATATACCCTTTCACTCTTAGTGTAGAGTATAAAAAGGGATAAATATTGTGTAAAGAATATATGTATTAGCACTAAATTTACTTTTTTTACATTAAAATAAAATGTAAAAATATATATGTTTACATGTGAACAAAAAATTTTTCACATTTAAACATAAATATGTTTGCAAGAACGCTGATAATAATTCATTCTGAACATAAATATGTGTGGCTGTTATTATAATAATGTTTGGTAATGAAATAAAATTTATGTAATGTCTGCAAAATTATGTTTGGGAGAGCCCTTTTTTTGCAGCGTGTGGATTCAATATGATAACAATGACGCCATTTTCGAAATCAAAAGTTACAAATGGGGCATTCTATTGTGACGGGCGTTACATTCGTACTATTAAAAACCTTCTAATTTGATAAATAAAAAATGGTAGATATATATTAAGGTGTAAAGAAAAGATCTGATGGTTCTCTATGTATGTATAAAAAAACTTTTGCAATAGGTCCTATAACTTTCTACAAATTTGAAGTTAAATGGTGTGACGGGCGTTACACGTACTTTTTCACAAGTTTACTCCACAAAGTAGTACATTTTAGCTGAACTAATCGGACTATGGATATGAAGTACATCTCAAATACTTCATTAATAATTGGAGTTCTCTCCTCTATAACAAAATTCTGCAATGGTTACTTTGATCACTGACTTATAAAGTATCAAAACTTGTGACGGGTGTTACACATTTTGCGACGGGCGTTACCTGTACGAATTCTATACAAATATACATGAAAATTCAAATTATGATTTGCAATTTTTTGATGAAAAAGAACAAATTTTAGTGGTAGGAATGGTAAACCGTTATTTTAAGGCACACCGTCGACATATAATTAATGTGGAAAACTAAACATTTCGTTTTGAAAAAAATATGTATTATATTACCATTCTTTGAAATAACTACTCTGTCTGCATTATTTGTAGTCCGTTTCCTTCGCAAGCTTACATAAATATTTTTCGTCTTTCGAAAATAATGTTTTTTTGGGATTTTTTATGATATTTTTGTAAGGTTTGGAATTTTCCTTTTTTTATCTTAGCTTATTGAATATTTTGAAATACTTACTAATTTTTCTATGGTTAAATATCAATATAAATGATTATTGATGCATATATTAACAAATATATAATTTTACAGTTTTTTTGTTTCGCGAAGATTGTTAATTGTGACGGGCGTTACAATATTTTGGATGAATATAGCAACCATCTGGAATTTCTATTAGACCAAAGAGTATAATAAATGAATATTTACGACACAAATCGTTACTTCTACAAAGTTTCCCAGTTGTAGGTTTGCAAAATAGTTCGCAAAAAAACTTTTACTATTTTTTTTGTGACTGCCGTTACAACTCAAAAAAGTAAAACTGTTTGGTTAATTGTCAGTACTTTGAACCACTTATCACCAATGCAATGTGTGGCATACTTTCGCAAATAAATTGCCTTTCAAAGTGTACTATTCAATTTTCTTTCGGATTTAAAACAACGAAAGTACAGTGTTTCATATATTGCCTCAATTTTCTACTAAATATAATAAATTTGAAAAAAAAAATTTGACTTTAATTGAGAAAAAAACACATTTGCCATGAATTTTGGTAAATTCTCATCACAGAATATGAAATTAGAAGTATTTCTTATCCTAAAAATCATTAAACGGAATCAATAGGTTTAACTTTAATATATCACACCTTGGTAACGTTTTCTGTGTAATGCCCTAAATATATTCGAGAATTATTGAATTTTATTGTAGAAAAAAATTGTTTTCAATACCAACCAGTTGGGAAGGTTAGATCACATGGGAAATTTTAAAGTAGGTGTAATTATGATAGTTAGGATTATCAAAATTATAGTCGGTCTAAGCCGATTATAAATACCCTACACATATGTGTGGTTACCATTCAAAGTGATATATAGGTCACCAGGGTATACGAATCCTGAAAATAACTACAAACATTCAATCGCTGAAGAATTTCCATTCATTTGATACCCATATTTACAAATGGGTAGGTGTACCGAATTTCGATTTTTTTTTTTGTGAACCACAAGTCTTTTCGCCGGAAAACATTATTATCATGTATTTGAGCATGATGTCAATATATATTTGACCAACAAAGTTTACCTAAGCACGTATACATAAAAATTGATCTTTATATGTACATTTTATATGTGGTATTTGAACATAAGTGGTCGGATCATAGGTCACCATGGACCGATCTCGCCAATTTTTTCGCACATACAGCGTAGGTATATTAGTAATCTAAGTTATAAGTTTCATTTATCTAGCTCTTCAATTTTAAAAGTCTTAGGGATTTCAACAGACAGACAGACGGACAGACAGACGGACAGACAGACAGACGGACAGACAGACGGACAGACGGACATCGCTAAATCGACTCAGGAGGTCATGCTGATCAAGAATATATATACTTTTCCATACCGGAGATGCTTTCTTCTGGGTGTTACAAACGGCGTACCAAACTGAATATACCCTTTCACTCTTAGTGTAGGGTATAAAAATAAATAAAAACTCTTACTTTAGAAATGCTTCCTATAAAACGAGACCTCAACGAGTTTGTAGTTATTATCGTTCAGAATTTATTTAAATATGAACAACCCTCAAGTGTGATTTTTTGCCCATTTTTTGCTACTTTGAACCACTGTATCTTGTCGTGGTCGAGAAAAAATAGAAAAATAATCAATGCATATCTCGATGCTCTTTATCAGTTGTCCAAATTTCATTGAAATCGAAAAGGTAAAATCTCAAATTTGACTTTTTTGGGTCGATTGAGTGTGGAATGGCCCATCTACAAAAAAAACAGTTTTTCAGGAGAGCGAAAAAATTGGTTTAATCGCAAACGGAAAAAGTGGCGTTCAATATTTCATTACAATATGGTTTTTAAATGATTCAATTAAAAAATATATGCAATTTCACGCTATTCGTGTGCGATGTATGGTAGATATAGATTATTCAAATGTGATCAATGCCTATGAAAATACGTGCAGATAGAGAATTTTGCATAATATTATAGAGATGAGAGATCAGAAAATGATCATGTAATCAGCGATTTGTTATTTTTATACCCTACACTAAGAGTGAAAGGGTATATTCAGTTTGGTACGCCGTTTGTAACACCCAGAAGAAAGCATCTCCGGTATGGAAAAGTATATATATTCTTGATCAGCATGACCTCCTGAGTCGATTTAGCGATGTCCGTCTGTCCGTCTGTCTGTCCGTCTGTCTGTCTGTCCGTCTGTCTGTCCGTCTGTCTGTTGAAATCCCTAAGACTTTTAAAATTGAAGAGCTAGATAAATGAAACTTATAACTTAGATTACTAATATACCTACGCTGTATGTGCGAAAAAATTGGCGAGATCGGTCCATGGTGACCTATGATCCGACCACTTATGTTCAAATACCACATATAAAATGTACATATAAAGATCAATTTTTATGTATACGTGCTTAGGTAAACTTTGTTGGTCAAATATATATTGACATCATGCTCAAATACATGATAATAATGTTTTCCGGCGAAAAGACTTGTGGTTCACAAAAAAAAATCGAAATTCGGTACACCTACCCATTTGTAAATATGGGTATCAAATGAATGGAAATTCTTCAGCGATTGAATGTTTGTAGTTATTTTCAGGATTCGTATACCCTGGTGACCTATATATCACTTTGAATGGTAACCACACATATGTGTAGGGTATTTATAGTCGGCTTAGACCGACTATAATTTTGATAATCCTAACTATCATAATTACACCTACTTTAAAATTTCCCATGTGATCTAACCTTCCCAACTGGTTTATATTCTGGTGTAAGTAAACAATAAATTTTTGTCCTAAAATTTTGTCCTAACATTTTCGGTTCACGAGATATATGATGGTCTTAATATTCCGCAATCTAACGTTTTTTAAGGTTAAAATAATAAAAAAACAGTAAACTCTTGTATCGCTTAAATATTTAAACTAGAGATGGGTACGTGAGTGAGTTTTGACTCACACTCACTCACGGCCTTTTTTGTTCAACTCACACTCACTCATAATCACGTGAGTTAATTTAAGATTCACTCACAATAACGCTAAATCACGTGTTTTTTTGCTATTGTTTTCAGAATGCTTAAAAATACATATTTCATTTGTTTATATTGGTAAGATTGGTCGACCGAGCGTGGCACTTCTAATACAACACACATCTTTAAAACGCAATAATGATGTTAGGGATTTTGATAAATTATACAATTTTTGAAAATGTGAGGGACCTTCGATGTGCTGTTCATATAAAACGTAAAAATTGCCTCGAAGAATAATTCTCCGGTGAAGAATTCGTGTAAAATCTTTGAGTATTGTCTCCTGAAAAAATTATCTCTGGAAAAGAATTATCAATAAAAGAATAGTCTAGTGTATAATTTAATAGGGATGAATTGTTATTGGGAAAAACTATTTTTAAAGCGATATTTTTGGTTACTACATTTATAAGTCGACAAAAAACGGGATCCCACACTAACCCCTGGAAAAAACTAAACTTAATAAAGCAAAGGAAGTCAAAAGTGAGATTGAAAATCTTGTCATGCCAAAAGGGCAAATCTTTTGGTTTTTTTGCCATAACTTTTTATTGGTAGAAGATATAATTGTAGTGTAAAGCAATTAATTTTTTGTTTTTAATGCACGTTGTCATCATTATTTAAAAATAAAATTTTGAATTTTTGTTATTTGCAAGAATAATGTTTGGAAAATTATTTTTAAATAATGATGCCAATCGATAGGTGCATTAAAAATAAACAATTAATACCTTCACACCACTATTTTATCTTGTACCTATAAAAAGTTATCGCTTGCAAATAGCAATATTCGAAAAATTGAAAAACTTGCAATTTTTCAAATTCGACCTTTTGGTTTTGTCTTTTGTGGCTTGAAATATCCAACAAAACCACAAAGGCGTTTGGCACAGTATAGTTGTAGCTTGGGTTGCTCGTCTAGTTGCTCTAGAAAAGTCGCTGGTGCGTTTGACTACGAGTCGAAAGGTCCGCGGTTCGATCCCCAGTGACTGCCAACATATTTTTCATAGAAAACATTTTTCTATGCGACGCTACCTCTCGGCAGTAAATGGCAAACTTACGAGAGTAAAACATTGCATATGATAAGCTCTCACCCGCCGATCGGATTCGGCAATCAAATGTCAAAAATTACACATTTGCCTCTGTGTGACCGGATACATACCGGATATGTTATCAAATAATATGTTGGTTAAAATATATTAAAAATATTTGAATACTAATTTCGTCTGAATTTGCACTAGGGCTGTGCGATTAATCGATTAATCAAATAATACAATTCAGCAATTTAGATTAATGTTAGATTAATCAGAATATAGATTCTGAATAATTAAAATTGTTATTAATTGAATGATCAGCATTTTGATTAATCAGAATTTCTTATTAATCAACTTTTGCGTAGCGAAATATTTAAAAATAATTTACTATATGATTCTTAAACATTTAAAACACTTTATTTTTTTTTAATTATTTTAAAAATTCATTTTGTAAATATTTGCTCACGCACGATTTGCACGATTTTAACGTCAAGTAACACTCACGAATTTTATCGGCATCATATTTTTCCAAAAAATGTTATGACTATAATTTACTAGCTGGACCCGTCCACGACTCGTGCCAAGATTTTGTGAATGCAAGGATATGGAGTGATTTTATAAATAATTATTCTTTATATCTTCCTTGTAAAAGTCTTCCCCGTAGAAGGCTTTCCCGTAGAATTCTTCCCGGTAGAATTCTCCCCGACAGAATTCTTACCCGTAGAGTTTTCCCAGTAGAAGTTTTAGTGTGGTGAATTTTGGTGTGGTGAGATTCGCTGTGGTGAATTTTGATGTGGTGAATTTTGGTGTGGTGAGTAAAAAATTGTGGTGGTTGATACCCTATAATAACTGTTGACATACACCATCTGGAAAATGTACCTTCTATGGGGGTGCCAATCGATGGTTATATATAAAGCTGACCAAAATTTCATTAAATGTGCTATCCTAATTGCTGATATAATGTGTTTTTAATTTTTGAGTTATATGGGAGGTGCCATGCCCAGTCCACCAAACTCACCAAGATATAGCCTATACTCTGCCCGGATCCAACATACATATTGTTTCAAAATTTGGTTCAATTAGGTTCAGCCGTTTAGACGTCTATAAGGAAAATACAGACATACTTACATTTACAAATATATAGTAGATACATTTACAGCCGTATAGCATTTTATTTACATGGGAAATGGGCGTGGTAGCCAATATCGCCCATATTTGTCCATATATTTCATTTTTAAAATATACTTAGAACTGGATTTCGTCACACGGTGCACTCTACAAAAGTTTATTTTGAACTGATTTGTGGTTACAGAGATATGGATTTACGCCATCTGGCGGTTAAATTTAGAAGTACTTTATAGATAATATGTAGTATTTAACACAGAGTAACTATTATAAATTAGGGTCAAATCCGTTTAATAATTGCCAAATATCAAAATATCGCTTTCTGGTGGTGAAATTCGGAATTATTTTTTAGCCTTTGTTTACTAATATTCCACAAGGAGTTTGCATATATATTAAGGTGTACCAAAACAATACCAAAAGCTACATAAAAGACACTTTTTATACTGCTGAACATGGGTCAGCAAAATGCGCCACTTACTATGTAAAGGTGGGTAAACTCCTAAATAGTAACATTGACAAAAACAGAAACTACATTTTCTGTCCATTTGAAACATATTAAGAATAAATGTATAGGGGCAATGTTGTGTTGGTTGAAGAACATTGGGCCACCCATTTTCGTCGAATTCTGCAACTCATTTTTTGTTACTATCCACCTCGAATACATTACTCGATAACCATTCATGTTTTTTGTCAGATGTTTGTGTTGTTTCTATTTTCATGTTATTATTATACTAACCCAGCGGAGAAATGATTCAGTACAGCAGGGTTGAATTCAGTTCAGTGTTGTATAAGCCTGAGCCATGAATATGTGGGACGTAAATTATTTAAAAAAAATGTGCTTTTGAACTAAATCTTTCTTACATTTTTCATGCTTAAAAGTAATTGCACTGAATGTGCCAATAAAAAGTAAAGGAACTCAACAGTAAGTAATTTTATTCAATGGATTTTCTGAATAGTCTCGCAGTACCTAGAATCTTCATTATTTAAAATAGTGTACCTTATATTTCCTAAAGTGCTAATTTATTGAGTTTCGCTTATCTATAGATATATAAAAATTTAAAAAGCAGCTGAGCATTCCATATCAACTCAACCAATTCAAATCTGGCAGTACTTTCTCAGAATTTGATCAAATTTGGAAGTATGGTGAGCGTTTAGCCGTGAAAGAATTTGCATATCCAGCGTCAAACTTTTGCGTCTACTTACCAAGCTCTACCGAATCTGTTCATGGGACATTGTGAGACATTGGTGTTTCAAGGATTAAATGCTGGTAAATCGATGACACTTTTTATCATTGATCGACCGAGGCCGAAAATACATGACCGCATAGAGAATTGATAGCAAATAAACTATAGGGCAACCATGTACTGAAGATTTTTTTCAGACTTTACACCATACTTTCATTTAACAGTATGGTCCTCGTTGCCATTTTCCTCCTCAATAATTCTGGCTCATATATATATTTAAGAGATGGAATAGCACAATGTATCGTCGACTTTTATAGTCCAAGAATTCACCATGCTGATTATCAAGGTCTCACTTAGAATGAGACCTTGATAAGCCTTATCTCAGTCGAAGCAGAAGATTTTACATTACCTTACCTTTTTTTTTAATCTCACTATTGATGACTTATTTTTCTAAAGTAGTTACTTAGTATACAAAATAATTTATAAAAATATATTTTTTTGAAGAAATTCTATATTCACGCCTTGATCTTAAAAAAAAAATAATACCAAATTTCATTGACATTTTCTGCTGGGGAGTTAATGCTGCGATGTATGCTCAGGAAATTATTTTATGTATCCTCCGACCGATATAAACTGTGATTGTCTTGTTTAGTTTACGGTCGACGCTGACGTTACAAAAAAATTACATCTAGAAAATGTATATAACACATACCTAAATTTAAGACGCTCTAAGGCACGCGTAATGATCAATAATAAAAATTTCCAACATTCCTTTTTCAAATTGAAATCAATGAACCCAAATTAATATCGAATTGATTGTCAGACTTCTCTCTCGTATCGGTTACAGTTTCAGTTTACCGGTTCCAAATTTTATCCAGGTGCCACATTATATTTTATATGATTAATATCAATGATATTAAATAATTACATACATAATTATAATACATAATTATAATTGTTTTCAGTATAAGTTTTCATAATATATAAAATAGTCAAATAGTAGCCGCGGTGGCTCAGTGGTTAGTGCGTTGGACTGCGAGCCGAAAGATCCCCGGTTCAAGCCTGGACTGGGGCTAACAACATCTTTTCATAGAAACATTTTTCTATACCGCGCTACCTCTCGGCAGTAAATGGCAAACCTACGGGAGTAAAACATTGCCTATGAAAAAGCTCTCACCCGCCGTTCGGATTCGGCAATAAACTGTAGGTCCCACCACTTTGAGTACAAATACGACACGCACAGCTTAAAATGGTGAGAGAGCTCGGCCTAAGTTCTTATAGGACTGTAGTACCAAACTATTATTATTATAATATATAAAACAAATACTTTTATTTTATACACAGTATTAAATTTCAAATTTTGAAAAATAAGGACCTGTCCAATGATCATATTTTTATAGTGTTGTTATATAAAGGCACATTTTGAAAAGTTAGAGAGTATACGGTGTGTATATAAATCAATCAATCAATTGATAAGTGCCAAAAGTTTTAAAAATTGAACAACAAAAAACGCCAAAATTGAAAAAACAGTAAAAATTTATTAACTATTTACTAAGTCCCTGCGTCATGCAAGAAATCTCCGTAAAAATACAATAGAAAACAACCTAGTCTTTAAAATATCATGCATTTCAAACTCTACGATATAAATTATGATGTCTTTAAAACTTTATTATGTCGGATGCTCGGACAGTCTAATGCGAAAAGTTTGGGTATAATAATTTCCATACAAATGTTGATAGTAGTAACATCAAATAAATTTCGAGAAATTTTTTTCCATTTATAAATGATTATTTCTTGCACAAATTGTTTTTTTTTTGCATACCTCATTTCTTTAATTTTTGTTATTTGAAGTCGGAAGTATTTTGTATATGGTTAATAACTTTTTATTACGTAATTTATGAACATAAATAATTTTATAAAAATGTACTTATCCGTTTTTTCCACTGAAGTCTTCAGATCATAAATGAGGCTGTGTATTTACACAGTATATACGGATCATTTTCTACTTTAGATGAATACCATTAATGAAAATATAATAAATATATTTTTTATGTTAATATTTATTTTTATCGAATTATTAGTTTTAATAAGTTGTGTTTCGTGAAGCTCGAGGTCATGTTAGTTAATTTAGAAAAACGCTTTTTTGTTTTTTTAATTAATTTGTTTTTTATTTTTCAATATTTCGGACAGCGTCGGTGTCTTGTGGCGTAGCCTCTGCTTGTAGCGACAATTAACAGCATATTGATATTGAAATATTGAAAAATAAAACAAACAAATTAACCCTTAAATGCTCACTGGTTCCGTCAGGAACCAACGAATGAAAAGTAAAACTTTGTTCAACGAATTTTATTTAATCTTGAACTGAAAAACGAATGAAAAGTATAACTTTGTTCAACGAATTTAATTTAATCTTCCCGCTTCAACTTTTAAAATGTTTATTGATCAAAACGCAACCGTTTGAACCGATTTCTGTTTAAAGCAAACTTCATTTGCCGGCTGTATGTCAAGTAAGGGTAACCAACCTCATGAAAATTAAGTTTTGTAAAATTGCGTACTTTCAAAAAAATATTAATGTGTTGAATTTGTCGAAATCGAAGCTTTGCTGAACCATCAGGCACCGGGAGTTCAAAATTGAGCATATGTGAAATTCTATAGAAACGTTTTTTTATGTTTTTTTTTTAAGTTTGTTGTTTACAAACAACAGAATTCCTGATTTTCGAGCAGAATAACTGCTTGGAAATTAATGGTGTGAATATGACATAAACAATGACCGGAGTTAATCCACAAAAAAAGAACTTCTAAACTTTTTTTTACATTTTCCTAGATTTTTGATAATAAAATTTCTTGACTTTTCCTTCAAAAATTCTTAAGTACAAAATGCACTTTTTCAATTTCAACGAGGTATTTTTGATCTGGTTAAAGTAAGTCGAGAAATGCGAGTTATATAACATACATTTCAGCTGAAAAAAAAAGTCAGGCTTTTAAGGGTTAATTTAAAAAAAACAAAAACGAGTTTTTCTAAATTAAATAACCTTACGCTTGACGAAACACAACTTATTGTATTTTTTATGTTTATTAACGCACGATATAAATATTTATAAAATTGACCTAATTTACCTAATTTTTACAATGTATTCAAACGTTTCTAGTACTTATATAACCTTTTTCATTTTAGTTCAAAAGTAAAGACACCACTCGTCACCTTTCGCGTACTTGTTTCAGGAAATTTCATGACAGCCGACTGAGTATAAAAATGGAATGGCCACCGTATTTGAATGAATAGAAATTATTTGTGTTTATGCGTTGAAGTGCATGTGATAAGAAACTAAAAACTTTAAATGCATCGCCAGAACCATACACCATACAAACCTCGAACGATCAAAACACATAATGTTCCCGTGCAGTCAATTTTGCGTGCTTAGTTGGCGAACTCGCAGTCGGTAGTCATCGCTGTCACATCTGATTAGGTTGCATGTGCATCCAATAGAAGCAACACCTCGCGGGCAGTCGATTTTCCCACTTCTTCCAATAATAAATTGGCACTAGTTCACGTTCGGACTGTGATCTTCCAGGCCATGGCCTCGGAACTGCGAAGGAAACATCTGCAACTTGGCATGTTTGCTGGCACACTTGCATGTTGCATAGACGAATTTATCAGCAATCAGTCAATCCACTCGAAGGCTGCGTAGTTTAATTAGAGGATAGGTCTGTCTGCCTGCCTGGTGTGACCCAGCTAAGTCGTTTCTATTCGTTTCGCGCCGTGAAATATGAAATATTTCGGCATCTTCTTCCGAGTTGCTAAATCGTAGAAATTGATTCATTTAATTAGCAGTATGGAGCATAGCTTTGATTTATGCGTTGCTTGATTTGAAAACAAGAAATACAAGATCGTGAAACAGATACGTCCGAAGGAGTAACGCAACCCTTGAAAGACTTGCGTGCTCGCCGGACGACTTCTGCATGTTTGATCAACCAAATACATTTAACATAAAAACAATAAAGGGATACTGGTAACAGTGATAGCGACAGCGACAGCCGCGAGACAGTTGCTCTAATTCCAATTGACGAAGGTTTCTCTGATCTACCTATGTTGTAAATATGATTTACATACTGATCTGACCGTTCTGCCAAACAATTTCTGCATTGTTCGCGCGTAAAACGCGAGTGTCCACGGAAGCGTCGCGAAAAGGTTAAAGCGCAGAGTAAACATGAGCCCGATTGTAAGAATTACTTAAGAAGATTAATTGCCCGATTATTAGGCCACAGAGTTTGTTTACGCAGAGTGTATGTTTTGTTCCTTCTCGCTTTGTTTGGGAAGCGCGCATGCATTTTTATCGCTCAAGTATAATGTGTATCTATTCGTTTGCAGCAAACATACTATGAATGAAATCATTTATTTTATAATACATGTGATATGATTTCAATTCAAAAAAACCTAAAAGTCGAGGGTCATCACAATTAAAATTACAAAAAAAATCGATATAGTCGAGACATAACTTTAAACATTTATTAAAATTATTATATATAAAGTTTATTAAAATCTGATCATAATGCTTTTTTTTATTTCAACCGCCAAATCACAAGATTCGCCACTGTTTATTTATTTCTGTACCATTTCTTAATAGATTAAAGTCACTGTATTTGGTAAGAAAATACTGGGAATCAACTGAATCATTATAAATTTAAAAAATGGGTCGATCCGTAACGAAATTTTGAGGTAATCAAAGTCAAAATTTGTATTTTTATTTTTGTAAATTTCAAAAGGAAGTAATCATGGGGTTCAAAGATGTGATATACCATTGGAAAGGTACTTTAATATGGCGGTTTAGAGTTAGAAATTTGAATAGAAATTCTTGTTCTTTCCCATAGAATTTTTCTCCGTAGAATATTTCCCCGTAGAATACATTCCGGTAGAATTCTTCCCCGTAGAATTCTTCCCCGTAGTGTTTTTCCCAGTAGAAGTTGGTGATTTATAGTGTGGTGAGTTTTAATTTGGTGAGTTTTAGTATGGTGAGTTCCTGTGTGGTGGGTTTCGGTGTAGTGAACCGATCGGAGCAGATCTGCTACTTTTCATTTTAAATTGATAGATTCTACAGATTTTTCTGCTACTTTTCCGAGCAATGTTAGTACATTTTTATGAAATCTGGTACTTTTCAGTTTTTTTTTATTTATCAGCTTTAAATAACACCAAAAAAATATACCAACATATTTAGCTAGAAAAAACTTCTTAAATTATTGAAATCGGTGCATAACAACCAGAGATATATATTATATATTATACGACAAAAAATTCAAAGTTGATTACATTTTTCAGTTTTTTTTTCAAATCGAAAAAAACTTGGTAGCCGTGGTAGCTCAGTGGTTAATGCGTTGGACTGCGAGCCGAAAGGTCCCATATTCAAGTCTGGACTGGGGCTAACCAAATCATATCATGTAAATCATTTTTCTATAACGCGCTACCTCTCCACAGTAAATGGCAAACCTACGAGAGTAAAAAACATTGCCTATGAAAAGCTCTCATCCGCCTTTCGGATTCGGAATTAAACTCTAAGTCCCATCACTTTGAGTACAAATATAACACTCGCAACTCAAAGTGGTGAGAAAGCTCGCCCTAAGTTCTTCAGAACTGACCATAGTTATTCAAACCATAATTATTATTAAATAACTTGTATGTATGTTATATGTATGTGTAAATATACATTTTTGCAGTTGTTAAAAGTAAATTTAATTACCTCTTTATAACCTATAGAATTTTTAAAAATTTAATAAGAAACAATAATAAAATGTTTTAACGAAGTCATTCCATCACTAATTCGATCAAACAAATTATTTTTTGAGATTTAAATCACTCGAATTTTGGTTAAATATAGGTATGTATCTAGAAATGTATTGGTATTTTTTTCTGAGAACTATCTCCTGAGTTACAGTGGTTCAAAGTTACAATTTAAAATAATGAAGTAAAAATACATATTTCATTTCATATTTCATACATTTTTTGTAAGTGCTACATACTTCAATTAGATCCCGAATTTGTATTTTGCTCCATTTTACAAATTTCTTAACAATAGACTCTTTGTTTGGGTAGAGAGTTTTTAGGCGAGTTTTTAGGCGTCGCTGCCGAAAATATTGGCTCTGTAGAAATAGATTTTTACAGATTGAAGTTAACAGAACAAAACAGTTGACAAAACTGAATTTTTCCGCAGATAATTTTCAACAAAACTAACTAAGAAATAACGCAAATCAACACCTTGTGTATTTTAATTATTTTGTTGGCCAAAAATGTGGCAGAAAACATCTGAATTTGGCTTTTAAAAACTTATCTGTTGGCAAAATTTTTGATTTTTATTCAACATAACTAATGTTTGAATTTATTTAATAAAAGTGCGAAACCACCTGTATGCAATCTCTTTGGGTAAAAAACAAATTCTGCTACATTTTGGTCATTTCCAGTACGTTTTTAACCATGATTTGCTACGTTTACACTGCGGAAAAGTGTGAACCCTGGTAGTGAACTTCGGTGTGGTGAGTTTAAGGAATTTGGGGTGGTTGATATACCCTGGAGTGAAATATCTTGATATCACTATAAAAACTTTTGACATACACCATTTTGAAAATGTACTTTCTTTTGGGGGTGACCCGCCCACTGCTCCCACATTAGACGGGACTTCTTAGAATATAGAACACTGACTAAAATTTCATTAAATTTGCTATTCTAATTGCTGATACAATGTGTTTTCAATTTATGGGTTATATGGGAGGTGCCACGCCCAATCTACCAATCCTACCAAGATATAGTATACTCTGCTTAGATCCAATATGCATATTTTATTCGATTCGGTTCAGCCGTTTTTACGTCTATTCGTAACATACACACATTCTCAATATATAGTAGATTTCTAATACTTGCAGATTTACACTAATAAAAAACAATAGCATTTTCCTGTTAAGGACACATACGATTGAATTGTTTTTAAATTATATTTTTTAATTTGTCATTTAAGAAAATTTAAAATGAAACATAAGAAGAAATACGTTAGTAAATCTATTGGTTTAGCAATTCTACTTCATAGAAATACAATTTTATAGACTGATGCTTTTTGAGATTATGAAAATTTGAGTAGGTTTAGAATTTTCAAAAAATTTATATGCGCCTCACTTTTTGGTTAAATCATTGACCAAACTTACGAATATTCAATATTTCGACCTTTTTCGTGCAATAATGTGAATGTGTCTCAATGAAATATATAGATTTCACCATATAAAAACTTTAAATATAAATTTGGAATATTTTTAAAAATTTGTTTATGAAATATTTGATTACAATGGAGGGAATTGCACGCAGAGATATACAATTTCATACATATATAATATAGTGGTGCTAGATGCAAAATCGAACAAAATTCTTAGCATCTGATGTACGCATTATGGGAAAACATGATGGGGAAAATTGCACTGCGTAATCTCCTGCTGTGGGTTAATAAAAATCAAATATACATCCGTCGTCGATATATGTCACCAGGGTATACGAATCCTGAAAATAACTACAAACTTTCAATAGCTGAAGAATTTTCATTCATTTGATACCCATATTTACAAATTGGTAGGTGTACCGAATCCCGATTTTATTTTTGGGAACCAAAAGTCGTTTCGTGGGAAAACATTATTTCCATGTCTTTGAGCATGAAATCAATATATGTATATTTGACCAAAAAAGTTTACCTAAGAAGTATGCAGTAAAATTGAACTGCAGATGTAAATTTTATATGAGTTATTTGAATATAAATTGTCAGATCACAGGTCACAATTGACCAAAATTCGCACAAACTGCGTAGGTATATAAGTAATCTAAATTATAAGTTTTATTTATTGAACTATTCAATTTTTTAAGTAGTAGGGATTTCAACAGACAGACGGACGTACAGACAGACGGACAGACGCACAGACGGACGGACAGACGCACAGACGGACAGACAAATCGACTCAGGAGTGATCAAGAATATATATACTTTTCCATACCGGAGATGCTTCCTTCTGGGTGTTGCAAACGGCGTACCAAACTGAATATACCCTTTCACTCTTAGTGAAGGGTATAAAAATGCGACACCCTACAGCTACTCTTTATCAAAATTAAATTTATAATATTGTATGGACGCGGCTGTAATATGCTTGTTATATGTATTGAACATTTTATTTTAATTAATGACAGATATGGAACTATTTTTTATAACGAAAATGAAGTTTATCATAAACTAGTTTAAACTAAATACATTTTTCGTATATAACATGTACTCTATAACAAAAAATGATGGTACTTCAATACTTTATAGTTGGCAGAAGATTATCTACTGGTGCATCTAGCACCACTATATTATATGACACCCTCAAAGCAAAAGTAGTTTAAACATTTTGTTTGAATAAAAAAACTGTTAAAAAATTTTTAGATCAAAAACGAAACAAAATGTTCTAAATGCAAAAAAGCCACACAAAAATATTAGAGCAAAAACAAGATAAAGTCGTATCTCATTTTTGCTCTAACTATTTTTTTTGTATCATTTTTACTCTTTGAAAATTTCTTTAATATTATTTTGTATTGAAAGAAATTTATATGGATTGTTAGTAAAGCATTTTTTTATATTAAACGGATAATTGACATGTATAACTCTCTTTGTATCTCCAATTTTGTGGATGATTCATATCTTAATTAGGATCTTTTCAGGCCAAAAAGAATTTAGATTTCCTGATTTTATATGATATTTGTCTTAAATTCACTAACCAGGATAAATTGAATTTAGAAATTATTTTGGATGAAAGTGTTCTAACAGACGTAGATGCACATCCAAATGCGCCATTGCAACTTTTTAGCATGAATGCAGTTGCGTCATTGGATATTTTTGGAATGAAAGTGTTCTACTAGGGGTTGATGTGCATCCAGATTCGTTATTGGACAATATTTTGATGAAAGTGTTCCAATGGCTATAGAAGCGCATCCAGGTACACCATTGGAACTTTTTTTGGATGGAAGTGTTTCATAGGGCGCAGATGCGCCTCCACTTGCGTCATAGGATATTTTTGGATGAAAGTGATGAACTGGGGGTAGATGTATCAAAAAAAATTGTCAATGACGCACCGGGATTAACATCCCTAAAGACCACCAATAACCAATTTTTGATCCAAAAAACTGAATTTCGTAAATCGGTTGCGGACTTAATGGGATGCCTATTAGCATTTTCTGGATTGGTCAATGACCACCAAACGTGGGTTAAAATATGTTTATTTCTGACATCGATGGCGGACATCATGGCATGCCTAATGGTACCATTTGGGGTGGTCAATGACCACCAGAAGTGAGTCAAAAAACCAATTTTTATTCAACAATTTTATATTGCTGGAATAGAATGAGAAATATTTTTTTCATTTTGTTCATTGGTGTAGTTGGTCAAAAGACCAAAGCCCAAAAGATTATTGACCACTCCGTATGCTGCCATTAGGCATCCCATGAAGTCCGCCATCGATTTACGATGTACATTTTTTGGGTAAAAAATTTGTTTTTTTGACCCACCCAGAAAGTGCTATTATGCCTCCCATGAAGTCCGCATTCGATTTACGAAATACATTTTTTTGGGTCAAAAATTAGATTTTTTGACACATTATTGGTGGTCATTGACCACTCCAAATGGGACCAATAGTCATTCCGTGAAGTTCACAATCGATTTCCGCAAAAAAAGTTTGATTCAAAAATTTGTTGAAGTGGACCACTCCAGAAGGTGCCATTAGGCATCCCATGAAGTCCGCAATCGATATCTGAAATATTTTTTTTTTGGTCAAAGATTTTTTAACCCAGTGGTTATTGACCACTCCATTGACCATCCCATGAAGTCCGCAATCGATTTCCGAAATAAGAAAATGTTGGTAAAAAACATTTGCTGGTCATGACGACAAAATGCAACACTTAACTACATACACAGCGTGAATAAAGTTGCAAAATATTTTTGATCGTACAAAAAGAAAAAAGTGACGTAATAAAATTAAATAAAATTTATTTAAATTTGATTTAAATACTTTTGTAATAAAAAACGTAATACTCCATACAAAAAATATTACGTGCGTATTTAATTTCAAAATAAATAAAAAAGTATTTAATTTTATTAAAAATTTCGAAAAAAGTAAAATAAAATAATAATTTTATCTGTTCCTAATCTTCTTTATATGAAATAAATAGTTTTTAAAATACCAATTTACGTATTTATGATGTTGTGATTAAACTAAAATGTTATAACCTTATTAAAAAGTGATAAAAAGTATTAAAATTTTATTACATACAAAATAAATTTAAATAAAAAGTATTTACTTCAAATTTTATAACGTACGTAATAAATTTGAATAATAAGTATTTACATCAAGTTTAAATAATAAGTATTTAATTTAAATACAAAAGACTACTGGTGAAAAACGTGTCGAAAAGTGTTTAAATTTATTACTTTTTTATTTAATTTTATTACTTTTTCCCCTCAGTGTACTCATCGCCCACCGGGCGTGGGAGTTACTTTGGAAAATTTAATCTGTTAATAGATCCTAGTAGCTCAACCAAGTGACGCTGTGTACAGAAAGTCGCCATGAACTACAATATTACTACCTTCAGTATACTATAACCCAAATTAATTCAAACTATTTACAAAATAAAGAAAGTGAGGGCAAAAACGAGATAAAACTTTATGTTGTTTTTGCTCTGATTTTATTTTATTTATTTTAAGTATTCAAATTTATTTTTACTTTGTTTTACTTCGATCACTTGATGTATCTCATTTTTGCTCTGACAAATAATGTAAAATATTTTTATTTGAACTAAAATTTTGTTTCATGTTTGCTTTGAGGGTGTCATATATGTATGAAATTGTATATCTCTGCAAGCAATTCCGTTCATTGTAATCAAATATTTCATAAACAAATTTTAAAAAATAATCCGAAAAATTTCAGTAAGATAAAGTTTAAAACATTTTTTCGAAATTTTGACAGCAAACACATTGCGAACTAATATTTAAATGTTTTTCAAGAGAGCTTAGAGAATTGTGATACATTACTCTCACGACACACTTTTTTGGTAACACAAATTTCTTTTTGATTTTTTGCAAAAACTAATATCTGGACACAGATTTTTTTTGCCAGTTATCCGTAGGGCAAGATTCATATTTTATTTTGTGATAAAGTTTGCATCTGCAACATATCGAAATTGTGCTATAACTTGCAATATAAAGTACCAAAAAACGGCCTTTTTTGCAACTTTGACTCGATTTTGTGCAAAATCTCCACGTATAGGGAAAATTCTGAGTACGCAGCTAGAATTAGGAGACCGAAATCAACCAGAATTGATAAGTTTCATTCCAGATTAAAATCCTTGTAGAACAGTGAATCGTAACCATTTTACGTACGCTCAGGGAAAAATCATGTAAATTTAAACAGAAATTAAACAGATTTTATGTTGTATTTTTTTTCAAACAGATTCATAGTGGTAATTTTTAAGAAGATACAGGAATTGAACATGATTTCATAATGTTAATTATTAACAGTACAAACTGTTAACTGAACATGAATTATTGGTTTGATTCACCATGCTATATTTTTAATGTAACATTTGTATAATGTTAGATTTACATTTGATAACTTTTAGAATAACTCGATGTCTTGTTAAATTAAAATTGCAAAACGTTAAAATAACACATTTTGTTAATACCAAATATTTTACTTTGTAAAAATAATTTTAATACATTTTTGTGCAGCACCATGTATTTTATTTAAAATGTTATATAAAAAAAATGTTGACTTGTTTAAATTTTTAAAAATGTTGTTGTTTTTAATAAAGATTAATAACTTTTAAACCATGCCATAAAAAGAAGATACATGGCCCGAAATGCATAACATTTCATCATATTGAATCAACCATTTTTTTGGCCAATTTAATTTTTTGTAAAGTTTAAATTTTCTTTTGCCTATTTTGCAAACCAAATGTTTGAATTATAGCGAAATGCTCTTCGTGTCTAATGCAGAACAGATATTACTTTCTTTTCATTGGTTGTAATATTAAAAATAGTACAGAAGCAAAACTGTGAGTTGAGACTAATATTTGTTGTGTTATCTAACGGTTAACTTATTATCGGTATTATTTATGAGAAATTCATATAAGATGGTGGTAAAACGTTAGAATACAAATTTACAATGTTCAGTGGCTTAGAAAGTTCGATCCTTAGACGTGAGAGGCACACAGTCAACGATTTCGCTGCAAAATGACGAAATTTTAGATGTAAATAATGAAGATAATACACATTTTAATTGTATTTTTACCCACTTTTGCAGTTTATTGCCTTTAGAAGACGTAATTTCGTTTAAATTTTGAAATTGTCTATTTTGGTGTGAACTATGATGTTCAGGCGAGGCCATTTTCCATCTTTCGATGAAAATTCTCCACATCAATTTGAAATTATCAAAATCCATCATCAGTCTATAGTATATGTATATAAATGCAAAATTAAATAAAATTAAATTAATAATATTAATGATGGCTACCAAAGAATAAGGGCCAATCAATAAAATATTTGTTTGAATTTTTCAAATGTCATTTACAGTTGTACGCTTAAATTTAACACTGTGATCATGTTATCATGCTGAATTCACCCCATGTTATTTTAAAAATATGAACATGTAAAAATATCTTGTTAGTTTTCATAATTTGTTTTTGTTTTCTGTAGAAAATTTTGTCATGTGTATTTAACACGAGCCGTGTGAAAAAAATGTCTGTCATAATTTTCTGAGTGTAGATGCTTAAAAGCCTTCAAAGACATATATACAAATTTTGCACAATTTTCAAAAAGTCTATTTAATTTGGGCATTTCAGTATTTTTAACAAATTTTAACAAATTATCTGTCAAATCCCTCTTGTAATAATGGAAATTTGTCACGCGAAAAATTGATCTTTTGAACAAATTCACGTTCATTTTTTCAACATTTGCAAGGATCGTAATCTTTTGGTGTTGAGGGCAGATTAACAATATATAGATCATACGGTGCACATTTACAACAGCTTTCAAATTAAAATTTCATTGAGAAAATGGGTCCAATTTTGCAACACCTTATATCAATCATATACTAAACTAATCTCCCGAGTGTAGCGAGCGCCTGTTTCTTACGAAGTATGATCCTTTAGTGAAGAGAAACTTGGAAGAAAAACGGAAAAGAACAAAAAATATTGGGTATTTCAATGCATTTTTTTGAATTTTTCAACTTTAAATTACTACAACAAATAGAGGTTCTCAAATTTTGCATTCTTATAATTTAAAGAATACTGGATCCAAATCTTTAAATGTTTATCTTTAAATTGGAAAACTGCGCAAGTTATTGATAAATTTAAATCAGTTTTAATGATATATATTTTTATATTATTCTGGTTAACTATTTTTATTTTAATCAGGGACCGCAAAAAAACAGAATCGGAACCGTTATTAAAAAAATTAACCGGAGTAGGAACTCATATCATTTTTTTCGTTAGAACCGGAATAGGAACAGGATACGTTATTTTTGAAACCTTGGAATCAAAACCGTAACCGATACTCCAAAGAGTTTTAGTTCCTGATTTAATTTGAGGAAATTTCTCATAATACTTCAACTTATATTAAATTGATGTTTTAAATAAAAATTTCAAACTGTTTTATATAAACAAAACTTTCAAACTGCTTTTGCAAACACTTAAAACTGTAACATTCAAAGAAATGCTTTACATAAGTAAGATCAAACAAACACACACGGCAATGATATTATATTTTTTTTACTTTTTACTTAAACGAAAATCTCGTTTGGTACAAACGATGTTATTGACTCAGAAAAGAAATCTACAAACGAAGTTTTTTTTTCTAATTTTGTGGAACTTTTGTCCTAGCGTGTATAATTTTTATTAAAATATTACATCAAATTCTTTTTCTAGACATCATATTAAAATGTCTTTAATATCTTCTATAAACCATACAAACTTTCTTTAGTTTGAAGAAAATCATTACATAAAACAAGGAAATAATTTTTTTAATTTGAAGAAATCGTTTTCAATTAAATGAAGCATTATTTTTTATTATTATTTTAAATAAAATAATGTATTTGAATTAGAGAAACCTGTTCTATAGTTATATCATTACCAATTTTCTTTAAATCTAGTCTCAATATCCATAATATAAGTATGATTTCTTTGGGTGTGTGATATAGGTATTTCTGGTATTTATTTTTGTAATAGATGCGAAATAAAGCTGTCATATGCTGTTACCGGATTTGCCTGCTTAAAATGATTCGTGTGCATTTTTCATAGTTTTGGATCAACGAAAAAAACTTCTCGAAGGGTGCAAGGGTGCCAATAACTAATGTCCTGCCGCTGCATCTTTAAGACGACCAACCCTTCCGATCTGAGAGTAAATACTTTATCTATGAAAATAACTAGTTATTTTTGTATACGGTAGCCTAGGGGAAAGATGATGTCCTATCCTAACATAGATCCCAAAGTGTACATCGCGGTTTTGAAGGTAGAAAGCGTTCGTGAGACCTAACAAGCGCGATGTGATTTATCGACGAGGCAGGCCCGCCTGCTGCTCTATTGCGGGCTTGCATTTAATTATGATGTTCAACTTATGAAAATATGACGGGTGCGATCAAAACACACGATTGCGTTTAATTGCTTTAAGCCGTATAATAGGTTTTAGGCAATTAAGCAGACACGTCTCGCTCATTCCGCAAGATGTCAAACAATATTTTCGGATGTGGTTTTTCGGCGTGTTTTCGTCGAGCCTAGTTGGGGCGAGAGCGTTGGGATGCGGTGCGTTCCGGATTCGTGAAATGACGTTTGTTCGTTGTTGTCGTGCGAGTATCATTAACCACTTATGCATATGTCAGGCCTCGGTCTCGGCAATAATTGCAATTGCCTTCAAGTGATGTTGCTGTCGATCGCACAGTTGCCCCAATTGTCAATCAGCCACGTTGTGCTGCGCTGCGCTGCCCGGCATGGCGCACAGTTGCCACCACGACGGATGTGCGTTTTCTGCATGACTTGACTTTCGTCTAAAACTGAGTTTCAGTTTGCGTTTCGTGTTTCGTTTTGAAGCCGCACTGAAAAAATGCGAACAAAAAAAAAATTATAAAATAAAACAGCAACAATATATGGTTGGTCATGTGAATTTTCGCGAGGTCCGTCCTATGGCTTGGCAGCAACAATGTGATCGAGATGTGAGCGAGAGCGTTTTATGGAAGTTTTGTGGTAAACGCGTAACCGCCGACCGTAAGAATTTTGACCTCTTCCTGTCGTACCACTGGGCACTGTGTGGAGGACCAGAGCTGCGCCACTGAGCGACGGCGCGTCCATCCGTCTGAAGGCAGTCAATTGTCCCCTCGTTTCATGTTTCGTTATGTCGATCGTTGTTGCGCACAGAATCGAACACGAATCACGAGGCGTCGTAGAGCGGTACGTTGGCAGCAAATCGACATGTCCAGAGGTCTGCAGACCTATCGTGGACAACAACAACAACAACAACATAAAATGTGACAGAGCCAGAGCAATTTGATCCTCTTCTCACTGACACTCAGCATCGTCTCCGCTACGCCACATACGCTACGATGCCCGTTGCGGTGCGACGAGGTGCAGTTACATGGATGGCAGCACTGTCAGTCGCGTAATCATAATAATTCGCTTCAACCAACGGCTACGAGGAGCCGAGCGGAAATTACCAACACGCGATATTTAATTTTCGCATTGAGCAATTTGAGCGGCTGCCGCATTCGACATTCTGCCATTGTTGATGTTGACTCGTTCGTCGCTGTTTTTGCCGCAGTTGCGGTGGAAGAATTCTGCCTGAATGTGACGCAAGCGCGGAACATTAATTCACGTTACTGCGCCGGCTACGAGCCACTGCCACGGCCACTGCTACTTCTACTGCCGTGACTTTTGTAGCGTGTCAGCGGTGCGGCGATTAAATTTCTTTTGTGGGTCGATTTTGCGGTTTGGCAGCAAGTGAAGTAAATCGCGCCGCTGCGCACGTAGCGCGGTGCGCTTGGAAACGTCCGGCAATGAGAATAAAATTTACCGAAGATTGGTAGAACGACGGACCATATGTAACCCGACCACCGCGTGACAACCAACAACAACCCGCGAATCATGTTGAGTCCAGATTTTACTATCAGTTAAGTTCCATAAAATACTCTGTAGTACAAAGAGTCATTCATCTTTATTATGCATATTTATTGAATCAATAGATTTTTCGAAGACAAATTTGATGGCGGACTTTTGTTTTTTGTAACTATACAAAAATAAATATAAAATCATTTCCGAAATCGATCGCCATTTAATTTTTAAAACTATCACCGAATCAAAAACCTGAAATATAAGAGAATCATTAAGTTCCATTAACGAATACATTTTTTGAAGAAATTTTTAGTTATATTTAAAAAGTAAAATTCTTTTTGTTTAAAATATTGATAAATTGGAGAAACTCCGAATTTTGTAGGTATATTTATTTGCGCAATAACATTGTTGATTCCTTCCAGTTTCATTTCATTTGGGAAATTTTATATTAGGTAAGCGTTTTTCAAACATTGAAATTATTAAATTTATTTTATTCAGAGTTTCGTGGTTCAGAACGTTTCAGAAACGTTTTATTCGGCCAAATCTTTGATGTGTTTGACCCCCTGAATTGATTTAGCAATGTCCGTTTGTCTGTCTGTTGAAATCAAGTTTGTATGAAGATATTTATTTTATGTATACCTCTTATAAAATTTACATCTACATCGGCTAAGACCGACTATAACTTTCATAATTCTTACAAACTTCATAACACCATCTATCACAATTTCCTACTTCAAAATATCCCATGTGACCTAACCCACCTTACTGGTTTTTTGTTCGATAGGAAATTAATGAAATCGACTAATTAGATTCCGCTGAAAATATGATTTTGCATGAATTCTCAAAAAAAAAAACTTTTCAATTAAAATCTTTAACTTTTAAATATTTTTGAAAAGTTGTAATTTTTGAATAGTTTTTTTTTATTGATTTCTAACATCTGCGTGAGTTTTAACAATTTTTGGTCAGATTAAATTTCTTATAAATACTTACGAATAATTGTTTTACTTTTTTTAGGTTGTATGGTATGGATGTTATATAAGAAGTCTGTTTTTTTCTAATTATTGATTTTCGAACCATTCTCCGGTAAAAGTGGGCATGAGGTAAAAGTTTATTCTTACAGCTATATGTAAAAATTCATTTCAGCATAAAGACTTTTAAAGGTTTTTTTTTGTGAAGGTTTAAAATCAAAGATAAAGACTTAGCCCCAAATCATGTATCTTTTTATTATCGTGTGACAACGATTAGTTTTCAGTCCCGACAGTTTGCAGCCATATAAATTCTTTTTGAGATAATGTAACTTCAAAAAATAAAAACGTACTTTTGTCAAAAAAACAGAAAAACACAAATTGTTTTCAAACGTACCAAAATTTTAGAAACGTATCAAAAAAAACTTTCAGGGTGGACAAAAAAAGGAACACATTTTCCCGTTAGATCAAAACTGATGACAAAAAAAAATAAAGAAAAGATGGAAACATTTTGAAAAGGTACAACATTTTCACGTCGGATCTGACGACCACAAAAAAATAAAGGATAGAAGGAAATTTTCCAAAAGGTACAAAAATTTCGTCATCCAAAAAAGGACCCTCAAAAAATGTTCGTACTTTTAAACAAAAACGTACTACGAAATTTAATTAAAAAATAAAAATACTTAGTAGTTCGTACAAAGGAACTACTAATTATTTCGTACTTTCAAAATAAAAACGTACTCTAAATAATAAGAAATTACTTACTTATTCAATTCTATTTTGCCAACTATTTTTCATAAATAAAAATTTAATTTTTTTTATTTTGTCGATGGTTAATATAATAATACTAATAGTTTGGCACTACAGTCCTATAAGAACTTAGACCGAGCTCTCTCACCATTTTGAGCTGTGCGTTTTATATTTGTACTCAAAGTGGTGGTACCTACAGTTTATTGCCGAATCCGAACGGCGGGTGAGAGCTTTTTTAAAGGCAATGTTTTACTCTCGTAGGTTTGCCATTTACTGCCGAGAGGTAGCGCGGTATAGAAAAATGTTTCTATGAATGTTGTTAGCCCCAGTCCAGGCTTGAACCGGGGACTTTTCAGTTCGCATTCCAACGCGACGTAAATACAGCAATCAAAATTATTGTACACCATTCATTGGTTTAGCAATGATATTTTTGCCTTTCTCACGTCCAAAAATATATCAATAAATGATTTTGCTTAAGTAGCAAATTATTTAATTGGTATAGTCGACGTTTTAAAAGAAATTTTTTATTTTCACAGTATTCTTATAATTATTTTTTAGTTTATGAAAAAATAATAATATAAATAAAAGAATAATATAATTTGATTGTATTGATGAATTTTTGGCTATATTTACGTTTTTTTTTCTGTGCACAGAGCTACCGCGGCTGGTTAGTATACTCCCCCCCAAAAAAAACTCTCTAAACGTTTCGTTTGATACATGAATCAAAAATTGTAATCACACGATTTTCAACCGATATTCAAACGAATTGTAGCCGATACATGATCGGGGCGTTAATGCAGCTATAACGTTCCTCAGTATTCGGCAGCAAAAATGAGTATGATGTGAAAGGTTATTCATTCAGCTATATCGTCGCCGTTTTGTATTTATCCGACAATACAACTTTTAAACTTAACGCATCACCATACCTGTTTAATAAGTATAACTGCACTAAATCAATTCACATATACCTCTTAAAATTATTTTATTAAATTCATTTTATGCAAATTTACGAATTTTTAAAATTTATTAACATATTTCAAACAATCAGCACGTATTCACGGCTATTTTGACTTTACAATAATTGTGGTATTTCATTATTATAAGGGTTGCACAAAAAATGTACGTTTCTGCGTTTAAGTGCCGTATAAACAGAAATACCAGACTAAAATACGAAGAACTGTGAATACATTTATTGAAATGTTTATTGATACAAATACAATACATACACTACATAAAATATAAACATATTAAAACAATTATATATAATGTAGTAGCGCATTTTATAAACAGCCTATAAAAGGTTATTTAGCGAAAAAAAATGAAGATACCATAAGGTTAGTGCCATTTGTTTTTAACAACTTGGTAGGTGGTTATTCAACCGGTACCTGATGATTTCATGTCACATATAAAATTACAACGTTGATCCTTTAGTCTGACGCAGCGCTGCGCAATTTTTAAATTTGCGTATTGAGTCTCCTTTAACATTTTTGCGTCTACAGCCGACATCATCCAACTATCAGGGTCAAAATAAAACGGTAGTCAGATGCCATTTCGTGTTTATCGCGCCGGTGCGGCTTGTTGGTGTCATTTGGTCAGCTTCTGTGGGGAAGATAATCTGCAAGTTTCACACAATTCAATGAGGCGGCAAATTTTGGTTTTTTTAAACAATAAAAAAATGCCATATCGGATTTCCATTGGCACCAGTCTTTTCCATGCCATAATTTCGCGAAATTTCACCGAAGTAATGGAATCCACAAATATTAAACATTCATAAAATCCAGCTATAGGTATACTAAGATCGTTATACACTATGGTGTATCAAAATTATATCAAATTTTTATTTTTTGACGGGACAGTTTGTTTTTATCAAGGTGTATTTAACAAGGTGAGGAAAGTATAAAAACTTCTCACTTTGTGTATTTTCATTTTTCATTTTTTTTGTCATTAGTTTTTTTATTTTCCTCGTTTTCGGTAGAGAAATATCGTGTTAAAATTAAAATTGTCAAAACTGTTCACAAAACGAAAGTTGCGGATAAACTAATGACGAGACAATCGTCGCTTGGGTGTGTCCAGTTGCGGTAACCGAAAATTTCACGTTCCCGGAGCGAAAAATGTGGAGTGCGCACTGTCCAAGCGAATTTTCGAATTTATTGAAACCCCGGGAAAAAACGATCGTACTCTTGTGTGCTAAATTGCTATCCTCATTGTAGCGCGTGTCTACACTATATTAATGTTAAATCTACCACACCATTAAAGCTGCAATTCAACAATGACTACATGATCGTTGAGACTTCACATGTTCCGTACTCCCATTTTTGTCCATTTATGACCCATTCTTTACCTTCAACTGCCACGACATGTTTCAGCTTTCCTAGTATCTGTGAATACGTGTTCATGCCGTAAAACCTCCCATACAACCAATATTTTTAAATTTGCTAACTCCTGACTTATAAAATTAGTATAAAACGAGTTGGGAAAGTTAGGTCACATGGGTAAGTTCGGTCACATTGGACGGACTTTATAGTCGGTCGGGCCCGACTATGGAATACCTTAATATAAGTTATTAATTACTTTGAACCCACTACATTGGTATATTATTCACAAATCAGAAATTTACTTCTTATATTCCCCTAATTTAAAAAATTGATATAAAAGTATAAAAAATACTAATAAAAAGAATTATAAAACTAAGCGGACCACACCTATATTTTAGTTTTTTTAGACTATTAATATTTCATAGATTTGATTTTAATAATTCACGGCTAAAATGTCCTCTATGAAAACCCGGAAAATAAGTAAAAAAGAAATGTGGGCGGATCACGCCCATTTTTGGATGACATATTTTAATATAAATTCTAACAATACGTTTTAAATTTTATAACTATATCTTGAATACTTTTCCCGATATTAGTTCCTAAAGACTTATATGAAAGTGACTTGTATGGGATGTGGGCGTGTCCGTTGACCGATTTGGCTCATTTCCAAAGTCAGTTCCTACTTTTGGCTAAAACATATTGAAACGAAATTTCATCGCATTCTGAGAAGTATTTCTCAAGTTACTACGTTTTCGGACAGACGGACAGACAGACAGACGGACATGGCTAAACACACTCGGGTAGTGATGTTGATCAAGAATAAATATACTTTTCCATACCGGCCACACCTCCTAAGGGGCGTTACAATATATGCACAAACATAATATACCCTGTACCTCATAGGTGTAGGGTATAAAAAGGATGAAATCGAGCACACGCCCCACTTTACGTGGCGATTAAAATGCACATTTGGAGGTGGGTAATGTGTATTAATCAATTGCGAGGATGTGTTATTGAAACGCTGCCCAACTGATCTAACATATTTGTACACATCAAGGTGTACATCCTCGCTTAAATGTGCGACAGATTTGAGTCTCCTTTGTTGTCCTCGATATCTATATTAAAAAATATAGTCAAAAAACTTGAAAAACTTTATGTCATTTAAATTATTTAATAAAAGCAAAAAATACATTTCAAATATAAACAAAAACAAATAATTTGACTTTAATATACAGAAAACTGAAATAAAAACAAATATCGCATTGACTTTTGTATACACCCAGAAAAAAATACTATATAAATAATAGTTTTTTACTATTAAAAATAGTCAATAGGATAAATTATTATTTTAATCGGAAAATACCATTAAATACTAGAAAATACCATGACATTGCCATTTAGTTGAGAAGATTTATTTTTTGTATACTATCCAATCAATAATTTCCCTATTGACCAATTTGAATGGGATTTGAGGGAATTTTTTTCTGGGTGTACAGAAAAATATTTCAAATTTGAAATATGTGTACAGAATTGCGCTCAAATTTGTAGCCTCTCCAAATTTTCCTCAGCTTCCTTAATACACATAGGTTTTTATAAATTTTTTAAATAAAAATTAAAGTGTTCTAGTTTTTATTTTTAAAAAATATTTTAGGCTGTGAACAAAATGGACAAGTATCATTTTTGCTCTGTGTGAATATTGTTGATTCTTAAAGTTTAAATTTAGACATTAAAGAATCAATTTTAAATGCGTGTTTATTCGACTATAAAGCGAGTAAATAAATTGCCTCGCTTTATGATCGTAAAATTACACAAATTTTCTTTTGTGTGTAGATATAGAAGAACATTAAAATTTGAATCGACTTTACTTCGTTTACAAGTTAGTCATATTTTCAAGGCCATAAAAGTCATATTTTACAGGTAACCATTGCAAAATATCATTAATTTCGAATCTTTTACATACCAGATCAAATGTATTTGCTTCAGTTGCACTGAAAATGGTGTCAAAAAAGATATTGAAAACATCTATTAATGAGTATCAAATTTATACATTTTCATACAACCACAAAAAATTTAGTTCAAATAAATGCAACCAAATCGGTCCGATTTACCGAATGAATTGGTGAATACTTTAAATTTAATTTTATTTCGTTAGAGCTGCAGTAAAACCACCCACAGCCAGGAAAGAAATTAGTTCAAGGCTGGTTAATCATATATATACCCTATACCTATACTAAGAGTGATGGGTATATTCAGTTTGGTACGTCGTTTTTAATACCCAGAACTGACGTGATTGTGAGTGAGTGTGAGTAGAGCAAAGAAAATGCCCGTGAGTGATTGTTCGTAAATGATATTTATCAATTTATATCACTCACAGAAAGTAGAAAAAATCACAAAAAAGAGAACAAGTAGTTTGGTGTCTCGTTAAATTGTTAAAAAAGAAATAGTTTTATAAAAAGTCAGTATTTAATTAAATTTCAAATGTAATTGAAAACCCTGTACTGTTCCATTTGTTTATTTAATTTGGTTTATTCCAGAGAGCGAAATTATTTTATTTGCAAGCGAGACCTGTGCTTCGCTACTGAAGTGTCGAGTTAAAATCTCTATCAAAACTATTTATTTCAAAATTCTTCTTCTGCCGATTCCCCTGACGATTCTTTCCCAAGATAATTATTCCGAGAGGTAATACTTTCCAGACAAAATTATATCCAATATCAATTATTACCAGAGAAAATTATTTCTTCCAAATATTTTTGCCAGAAACCATTCTTGACCAAGAATATTTTTCCCGGATCATTTTTTCTCCGACAATTTTTCTACGGAGAATTAGTCCTCGAGGAACATCGAAGATATGTCAACTTTGAATTGCGAATTAAAGATATAATTTACAGGGGTTGTAACCGATACGAATAACGGTACGGTAACGGATAACGGCATTGGGGTAGTTTCAGTAACAGTATTGTTTTCGGTAACGGTATTTGATTTGAAAAGGTAAAGTTTTACCGGTGTTTTATCATTTTAAAGCGTAAATTTTTGAACTTTGTTTTATTTATGAGTAACGGCGCAAAAAATAAACAATAAACAGCTAACCTTTTTTTTTTGCATTATTTAAAAAGAAAAACATCAAAAAAGATGAACAATTACTTACTTTTAAAAATGCCATGTTTGAATCAAGGATTGAAACCGTAACCGAAACTGAAACCGATATCCGTTTAAAACTTTTCATTTTTAAAACCGAAACCGTAACCAAAACCGTTATACGAAAATCAGAAATAAACCGAATCCAAAACCGAAAAAACGGTTTCGGTTTTATACCGGTTTAAAACGGTTTTTATAAAAGCATAAAAAAACCGAAAACATATATGATTTTATATAGAAGATCTTAAGTACAAGGCATGTTTAAATGTCATTTACTGAAATTTGGAGTTCTCAAAATAAACATTTCCTGTTGTACAAAAATTCACATGTTGTTTTTTGAGAAACAATATTTCCAAAACAACGGTCTTTGGTCTAAAATTTGTTTTTTGTTTCATTAATTTGTGTAGCGGTAAATCGAATTAACAACAAAACACCAGCAACTCCAAGCACAATTTTTTGTTAAAAATGATTCAAATTTTAATGATGTTGATTTTTTATTTATTGTATTAGTAAAATATATAGGGGAGCTTGGTGTAAAGTGGGACAAATTTTGTTAAGTTAATTTGAATATTGTATAAATTCTTTTAAAGGATCTATTCAATAGAATACCATTTATAGGTCTTTTAATGGATTTTTGAGTGATTTTTCAAAAAGCTCAATTTCGAACGTACATATATATTAAGGATTAAAAAATTATAATAAGGTAATAGAAAACAATGATGCAAGAAAAAAATTGAAAAAAGTTTCAAATTATTAAAATCTCAGTAACTACTTATCAGTTACTTTTATGGATGGAAATTGTATAAAATTCTTCTCCTTATGAATTTTTAGAATATTTACCGATTTATTCTTGTTGCTCTTGTAAAGGTTCGCTTCTCTGATCTCTTTTGCAAATCAGATCGTATCTCAGGTGAAGTAAAAAAGTTGATTTTCATTGGTTTGATCACTAAGTTTTGAATTGACATTTTTTCTTTGCGAAATCAATTAAATAATTCATATAACACAATATTTTTTTGAAATAAAAACAAATTTTGTTTAAATTGCGTTTCCCACCTTACCCCAATATCACAATTTGAACATAACTTAGCACCATATAAACAATGTTTAGTTATTTGAAAAATATGGAAAAAAAAATAAATTTTATACAAAAACCGATATCAAAACCGAAACCGTAACTTGGAACCGGTACACCGAAGCCGTTTCGTTATAAAAACTTAAAACGGAAACCGTAACCGAAACGCGGAAAAAACAGAAACCGAAATCGAAACCGTTATTCGTTTAGATTTTAATCCTTGGTTTGAATCAAGCCGACTTCTTAGTGGTTTTTTTTTTATAAATTTGACTCCTGAGAAAAGTATTTCCCCACTTAATTGAGTGGCTGGTACAGCAAAAACCACTTTAGAATGCTCGAATATGAGCTTTCTACTTATTTTCGATCGTCCATTTAATCATTAAGATTGTCGTGTTCCAAGACGCGGATATATGACTCAAAATCATCCGACCCATTGGACATGTTCTAATTCACGGTGAATTCATCTACTGAATTCTCACTAATTGTCTCTTTTTCTTTTATATCTATCATAAACTCAACTTCACTATTTTACCATTAATCAAAAAAAAGTAATCCGACTACTTTTTATGTTTGATTCTAATTTTAGATTATTTAGATTATTTAGATTATGTTTTGATTATTTGAAAATAATTTTAACGTTTGTAACTTAAAATTTGTGAAAATAATAAAAAAATAGTAGTTTGATTACTACACGGATAGAAAAGATTTGTTTGAATATGTTTGAATGTAATTAAAAAATAATACGAAATCATCATACGTGTATTAGGAATGAAGTGTAATTAAATTATTGTTCAGATGGTAATAACATATTACTATTTGTAAACATTTTATATATTCCCCAGCAGAATCTGTCAAACTTATCATAAATATGTTACAATACAAGCATACAATTTTAATTGCATTTGAATATACTATTTCTTGGCAGTTTACTTGGTTATAACTATGTTTCAAAACAAACATAAACTGTTATTCAAATCTAATTAAAACGTATGTTCGCAACGCTCGTCTTCACTCGGTAAGTTATCTACAGACGAAGTTGGCAACATTGCACAGCATTTTCTACCTACGCCATCTTTTGTCATCGTTTGAAGATATTGATGTTTAAAAACAAACAAAAAAGAAATTGGATTTAAATAAATGTATTCTTCCAACATTCTTCTTGTATTCGAAGTTGGCACTCGTTGAGCAGAATTTTCTATCTACGTCTCTTTTGTCAACGTTTGAAGCATGTGTTGGTTCTTTTAAACATACTGATATTTGAAAAGAAATAAAAATTTAAATTAGATGTAAATAAAAGTATTTTTGCAATATTCTTCTTGTATACGAATTTTACACTCGGTGACGGCCAGTTTCAGCATACGTGTCTTTTGTTGTTTGTTGAGAAAACGTAGTCGTAACGGTCATTTGTAAATTTAAAAAATATACAAGTTGTGCTACAAAAAATACAAATGGTAACAAATAATATCATTTAATAGTGCAGTATATAATTTAATTGTCCCTGAATGTTTTTCTAAAAATATTGTGGAAAGCCGACACGGATATTTCATCAAAAAACCACAACTGAAAAATCAGTGCTTCTATTTTCAAACAGAATTCGGCATGGTTTTTTACAACAGGCTCCGCGAATTCCTTGCCAACGCTATGAGCTGCACTGAGACTTGTACTTGCAACTATTAATTTATTCAATTATTTATTTATGCATTTAAAATCAAATATTGTTAATTTCCATTGTGCATGTTTAATGATTTTTAATAAAAATTAATAAAAAAACAATATTTTATTTTATTTTCAGGATTTTGGAATGGAATATTTAGATATGTTTTTATGCAAACACACTATTTTTGAACTGAAACAACTGATATGTTTCTCTGGAAACATATTTATATTCAGGTCAAATCATGTTATATTTTAAACATATTTATGCTTCGGTTCAAATATTTATTTTGTTTGGATGTAGTAATTATGTTTCTGTTAGAACATATACCATTTTAAGGGGCAACATCAAAATATTTTCCGTGATATCATAATGTAAATCAGAGCTCATTACAACACTGTTCAAGTCTCAAGACAACCCTATTTACAAATGATTTATCAGCCAATTATATATTATGTTTACATAAAATTCCAAACATTCATGTTAATGCCTGCAAAATTGTGTTTGGGAGACCCATTTTTTTGCATCATGTAGCTTTTGAATCTTTTACAGTAGTCTGAAAATAATAAAAATATGTTATAAGAATCAAATTACTTCTTGATTATTTCTAATCATAATCAAAAAGTTACGACAACTGAAAATCGTAATCAAAATTATTGATTACAACTACTAAAGAATCGTAATCGTTTAGTAGTCATTACAGCTCTTCTCCTGACCTATTAAAAGCAGTGTTGTAAAACTGTGCAGTATGGGGCAAAAGGGCGTGGCACCGTCCATACAACTTCAGCGTTTACTACGCTATACATTTTGAGTTTTAGTAGTGCTTATGTTCAATTTGGGCGGGAGAAATGACGACATAGATATACACTAAAACGGGAAAAATGGGCGTGATTGTATCAACACTTTAAAAACGAAATATTGTTGCATTTACAAAAACATTGCATTTTTCATTGGTAGTTGTCAGATTATAATTTTTGGTGTTTTTTCATACTAAATTAAAAATGTGGTATTTAAAATTCCAAAAAGTGAGCCATTTCTTTACCGGTAAAATACCGTTTCTTACGGGTATTTTACCGGTAACACTTATATCGGTAACGGTAAACGGTATGGCGCAATGCCATCAATTCGGTAACAGTAACGGTATTGCATATAAAACGAATAACAGTAAAGGTAACGGTACACACAAAAAATTATTAGCTTGGCGTTCAGTTGTTTCATCGAATATTCATTTGCATCTACCAAATGTAGTCAGCCTCAACTGAAATTCATTTATGGTAAACAATAGTATGAAGCGTAACCAAGTATTAGTTGAAGCAACTGCAACATTGATTGGGGAAACAAACTTTTTATCAATTTTCAACTTTTTTATTTCCATTGCTACGGCAACTAAATTCAAAATGAGACATAACCAATAATTAGTTGACTTAACAGATAGTTAGTTACAATAGATTGTAGCTACCAATATTTATTTGATTCAACTGCGAAATCAGTTGTCTTGTATAAAAGCAATGCCAAAGCAGGACACGCTTCAGATTTTTTACTCTTTTTTTTGTGTGCTACGGACAGCGCGCGCCACGTGTAAAACAAAATTTGGAATTGTTTTAAGACTTGTTCGTGTTTACTGTTCAGATTTTTCATGCCCAAATACACCTTCTTCAACAAGAGACATACTATTCTACAGAGTACATGCTATTGTGTTTCTATATGTTGTATTTGTATATGCAGCCCTAGCGCTCCAACGTGTTGCAAACACGAAGTAAACAGCACAACAAGTCTTCGGCCATTTCCGATCTCGGGAACGCTGTTGTGATGCTGACTTCGTGATTGCAACACGTTGGAGCGCTCGAGTTAGGTAAAATGGCCGATTTTTTATAATTAAATTGGCTACCACAACTAAACAAATTGGTTGTGTCAATTGTATTCATTAGTTGTGTGAACTGATACGCGGTGTTGCAACAACTGAATCAGTCGAATGTTGACAGAACTAATTAAATCGGTTGGCAGAAAAAGACGGTTGCCCCAACTGATTCGTTCTTTGAGTGTAACGGTTACAATCCCTGATAAATTATTCATGATAAAGTTTAAAATTTAAAACGTACTGTTAGAATCAGGGACCGCTAAGAAAGGGAATCTGTACTTATACAGGAACTGCTACTTTAAAAATCGTGGAACCGTCACCGATATTAAAAAGAGACCGCACAGAAGCGGAATTAGAAAGGTTTCGATTTTTTTAACCGGAATCGTTATTAAAAATAATGTGTGGAACCGGAACCGAAATCGGAACACATATATATATTTTTTGGTTCGAACCGGAATCGGAAACGTTATTTTTGAAATCTTGGAACCAGAACCGGAATAGCTGTAAATATGTGTTCGTTTAAGTTACATATTAGATTTAATACATTTCAGTATTTTTATGCATGCTGAAAACAATAGTAAATATACCTGTTTTATCGTGATGATCGTCCGTGATTGTGATAAAATTCAATTTACTCACGTGATTGTGAGTGATTGTGAGTAGACCAAAAAAAAAGCGCGTGAGCTTGAGTGAATGGAGTCAAAACTCACATGCCTAACTCCGAACATTCCAACTTTAGAATAAACTATTGCCCGCAAAAAGATATTTTAAAAATCCAGAAGTACCAGGAATTCGCAATAACAACACAATCATTAAAAACAGCCCCTCCTGGGCAGATAACAATTACATGGCATTCTCATCGTATGTCTATCAATAAGTTATTTCCCTAAATCTGGGGAACAAGCCAATATAATTCCAATTTTAAAATCACAAAAAAGCAGCAGATAGAAAGAGCAGTCGTTCAAAATAATCACTGAGTCAAATATACGGAGGGAAAAAAGTTCTAAAATCCAGAAGGAATCATGAAGTATACGGAGATATATACAGCTAAACCGAAAACTTCTTAATTTCAAGAAATGGATTTTATTAATTGTCAAAAAAGTAACTAAGTAGAATTATTCTTAGATTCAGTTATTAATTTCTTGGTATCAAAAAAGTAACTAAGTAGAATTATTCTTGGATTCAGTTATTAATTTCTTAGGTATGAAAAAAATTAACTAAGCAGAATAAGTCTTGAATTCAGTTATTAATTTCTTAGGTATCAAAAATGTTGTTGTTGTTTTCGTCCCAAAATTTAATGAACACGTGTTCGTATAGTTGTTGTTTTTTCGATCTTGCTTTGTCGCTATTATGTTTTGTTTTGCTTTGTCGGTCTGTCAGCCCCATCTGTTTGTTCGTGTGTTTGTCTGTCGATATGTTGAAAGTAACTAAAAGCAATTATTTCGAAGCTAACATAAAATAAAAAAAATATAGTCGAGTTAATTTATTGTTTATTTAGAACTTTATTACCTATATGCATTTTTGTATATTAATGACTTATTTGAATACTTAATGTAATTGAATTTTTATACCCTACACTAAGAGTGAAAGGGTATATTCAGTTTGGTACGCCGTTTGTAACACCCAGAAGGAAGCATCTCCGGTATGGAAAAGTATATATATTCTTGATCAGCATGACCTCCTGAGTCCGTCTGTCCGTCCGTCTGTCCGTCTGTCTGTCTGTCTGTCTGTCTGTCTGTCTGTCTGTCTGTCTGTCTGTCTGTCTGTCTGTCTGTCTGTCTGCCTGTCTGTTGAAATCCCTACTACTTTTTTTTTTGAAGAGCTAGATAAATGAAACTTATAACTTAGATTACTAATATACCTACGCTGTATGTGTTGGCGAGATCGGTCCATTGTGACCTATGATCCGACCACTTATGTTCAAATACCTCATATAAAATTTACATATACAGATCAATTTTACTGTATACGTGCTTAGGTAAACTTTTTTGGTCAAATATATATTGATGTCATGTTCAAATACATGATAATAATGTTTTCCGGCGAAAAGCCTTGTGGTTCACAAAAAAAAAATCGAAATTCGGTACACCTACCCATTTGTAAATATGGGTATCAAATGAATGGAAATTCTTCAACGATTGAATGTTTGTAGTTATTTTCAGGATTCGTATACCCTGGTGACCTATATATCACTTTGTATGGTAACCACACATATGTGTAGGGTATTTATAGTCGGCTTAGACCGACTATAATTTTGATAATCCTAACTATCATAATTACACCTACTTTAAAATTTCCCATGTGATCTAACCTTCCCAACTGGTTTATTTTATTTTTATTATTATTATTTAATTTAATCTCTGTAAATTATTTTGAAACAGTTTGCTTACCGTATACACTTTCTCCTCTTCTGTTGCATTTTCTGTTGGTTATGTATAAACCCTCCGCACGTTACCCATAAGCATTGTATAGTGTATTTAGATAACAATGGAATGAAATCAACTTGGTATTTATGCAAAATTGAACCCAAATTTATGTTTACGAACTGAAACCATACCAATATTCGTATGAAAAATCGTTTTTTCTATTTATATCTTTAACATTCATACAGACGCTTGCTTGTCTGGCTGTGCTTTGTTGTTCTATTCGTGAAAAATCACACATGCAAACAATGTATATCATGCCGTTTTTTGATAGCTAAGAAGAAAAAAATTTGCAATCCAGACAAATTGTACTTAGTTACTTTTTTGATACCTAAGAACTGAATGTCTGAAAATCTAGAAAAATTTGGCTTAGTTGCTTTCAACAGACAGACAGGCAGACTAACAAACAGATGGCGACCTCGCAAAACAAAGCATACAGACAGAGCAATATCGATGAAAACAACAACAATACATGAACACGTGTTCTTTTTGCGATGAATATAGCAACAATTTTGCGTGTTCTTTTTGGTTTTTAATAATCAATAAATTAACTTCTAAAAATTCAGTTGAATAAAGTTTGTTTACTTTTTTGACAACTTAGTAATTTGCTTTCTTGATATCCAGATGACAAATTCTTGAATTTTAGTAGTATTTTATTGATATTAGTCAAATTCTACGATTTTTCTTTTTAACCGAATTCTTCTCGAGTTGTAATTGTGCGTATCATTTTACGACGCATTCCAGGAGGCGAATTCTGTTATATGAAACGGAGATTGCTACACTGAAAAAATGTTTACATAATTGAAGTAAAATGGCTCATTAGAAATTTATTTTATTTAAAAAAAAAATCGTCGATATGAAGAAATTTTTCTTTGAATAAAAGAAAAATGGGTATGATATAAAAAATTGTACTCTATGTAGCTAAACCATTCCCAAATTTACTTGAACTAGATCAATTGTTTTTTTGGATGTTATATTAAAATTAATTAGAGGGAAAATACTAAAAAGTCCTTAACCCTTTTAAGTCTTAGACGTTTATAAATCCTAACAATGATATATTCGGCCTTACACCGAAAAAACTATAGAAGGTAAATATTGCAACTGATATTTTTAAACAAAAAACGAATTCTAACAAAATAAATAATTGGAAATAAATCAATCGCTGTTATACCGGCTTGTCTAACTGCACTGTTCTACCAACATTGTTTTACCGACATATTGAAATTCATATTTAAATATACTTGGATATTTCAATATTTATTTGTTCAAAAAACAATATTCAAGCTGAACTTTGAAGAAACCAAAAAAGTCAAGACTCTTGTTTTTGTGCATTTCTTTCAAGGTTGGTCTTATTCATGCATCGGTAGAGCAATCTTGTTCTTTTTACGATTCAGATATAAGCGAACCGATCATGAACTTTCCATCAACCAATAGATTAAGGAGAAGTTTCTAACTACGAGCATGATTTGAAATAAATACTTTGGTGAGTTTGGAAATGATATCGGAAAAGGAATTTGCGTATACTGCATCTGCGCAGGCTCGAGCCTAATGTGGTACCTTGTCTCAATGAGCGGTTCGAGGTTCTCTGCAACATGGTCAGGTAGGGTTCCTCATTTCATCATCGTGTAGAGTGCTGCATGCTGGCGCGAAGAGTTTTGTATGTGTGGTATGATATGTGCATTTTCATTGGACAAATACCGTCGTTGCAGAATGCACCTCCGTATGCGTAGCGCAGTTATGTGCTCCAAATGCGTGTTCACGTGTTTCATTGTTTTTGCATTTCAATAGTAATGCATGCAAATGATGCGAACAAATCAAAAGATTGCATTTGGATAAGTTATAAGGGTTGGTTCTATGAAGTGTTAGTTCTTAGAATTTTACAAGACTTCAAAAACAATAATAATATTTTTGGTAAAACGTTTTAGTTTTAAAATGCATATGGCTTATTATAGTTTAAGTTGCTGTTATTTTAAATTTATGATTTTAATTTGCCTTACTCTCACCTAAAGTATATACATCAGGATGGCCACATAGTTTTAAAGAAATTTCGGGATTCATTGAAATTATCAAAAAATTTGTATAAAATATTAACACTAAAAAAGACAATTAAAACTGTTGAATCAGTGATTTAAATGAAAAGGAAGTGGCCGTTCTGACATGAAAAAGCAAATATTATTTCCCCTTTCTTTGCCCCAAAACTGGTATATGATTAGAATTCAATTAATTTTGTAGATCGGATCACAACTGCAAAAAGTAAACGATCATCTCGCGACACTCAGTGTCTTCGAACGTGTGGTTTTATTTGTTGAATAAATGTTTTTAATATCACTCAGCAACAAAAGGCTCCAACAGGTGTAGAAGGAAAGTAGAATATAAACATTTTGTATTCTTTTATGACTCTTGTCTTCTTATATGAGCGCTGAAAAGATTCCGAAAAGGCACTCGAAACATACTATGGTGCAAAATTTAAAAAGTCAATATTAAGGTGTACCCGAAATCGGCCCTAGAAGACATTTTCCCGATGCATCATCGGATTAGCCCTATTAGATCAAACATTATCATTGCCTCGTTATGACCATATCAGGTTCACTAAGTATGCTTACATTATCCGGTAGTCAATGGAACACAAATAGGGATGTAATTCCCGGGATTCTTGCTAAATTAGTCCTGAAAAATGTAGGTATTCAGCGATATTAATGATTTTATGTTCTTATGGACATTTCAGGAAAAAGTAGTTTCAAAAAAGACTACTCAACCAAATTTATCTATTCTATACATTAAATCTATATACATAATTCGAAACTTGAGAACCTTTTCAGCCACTTCACAAAACTAGTCTTCCAAATTTGTTGGTACTGTCCAAGACGGCGAGACTCTTTGTTGGTCGTTTTGTCCTCGCCTTGTCATCGTTCGATGTGTAACGTATCGACAAAAAGGATGTCTATATTTCTAGCCGACATCGCAACCAGACCATCCGAGCCAGCAGTTTGGTTGAATCCAATCAACTCTTCGGCAGGTATACCCGTTGAGCCTGTGTCCACTGCGCGCATATATCATCGGAAGAACCGCTTGTGTATGGAGATTTCTGACATCTAGCTTTGTTTGGGCTTCAGTTAATAGTGATCGCCAAGTGCTGAAATGTAGTACTACTATTCTACTACTCGACTTCGCCGTTTCCATTTTTTCCAAAAGTGGTGAAGTTTCTGACTGTTGGACCAAAGATACCGTCCCACTCAAGTGAACATAACTCAAATCAAATCAACAATAACGAGCGCTCATAGGCTTCGTGGAAGCGCTCGTAGAAGAGCTCTTTAGTTTCTTGTGGATTGATTATAGGGTATGAACCTAGAGCCAAGTGTCAGAGTCGATTGCCGCCAACAAATCCACATTTAAATTTATTCCTCTCCGCATATTAGATAATACAGCTTAATACCTAAGTAACAATTTTTAACAGTTTCCTACCAGGCAGATCTACAGCCATTTTTGCCTAGTTTCTGGCAAGAAAACTTACCAGTTACTCGCGGTAAACTAGCCAGTTTCAAAACCGACAAAACCGACTGCGGAAAATCAAATTAAATGGTAAAAAATATTAAAATATTAAAATGACTCAAAATATTTGGGCGATTTTCCATATTTCTCGACGATATTTTATTAAATTGCCTATATTTTATTATGATCAAACAATATCCCAAAAATATATGAAAAATTACCCAAAAATATTTTTTAATTCCTTAAACAAAATATTTATGTAATATCTATAATTTATAATTTTATATTTTGTGTACAATTATAAAAAAATATGAAAATTTGAACAAAAACCCCAGGTTTTTTTGTCATATTTAATTTTTAGTTTTTGGGTCATGTTTCATTTATTTTTAGGACAAATTTCATTTGTGTAATTTCAATTGGTCCCACAGCCACCCAAAACTGACTGGAAAGTGGCCAAAAACTCGCTGGCATTTTGCCAAAGTAAAACCAGCACTTAAGTTTGTGCAGTGAAACGTTTTTTCAAACATAAGTACACACAGAAAACTTATTTATTGCGGCAACAAACTAAATTGCCCCACCGAATCATTCGGTTCAGGCAATAACTGATAAAGTAGTTGCAAAAAGTCTTAGTTCGTTTGTGGCAACCTCTTAGTCGGTGAGCATGAGGTTGTGGCAACCTCCAAGTCGGTGATCATGATGCGTGACAAATACATAATGGGTGAACATGAAGTTGTGGTAACCTCCAAATTGGTGATCTTTAGGTTACGACAACCTGCAAATTGATGAGCATGAGGTTGTCGCAACCTCCTAGTCGGTGAGTATGAGGTTTTCTAAACCTCCAATTGAAATTTTATTACAAGCCTTTTAAAGTCAATAAAAGATGTTCCTGTGATGGTGCGCAAAGAGCTTAAAATTTTTGAAGTTTTAACAACCATTTTCAATTAAATTATTATTGCTTCAAGTATAAAAATATATTACTATATTTAGTTTAGTTTTCATTAACAAAAATTTATGTTTTTAAAATTATTAATTTTTAGTTAACCGGTACAGCTTCATGGATGGCCAAATTCATAAAATGTTGACTTTTTCTTACTATAGTGAATTTACCTGTCGAAAATTTTCTAATTTGATATGAACGAGTTTCGAATAACATTTTTGTATTATTGCACATACAATTATCTTTAAAATGATATATAACTCTTATCTTTTTAGAAATCTTATTATTAGTAAGTAGTTAAAGTATGCACACCTAGCATAAAAAGTAATATATTTTGATTGAAATCAAAAAATAAAATTAAATAAAGGGTAAATTTCTGGATATAATATCATTGATAATATCCACTACAAAAGATTGATTTTTATACCCTACACCTATGAGGTACTGGGTATATTAACTTTGTGCATATATTGTAACGCCCCTTAGGAGGCGTGTCCGGTATGGAAAAGTATATATATTCTTGATCAGCATCACTACCCGAGTCCGTTTAGCCATGTCCGTCTGTCTGTCTGTCCGTCTTGCTGTCTTGCTGTCCGAATACAGAAAATCTTGAGAAATACTGATCAGAATTCGATGAAATTTCGTCTCAATATATTTTAGCCAAAAGTAGGAACTAAGTTTGAAAATGAGCCAAATCGGTCAACGGACACGCCCACCTCCCATACAAGTCACTTTTATATAACTCTTTAGGAACTAATAACTCGAAAAGTATTCAAAATATAGTTATAAAATTTAAAACATATTGTTATAATTCACCTAAAAATATGTGGTCAAAAAATGGGCGTAATCCGCCCACTTTTTTTTTTCATTATTTCCCGGGTTTTCATATAGGAAGTTTGATCCGTAAATTATTAAAATCAAATCTGTGAAATATTTGCCTTACAATATATTAAATATAGGCGTGGTCCGCCCACTTTTATTTTTAAAATTTTTTTTATTAGATATTTTATACTTTTATATCAATTTTTTAAATTATATGAGACGTAAATTTCTGATATGTGAATAATATTATGAGGTATATAATTAAATATCTCACATTAAGGTGTAGGGTATTCCATAGTCGGGCCCGATCGACTATAACAGTCCGTCCCATATGACCGAACTTACCCATGGGACCTAACTTTCCCAACTCGTTATTCATGAAATTATTGAAATTATCAACACGTGATGGAAAATATTTCTTTTCAGAGTTTACTTTGATGACAGCATCGCCGGTCGGACTTGATTCTTCTGCGAAGAAGTCGCAAGTCACTCGCCTTCTAGAACTTGAACTGGTCGGTTGTCTTCTCGACTGTTCTCGTTCGGCGACGTCATTTATAGTTAACGGGAGTAATCCCGTTTTCTAAGTCAATCACATTTACAGTTTTTGTGACGCGAACGGCTTCGTTGCTAAGGCGCATAAAGTGTAGATCAAATTACTTTGTAAATCAATTAAACAGATATTAGTTATGGCGTTATAATCGAAAGATTGGACAAGTAAATCTTCAATAATTTTATTGAAGTAACTTATATCAAAAAAAAAAAAAGAAGTCGCAAGTCGTTGTACAATTTTACCATCGAAGGAGTTATAAAGACAATGGCGATGTAAAACCAGGAACTGTTTTAATTCTAGAATAAATAAAAATACATTTGATCTATTTTTCTCTCTATTTAATAAAAATTACTGCGAGAATTCTAATAGAGTTCCTTTTCCAAATATTCATCAACTATCTTCCTATTTGTAAGATGTTTAATTGATGGTTGCCATACATAATCGTAAATTTGAAAGATTTATCGTATTTGACTGATATTTGAGAGATGGTTGTCTCAATAGTTTAAATAATTTGTAAATAACTTTTTCTGGTAATCATCTTTCTTTTCTTAGTGTACTAATTTGATGATATTTGTAATGGTAAGTGTGACATGTCATTTTTAGGAAAATTGTATGTGCAATAATATAAAAATGTTATTTCAAACTAGTTGTAATAAAATAAGAAAAATGCCCATAGTTAAAATGACTGTAATAAAAAATAGGATAAATATTTTTTTGCTTTTAGTAGCTTGCTTTTAGTGGCTTGCTCTTAGTTTTAGAGGTCCTAGTTTCAGAAAGTCGTCGCAGCATTACCAGAAACTAGCCAGCTTTACTGGCGGGGAAGTATTTTTAAATCCCTACGAGAAACCGACCAGGTTTTTGATAGTTTTACTGGCAGGGATCTACGGTCGACTTCTACACTTAACGCTTTTATGCCCGAATAAATTTTGGAATGTCTAAATCTGTCAAATTTACCATAAATACCAACATAAAATTTTAATTTCATTTGAATAAACTTTTTCTTGGCAATTTACTTGGTTAAAACTATGTTTCGAAAGACAGAAAATGCTAATCAAATCTAAATACAACGTATGTTCGCAACGCTCGTCCTTATTCGATAATATATCGACTGACGAAGTTGGCAACGTTGTGCAGCATTTTCTAACTACGCAATCTTTTGCCATCGTTTGAACATATTGATGTTTAAAAACAAACATTTGAAATTGGATTTAAATAAATGTATTCTTGCAACATTCTTCTTGTATACGAAGTTGGCACTCGTTGAGCAGAATTTTCTACCTACGTCTCTTTTGTCGTCGTTTGAAGTATGTTTAGCGTCATTTTAAACATACTAATGTTTGAAAACAAACAAAAATAAATTCAAATGTAAATAAAGGTATTCTTGCAGCTCTCTTCTTGTATACAAAGTTGACACTCGGTGATCGGCATTTTTTGCGTACGTGTCTTTTGTTGTTCGTTGAGAAAATGTATTCGCGTCGGTAATAATTTTGTTATTTGTAAATTAAATAAATATATAAATTGTGTTACAAAAAGTACAAATAGTAACAGAGTCTAATATAGTGCAGTATATAATTTCTGAAACTAATGTGAAACCAGTTGGGAAGGTCAGATCATATGGGAAATTTTAAAGTAGGAGTTATTATGATAGTTAGGATTATCAAAATTATAGTCGGTCTAAGCCAACTATACATACCCTACACATATGTGTGGTTACCATTCAAAGTGGTATATAGGTCACCAGGGAATACGAATCCTGAAAATAACTACAAACTTTCAATCGCTGAAGAATTTCCATTCATTTGATACCCATATTTACAAATGGGTAGGTGTACCGAATTTCGATTTTTTTTTTGGGAACCACAAGTTTCGCGGGAAAACATTATTTTCATGTATTTGTGCATGAAGTCAATATATATTTGACCAAAAAAGTTTACCTAAGCATGTAAACAGTAAAATTGAGCTGTAGATGTAAATTTTATATAAGGTATTTTAATATAAATGGTCAGATCACAGGTCACAATGAACCGACATAGCAATTTTTTCGCACATACAGCGTAGGTATATAAGTAATCTTAGTTATCAGTTTCATTCATCTAACTCTTCATTTTTTTAAGTAGTAGGGATTTCAACAGACAGACAGACAGACAGACAGACATACGGACAGACGGACAGACAGACAGACAGACAGACAGACAGACAGACAGACAGACAGACAGACAGACAGACAGACAGACAGACAGACAGACATACAGACGGACAGACGGACATCGCTAATCAAGAATATATACTTTTCCATACCGGAGATGCTTCTTTCTGGGTGTTACAAACGGCGTACCAAACTGTATATACCCTTTCACTCTTAGTGTAGGGTATAAAAACCACAAATAAAAATCTGTTTTTCGATTTTCAAGAAGAGTTTGGCATGTTCTGGTTCGTCTGGTTTTGCGTCTGCTGGTGCAATTGTGCATTCATTGATGCTGTCACTTGTACTGGCAGTTTTAAACGAATTATTTATTTCTGCATTTAAAAATTTGAATATGAATTCAATTATTATAAATTCCCACTGTTTCGGTTCAAATATTTATTTTATTTGGATGTAGTAATTATTATGTTTCCATTAGAAACTACTCCATTTTAAGGGGCAACATTAAAATGTTTCCGGGATATTATAATGTAAGTCAGAGCTCATTACAACACTGTTCAAGTCTCAATACAACCCTGTTTACAAATGATTTATCAGTCAATTATATATTATGTTTACATAAAATTCCAAACATACATGTTAATGCCTGCAAAATTATGTTTGGGAGAGCCCTTTTTTTGCAGCGTGCATGGTAGGAAGTAAGCATGGTAGGAAGTAAGCAATAACAAAACACGTTTTCTACAACAAGAAGATTATGTTGTGGGCGAAAATGGTAAAAACAGCCAGTAGCCGGTCACCTCCTGATGTAGATCAGCATAAATCGTGGCGATACGGAAAATATTCACATTGTTCACAATTGGCTTAACACACCGACGGAATAAACACCGATTAAATAATAAACAAAAGTACAAAAGACGCGGCGTGGCATATTAATTTGAAGCGTAACAAATAACTGCCAACAAATTTTAATACTTAAAATTTTGGATAGCAAATTTGATATTTGATATTGTAAACAACATTTTCTATCGACAACTTGTTGATCAAGCTTTTCAAACTTCAAAACAGAAATTCAATACAATAAGTTTGCCTGCTACACCCAGGCTATCTTTCCCTTTCAGTTCCCTACTATTAAAAATCTTTTTAAAAATTTAAATCAAAATTCCTATACAATGTTTTTGCCTGGTACAGCTAGGCTACCTTTCCCTTCCATATTCTAGCTATAAAGATACTTTTCAAAACTACTCAAAACTACTACTATAATACCAGTTTCCTTGAATATTTTTTGTCTGGGGTATTTATAAATTTTGTTTAACTTTAAACAACACTTCAAATTTCTATAAACATAAAAACGTTATTTATATACACTGCGTAAATTGTGTTTAAAATTATTTGAGTGATCATAAATATATAATTAAAAATCTAAAAATTAATTTATTAATCATATTTTCTTATTAATTTGCGATGTCCACAACAATATTTTTATCGGTAAAATGCAGATCTTTTACCAAGCGGAGAAAATCTGCACAACACAACAGAAAAATGTCGGGACTTTGCGAATCATCGACCTTAATTTCTGTGTTAATGTTTTGCTGCGTTCAACTTCTGAACTCTTCGGCCCATATTATACAAATTTGAAAGTAGAGATGTTTGAAATTGTCCCGCATACGATATTAACGCGTTGATTTCAATAGAAACCTATCGTGGTACTTGCTCAAAAACATATCCTCTTTTCATGAGATATTCCAAAAGGACGGGCCGAAGATTTTAAATTTAGATAACACATTAACATAGAACTTGGGATCGATGATTCGTAAAATCCCGAAGTTATGGTTTGTTTGTTGTGCAGTTATTACTCAGGTAATTGTTTGAAAAGGCAGCGCAGTTTCCAGACAGAAGTAACAGCATCTCTGCTGTTATAAGTCGCACAACATATCAGACATTTCAACCAAAACAACCGTTAGATATATATATATATATATATATATATATATATATATATATATATATATATATATATATATATATATATATATATCGGTTTTTGGTTGCTGACAACATTGCATAGGCATGAAAGGGTTAACGTCATGTGTCATGTGTTTATATACACTAGACGGTTCAAAAAAAGTTTAAGCTCATTAACAAAGTAATTCACAACATTTTTTTGCCAAATCGAAAAACGTTTAGAGGTCGCGCATCGCGATTTTCTGTTTTTAGCCCATTTAAAATCGTTAGTAGGTAGGTCTGAAAAAATACATATTTATGTATTAAGTAAATTTAATTTCTTTTTTGTTTTTACTGCTAAGTATGTCGATAAGCCTAGGAAGATTATAAATAATATATAGTGTTATATATACAGGGTGGTCCACTTCAGGATGCAAAAATTTGGTGCACTGTTCCCTTGGTTTATTTCATGAATAAAAATGTTACAAAGATGGGGTGGATCTGAAACACCCAGTGATATATGTGGTGTTTTCAAAATTGATTTTATAAAAGTATATAGAAACTAGTATTTAATTGTATCTTCTACAATTTATATCTCAGTCGAATAATATTATATTCATTTTACCGAAAATTGATCAGAATTATTAAAAAAACAATAACATTTACATTTTGTATTAGACCCTTAAGATTTTTTTATCAAATTAAAAAAAATATATATTTTTTAAAAAGTTTTTGCATAATGAAGGTTTTGTTTAAATTTTTAGTTGATATATCATTTTATAAACTATTTGAATAAACTATGATGTAACAAAGAAATTCAGTATACATCATTTTTATTTAAAACTTACCTGTTTTATCGTGAATTACTTTTTGTTAGTTCAAATAACATTTCTAGGTAACAATTACACTACACTCAGAAGAAAATGTACCATTAAGTACTTTATGGTACACCCATTGATCTTATGGTTCATGTATTAATAGTTTTTTCTTTTTAAATCAAAAGTTTTCTAATTAATTCAATAGTATTTGAAAAATTCAGTACCATAAATTTAAATATTTCAATATTATTATTTTAAATAGAATAAATACTGTTGTTTTAATGGTTTCCTCCTATAATAATAAACGTGGTGTAAAAAAACATAAAAACGAATACAAACACGTTCGTTTTGTACGTCATCTGCGTGTTTACTCAAAATGGTCGCATGAATTTTGTAATAATCCACATTATTAAATGCGACATTGGTAAGGACTCAATATATTTAATGTATTTATATTTTTATTTATTACAGAAAATAAATAATACATCGAACTTCTATTCTTCTATTATGGCAACGGACTCAAAAATAACTGCAGACTCAAGTACTACAATCAATTATTGGAAACCAAAGCAAACATTAAATGTGTTATAACCTTTTGCAGAAAGAAGTGTCTTTTTATGTGTGTGTTGTAAAAGTGAATATAAATTTCAACATTTAAATAAAATAATATATACAATAAATTAACTAAAATACATTTTTGTTTTAATTAATTATTAGGAAAATGTAATACGACTATACCATAAAATTAATAATACGTATCATTAAATTATAGGTCTTTCTTATTGTAATTAAAATATCATATTATAAAATTTATGGTACAACCACACTTTGTATTAACAGTTTCAATATTACTGAACTAATGGGACGCATACTATTGACCAATTTTAATGGTATAAATAATGTTTTTCTGGGTGTACCTATAAAAATGTTCCAATGCAAAATGTAAATATTTAAAAAACTCTAACCCTAGGCAAATAACTACCAAAACGTACATTTCACGGTTAAAAATTGAATTACAATAAAATATGCCACGTTATCTATTTTTTTTATATTAATTATGTTTATTGGATATTTAAGAGAAGTTATCGGGACATTTTGAGTTAGTAGCAATATGGTGAAAATGGGTGTGAACTATCTAAGAAAAGTATAAATAAATATCGGCGATTTATCGTCGGATCAAAATTGTGATAATTCCATTGTAATCTGTAGTGAATCAAAATCCAACCAAAAATAAAAAAGTTATTCAACTTTAATCAGACCTACTTACTAACGATTTTAAATGGACTAAAAACAGAAAATCGTGATGCGCGACCTCTAAACGTTTTTCGATTTGGCCAACATTTTTTATGAATTACTTTTATAATGTGCTTAAACTTATTAGGAATTTCCCGTAGGAATTTCGAAAAAGTCGTTTCTTTGATCCACTTTAATATACATTCACATATATATTGCTTGCACAGCTAATCACTAGTGTCATGTCTAGTTCTATTATTTTCAGTGTAGTTATTAATTCACACTAGTAACTTATATTTATTTTCTGATTTTTAAAATAAATAATTAAACCACCGAAAATTTTTATTAAAAACAACATTTTTATTGATATGAACAAATTTCATATTGACATCAGTTTTTATTTTATATTGAACTTTTAATATGAAATTTACATTTATTTTGAGCTAAAAATATAAATTTGATATGAAATCATATCAATTTTACATGCATAATGATAATTGTTAATTTACGACTGAACTTTCCACTATAAAAATCGGTATATAAAGTAAAAAATCAAATGAATCAAAAGCAAATCACGTTAATTTTTGGAAATTAATTTTTTAGATGAATTCTAACCAAAATGTTTTAAATTTTATAAATATACTTGTATAATTTATCGAGTTATTGGTTCTTAAAGAGTTATATAAAAGTGACTTGTATGGGAGGTGGGCGTGTCCGTTTCTAAAATTAAAAAAAACATAAAATTCAAAATTATATATCGGCCATTCCACGTCAAACCGGGAACTATTTTTGATTTCGTTGAAACTTTGCAGTCCTGTTCTATATCGAAAAATATTTTACACGTGTTTCAGTTTTATAATTTTTTTTTTTTTATTTAAAAATTTCGTTGAAATTCAACATTTTGCATTCAGTTAAAGTAGCACGTGAACCATAAGTTCAGTATTGAACATTTTCATCTCATTAAAAAGGTAATGAATTGTTCTTTCTAATGGTTTACTCGTTTCCAAAATAACTAATACAAACATAATAAGAAATTATGTTACGATAGTTTTTAGGCCGAATTTGGTGGTCAGCCCATAATTTTTTTTAATGTTTTTATACCATCACAAAACTACATCAATAATGCAAAAACTCTAAAAAATTTAGAGTGGGACCTCACCTCAATGCCTACTATTTTAAAACGTTTTTTTTTTTTTCAAAAATAATATTTTTTCTGACGTTTGAACGTCGTCAATATATCAAAATAACAAGCTTGTTTACTGAAAATAATATGAAACAAGCTTACTTAATAATATTTTCAATATAAAAAAATCTTTTTTGGTTGAAATATATTAAAAATATTTAAATTCGTCTATATTTGACATATGCAAATGGTTTTGAAGTTTCTTTTACAAATATGCACTACTGTACTCTACGGTTTGAATTCATTTCGCAAATGACTGTCGACAGTATTATGGTGAAGTCTCCCTGAGCGACTTCACTTCACTTTTTTTTTTATATTAAATAATAAAAAAAAAGTAAAAAATTAAAAAATGTTGTTCGATAAATAAAAAACTTAATATAAAATATTAAATGATTTTCTTATACCTTTTTTATATTTCAATATAAATGAAAATTCCTTAGAGTAAGAATGATAAAAAATAGGAAAAATGCTCTAAATATTCGGTGCCATAAGCAGTTCTTCCAGTATTTGATTTTTATTGCACATCATCATAGACCTCTTCACTGCAGTTTTGTTTATTTTATTGTTAACATAAATGCATTTTGTAAGCAATGATTTAAAATTAAGTAATTTATTCAAATTTGTTCCAATAGATTATTTTTGAACAATAAACTACTATGTCACTTATGGCAGGTTGTACTAAAAAAAAAAAAAATTTTACAATTTTATTTGACAGAAGATTTTATTTTTTTGTTTTTATTTCAATATTGACATTGTCACTTTAACTAACCGATTTCGATCGATTAACTTTAACTCATAGTTAACAGTTTTATGCAACCGGGACTTAGACATATTCGATATGAAATAATTCGGTTTTTTTAACTGTTTTGAATTTTCAATAGTGATATTGACTTATTTATAAAATAATTTTAGTTAAAAATGTTCAAAAAGATAAAACTCACAGCTGGCTAAAAATGATTAAATAAGGTCGGAATCTGAGCTAAAGTTCAAAAAGTGGCAACACTGTTTTCTATGCTCCTTTTTGTGGACTATTTTTTTTTCAGTCACTCTTATACCAGCGAATGAATGCACTTACGTAGAGGCTGCGCTGCTTTACCTCAAAAAATGAATACCTCAATGAACGCAATTCATAAGAATAACGAGTTGGGAATGATAGGTCACATAGGTAAGTTCGGTCACATGGGGCGAATTTTTATAGTCGGTCGGGCCCGACTATGGAATACCCTCTTGGTAGATATATTAGTAGTATAATTTGGTGGGATAATTTTTAATCATTTAAAAAATGTCCACTACACAAAATCGGTAAATAATGAAAAAATGTGGGTTGATCACGCCCATTTTTGGAATATATATTTTAAGGCGAATTCTAACAATTTGTTTTAAATTTTATAAATATATTCGAGTTATTGGTTCCTAAATAGTAATATCTAATTGAATTGTATGGGAGGTGAGCGTGTCCGTTGACCGATTTTGCTGAAATCCAAACTCCGAATCATTTTTTTGCTAACACGTATTAAAACCAAATTTCATTACATTCTGACTATTATTTTTCAAGTTACCTTGTATCCGGTCAGACAGCAAGACAGACATGGCTAAACGGACTCGGGCAGTGATGGTGATCAAGAATATATACTTTTCCTTACTGGACACGCCTCCTAAGGGGCGTTACAATATATGCACAAACTTAATATACCCGATATATAAGAATAGTTCATAAATATAATTATTTTTTTCATATATATTATGAACTGTGAACAAAATTTTGTCTGGAGTACCCTACCTTCAGTATTTTTCCTTAACAAAGCCAAAACACGGATTCAAATAAGACGATCACGAACCGATCGACTTACAAAATTTAAATAAAGGATTTAAACCTAAACGAATAACGGTTTCGAGGTCGGTTTCGGTTTTTTCCTCGTCTCGGTTTCGGTTACGGTTTCGGTTTTAAGTTTTTATAACGAAACGGTTTCGGTGAACCGGTTCCAAGTTACGGTTTCGGTTTTGATTTCGGTTTTTGTATAAAATTTCTTTTTTTCCATATTTTTTAAATAACTAAACACTTAGCACCATATAAGTTACGTTCAAATTGTGATATTGGGGTAAAGTTGTAAACGTAATTTAAACATTGTCTGATTTTATTTCAATAAAAATATTGTGTTATATGAACATTTTGACTTCACCTGAGATACGATCTGATTTGCAAAAGAGATCAAAAAAGCGAACCTGAAACAAGAGCAACAAGAATACATCGGTAAATATTCTTAAAATTCATAAGGAGAAGAATTTTGCACAATTTCCATCCATAAAAGCCAAAGAAATTTAATTTCAACCATTCAGTGAACTGGAATATCTGCCTTATACTTGTAATTTTCGAACTTGTCGAACTTGCACTTCATTTTTCGTATTTTCTTAAGTAGTTACTGAGATTTTAATAATTTGAAACTTTTTTCAATTTTTTTCTTGCATTACCATTGTTTTCTATTACCTTATTATAATTTTTTTAATCCTTAATATATATGTACGTTCGAAATTGAGCTTTTCGAAAAATCACTCAGAAATCCATTAAAAGACCTTTTGAATAGATCCTTTAAAAGAATTTATACAATATTCAAATTAACTTAACAAAATTTGTCCCACTTTACACCAAGCTCCCCTATATATTTTACTAATACAATAAATAAAAAATCAACATCATTAAAATTTGAATCATTTTTTAACAAAAAATTGTGCTTGGAGTTGCTGGTGTTTTGTTGTTAATTCGATTTACCGCTACACAAATTAATGAAACAAAAACAAATTTTAGACCAAAGACCGTTGTTTTGGAAATATTTTTTCTCAAAAAACAACATGTGAATTTTTGTACAACAGGAAATGTTTATTTTGAGAATTTCAGTAAATTTCAGTAAATGACATTTAAACATGCATTGTACTTAAGATCATATATATAAAATAAATTATGTTTTTCTGTTTCTTTTTATGCTTTTTAAAAACCGTTTTAAACCGGTATAAAACCGAAACCGTTTATTTTTTTATTTTGGATATCGGTTTATTTCTGATTTTCGTATAACGGTTTCGGTTTTAAAAATGAAAAGTTTTAAACGGATATCGGTTTCGGTTTCGGTTACGGTTTTAATCCTTGATTTAAAGCCTAAATATATTTCTCTGATGACTTTTTATGAACAAATATGTCCTTGAGAAATATTGAAAGAATTCAAAATGACGCATTTTATGAAATTTCCCAAAACGCGGATTCAAATAAGTCGGTAATTAAAAGGTGGATTGGAAAATTTCAATACTCTTCCGAGAGGCAAAACAAATCTCCTTAATGACTTTTTTGAATTTTAGAAAAAATGTCCTTGACAAATTTGTCCCTAAAAATAACGCATTAAATGAAATTTTCTAAAAAGCGGATTCAAATAAAACGGTAACGGACTGCTGGATTTTAAAAAGTCAAGGTTTTTCTAAGAGGCTAAACAAATCTCTTTGATGATTTTCTTGGATTTATGAAAAAAATTTCCTGCAGATATTTAATAACACATAATATAAAATATTAATAACACATGCAATAAAATATCAAATAAATCGGTAATTGACCGAACATGTTTTGTGTTGAGTGTTCGAAAATTTTGAATATATATGACATACATTAAGTGATTGAGATAAATAATTGCAAGTAATTAAAAAAATGAAATAAATAGTGTCTCCATACCGGAGATGATTCCTTCTGGGTGTTTCGCACGTCGTACCAAACTGATTATACCGTTATACAGTCAAAATCAGCAGCCGCAAATTATGTAAAATTTATGTATAGGATGATCATGACAAACATGTTGAGTAGTGTAATTCTATGGTAAATAAAATTATGATTTTCTTTAAACAAAATATGTATTTATGAACAAATTACTGTGCTGTAATATTTTACTAACCTAATTAAACCTCACACTCGTCCAATTCAAATACTTCATCTATTTAAACTTTTGATAGTTGTTAAAGTAAATTAAATCTATCGATTTTATATACGAATAAAAAAACTAAGTCTGCTGTATTAGCATTGACCTAGAAAATAGTTTGAAAAAGAAAGTTCAATATCCTTCTTTACAATATTCTTAAAACTTTATGTTCGCAAATAAAATACGAGAAAATTTCTAAAACAGGAAAACTACAAAAGAAAGAAATGTATTTATCTGTACTTTTTATGATATTACGAACAGCATCAACCCCACCAACATCTGTCAGAACCCAAATGTGTACCAAACTAACGACTCTTTAACTGCAAAAAGTTATTTTTTTTACAATTGCTCCTTTTATTTCTACACGGCGCGACAAGAAAAAACACATCGCATTGGAGAGTTTCAAGTGCAAGGCCAAGAATGTGGAAATGAGGTTTATTATAACTACACTAAGTGTGTGAAATACTTCCAAAGACAAGTGCTTTTGATTTTATTTGTATCTGTTTGTATCAAAATTACGACATACATTTATATATTAAAATTCTAGTTGCTAATTCTTTAAATATTAGTAATTAATTCGATGTTATTATTTTACGAATAATTATTATTTTATGAATGTTCACCATTGAAAGAAACATACATTTTGTGAAATTTTCAAACAAGACTATAACACAAAATGTACACTGAGGGAAAAAGTAATAAAATTAAATAAAAAAGTAATAAATTTCACCCGTAGTATTTTTATTTAAACTAAATATTTTTTATTTAAACTTGAAGTAAATACATTTTATTAAATTTGATTACGTAGGTAATAAAATTTGATGTTAATACTTATTATTAGTATTTTAATTTAATCACAACTTTAATATATTTAATTTATTATATGTAAAGAAGGTTACATATAAACGGTGTTTAAGATAGGTTGAATTATTTATGGAATATATCAAAATTTTTGCATGGCTATGTTGCCATGAATTTGTAGTGGTTACTTAAAAAAAAATATACTTATATATAGATAAAAATATTTCTATAATAATTTTAAATTATGAATTTAAAAGCGTACGTAATAAAATTAAATACTTTTTTTTTTTTCAAATTTAAATACATTTTATTTAATTTTATTACATCATTTTTTTCTTAGTGTAATTAGGGTAACCTCAATCCGTACTCAACGTGTCGTTTTATACAAAAAATTGTCATATCTTCAGTAAAATAGAACTATTAATTACAATAATATAAAAAGTGGTACCCCCTAAAAATTAAAAAAACGTTTTTTTCAAACTTAATTTTTTGAAATTAAATATAAAATCTTTTGCATTTACGTTAACTCGGCCACGAACGTTTTTTTGACCAGTTAATTTCAGGGACACTGAAAAATATTTTTGTATTTTTAATAAGAAAGAAGGTTTAATTTTGTACACAGAAAAAAATAATCGACGCAAATATAGCAACCGATATTATTTGCAATCCAGCATTGAAATTCACTAATTTAATCAAAACATTTGCTATTCTTTGTTAAATCATCAATTCTGTTTGCTAATATGACTATTTGTACATCAATGCAGCAAATTAATTAGTCGGCGCAGTTCATCAATTATATTTGCATTGAGGTATATTATTCATATACCTCATAAAATATAGATTGGGCGTGTTCCGCCCATTTTTTTATCGAAATTTCATAATTTTGTAAATTGTGATACTAATTTTGTGATACTAATAATTTTGAAAGCTCATCTATATATATAAAACTCTTGGTCCGTCTGTCAGTCTGTCGGTCTGTCTGTCTGTCTGTCTGTCTGTTTGTTCCAGCATCACGTCTAAACCGCTGAACAGATTTCACTGAAATTTTGCACCAGGATACTATGGAGTCCGGAGGGTGTCATAGGCTATATATGGGCGGGATTGGACAAAGGGGCGTGGCACCTCCCATACAACCTAAACTTTCAAAACGACATAACTCGGCACATACACAATCTAAAAAGATGAAAAAAAAAACGCACTAAAAGCACTAAAACTCAGCACACCAAAACTCACCACACTAAAATTCACCACAATAAAATTCATCACACTAAAACTCACCACACTCAAATTCACCACACTCAATTTCACCACACTAAAATTCACCACACTAAAAATCACCACACTAAAACTCACCACACTAACTCACCACACTAAAACTAACCACACTAAAACTTCTACTGGGAAAAACTCTACGGGAAAGAATTCTACGGGAAAGAATTCTACTAGGAAGAATTCTACGGGGAAGCACAGTATGAGAAAGAATTGAGAAAAGTTGTTTTAGCGGAGAATTAGTTTGGTTTTGGTTACTACATTTATAAAACTAATAAAAATACGTCTACGGGTCCCTGATATAAATAATAAAAATGTTATTTATATTAATAAAATTGCTCCATAACCTTGCATTCACAAATTATTTGCACGAGTCGTGTACGGGTCCAGCTAGTAGGTCAATAAAGTTGCAAATGGAATATTTGTGATGTTATTTATGTAAAGAATAGAACGTTGTATTTGATTATGGTAAACATATTTTTTAAAATTTGCTTTATAATAATAATGAAATTTTCGAAATCGAATATTAATAAAAATAAATTTTTTTAAAAGTTTTGGATTTTTAAGGGGTAACACGTGATCTTGAGGTCACTTTTTCTCTTTTTGTAATTTTTAGACCTACTTTCCACATGGCGTGACAATTTTTATTTTTGATCTGACCACTTTGTTATAATCCTAAAAGAAGTAGTGACTTCGAACAGTTTTCGGTTTCTGGACGGTTACAGGGTTGCGAGTGTTATAAAATTTGTTGATTTTAGGAGGCACACAATTATTTTCGAGCTGCCCTATAATGTAAACTTCTACATATTGTTGTTAATTTTCTTATAGGTAGACCCATTGATTTTGGATAAAGAAACTAAGGGTAGCAAAAAGTCGCAACGTTTTTCGACGGATTCTAAAAATATACATATTACTGAATCTGAAAGTGAATAAAAGTATCTTTGATGTGCTTTGATTCGTATTTGTTTTCAACTTTGTAAAAACGTATACGGTAAAAAAATTATGTAAATAAAACGAATGTTTATATATATTAGTTACATGGTGTGAATATATTTCTTTTGCCATGAAAATATATTTAATATATAAGTATAGTTTGTAAACTAAATGAAAACAGTCAATTTCTTTTTATCATATTAAAGATAAAAATATTCAAAAATTAGTTAAATTAATACTAATTTGTTGTTTTTAATTTTATTTTAAAAATACATCATTTACAAAGGTGGCTGTGCGCGAAATGTGGGACTTACAACAAAAAATAAAAACGTAGTTTAATAGGTGAAATATTTGAGAATGCGATGGGAGTAAATACAAATGTCTGTACATTATTTCAAAATTCGAATTTATGCCATCTTTTGACTTGTTCTGCCCCAGTGTGTGTCGGTTAAAGTGGAAGTTAGTATTTAGAAGTTAGATATTGCGAAAACGGCCCTAATTCGACAAATTGTACGTATTCAAAATTTAAGGTATTACTATTTTTTTTACAATTTTGTTATTTATTGCTATGTAAAAAATGCGGTAATGCCGAATATATACAACTTTTAGAGTTTTTACAATATTTCCGACTAGTGTTTTTCCGAATAACTGGTTTTCCGAATAAGTCTTACTGTCTGAACCCCTCATCTTCCTATAGGTCCGGCCCATATTACACTGTAAGTATTCATTTATATATATATATATATATATATATATATATATGATGCTTTTACGTTATAATTACATTTAAGCATATTCAAACCAAAATTGGTTAAACCTATGTATATAATTCACAAATCTTTCTCACTTTTTGTAGAATAGTTCTGTTTATTATTTTATTTACAATTTCGAACGTTTATAATAAAGAATTTAAATAATACTACTCGTTTGTCTTTTTTGTAGATTAATTAAAAAAAATCAGGTTTTTCGAAAATATGCAGATTTTTAAAAATAAACATGGCAACACTTCCTGAGATATAAAATTTATAAACATTTTCTTGATCAGCATGACCTCCTGAGTCGATTTAGCGATGTCCGTATGTCTGTCCGTCTGTCCGTCTGTCCTTCTGTCTGTCTGTTGAAATCACGTTTACAGAAAAGTTGAAGAGCTAAAGTAAAGTAAAGTAAAGTAAGATTACTTATATATCTAAGCTGTCTGAACAAGAAAATTATCAGATCGGTCTATTGTGACCTGAGAACTGACCACTTATGTTCAAATACCTCATATAAAATTTACATCTGCAAATCAATTTTATTGTATACGTGCTTAGGAAAACTTTTTTTGGTCAAATATATATTGACATTATGCCCAAATACATGAAAATAATGTTTTCCTACGAAACGACTTGTGGTTCCCAAAAAAATTGAAATTCGGTACACCTACCCATTTGTAAGTATGGATATCAAATGAAAGAAAATTCTTCAGGGATGGAAAGTTTGTAGTTATTTTCAGGATTCGTATACCCTGGTGACCTATATACCACTTTGAATGGTTACCACACATATGTATTTATAGTCGGCTTAGACCGACTAAAATTTTGAAAATCCTAACTTTCATAATAACACCTACTTTAAAAATTCCCACGGGATCTAACCTTTCCAACTGGTTTTTACTTAGTGTTAGTTTGTCTGAATTGTCCTTATTGTATTTGCATCTTATTTTAAAATAATATTAATGATATTAAATTCGTTATCATTCAGGTTATAGATAAATATAATATGTACCCATTTAAATATATATGTACTTGCATTTGTATTTATGCAAGTACATACGTATGTATGTAGTGTATAAAAAATGTATCCTATATTTTTTATCTCAAACTTAAGACAAAAACTGGACACAATTTTAGTGTTCGCAAAATCATGTTCGTAGACATGATTAGAACGTTGCGCAAAAAGCATTTTTAGAAATATTGGGAGAAAAAAAAATAAAAAGGTCGCTTTAGGCCAAATTGCTACTAAATGGACTAATGTAAAAAAAGCAAAAAGGATCCAAGGATAATACAGAAAGCTGCGTGCTCCATTCAAAACATGTGAACGATTTCTCGACCGCCTAGTCTGAAGGATGCGACGTTGACTTCGACATCAGTGTAAGCATTCCTGATATTTTAGTTGTTGTTATTGTTGTTATATTGTCCTGCTTCTTGGCAACGCGATTTTGAAAAATGGGGGAAAACTTCGTTTGACGTCTGCTGGACACTTGAGTGCGGCACTGACGACTGCTGTTGGTGATTGTAAAGAAAATTGGAATTTGAAATACACACACACACACTCACACATATGTTTGACATTCGCCCATGTACATACATACACATCCACATACATATATACATAAGTGGAAATATATTAGTGTGATTGTAGGTATACGCTGAAAGGCACACATGTGAACAGACTTTATAACGTAATGCTGAGTATAACGACTTTGCGTTCGTCCACGTCAAAACACAAAAACGGGGAAAATGAAAAAAATGCATATGAAAAAAGCTGCTATAGAAAGCAAATAAGAAATCAGCGGACGAGGAGGGTTTGTCGCTGGCTACTGATTGTGTTGGCGGGGATATCCGACAGCACAGGACAGCAATGAAGAACACGCTTGGCGAGGCCGGCGATGCCAGGGAGCCATCGAGAAAAATTGAAAGATGGTTACTACTGGTCTGGTTGCTGCGTTGTCGTGGGGGGCATCGAAAGCGGCCAGCCAGCACGTCAAGTGAAAAAGATTCAAAGAAATGTCCATTTAAGACGACATGTGGTAGGTGAGGGTGGGATCGGAATATACACACTTTAGAAGAAATAAGTATATTCGATTGTCTACCCATTATGACGAAACGCGAATGGAACCGCTATACTTGATGTTAAGAAAACATTTTAAATTATTTTTTTAGGTTATCTTCGATTTAAACCTCTGCATATTAGGAACAATGGATATGGTTATTTCAACTTTTCACTTTGCTGGAAAATCAATAAAACTATTAAATGTGCCAATTTTGCAATTTTTTTATTTAAAAAATTCCATCATTTAAAATACGCAATGCGTTTCGATCCACAATTTCGATCCAAATTTCATTTGCAGAAATCGATAGCTGATGTAATAAAATGATTAAAAAAATCGGAAATCGATTTGCGAAATATAATTTTTTGGGATATAAATAACGGTACCATTAGTACATACCTAAAGACGTCCTCTTTCGATTTCCGAATTTAAAAAATGTTGGTTCACAAATAGGGGGTGATGAAACACTCCTTAGTCTTCTAAAAATGTCCGGTATCCATTACATGGACCACCGACGATTCCCCACGATGTCTGCTACCGGTTTCTTGAATAATTAATTTTTCATAATTTTGTTCACTTTTCAACCACTTTGTACCACCCATATTTTTCCACTCACTACCGACCAACTCCCACATCAAGCAATACCACAATTTTTCGGGTATTTGAACTACCTTAGTAATACTCGTATGAAATCGAGAGCTCTGGTATGAACCTATTTAACATATAATTGAGCATTGAAAACTAAACTAAATAAAGACGACATTGTGAAGATTTGTGTGTCAACGGTTTTGCATAATGAGGTTAATCATAATTGTTCTGTACATATTGCATTATATACATACATATATGTATGCTCTATCAAGGCCAAGGTGTTGGCTACATAAATCAACCATTTGAGTACTTACATAGATATGAGCGTGGCTGTATAATATCATTATCATTTAATTAGCACGTCTCTCAAGGTGTTTCATGCAACGACATATGCATTTCTCTACATTATGTATATACATACATAACGTATTGAATGAATTGTATGTCTGTCTGTCTTACCGAGACTAAGCAAATAAAAGCATAACATTATTATGCTAAATTATATTATGGACGCATATTAATTATTTAATGTTTTAAAGACTTCATTGTCTTTATTCACAAGTCTAAGGCATTTCATGTTTTTGTGTTACGCTTTGGTAGGAAGTTTATATTTTCAAAACTCAACTAAGATATTTTTGAGCTTGAGCATGGGGTTATTTTGGATTGATATGAGCACGTGTAGCCTACAATGATCGGAAAAATAGATATGACCGTGAATTGAGTTGATAAGGGTTAATTTTGAACTCAGTTTTGTCACTTTAAGTGACAGGTTGAAATGGACAGTTTTTTTTATTCTAAAATAGCTTCCAGGCATGGTGTGAATGTATATTAATAGTAATTTTCATGAAAACTATTTCCAAACTATATAATAATTTTGTTCTAATGAAAGACAGTCATAGACAAAATTATTATTACTTACGGTCTTTGTATAATTATATATTATACAAAATAATATTAATCTGCTTCAGAATAAACCAGGAAGGTAGGTTGGGTCTCATGGGAATTTTGAAGTAGGGATACTGTGATAATTAGTATAATACGAATTATGAAAGTTACAGTTGTTGTATGTTAAAAGTCCTTCTACTAGTCTAAGCGGACTTTATATACCATACATATAGGTGGTAATGTGTACGGTTACAATTTAAAGTGGTGCATAGGTCCCTAGGATCTAGTAATCCTTAAACTTGCAATCTTGAAAAAATTTAATTTCTTTTGAGTACCCACACGCAGCAAAAGAAATGGATCTCCCAAACATAATTTTGTTTGGAATTTTATGTAAACATAATATTATTTGCCTGATAAATCATTCGTAGAGAGGGTTATATTTATACTTGAATAGTGTTGTAGTGATCTCTGATTTACATTATGATATCACGGAAACATTTTGATGTTGCCCCTAAAATGATGTATGTTCTAATAGAAACTAGTGCTATGCGATTAATCAATTAATCCAAATATTAATTAATCAATTTATCAGAAACCCCGATTAATTGATTAATCAGAATTTTGATTAATTGAAAATGAAATAATTTTATTCAACAACATTTGTGAATTAAAAGTGAATATTTATTATTTAAAAAATAAAGAAATTTGATTAATTATGAAATTTGATTAATCGATTAATCGCACAGCCCTAATAGAAACATAATAATTACTACATCTAAACAAAATAAATACTTGAACCGAAACATAAATAAGTTCAAAATAAAACATGATTTTGAACGACCTGAATATAATTATGTTCCCAGAGAAACATATCAGTTGTTTCAGTTTAAAAATTAGTATGTTTGCATAAAAACATATCTAAATATTTTTGGAACGAAATCTGAAAATTCATACACGCAGAGAAAAATTTTGTTTGCTGCAAAAATAATAGATTTGCAATCGTAAATTTGATGTCTTTAACTGAATTTTACTTTTAATTCCAAGTTTTTTAATTATTTTGGTATTCATTTCATGACTTTCGATTATAATTTGTGATTAATATACATATTTAGTTTAACATCATGGAAATTCATGTATGTAATGTGTAACATAATACGTTTGCTGCAAAATATAGTTTTTTCTTTTGTGTATACAAATTTTTAAATACATAAATAAATAATTGGTTTTAAACTGCAAGTGCAAGTCTCAGTACAGCACAAAGCGAAGGCAAGGAATTTGCGGAGGCTTTTGTAAAAAACATGACGAATTCTGTTTGAAAACAGAAGCACTGATTTTTTAGTTGTGGTTTTTTTTTTTCATGAAAATCCGTGTCGGCCTTTCACAATATTTGACTATTTGTTACTATTTGTACTTTTGTAACACAATTTATATATTTTTAAATTTGCAAATGACAAACTTATTACCGATATGAACACGTTTTCTCAAAGAATAACAAAAGACACGTAGGCAGAAAATGGCGGTCACCGAGTGCCAACTTCGTATACAAGAAGAATGTTGCAAGAATACTATTATTTACATCTTATTTCATTTTGTTTGCTGGTTTTCAAACAGCAGTATGTTAAAAAAGACCAATACATACTTCAAACGGCGACAAAAGAGATATAGGTAGAAAATGCTGAGCAACGTTGCCAACTTCGACTGTCGATAACTTACCGAATGAGGACGAGCGTTGTGAACATACGTTATAATTAGATTTTAACAGCTTTCTGTTTGTTTTGAAACATAGTTTTAACCAAGTAAACTGTCAAGAAATAGTATATTCAAAAGCAATTAAAATTGTATGTTTGTATTGTAACATATTTATGGTAAGTTTAACAGATTCTGCTGGGGAATATATAAAATGTTTACACTTAGTAATATGTTATTACATATTGGAACAAAAAGTAGACAGATAACAGGTCCTCTTTAACCGATCGCACCGAATCAGAGTATATTGAATATTGTCTAAATTCAACCAATGACCAATATGTTTGCTGGAATCATAACAATGGTATTCATCTAATCGAATAAGTTTGCCTTTTGTGTATGTTCATATTTTTATGAGGTTGTTATATGAAGGCACATTTTTAAAAATTTAAATGTATACTGTGTATTTAAAGCAACCAATTGAAAAATGCCAAAAATTTTAAATATTGAACAACACAAAACACCGAAATTGATCAAACAATAAAAATTTATCAACAAATTTATTGTGTCTGTGTGTCGTGCAAACAAATGTCCGAAAAAATGCTGAAGAGTAATGGTCTAGTTGCAAGAATAGCCTGCATTTTAAACTTTAAAATGTAAATTGTGACGTTTTCAAAAATTAATTATTTCGGTTTCTTAAAAAATCTAATGCGCAAAGATATCGAGTTTGTGTATAATATTTTTCATACAAATGTTGGCAGATCGTATATGAGACTGTATATTTATGCAGATACGCGGTATATGGCTCATTTGCCACCTTATATGAATACCATTAATGTTTTTTTTTTTTTTTATTACAAACTTTAAATGTTTAAATTGAAGCGTAAAACAACTCCACCGAATGGCATTTTTTTCTGAGGTTCCTCTGTCACTATGGTGTTGCAACATGAGTGTTGCATTCAAAATCAAATAAAAAAAACGCAATTGTTCGCTGCAGGTTGCGCTGGAAAATGTAGATTGATAGGTGCCCAAAAAACATTGCAATCTACGAGGGATGGTTGTGGCTGAAGTACAAAAAAAAACCGCCTATGCATTGCAACGCATCCAGAACATGTGGCAGAAAATATCCAGTGTTGTAGGACATATGAGCGTCAATGCTGCACGATGACAGGATGCGACGTGTATCAGTTTCGACTTGATCCGTGGACAAAAAACTCAACGCAGTCATCTGTAGGAGACTAGTTGGACGCTAACTGGCCACTTTGCGGCACAGAACACGTCGGTAAATCATATCAGCATATGCTATTAATGAAGTCATTCAATCAACCAAAAAATCTCCGCAACTACAGCCTATTGCACTCCAGGACCCAGTCAGAGGACACCGCTGGTACACCGTATAATTGAATTGACAAGCGGAATTCAAATTTTGTTCATCATTTTTAAAAGAAGGTTCGGCTTTGTTTCTTAAATTTGATTCTGAATTTCAAGTGAATATGATTTTCACCAAGTAGTACTGCGGGATTATTCGGATTGTTAATCCCAGATACACCAAATCATTATTCCTCAGTGACACCTATTTGTCTAAATGCTAAAATCAACCGATTTTAAATATTTTAAAAAGCATTGTATATAAAATTCTTATGAGAACTTATCATTTAAATGGGGAGATCGTATCTTTAATGGAGATACAAATCAGTAAAGTTCAAATTTTGTCATGAAAAATCTTTCAAAAATTGTTCGAAGTAGTCTAATTTTTAAAATTATTCTAACTAAAAACTTACTAAAAACTAAAAACTATTTTTAAATATGTCCAGTGGTTTAGAAGGTGAGCCTGGGGTAAATTGTAATACGTTTAGATTTTTCTCCAAAAAAGTACAATTGAAAATTTTTTTTAAATTCTTCAGAAAGGTTTATTCCATAGAATGGTCCATGATCTAACTTTTTGCATTAACATTCAGCGAATTTTCAAAACAGCTCAATTTCAGTTCATTGAATTGATGAAATTTAAAATCTTCGGCATTTATTCATGCAAAGTAGAAGAATATTTATCGATGTATTCCTTATTCCACTGTGAACGGTTCGTTTCCCGACTTTCTTCCGCAATTTAGATCTTATCTCAGGAGAAGTCAAAATGTTGCTTTTCATTGGTTTGTGGCCACGATTGAAGCTTTTTTTCTTAGTTAAACCAATTTAATAATTCATATAACACAATATTTTCACTAATATTACAATAAAAGTTGTTTAAATTACATTTCTCACTTACCCCCGAAAATGTTTCCTTCATTTACGCGAATATTACAATTTCAACATAACTTAGCACCATTTAAGCAATATTAAATTATTTACAAATCGTAGTTCAAAAGATATACAACATCCGATCATTATATAAATACATTTCTAAAAAAAAATTTCACACTTTGCGATAGCAAACAAAAGCACTAAAAAAAACTTTCAAAAACTTTTTTTCACTTATTCTCGAAATGCAATGTATCTATATTATTATAGCCACACCCAGAAAAAAAATCCCTCAAATCCCATTAAAATTGGTCAATAGGACAATTATTGATTTAATAGTATACAAAAAATAAAAAATTTCATTTAAACTCAATGGCAATATCATGGTATTTTCTAGTATTTAATGGTATTTTCCGATTAAAATAATTATTTATCCTATTGAATATTTTTAATAGTAAAAAACTATTATTTTTATAGTATTTTTTTCTGGGTGTATTAAAAAAAATAATACTCGAATTGTAAAAAATGTTATTTGCAGACTTTCACTTCCCCAACGAATTATGTATTTTATAATTGGATTTAAGGACATTTCTGTGTACGCTGTCTAAAAATAGGCTCGATTTATCTACAATGAACTGTGGACTATCGAAATTTCCTATCGGTCATAACCGTCTTTAATTCATACTATTAATGTTCGTTCATTTTTTTTGTTTTTATTACTATGTAAAGGGTGTAAACGAAAGTAATTTTACAAATTCAAATGCGGATATTGTGGTAAAGCAAATAATGCAAAAAATCCCTTAAAATTCTCTGATTTATAACAAACACAATTAGTAGTGATCGACCATGTCGTCAACGAAAAATTTTAACAGTGTGAAAACAAATTGTGGACATTTTGATTAGCGAACCGTTCTACATTGCATGCAATTATTGCAAGTATATCATGTGGATCCCGGGAATCTACTGGAAATATGACAATTCGGTTTCTAGAGACCATCTTCTTAAATAGTAAACGTGAATCAGGTCCGAAATCAAGATTAATGAATCGTAAATTTGCGGAGAAAGTAAAGTGTTAGATCTAAGCCTAACAATCTAAAAGAGATAAGGCAAAACATACTTCACATTTCACATTTTCAAAAAGTTAAGAAAGAAGAAATGTTTAAACCCGATAGAATTGTATGATGCAATTTGTTCAAAAGGATGTAACCATCAAAACTGCCCTGAGCTAGGTCCAGATTTAAAATTTTGGCTTTTATAAAATCAATTCTTCAAAAAATATTGAAATTTTGTAAAACTAGAATATAATAACCGTTATTTGGTTTAGCGTTATCAAAAAGTTTGGAAAAACTAAAAGACTAAATACGGCAATTCGTCCCATCTAATTCAGAATTATAAATCTTTAACTATGTTGTTCTTGTGATATAATTTTTTTTTACCATGTTAAGTTTTTAAGTTATAAATAAATGAAAATGTAAACATAATTTCGTTCCACCCTTTATAATATGGAGATATATGTAAAACGCGTAAAAATGGCAACATATAAAATTATTTATTGATTTTGTAGGTAAATAATAAATGACCACGTAAAAAAAAAAATTTACGAGTTTTACGCGGTTGTCATGAGTTCGCGTGTTTGAATTTTTAAGCAAGATATCAATTTGTTCGTCTTCATGTGAATTTTAAAACTTCTATTTTTTTTTTAAATTTTACAGTATGTATTCCAGATCTAATCCTAAAATTAACGATGCGCAGCTTTGTCAAATTTTCATAGATAATCACGCATTGCTTTACGTGTATGGGCATGCGGAAGGGGTGATTGGAAGATGGTACAACAATCAGACAGATATCTGTCCCACATCTGAACGTTCGTGTCGACATTAATATGTCATTGATGGATGTTAAGGAGTGAATGTGGTGAACGTGAAATTCCTGATTTGCATATCCAGCTAGTACAATTTTCTGATATCTGAGCAGGAATTGGTCATTACGATACTCACAGACGCAAGACGTTGTGGAGCTTAAAATCCATAATCATTTGTAAGGATTAGTGTGTGACACTTTTGGTTGTGTAGACTGACTTGCTTGAAAGAATATAAAAACAATGATCATTATTCATTGCTCAGTGGGAAATTGCAACCGGTTTAACTGATTTTCCGGAAAATATCGGACAGTTGAACACTAAAATATTTATCCGATTTTTGAGCCGAACTCGACTGTTCTCACACAAAAAGAGGGCAAACCCATCAACGGCTGAGGGACACCAGAACACAAAGGTGCACTGGTTGGATTGTCCTGTAACGAAATTTGTGCACGTTACGCTGTCCACAATCTGGTGCCATAGGCTTTCTCAATCATAAAACGCGTTTCCTGTCCTTTGACCTCTGTTTACATTATTTTTAAAATTTACTACAATAACTAAGAATAATGGAAAGATGCGCCGTGCCGTATGAGAATAGGGGTTCGTTTGCATACGGACTGTCGACATGGTGACATGAATATTTTTATGCAAATTTCTCTTGCATGACTCTTTTTTATAGTTTCCTGATGTTGATTAAATTTGGCTGCCTCGTCTTTGAAGTAACACAAAAATCTTGCGTTTGTTTTGTTGGTTTTATGGTTTGTTTGATAACATTTGTGATAATTGTCGGTGCAACAATGCGAATTCAGGTTTGCTCTGACAGTGATCGTGCTGCAGATAAAGCAGATGCGCGTGTCAATGAGTCTCGAAGACATCTGCATTCGTTCTACATTCTTTCGAAAGAACAATGCGAGTCCCATTTGCATGTATTTATTTCTTTTCTTAAAGTTAACATGTAATACAATACTTGAAGAATTTGCCAGAAGTCTCAAAGAAAGTGTACTATTTTCTCAATCTCGGTCAACCGATATTATCGCCGACAAAAACTTTTCCAGAACTGGTCACACTGTTCATTACACTGCCGCTGTACTGGTTGGCCACAGCACTACATGAAGTGCCGAAGCTTATGCGAGAAAATCACGCTCTATTAACAAATTACTAAACGATAAATCAAACAAACCATGCAACAAGCACCGCACCGCACCACACCACAGTCAACTTCAATAAACTTTATTTGCAATCATATACATTTTATTATCGTTTTATTCGATTTGTAAAAAGGACGCATAAGGAAGTGACGATGGCAAGAGAGCGAATTTGTTTTCTTTTTATTGTTTTGGCCAAATCGGAATTTAAGTGGTTGTTGTCGCTTAATTTCAGAGAAAAAAATACGAAACGGTATTGCAGGGAAGAAATCAACATCTTTCATTGGGTTATTGTATTTTCTTTACATTTTCAATGTTAATTTAAGATTTTAATATTTTTTCACATTATTCGGCTCAAATGAATGTAAATTTTACATTAGAATTGACAGTTTTAGATTTATTTTTCAATATCAAATAAAAGCACAATATTTTATATTAAGGTATACAAATTTGTGCAGATATTGTAACGCCTCTTAGGAGGCATGGCCGGTACGGAAAAGTATATATAGTCTTTATCAGCATTACGACCCATGTCCGTCTGTCTGTCTGTTTGTCTGTTTGTCTGTTTTTCTGTTTGTCTGTTTCTCTGTTTGTCTGTCTGTCTGTTCGCCTGTTTAAATTCACAATAACTTGTGAAACAATAGTCAGAATACGATGAAAATTTGTTCCTTTTTTTTACGTGTTGTGTACGGAAATTAGCCAAATCGGTCAACGGACACATGTCACTTAAATATAACATTTATGGAACCAACAACTCGAAAAGTATTCAAGATATAGTTATGAAATTTAAAACTTATTGTTAGAATTCACTAAGAATATGTATTCTAAAAATGGGCGTAATCTGCACACGTTTTTTTTTAAATTTATTATTTTTGATTTTTATGAAATTTTTATTTTGGTCATTATGGTTGTAAGTTATTGCAAACAAATCTATGAAATATTTACCTTACGGATCTCAAAATATAGGTACTTTAAAAATAGGCGTAATCATTATCCCACATTGATATCTCCACCAAGGGTATTCCATAGGGTATTCCATAGGACCGACCAACTTTAAGTCCCGCCAAGGGACTTAACTTTCCCCACTCGTTTTTTATCTTTTTCTTATCAACTTTTATATTTTAGTGTTAGACTTGTTTTTAGTACAGGAATCTGTAATTTAAACGTTGTTTTTTTCAAATTGTTTTGATTAAATATGTTTTCAAGTCCACTTTATAATGACTCGTATAGCCTACTTTCATTTAAACGAAGTTATTTTTGTTTGTTTACTTATCTTCTTCTAAAAAAATCAATCCCGCAGAGAATAATTAATTAAGTCTTTGCTTTGTAATTGAAAGTACACAGGGGTTCCGTAACAAATTTAATAGTTTTCAATATCTCTGAATAATGTTCATCTTATTCAGTGTTATTAAACTTATCCTAAAATTAATTAAATTCTTCAATACATTTTAAAATGTGGTTTTATATCATATTTACCAAATAAAAATATATACATATATATGAATCAAGAAAACGTTCAACCATTGTCATACCGGTATCAAGAAATGAATACAATTGATTTGTTGTTTTTATATTTTACATTTTAACAATAATCAATGTTAAGGATACTTGAACTAATAAATACCAACCATTTTTGAGATCATAAATTGATCTGTAGATTTGCTACATGTGGCCAAAGTATGAAAAACATCAAAAATACCGTTGATACGCGCACGTTTTGAGTCTTTCTAATCATCACTATTGCTACGGCTACGGCAAGATATCGCTACAATTTTAATGCAATCGCTAGCTAAAACATGAATAAATACAAAAATATATGTTGTATAAGTGTGCCATATTCCAAATGAAATTTGGACAGATTTAAAAGTATGATACAACTTTTGGAATGAGGCGTGTGAGGCTTGTCATGAGTGCTCATTATGTATCTAATTTTTATAAATTTAGCAAAAATAAAGATTTTAAAATTCTACTCGCACATGAGGTCCTAACACAAAAGAGGACACAGTAGAACTTTCGAAAAAAATGAGTGGTCCTAAAAAAGCACATTTTTCTAAGATACATCTACATTATATCTCAATTTGAATGGACAGTAATTAGATTTCCTAACATATGACATATACACTTTTTTAGTTTAGTTTGAGAGACAAAATTTCAATTAAATTTTGAAATTGTCGATTTGTGTACCAAAACGCAAACTTCTGAGGTCCCGTTGGTTCCCTTTTTATACCCTACACTAAGAGTTAAAGGGTATATTCAGTTTGGTACGCCGTTTGTAACACCCAAAAGGAAGCATCTCCGATATGGAAAAGTACATCAGCATGATCTTCTGAGTCGATTTAGCGATGTCCGTCTGTCTGTTGAAATCCCCACTACTTAAACACTTAAAGAGTTAGATAAATGAAACTTATAATTTAGATTACTTATATACCTACCCTGTCTATTGTGATCTGACCATTTATATTCAAATACATCATATAAAATTTACATCTACAGATCAATTTTACTGTATACGTGCTTAGGTAAACTTTTTTGGTCAAATATATATTGACTTCATGCTCAAATATATGAAAATAATGTTTTCTCTCGAAATGACTTGTGGTTCCCAAAAAAAAAAAAATCAAAATTCGGTACACCTACCCATTTGTAAATATGGGTATCAAATGAATGGAATTTCTGTAGCGATTGAAAGTTTGTAGTTATTTTCAGGATTCGTATTCCCTGGTGACCTATATTTATAGTCGCTTAGACCGACTATAATTTTGATAATCCTAACTATCATAATAACACCTACTATAAAATGTCCCTATTTTAAAATTTCCCATGTGATATAGAGTGCATTTGCCCTTTGCTGGTCTAATGTTAAAAACCAAGTATGCCGACGTATTATCGACTATGCCAAGAGCGCCTTTCAAGTAATTACCAACTTGCAACTTTTTATGAATTTGTAATACAAAAACTAACATTTTAAGATATATCGCATGCATGTGCCTCTAAGTTTTAAAATACTTTAAAAGTGAATTTTAGGCTTAATTGTACAAAAATTGCCATTTCGTCAAAAGAAATTTTGAGATATCATTATAATTTGGTCGGATTAAACTGTGTTTGATCCGTCTTATTATGTTTTATCATCAACAAATAATTTCTCATTATAATTTAAAAAACGTGCGTGATGAAAATTAAAAAAAATCAAATTTGGGGAATAGCTTTTGACGAATTGTTGGTTTGATTTTTTGTATGAAAACAATTTTATTAACAATGATTTCAAGATATGTCACCTGAAAGTGCTCTAGTATTTAAAATACGTCAAAATTCAAGTTTCGTCTCATATGTTCAAAAAATCACAATTTCCCAAAGAACAATTTTCAATATCTACTTAATTTCAGCCCACTTATCCCATAAATATTCTGTTTTTCACCATATATTTTCGAATTTTGAAAAAAAGTTACTACCACCTAACTTCGATGGCTTTCATTAAAAGTGATCACGCGAACGGACCTATAAGCTTATTTTAAAAAGCGCGAAGATGTGCTCGCCTATTTTTATACCCTACACTTTGAGTTAAAGGGTGTATTCAATTTGGTACTCCGTTTGTAACACCCAGAGGGAAGCATATGCGGTATGGAAAAGTATATATATTCTTGATCTGCACCTCCTGAGTCGATCAGAGTTGTTGCGTCAAAATATTATTATTATTTATTTAATGGAATTATAATAACATCTATTAATTATAATTAAAAAAGTGGGCATAAGTTTTCTTATTTGCGTTTATCTAAATAAGTAGATTATATCAGTATCAGCTGAGGTATCGTTTGAAAGGTATTGATATATTATGAGATATAATATGACATATGAATAAATTTTGGCTTCCAAAAATTAAAGCGCATTATCAAAGACCTAGACTTTGGAATATATATCTCCAAAACCCATATTTTTTAATTTCTAAAAATATATTTATATTGTTGTAGATTTTCTTCTTAACATTTCATCGGCGTACTCTTCATGAGTTATAAATGAAAATGTGAAAATAAGTAGAAATTTGATTATAATATCTGATTTTATATTTATTACCTAAAAAAAATTAAAATAAAAATACAAATAACACCAGACAACAAATTGAAGCCTTTTGCATTTATCCACGATCTTAGTGTGATTTTCCGATGGACTTCAAGATTCCAATCATGATCTTGTACTCCGTTTTTTCAGATTGCCTCCAGTTTATGAGTTATTATGATATACAAATATATGTCAATTCGCGCGTTCTTCTACATATTTTAATCTTTAACTTAAGTTTTTGATCACATTTCATTTTATTATATTGAGAATACATCAGCTAATATTCTGAAATAAACCACATGAAATTCGGATTGATCTGACTAAAGTCAAAGACAAAAAATATGAATTTTAAGGTGTACCTATTATTTATTGCATAACATATACGGATTTTATAATTCAATAAATCTATATAATTATATGTGAAACTAGATCCATGGTTGTAAGATTCCTCTTACAATGTTTTACAAATCAATTTTTAAGTCTTTAGATTTATTTAATTTTTTTATTTATTGTATTGACAAATTTTCTTTATTTTTAATACAGTATTTTAAATGCGATGGGTTCTATTCGATGAGATTGCAATTTAAAAATTTGAATAATAATATATTAATCATTCGAATGGTATCTCAATGTTGGATATAATCGATAAGCTTAAGATTTTGAGAAAAATGTATTTTGTGCGTTTTAATTCTGCAACAACTATATTAATTATATTAATTTTATAAATTATAATCAGTTTTTGAGTTATGCTCATTAAATTAAAAAAAAAAAATTGGAAGTTAGAGTATATCGTGAGATATCATATCTCATTCATTTTATTTAATAATAACTGTAGGTATAACTAAAAATATTTTCGTAAATTTTGTATATTTATAAATGCATTTTTTGTTGTTTTTTTTTATTATTGTAAAGCATAACATTGGACATTACAATTGTTTATTTAGTCCAATTAATGATCGAAATGACACTTTCATATTTCGCTAATGTCCGTTCTTAAAGAGGTACACATTTGTAATATACATATCGATCAGCAAACCAGAAATGATAATCAGCTGGCTACTTCGCACATATCACTTATTTTTTATGAAAGTACGTAGTTAGTAGCATAGTTGGGAACATAACAAATGCATTTCTGTATTAAGGACATTTTATATAGAAGAATGAACCCCCACACTGTGGACCAAGTTTAGTGCAGCACGGTGTACTAAATCCTTGTGTAAAGGATCTGTGTGTTAAGGCGACTGGTTAATCTTTTGAAGCCAATTTATTTTTATTTTAATGGCTGCATTTAACATTCGTTTTATAGAAAAACAAACACGCTCCATTTGCGCCACACGAGGCAGGCCACTAACTTTGCGAGGAGTCATCATCCACTTGTTGAGTTTTATTAAATGTTGTAATAAAATAACAGTTAAGTTGTAAACAGTCGGAGCAGCCACTAAAAAAAATCAGTGCATTGCGAGAAAAATGCTCGAAGAAAATTCGCAAATAAAAAAAGTTATGTTGGAAAATAAAAAAAAGAAGCACCGTTGCTTTGTAGAATAAATACATGAATGAAATAAAGAACAGATGAATGAGTATTTGATGTTGTAATGGGGGAGAACGGCTACGAGGTAGAGTCGGAGTGGAAGATATATGCCACAGACAAAACTTGTAATATTATTCCATGCGCTAAATTTATTTATTACATTTTTACAGACACTTGTTGCTGATCTGAGTCTTTAATGTGTTAATAACAATGTATGAAATTCGAAAACAGAACATATCGAATTACCTTACCTCATCGATGTAAATACAGCAAACAACATTTACGGTTGAATAAAATCAATGATTTAACAAAATGTAATTTTAATATACATAACTTTAATATATTAAGCAAACATATATTGTCTAGTTTTACTTTAAAATGAAAACAAGTGCGCTAAAAAGAATTAAGATTTATTTACTTTCGAAAGAATTTCGGAAATACCCGAGTGGAACTAGTTAAGCTGATCAGAATACGATAAGGCATCTCTACCAAAGGTCACATCAAATGACGTGGGTAATCCTAATTTAAAATCTACGTAAGACAACCTAAACCATCATTTACAAAGAATCCTGATCCTTGGAACCTTATTTGACACTTATGAGTATATATGATTGTAAATCGAATTATTATAATATAAATTTAATAAAAACATTTTATAATAAAACTAGCTGGACACTGCACGACTTGTGCACGTAAAATTGTTCCCGGTAGATTTCATCCCCGTACAATTCTTCCTCGTAGTGTTTTTCCAGTAGAAGTTTTAATGTAGTGAGTTTAAGTGTGTTGAGTTTTAGTGTGATGAATTTAGTGTGGTGAGTTTTGGTGTGGTGAGTTTTAGTGTGATGAGTTTTAGTGTGGTGAGTTTAGGTGTGGTGAGTTTAGGTGTGGTGAGTTTATGTGTGGTGAGTTTTTGTTTGGTGGGATTTAGTAAGATGAGTAACATCCAATTTTAAAGTTTAGTTGAAATCGATATCATTAGGACTGAGATATAGCGTACCGAATTTTTGGGTTTTATGGAAGGCGCCACTCCCCTTTGCCCAATCTAGTCTATGTGTGGTTTAGGATACTCCATGGGCTTTATAGCATAGTAATGCAAATTATCAGAAAAATACATTTAGTGGTTTTGCTATGAATCTGAGTTATACACCAAATATAAAAATCGGCGTAAAAGTGGGCGTGTTCAACGAAAACTATGTAGTGACCTTCTCCTGGGTCTCTAGGATATATATTCCAAATTTTAAGAAAATCAGTTCACAAACAAACAAACGGAAAATGAGTTTTATATATATAGATTGGATAACAAAATAATTCTAATAAAATAAAATATTCTAATAAATAAATGTTAAACTCAATTTATCATTTAGACCCAAAACGTTGACTTTTTGTCATTTCAAAAGTTAATGAGATGTCTTTGTACACAACATTTTTTTGGTTTGATAGGGTTCGAACTTGGTTTTAGAAGTTTTCGAAGAATTTAATGTATCGAATGATGTATATTAGGATAAGGGTAAGATCAGAAAGCTTGATCATGCAACCTGATCAGAATAACAGCTTTGAATAGCGTCACGTTTTGAATCAAGTACTAATATGGTAGCCTGATATTACATATTTGAATACAGGAAAACCTGATCAGATAATGAGTGCATCCTAAACTAAACCTAAAAAATAAATAAAAGATACACTGACCTAAAAAATAATATTTCAAAATTAAAAACAAATAGCGTATACTCAGTTCATCGTATTTTAGTATGGTATTTGTCCACGTGGTATATTTACGATATAATAACACAAAAACGTCAATTTGTTGTTGCATTCCTTATAAAAGTGAAATACCACAAGTGTAGTATTTGAGAGTAGCCCTAAGGCATGTTTTTGGTGTCGTATTTTATGAAATGAAAAAAAAATGTGAAATTTAAGACAAATAGTGCACATAAAAAGTTAATTTATTTGTTTTTCTTTCGAGGAATGTATTTAAAAGTGGTGTTAACAGTTCAATTGTTCAATGTCGTACCAATACCATGAAACTGTGAATACGCGAAATATTGTTACGAAAAGAGGTAATTTGCCCCATAGTGCAAGCAATCAACAATAATTAATGAGACGCAGGACAATTCAGCGCACTAAGCATGTGTTAGAAAGAGACGGAAGATCATTCAGCGCACTGAAGCAGTGTGCGAGAAAGAGATGGAAGATCAGCGCATTGAAACACATGAGTGCGAATGAGATGCCAATAGCATGCGTCATTCACGAAACGAGTAGAAGGTTCTCGAAACAAGTCGAAGCTTGTCGAAACGTGTCGAACTGATGCATGCAGTATATAAGGGAGCCGCATCTGAGGTACTTCACTTCAGTAGTGATTGTAAAGTGGTCGAGTGCAGCTCGTGTGATAAATGTCAAGTTAAATTGTGGACATGCAGCAGTTGTTAGAATTTGGTATTAGTAAAGTTGTTTATTAAAGTGAATTAATAAAGTTGATTGTTATCATTTAAACCAAACATAAGAGTGTTTTTATTTTGTACACAATCCAGAGATACGAACTTGTAGAACAGTTTTCCGTTGACTGAATTTTCGTAACAATATTTTAAAACTGAATTTACAGTCGTCTTAAAAATTAAAATCACTTCTTTGACAATTTATTCTTTGGAAAATTGTCTAAAATATAGACTATTATTTTAAAATTGACTTTGAATTGTCTATAAATATACCTACACCCAATATAAAATCTACTTTTTTGACATTTTGCAGAAAGAAGTAAATCTCCTGTAGGAAAAAGCCATTAGGTCAAGATTGACCCAGACTTGCGCCAATGCCAACAATAAAAAGAAAATATATAAAAATTTGTATATTTTTTAAGGAGCATATGAAAGATCTGGTTTCCATTTATTATATTTAGTCCCCGAAAATATTTTGGACTATATTACTCTATAGATAAGGCACCGGTCAAAGACTAATGAACCAAGACTTAGCTGTCCAGACTTGAGTGAATGTTTTTTTACCACAAAAGGCCTTGTAAAATTAATTAAATTAATAACACAAATTTTATTCTTCATTATACCATGTCCATTTTAAATTCAAAATAATTCAAATTATTTTTTTATCCATGTAAAAAAGAACTTAAGAAAAAGATTAGGTGTTCTTTGTTCGATGTCACTCGTCATATACTTCCCAGCATCTTTTTGAGAAAATGAATTTTATTTATGAATCATAATAAGCTCTAGTCTAATTTTCTAGAATATGGAAAAAGTATATCGTCGGTGATACTGCAAAACCACCTAACTGCATGTAAAAATTACGCCTAATTTTGTGTTATAATCGGGTTTTTAATGATATGTTGATCGGATAAATTAGATAAATGCTATTATAAGTTATGATTTACTAAATTTTGTATGAAGTAAGTGCAGAATTAAGAGTGAAAATAGTTTTGTTTCTTCTGCATTTTGTAATAGGTATTCGAAAATGTAGATAGGCGGTTTTGCAGTATCACTGACGATCTGGCACATCTACGTCAATGCGAAGTTTTTTAAATGCCTACGTTGTTTAAGTCAAACTCTACTCTGAGTTCGTCAGTAGATTTTAATTATATTGTTTCCGTTTTTATAAATATACTCTTAAGTGGTCTGGAGTTTTAGCAATTTTAAAAGTTAACGTTATATTTTTTAAATACATTTTTAAAATAGATAAATAACCACAATATAAATCATTGAGCAACATTTCATGACTGGTGGCTAGTTTAAGTACACACTCGCATAGAAACAATATGATTGAGGCATGATTGTTATGATCATTCTTTATTTTCGTAATCATTCCCAATTCTTTAAATGATTGTGTCCTTCATTAAATGATTTCCGCAACCATTGTATGATCAAATTACATGATTAGAATATATAAAGACCAAAATATAATTCGATAATGTACGATTACCAGAATCATGTTCATTATTAATCATGTTAGCATCGAAGCATGATTGATATAATTAAAATAAGGTTACTGTTTGACATCTGTTGACAGTTTGACATATTTTAATGAATTTAATGTATTTTCCATTTAAAAAGAAATTGTGATACAAATAGTGATACGTTAAGAAAAACCAGTTGGGAAGGTTAGATCACATGGGAAATTTTAAAGTAGGTGTTATTATGATAGTTAGGATTATCCAAATTCTAGTCGGTCTAAGCCGACTATAAATACCCTACACATATGTTTGGTTACCATTCAAAGTGGTATATAGGTCACCAGGGTATACGAATCCTGAAAATAACTACAAACTTGCAATCGCTGAAGAATTTCCATTATTTTGATACCCTTATTTACAAGTGGATAGTGTACCGAATTTTTCTTTTTTTTTTGGGAACCACAAGTCGTTTTGCGGGAAAATATTATTTTCATGTAATTGAGCATGAAGTATATATTTGACCATAAAAGTTTACCTAAGCACGTGTACAGTAAAATTGATCTGTGTATGTAAATTTTATATGAGGTATTTGAACATAAGTGGTCGGTTCTCAGGTCACAATAGACCGATCATGCCAATTTTCTTGTGATGCTTTCTTCTGGGTGTTACAAACGGCGTACCAAACTGTATATACCCTTTCACTCTTAGTGTAGGGTATAAAAACTTCGGTTTTAGATTCTGAACAGAACAAGGTCGGAGAAGGGCTAATACACGCTGAACAAAGGGCGTCGTCACATCAACTGTACGAAGCCGTACAGCCTCTCCGTCTTCGCAACGACATTTTCATTTTTGAAAACGAACAAATTTAAGTGACGGAGCAGAGTCTATCATATATTAAGTATTTAATATTCTTTGATAAAGTGTTTTTTCTTTTAAAAATTGGTGTTTTAAATAAAGTAGTATTGTTAAATTAATATAATTAATAGATTAAAGCAAGCTTTTAATTATTTCTGCAATAGAATTCCTTAAAAAACATGATTGTGACAATAATAATTCCAATCATTTTATGATGCCGCAAATCATGGTTGTGGTGATCATGTTTTTTCTGAGCGTGCATATTAAAGTTTTAGTTTTGCCCCGCCAATTTTTGTGCCCTATGAGGAAAAATTTCCAAAAATCCATTCTTATCCATCCCAAATTTCATGCTCCTAGGAACAAATTTCGATTTTCAGCATTTTACTTTGGGTTTTATCGAATTTTTAACAAAGCCCTCTTGTATTGAGACAAACAAAAAAAAATGAAACGAGCAAATCCATCGGTTCGTTCTTTAGTTATGTTCTAGCACATGCAGTACACTGCATGAAATTAGTTAATAGGAAAACTAATTATTAAATCGGTAAATCTCATTAAATACTACAAAATACTATACAATTATTTTTGAATTTCTATGAAAATATTTATTTTTTGTGTACTTTTAAATCAATAACTGTCCTATTAACAAGTTATATTGGGAGATTTTATGAGATTTTTTTCTGAGTGTATAAGTTAAAATAATTTCATAGCGTCAGCTCTGAAAAACGACCATTGGGAAAAACAACATGGTCGTTTTAAAAAATATAATTTAAATACATTATCGATTTAATTCAGATTTCTGTTATTTTGATTTTGCATGTGATTTAAAATTTCAATAAAAATATTACTCAAAAAACATAATTTCTTGATAATATTTTTAAGTATTCGCCTCTTTAAATATTATTCACCGAAATTCATCGTCCAAACCTATAGTACACAATTTGCTTTAATTTAACATGCAAAATGGACATCGACGTGGCCGACGAACTATAGTTTAAATTCTGAAATATTTCTTACGGAGAATGCTCACAGAACGTCGACGGTAGCTGTCCGAGAGTCTGCTGGCAAGGAAATACATTTCGATTATAGAAAGTGGTTACATGCTCTGCAAAGTCCAGAAAGTGGGTCGAGGGGCAGAAACCAAGATGGGAACGCAAGTGCACAGTGGACGATAACTATGGCAACCAGAAGTGGCCACTTCTTCTACAATGAGTAGGAAGCCTTCCTGCGAGTCATAGGTACAAACCGACATATACAGCAGGCAGTGTACTTGTGTGTGTTCTCCTAAATTCATAGACAGGAACCAGGAACTATAATGAACGCCGTGGACCTCCAACTCCAGATAATCAGGCGAACTAAGCATGCAGTGCTGCACGCGGCAAATGCGATTTGCGATGCCTGCCACAAGAAATTCTTAGCGGACCGAACAGAACAGAACAGAAGAGAACAGGACCGGACCAGTCCAGGCCAGACCGGACTGCACGAAACGTACTTACGTCGTTGTGCTGGTTACACAACGGCAATGCTCGCCGCCACAAAAGGACTTTGACATGCTTTGCGAAGGTGTGTATGTGTGTATAAAGGGTTGAATAGCAGCTTCTACGAGATGTAGCCAAGGGAAACGAATCTTTTCAAAAGTTGTGTGTTTGTGAGTGAGTGAGTGTGTTTGTATGTATGTGTTAACTCAATAACAAACCCAGCTATACGACCCTCAACTCTGGACGACAAGAATCCACTTTGTATCCCTGCCACCCACCATCTAGGCATCCGATAGCAACATCTGACGGCCAAATGAATATTCTGTTGACCAACGACGTTGCCGTTACTTGCGAGAACACGTTGAACCGAACTGTCGGAAACAGCGAAGCTGCAACGTACGCAGCGCCCGACCAACGACCGTTTTCAAAACTACTTACTTACCTACAATCCGCGCACGCCCCGTTCCCAAATCTCACACTTCCTCTGGCTGGCCTATTCGCCTTGCACTGACGGCAATAGCATTTGACGTCGCATCAGTAATTTCGTCCGACTGTGGCGTGGCAAGAGTTGGGCCAAATGGGGTGCTGGGTGGTTGGGTGGTTCGTGGGGTTTGAGAGACACGGCTCGTTCGGTACGGTTTCGCAGCATTGCGTCCAGCGCAAATGTGGAGAAAATCCGCAATTCCTTTTGGTCATCTCGTAGTCCGTAGTCCGTAGTTCTTGTCGTCGACGTGCTTGTCGTTTAGCAATAATACACCTTCTATGCCAGCCACCCGTACCCACTCTTCAGCCGTCACCAAGTCATCCTTGCCAATGCTGTCGTTTGCTCGTTGCTCGTCGTCCGTTAACCGACATCAGTCCCTGCGCCCCGAGCGCCACAAGTCAGCTGGATCGATAATTTAGCATGGTGAGCTTGACCACTGCTGCGCTGCGCTGCGTCTGTGAATTTTGAAACGTACATCGTGCACAGTCCACGAAGGAGCCACAGAAGGACCTGCATGAAGATGAAACGAAGACCAAGGAAAAGCAAGTCCAGACTGTCGCTGGGCGACCGTTGTTTGCATACGACTTGCGATATGTGAAGAGCATGCGAGAAATAGAAGAACACAAAGCGGAGCGGGGCAGGGCAGGAGCACAGTCGGACTCTGGGATGTGAGGCAGCCTTTGACGGCGGTTGGGAAATTTAACATTTCGTAGCAGTTGATGTGGCAGTGGACGACCGAACGAATATGCAGCATGTTGACCAACGTGTATTGCGAGATTTTAGCAACAGGGATGTTTTATGTAAATACACAAAATTTTGCTATTTATGCGCACACATTGCAGTTGGCTAAGATGGACCGGATGCTCCGTGCGAGCAGCGAAGACGATTGGGCTGCACAGTGGGACAACTGGCTGTCGAGGCGAGTGCAGCCTTTGCGGGCAGCTGTGGCAAGAGGCCAGTGCGTGAAGCCCACTGTGCCGAATCTTCACGACGATGGCGCGGCAGTGCTGACTCTGATGATGATGACGAAGCAAATGAAATAAACTTCGATGCAGTGTTGTCCTCAAACTGCTGCACTGACACACACATACATACATACCTACACGTGCACATGTATGAGTGTTTGTGTGTGTGTGTGTGTGTGTATATGTTGGTACGTGAGCATGTTCTTAAAATTTCAATGTTTATGTAACACACGCACACATAAACATGCTGGCCGATGGCAGTGGAGGTGAGTGTTAGTGTGAGAAATGCATATACATGCATATGCACACATACACACACACACACACACACACATAACTATATTTTGTATTTGCGAATGCAAAGCAAGAATACGTTTTGTTTTAGTTTATGCCCGCAAGTGAGATTGTTTTTGCTGGACACACAAGTCTGTCCGACAGACTGTTAGCGTGTGTTTGTGTGTCTGTGCGTCTCAAAGAGTGCATCCAGCAGAGATGTGATGCAAAAAGACGAATACGAATTTTCTAAGCATTTCAACATACAGCAGTAGTTGGTCTTTATTCTTCTTCTTCTTCCTTTCTCATTGCAAAAGTTAAGCAAGGGTTTTCTATAACATGCACCACACCATTCAAACAAGCCTCACACATACACGTTTTACACACACACACACACCCACACACCAAAGAACATCAGCAGTTCCACACAGACACATTTGCATATCTGTTGATAATTATTGTTATGTCCGGAAAGCGTTTGAAAGTTAACGGTCCACTGAGTTCCTTTAAGGCGATTTTCCCGGGCCGAGTGGGAGTTTTCCACATGCACAGATCCCTCGTCAGCACCTAGTTAACATACACATCGTACATATAACTGATTTTTGAATTTTATTTTTCTGCGTCAATATTTTTTAATGTACAACGAACATATCGTAGAAAAACACTAAAGTACCTACATTTTCACAAAATTGTTTCGCGAACAAATCTAGTAGATCACTTCAGTTTTAATAATCTCACAATTACTTTAAAGTGTTCGATTGAATTTCATGTGTATTCTATGTTTGAAATGTTCTACACTACTAAATCAATTTAAATTATTATTAAATTATTATAATACTGAGATTACAGCATTTGAACAGATTATATTCACAGTAATGTAATGTGTTCACGTTCATGCGATCTGTTGTTTGTGTCATAATATTTACCCTACAACATTAATTCAGGGTCCCCACTTACATAGTATCATGAAAATAAATTATGGTAGTAGAGGAACATTTCCACACGTATAGCTTCTTTTAATTTTATAAAAAAAGAAATTCAAACAGCCTACACAAAAAAAATGTTAATTCATCAACCATAAATAATTGAGTACTATTGGCTGGTCTAGCAACGATTTCTAATGTATTTAGCAAATACATTCGCTAAATATGTGATTTGCTTCCAAAAATAGCAAACTATTTAATCGGTATGGTCGACGTTTTAAAAGTATTTTTTATCTCCACATTTTTTATAATTCTTATTCAGTTAATTAAACAAGAATGTTATAAATTCTTGTGAAAGTACATACAATTTATGCGATTAATTCAATAGTCATTTCAACAGAGCATTAAATTGAATTGATGTAACATTTTGTTTTTTTCTGTCCTTTCATAGTCCTTTCAGCAAATAATTTAATTGTAACTTTTTATTTATTTTCTGTTAATTTTTTTCGTAATATTAATATGATTAAATATTTAATCAATTCAATTAAAGGTCATATCGGCGATGAATCAATTAAAAATTAATTGTATTGATCAAATTTTTTGCTATATTTACACACATATTTTTTTCTATATAGCGAATAGAAGAAATAAAGCCAAATTTAAAGTGCTACCAGTTTTTTGACAATTTTCTCATATAGTGATTTTTCAAAAAGGGGTTCCATTCCTTAAAGTCGACATTATTTTGTTTTTTTGGTTAAGCGTTTATTAACATTGGATATAAAATAACTGGAGCCCACGAGCCGACTTTACCATATAAGGCACTTAGAAGGAAATTAAAAAAAAATTGTAATGGCAGTCTGTGAATACTTTCAGCGACGACATTTCACTGCAATATTTGTTTCATTGTTGTCAAGTAGTGTCAAGACATTTTTTTCCAAAACATTCAATGTTTTGAAAAACAAAACCAAATGACACTGCTGTCGCTGAACATACAACGAATACAGTGAGTGCATCGAGTGAGCGCAACGAGTAACAAGTGAGAAGACGAACATTGAAAACAAGAACAAATCTGCCTCTCGGCGTTCGACGGCAGTAATATTGTTGTCGGTATTTATGTGTTTATAAAAAAATTAAAAAAAAAATTGTCAATAAAAATGTTTGTACGACAAAATCAACGAATGGTCGAAAAGCAATATATCCAACAAAAAATATTTAAAAATTAAATAATAATAATAATTATAAAAAAATGTTGTTCGATAATTAAAAAACTTAATATAAAATATTTTATAATTTTCTCATACCTTTTGATTTTTTCTATAACACAATATTAATGTAAATTGCTTACAGTAAGAATGATAAAAAATGTAAATGTACTCAATATCATTCAGTTCAATTCAGTATTTGAAGTTCTATTGCAAATCTCTTCACTACAACTACGTTTTGTTTTGACACTACCTGTGCCTTGTTATGAGCAACACAATCATTTGATTTTTTTAAGCAAAGAGTCGGCGACAGTAAATGTTTTGAAATAAAATGAAAGTCTTGAAGTGGGTTTCAAATACATTTTTTGCAGATGTTTGCTAATTTGTAACGTGATGCCTTTGCATCAAAATCCTAGCCCTACTAATATCATAAAAATTTCGTAAATTGTAGACATTTTTGCAAAATTTGTATGACAATATTTTACGAAAAACTTATACATTTATTTGTCGGTTATTATGTGGAAAATACGTAAATATATTTTCATAAATATTTTGTTCTATATTTTCGTTAGTTGTTAATAACATTATTTTTGTAGCAAACGTTTGTTTATTAAATTGTGTTGTGGACCGATTTGAATTGATTTAACTAAAATTGAAATTGCATCAAAAGTGTTCAATAAAAAGATTACACTAAAATAGTACTAAGTACTTCCAAGTCAAATTACGTGTAAATTTATTTTTTTTACGATATTAGAAATTAATGCTGTTGATATAAATTATATCCGATCTATTCATATTATGCATAGAATGGAAATTATTGATTCCAATTTCCCTGGCTGACTACACTTCGTTTGCTATCAAATTAAATCATCCATGTTTGACACTGATAAATATGGCTAGGAGTTATAGCAATTTTAATGTTTTGGTTATATGGGAGCTGCCACTAGTACAATTTCGTCCACATTCTAACCGACGATTACAATATTTAATATGATCATTTGTTTCTATTTTTATAACTCTGCACTTAGTATGTCAGGAGTTATAGCTATTTTAATGTTTTGATTATATGATACACTGAATTAAAAGTTCGCCTTAGCGCGCGCCTTAGTCGGGAGATGAACACATTGTCCAAATTTCATGTTCCTAGGCCTGGGTTTGGGCTGGGCGTTGATCGATCAGTCAGTCAATCAATCAGGACTTGTTCTTTTATATATATAGATATAGTACAAATATAGTATGTAGTCCAAAAAGACTCCATTAACGGTCGTAATAGAAACATATTTAAATGAGGTAGTTCATTCAGAAAATAAATTTCCCGCCAATTTTCTCTTTCAGTTCAAGTCAAATCCAATAAGCTGACACTTTGTTTAAATTTTTTAAAAACTACTTTTTTCGCAGTACATGAACCTTTTTTTGTAATTTGTTGGCCAATAAATAAAATAAGTACGAACACTTTGTAAAATATTTTGTTCAAAATTATTCTTTTTCTTTGTTTCGTCTCTCACTTCTTACATCATTTATTAACTGCCTAAAAAACAAATTGGAGTTTATGCAGCAACAAATATGTAAACTTTTATTCATTAGTTTTTCTGTTAAATACAAATTTTCAATTATTTATTCATTATTCGAAATTTCAATAAAAACTTTGTTGTGAATAAACAATAAATTATTTGTGAATAAAATTTTATTCTATATAAAAATTGGAATAAATAAATTTGAATAGAAAAATTCAAATAAATTTGAAATGCTTTCTATACAAATCAAAGTTATTCGTTATTCAAAAATAACGAGTTGGGATAGTTAGGTCACATGGGTATTTTCGGTCACATGGGACGGACTTTTATAGTCGTTCGGGCCCGACTATGGAATACCCTACACTTTGGTGAGGATATTAATGTGGGAAATTTAATTGTATACCTACCTTTTAAAATTCTTGGTTATGCTGAACCTTCTTACACTCAGAATATTATTTACATATCAGAAATTAACGACGTATATCCCAATAATTTAAAAAATGATATAAAAGTAAAAAAAAATATTCAAAAAATCTTGAAAAATAAATGTGGGCGAATATATGTCGAGATTTAAGGCTAATATTTTATCATTTTGATTTCAATAATTCGCGAATAAAATGCCCACTATGAAAAAGCGGAAAATAATAAAAAAAATCAAATGTGGGCGTATCACGCCCATTTTTGGAACACATATTTCTACGTGAATTCTAACAATATATTTTAAATTTTATAAGTATATCTTTAATACTTTTAGAGTTATTGGTTCCTAAAGCGGTATATATAAGTGACTTGTATGGGAGGTGGGCGTGTCCATCGATCAATTTTGCTCATTTCCATTGGCTAAAAAGTATTGAAACGAAATTTCATCGCATTCTAAGCAGTATTTCTCAAGTTATCGTGTGTACGGACAGCAAGGCAGCAAGACGGCAAGACAGCAAGACAGACGGACAGACGGACTCGGTGGTGTATATATATACTTATCCATACGGGATGTTACAATATCTGCACAAAGTTAATATACCCTGTACCTCATAAGGTATAACAAATGCAATATGTAGCATTTTATTCTAAATAAACAATTAAAAAATGTATTTACTATTTTGTATGAAAAATAAAAAGAATTTATTCGTTAATTCTTATTTTTATTTGAAATTATAATTGCCCTACACTAGTTCGTACTTATAAAAACTAAGTTTCCTTTGTGCGTTTGAAAAAAACATTAAAATGTATTGCTTCTGCAATCTGTTATTATGGCATAGTAGTGCGTTGGATTACGAGCTGAAAGTTTAGATTCAATATAATTTATTTTTCTATACGATGCACGGTGAACAAAATGATAAAATTTTTGAACAAAACTATATTTTTTTTTATTTAATTGTCAAATTTTTTTAAACTATAATATAAATTAAAGACCCACTAAGAATAATCTGTAACCATTTTTCTTATAACATTTATAGTTTAAAAGATATGAGCCATCAAAGATAGGAAAAAAATTGCATACCATACATAACTATATAAAAATACATATTAAAACATAACTAAAATATTGTTACGAAAATTCAGTCTACGGAAACTGTTCTACGAGTTCGTATCGCTGGATTGTGTACAAAATAAAAACACTCTTATGTTTGGTTTAAATTATAACAATTAACTTTATAATTCACTTTAATAAAAAACTTTACTAATAACAAATTCTAACAACTGCTGCATGTCCACAATTTAACTTGACAATTATCACACGAGATGCCCTCGACCACTTTACAATCACTACTGAAGTGCTGTACCTCAGATGCGGCTCCCTTATATACTGCATGCATCAGTTCGACACGTTTCGACAAGCTTCGACTTGTTTCGAGAACCTTCTACTCGTTTCGTGAATGACGCATGCTATTGGCATCTCATTCGCACTCATGTGTTTTAATGTGCTGATCTTCCATTTCTTTCTCGTACATTGCTCAGTACGCTGAATGATCTTCCGTCTCTTTCTAACACATTGCTTAGTGCGCAATTGTCTTGCGTCTCATTTATTATTGTTGAATGCTTGCACAGTGGGGCAAATTATCTCTTTTTGTAACAATATCATTGCATATCATCTCAAATCCTTAAAATTTTATTTAGTCTTTTATAAAATACACCTTCTAAAGAAAACATAGCTTCCGGTTTGCTCCGGTTTACAAGAAAATTGTAGTGAAGTACTACCATTTGCGTTATAAATTTATTAATTTGATTTTAAGTGTTTAGTATTTCATATCATAACTCAACACAGACGAATAATACAAAGTATATATTCACACAAATTTATATCCATAGTGTGTAAAAAAATATAAAAATACCAAAATTTCATTAATTCGTCCACATTTCGTAAAATTTCACGTCAAAAATTGCAATTTGAGTGAAGTTATAAATTGTATATCAATTAAACCTAACTTTTTTCTAATCACAATCAATGTGGTAAAAAATAAAAAAAAATATCATCCCGATATCATTCCCGGATTAGGAGAAATTACAAGGTAGTTTTTTCCATTTTTATTCTAATTAAATACATTTGTGCCTTTTTTGTAAATTTATTCCAAGGACTGCAAGCGATATCCTTCATTCTCACTAACTTTTTTTTTAATCACAATCAATGTTATAAAAAAAAATATATCATCCCGATGTAGTTTCCGAATTAGGAGAAATTACATTGCATATATTACCATTTTCATACATTTGTTTCTTTTGTTGTAAATTTATTCAAAGCACTGCAAAGAATATCCTTCGTTCGCACTAACTTTTTTCTAATCACAATCAAAGTGGCAATAAATAAAAAAATATTATCCTGATATCGTTCCCGGATTAGGAGAAATTACATTGCAAAAATTGCAATTTTGTTTTCTAATTTCATACATATCTTTTTTGTAAATTTAATTTAAGTACTGCAAACGATATCCTTCATTAACACTAACTTATTTCAGATCACTATCAATGTGGTCCAAAATAAATCATACCGATATCGGCTCCTGATTTTAAATCACATGTGAAAAATGTTCACGAAATTCTCGAAGTTTAAACATTTTTACATAACTTTTGTTAATCAATAGAAGACATTCTGTAAAGCATAACTATACCTTGATATTTTTTTATTAATTAAAAATAAAATCAACGAAATCTACCGATTTGTTTTGAAGTTATATAATTTTGTTCAAAAAAGTGCTGTTTTTTCACCGTCGTGACGGTACCTGCTCTCGGCAGTCATTGGCTGCATTCAGCAGTTACGAAACTGCCGTTTTTGTTTATAAATATTTGAGTTAAAATATGATTGAATCTCATCAAATGTTATCGATAACAAAGGTAGCACAAATGTAGCGTAAACATTTTTCGATGGAAAAAAATGGCGACCGTGGCTAGCATGAAATTCAGGAACAAATTACTCAACAGTTGCACAACAGTTCAGCACTTGGATTATTGGTTAACCTGAATTTCTTTTAAACCATTCGTTATTTCTTCAGCAACTCGGTGCATGACGTGTGCTAAACAAATTGGATCTGGTGTTTATTTTAATATAGGTACAGTTTTTGACATTTATTTTCATAGGAAAACTTTCAAAAAAGTCTTTATAAAATTTAAGCTCCAGGTTAATTTTGACTATAGTTATTGGCCATTATGTTTATTGACGTGGGATAAAATATGGCGCTTGGAAGGAAATTAAGAAAATGTTCAATTTGTTTAAACTAGTGTACAAAACGAAAGAAAATCGTGAAAAATATGCACAACACATGCATATAAATGAGAACATGCAAAAACATGCATTTATTGCAAAATATGCAAAAATATGCACTAACATTTGAATGGAATTTTAAAGGAAATTGCTTGATTCGTAAAGTTATTTTATCCATTTCGTTCTAAAGATGTACTGATAAAATACGCAATATATCAGAATAAAAACTCGTGAAATCACTATACCTATTTCTAAATTATGCTATCAATTTTGCATTTTTTTAAACTTACTATTGCCAATCAAGAGGGAACAAAGTTTAAAATGTATTTCAGCTGCAAAATAAATATGTGACTATGATGCTAGTAACATCGAAAAATGAATATGCATCTGAAGGTTAAAACAAAGAATTTAATAAAATACCTACTATTTTTATATGATACAAATATTTTTTAAAAATTTTGTCGGCAAGTTCAAGTCAAGTTCGGCAGTTTAAAATACATTTTTGAACCATGCTATCTTGAAAATATATATATATTTTTTTTACCAGACAGCATATTTGGCAATGTCATAACATAACATAACATAACATAACATTTTTTCAAAAGATTTCAAGCAGTCAAAGGCGGAGTTCGTATTAAAAGCTGTCTAGTTTCTGTGCGTTCCCAACTTATGTCAATTATGAAATTATCATTAAAATTCCACAAAATTTTACAACCTGCTATGTATACATTTCCAAAATATTCCATTTAACTATGTGTTTGCCGGAACTATGCCCGGAAAATTCCAAAAAAGGCCAACAATTTGCCTCGCCTTATTTTATTTTAATTTTTATATTTTTATATTATTTTAATGGCATCAACTAATTTATAATATTTTATGAACATTCAAAGTTGGCATTTTCTACTGTGTTACTAAGAATTAATCACCATAACAATGTTATTCCAACACTCACTTGGTTGAACAAAAGTTTATTGCACGTCAGAAATATCATCCACGATGTTTCCGATTTTTATGATTTTTATGATACGACGAATAAACTTAATTACTTGATAGTTAACCAACTATGGAAGATTTCATGAAATATTTTAATCGGCGAGAAAAATCCAAGGCTTTCAAAAAGTATTAAGTAAGGGTTGTTTTCAAAATAAATATATATTTTTTTCTAAGTTAATTATATTTTTAAAAATTTTAATTTTTTTTTTTTATTATGCATTTTTTGTTGTATAATTAGTTTGCAAATATTTCATTTATTAACTTCGTAAATATATGAACTGTTTTATGTTTACTCCCCCTATCCCTTGTAGAAATTTGCCCGATGCGCCATCGGGAAATTATCGGGTTTTCGTTGGGTAAGCCCTATTAGAGAAAATGATCATTGCCTTTTCATGCCCTTGTCATGCTTACCATACTAGGGTTTACATTATCTAAATAGTCAATGTTCCCGATCATAGCTACATTATTTGTTTCTCATAACGAAATTAGCATCAGACAATGATCGAGATTTAATGAGAGAAACCCTATTATGCTCGGGCTCTGACAAGGCAATTGTCGTGTAAATAAAAAATGGGGAATTGCCCGATCAGTACATGATCATGACCTGAGGTCAGTACATGATCAGGACACTGCGTTACAAGGACATTATGGGCCTCGTCATATCCCGTTCATCTCAAATGATGACATGATCACTTCATGACCATGGCCCTACCAAAATTTCTACTAGGGATACAATATTGCAAATTATGCCGTATTGTGACCACCTTTGTTCCCTTGTATAAAATTAGTTATAAGTGATTCACATTATGTTTAAAAAATAAAGCACTCATTTTTTATGTTTTTTTTATAATAAATGCGTGTCGTTTTTATTAATGTTGTTTACAACAACATTCAGGAACAATTGTGCACTATTAAAATATTTTGTATACCTTATTATTAATATGCACTATACTTTTTGTAACAACATTTTTATATTGACTATATTTACAAATGACAAAATCATTACTGCTTAAATCGAACAACAAAACACACGTAGGAAAAAAGTGACGGTCAACGTATGTCAACTTCGACTCAAGACAATTTATCAATGCATGACGTATTTGCCAAGCATAATTTTATTTAAATTAAATTTAATTTAATTATATTACTTTATATTTAAATTTGTGAGGATATTGTTACCAGGAACTAAACCCCTTTGGAGTATTTGTTCCGGTTCTGGTTCCCAGATTTTATAAAATAGCAAACAATACAACGTAGGTAGCTCAGGGCTGCTTTGGTCTGTGAGTTGGAAGGTCCCATGTTCAAGTAGATTGGGTCTAATAACATCTTTTCAAAGAAAATTTTTTTCAATACCGCGCTACCTCTCGGCAGTAAATGGCAAACCTACGAGAGTAAAACATTGCTTATGTATAGTTCTCACTCGCCGTTGGGATTCGGCATTAATCTGTAGGTCCCACCACTTTGAGTACAAATAGTGAGAGAACTAGGCCTAAATCCTTTTAGAACTGTAGCGCCAAACTATTATTATTATTGTAATCAGTACATTCAATTTAATAATGATTAGCAGTAGGGTGCAGTTTTTAATTTTTTTTTCTCAAAATTTAAAATTTCAGTTCAGTCGCTCAGAAGCATGCATGTGTAATACATTTTTTTAACTCTTTAAAGACTGCCGTATTTAATACACTTCAGTTCATTACGCAGTGCATATTTTCACTATCATGTTTATCTATAATGCGGACATTGGATGCAAAGAATTTTGTCTGTTTTGCTCCACATCCAGAAAAAAAATCCTAGTAAATTAATAGTATTTCAATAGAAAAACAATAATTTATACTACTAAAATTGGTCATTAGTATACGTTCTATTAGTTCAGTAATATTAAAAATATTAACACAATATGTTGTTGTACCATAAATTTTATAACGTGCTCTTTTAATTACAATATCCAAGACCTATCAATATTTAATGATAAGTATTATTAATTTTATAGTATAGTCGAATTACATTTTCCTAATAATTTATTAAAACAATAAAGAATTTTAGAAATTTTATTGTATAACTTATTTCATTTAAATGTCGAAATTCAGATTCACTTTAGAAATATCACACACATAAACAGACACTTCTCGTTGCAAAAGGTTATAACACATTTATTGTTCACTTCAGTTTCTACACCCGGAAAAAAATTCCCTCAAATCCCATTAAAATTGGTCAATATGACAATAATTGATTTAATAGTATACAAAAAATAAATCTTTTCATATAAATTCAATGGCAATGTCATGGTATTTAAAGGTATTTTCCGATTAAAATAATAATTTATCCTATTGACTATTTTTAATAGTAAAAAACTATTATTTATATAGTATTTATTTCGGGGTGTAATAATTGATTGTAATTTATTTTTGATTCCATTGCCATAATAGAAGTTAAATGTATTATATATTTTCTGCAATAAATAATATAAAGGTTAAATATAATGAATGTATATTAAATACATTGAGTGTTTATTAATGTGGATTATTAGAAAAAATGCATGCGACGACTTTGAGCAAACTCGCAGAATGACGTACAGAACGAACTTGTTTATATTAGTTTTTATGCCACGTTTATTATAAGAGGAGGAAACCATTAAAACAACAGAATTTATTCTATGTAAAATAATAATATTGAAATATTTAAATTTATGGTTCTGAAGTTTTCGAATACTATGAAATCAATTAGAAAACTTTTGATTTAAAAAAAAAGATCAATAGTCGTACCATTAAGTACTTAATGGGACATTTTCTTCTGAGTGCACTTCATTATTTCAGTAATGAAATTGCACATTGCTGCGTGGATATCCCTCCATAATCAATTTCATATATAAACTTTAAAAAATATTAAGAATAAATTTCAGTAAGATGAAATTTAAAACATTTTTTCGAAAATTTGACAGCAAAAACAATGCGAACTTTCATTTTAAAAAATAAAAGAGCTTAGAGAATTGTGATAAATTACTCTCTCGACACACTTTTTAGATAACACATATTTGTTTTTGATTTTTTGCAAAAACTAATATCTGGACAAAGATTTTTTTTGCTAATTATCCGTAGGGTAAGGATAATATTTTATTTTGTTATAAAGCTAGCATCTGCAGAATTGCGCTGTAAAGTACCAAGCGGCCTTTTTTGCAACTTTGACTCGATTTTTTGCATTTCGGTTGGAATATGTAGAACAGTGCAATCATCTGAAAATATTAAATTGTAGTACATGTATTCTTTTTAGTTTTACTCATGTGTTATCCCAGTCTGCCTTGCGATTCGATATCGCTTAGAGACTGTTTCGAAATGTCGGGAAAATCATTCGATCACGGTTACAATTCTCGTAACGAGATTACGAAGTTACGAGAATTATTTCTAATTCTCGAGAACAAATAGAATCTATACAACTATAATGATGTATCGTTCAAAAAGCCATTTCAGGAATTATAGCAACTACTCAGTATGCCATTCGTATCGAAATCATTACGAGATCAATGCTAGAAAAAGGAGAAATCCCATGATATCGGACACTTTTTCGAGCGTCTAATTGGACCAATATGGTAGGTAGATATCAATGCGATTTGTCGGAGTTTTCTCGGTAAGAGATATTTGTTGAAATTGAAACAATATCGATGAAAAAATGATCAAAGCTCAATATTGTTTCGATAAATATTACGATATCGATGAGAGTCATCGGAGGTCTCTGAGACATGGCTGACTGGGAACCATTCAATACATTCGATGAACATATTTCATTTGTAGCACAACTATAATATTAGGAATTTTAAATTGAAATCTATTTTCATAATTAAATTTCACAAATAATAAATAAAATGATTAATAATTATTATTATTGAGTAATACTTTTAATTTTTACGACAATTTATTGCAAAATATTTCTATGGACATCTCATATTTCAATACTGTATAATTCGTTGGTGCTTTCTTCTCTAGAATTTTTGAAATCCACCGGTCTTTTACCAACTTTTTTGAATTCGAGTCTTAAGAACTATCATGGAATGCGTTATTTTGAATTTCCTACAACATTTTTCAAGGACATTTTATTCAAAAACCAAAAAAGTTACCAGAGAAATTGGTTTAGCTTTTTAGAACAGCATGAAATTCAAAATCCAATAAATAATAAATTTCATAGATTACGTTATTTTAAATTCCATCCAATTTTTTTTTTCAAAAATAAAAAAAAGACATCAAAGAGTTATATTTAGGCTTTCGAAAAACTTTAAATTTTTTTTTACGTGTTATAGCTTTGTTTGTAATTTTGGCCATATAAATCAGAAAATACTATACTTACGGTAGTCAAATTTTGTACTTTTGATCCTATACAAACGTATTGTCGTAGCGTCGATACTCAGAGGTTTTCTAAGGATTATCTATCATCTGTTATGTATCTATCATAGCAAACATTTTTCTATACAGCGCTAAATCTCTTCTGACAATGGCAAACTTACGAGAGTAAACACTGCCCCCGCTGTTCGGATTCAGCTTAAAGTCCCACTAGCTTGAGTACAAATATAACACGCAAAACTGAAATCTCTCAGCTGAAGATCTTCAGGAACTAAATTCAGGACCTACGCCAAACTGTAATAATTCTTACTATTATGCATGACACATGCTGAAAAAGTCATAAAAACTGGGGTTTTTGATGGATAAACCAAAACAAAAAATAATTGGAAAAAAAATTACTAATTTTTAAACATTTTTAAAAATGCAAATTCGCCTCTTTGGCATGACAGTGACGATATGTTGATGTGATGTTTCTTCTGTTAAAAGCTATACGATTTGTGGAGCAAACATTTTTAATGTAGCTTTTTTCTGAACAGTGATTCAAAAAGTATAGTTAAATGGTTTGCAAAGCATAAGCAACATTTTTTAATTGTTAAATTTGAATTTAACATTTTTTAAAATCTTTTTTTTTTAATATTGTTTGTTTTTAGTCGACCTTTAAATAGAGTAATGCAAAAATTAATTTGTCGAGCTCTAGGTCTACCAAATGCAAAATGTATTTTGCACTGGTGACAAAAAACCAAAAACTTGTTGGCCGACCGTACAGCTGTTTTGGAAGCAGCCAAATCATAAAATAGACATTTCCTGAATATCTTATACCTAGATCATGCAAACAAATTTTGTCCCTTATAAAATCATAAAATCATATTGTAGCGCACGATTTTCTGCGTCTAAAATCGAAAAGATAATTTTATTATATTCTTTTGTTAGAATCATAAAAATAAAAAAAGAGAAAAAAAAATAAAAAAATTAAAAATGGGAGCCATTTGATAAAACTGTAATCAATAATTTCTGCAACTATTACTGCAGCAAAAATAGGGTAGGACATTGTTATTTTTGATTATTTACCATAAAAATATACACATATGAAATATTAACATATGAAGATGTCAGTTTATTTCGTTAATTTAATAAAATGTAAATAAAATTTAAAAATAACAATTAAAATTTATTATCGACAGCATTGCCGAGAAAGAACATTGGACGAGATTTAATATTTATTTCAGAATTTCAAAGCAAAAGTGTACAATTTGTTCAATACGTTACACTTTGCATTGCTTAGAAGGAGTTTTTAGAATCACATAAAGTGATGTAGTAAGTAATATGAATTTTACTTGAATAGAAGCTGTTATAGCAAAACTTCTGAACGGAAGAATTCACAAATTTACTTCTTGGTTAAGCATTACTTTTACATCAGTTTGGTATGCATACACTTTACTATAGTTTCCGAATTATAGATTTCTGGTAACTGTTCCGGTGTTTCCCTGCAGGATTTGTATTGTATAAATTATGAAAAGAGAAGCACAACCACGGATGTTTTTTTTTAATTTCCGCATTTGCAAAACGACCTAACCAATAACCAAACCGTAATGAAAAAGTTCATAATTTTGATGAACGGAATGGTGAATATTGATGCAGTTGCACACATATAATCATACACCAATACTCAAATACCTACCTACCTACTTCGTGTTGTATTTTCTATGCTTCTTTTTGTGGACTGATTTTTTATTTTTCAGGCATGCTTATACCAGCGAATCAATTGCACATACGTAGGGGCTGTGCTGCTTTGTCCAAAAATGATTATGAATATCTCAATGAACGCAATTCATAACAATTGTGAACGCGTTTATTAAATCCATTTCACTTCAATTGTGCGATTCGCATATACGAAGAATAGTTCATAAATATAATGTTTTTTTTCATATATATTATGAACAGTGTCTCAATAAACGGCGTTCATTCCTTTTATAAACAACATTTTTTCTGTGCATTGTTAATATTTTTATGATTCTAATAAGATTACCACAACCATGTTTTATTTGTGTTTGAATTTTCGAATATAGATTTTTATATCGTTTCCATTACAACTTACAACTAATAGTTAATAGAATTAAACAAACAAAAAAATGTTAATTCTCTAATTCTTCAGGTATCCACTTTGAATATTAGCAACTCAACACTTTGTTGCCGAATTTAATTTTAGGCCATTTTGCCCGATGACAAATGCTTGCGTCAAATGTGTTTTCATTAAGGATTTACCATAATTAGGTAAATAAGGTATTATATATATAAACGCGTCGTCTGCTACTTAACGTATGCATTTATGTGCATTAGTACATGGATCTTATATTGTGTGTTTGTATAATTGTAAGTAAGTATGTATGTATGTGTTGTATGTATGTATGTATGTATGTGCAATATACTTATGAAGATGCAAGTTCAAGTTCTCTCCCTGAACATAGCCGAATTGTAGGTTAAACATATGCAAGCAGCTCATTATCATTAAATTAACCAAATTATTTGTCTGGTCACTCACACATACCGTCGCCGTATTTCTTGGTGTCTATGTATGTGTTCATGTGTCTGCATGAACACATAAATATGACTATATATGTGTGGATGTGTGTGTGTGTGTGTATGGAAATATATGCATATGCCTATCTGTCTGTGCTATAATGAGATGAAAGTCAATAGCAACAATAATGCGATGGCGAAAGTTTAATGAACTTGATAATCAGGCAGGAAGATTGAGAGAGAGAGATGTCTAAGCCGAATCAAAACAAAGAATCTATAGAACGACCTAATTATGGTCGGTGTCAACAATACTAATAACTGTTGGTAAATACTTAATTACTCTCATTGAAATATGAATACACACATACAAACATACGTATGTAGGTAGGTAGGTAATGTAACTCACATGGTGCATATAATTGCGAATCTATTAATATATGTATGATTGTGTGTATGTGAGTGTCGATGTGTGTGTGTTCGTGTTTGTGTGCAGCTACATGCCTTGATAAAAATTGAAAGTGGAGAATCCCTTGGAACTTAATAAATCATCGGCACAACTGCAGCAGAATCCGGAAAACTTTCACTCTCTAGACAACATTAAAAAACAAGTCGTGGCAATGGACTTTGACACAAATACACACACACATACACACACACATACACACATGCATGCATATGAATGTATGTGTGGCAATCTGTATTTATAAAGCAAAGGAGCAAAGAAAAACCAGCCAGACAGACACACAAACATAAAAAATAAAAGAATGTAATAAAAGAATTCATGATTGCGCAAATATAGAAAAAGCTCGATGCTGCAGCGCAGCACAGCACAGCACAGTAGAGTAGAGCAGAGTACAGCATGGAGAAGTGCCGGCTAAAGAGACCGGGAAAAACGTGCACTTGTCGCTGCAATAATAAAACTATAAAAGTACATAAGTAGTTGAATTTGTAAAAATGCCGGGCACATAAACACAAACTGCCACACACAGAGGCACTGACACACATCCATGCCAATTTATTATACTACATAAATATATATCTATTCTACGATGTATATATACAAACAGGCAGACAGACAGACATTGGACATACAGACAAACATACATACCCGTGTCGGATAGTTGTCTGGTTCGAATGGAAAAAGTTTCCTTAATGACGTCATAACATTTTTTGTTTGCATTGTGAGACAAGAAAAAATCTCTATGCAGGATATCATATACAATTTATAAGTTCTGTGAAATATGAATGTCAAGGACGAATAAAGAAATATTAAGCCCTTATCGCCAGGTTCAATGTATTTGAACATTCGTATTAAATTCGTGTCTAGAGTTCGTACAACGTTCTTCTATAATGGTTATAACTGGCGAATTGATTATCCGTCTGTTAATAAAATTTATTGCTTTTTTTTTAAATATATTTGATGTGTATTATAATAAGAATAAAATTAAATAAAATTTATTGAATTCATTTGTATTAAAAGACGCATTTTTCCATCTACAACGCATACTTTTTTTATTTGCTTTGTATCTTATTAAATACATTTTCATTATTCTAAGTACCTAAGTAATAAAATTATTTAATATAAAATGTATTGCGGACGTAATTGTAACTATTAAAAACTTTTTATTGCACATAACACCGACCGACACAACTTTTCATATATCTTATATATTATAAAAATACGACAAAATACACGTGTCTCAAAGTTTTTATCAGGAATGAGTTTGTTTAAAATTTTAAAATGCATTTTAATATTTTTATAATATCACTCATACGACCCGTATTCCATGTGATTTTTATTCGAAATATTTTGTTAATAAAAGACTAAAAACTAATATATACATGAATTAAAATTTTATTTAAAATAATATTTAGTTCGTTGGAAGTTTTGCAGTATAATTCATCGAATTTTTCCCTTATATAATAATAATAGTTTGGCGCCACAGTCCTATAAGAACTCAGGCCGAGCTCTCTCATCATTTTGAACTGTGAGTGTTATAAATATTTGTACTCAATGGGAGCTACAGTTTAATGCCGAATTCGAACGGCGGGTGAGAGCTTTTCATAGGCAATGTTTACTCTCGTAGCTTAGCCATTGACTGCCGAGAGTTAGCGCGGTATAGAAAAATGTTGCTATGAAAAGATGCTGTAAGTCCCAGTCTAGGCTTGAACCTAGAATCTTTCGGCTCACAGTCCAAATGCACTAAGCTTGAGCAACCGACGCTACCTACTATTATAATAGCGTTATTTCTTGCTATGAAATGTGACAATTAGCCATTTATTAGAAACTTGCTTTATACTTAAAATATTATTTAGTATTTCAAAGTGAATGTAATTTTAACGCAACTGAAAGTATATCCTGAAATGTATCGGCGAAATGTCGCATCAAACCGCTTCAGCAGACTGATCATCTAATTTGTTAAACAATATAATTAATCACTTGCAGAACTGAATGTGGCGGTTAACTGTGAAACATTACGGTATTCATTCTCTTGGAGTAATAAATAAAATAACACGAACTAAATAAAACACTTAAATGTATGTTTTATATTTTAATATATGCATCGTTTAAGAACATTCTATCGAATGACAGAAAACGTGTACATCCTTTCCAAAAAAGAAACATATTTGATAATGCACGCATTTGATAATACAAGAAAATTAAATAAATATTTTTTTTATTATTGACATCGATGAACGATATATATATATATATATATATATATATATATATATATATATATATATATATTTTTATATATATATATAAATATTTTTTTTATATATATATATATATATATATATATATATATATATATATATCTATATATATATATATATATATATATGTGTGTATATATATATATATATATATATATATATATATATATATATATATATCTATGTATATATAAATATATATATATATCCTATTAATATAATAAATCTCTTTGTTGGTTTATCCTTTTGTTTGTTTGTTTGTTTGTTTGTTCCACTTCTCCGTCTAAACGGCTGGGCGGGATTGGACAAAGGGGCGTGGCACCTCCCATACAACCTGAACTTTCAAAACGATATAACTCGGCACTTTCACCAGCTACAAACATGAAACAAAAAACACAAATTCAAAAAAAAAATTAAAAGCAAGAAAGGACAAAACAAAAGAAAAGCAAAAGCAAAAATACAAAAACAAAAGCAATCACGTTTGTTCCGCTTCTCCGTCTAAACGGCTGATCCGATTTTCTTGAAATTTTTACCACAGATGCGGTATGGTCTGGAAGGAATGATAGGCTATATATGGGCGGTATTGGAAAAAGAGCGTGGCAACTCCCATACAACCTAAACTTTCCACACGATATAACTTGGCACATTCACCAGCTACAAACATGAAACAAAAAACTCAAATACAAAAAAAAAAATTAAAAGCAAAAAAGCACAAAACAAAACAAAACAAAAGCAAAAATACAAAAACAAAAGCAATCACGTTTGTTCCCCTTCTCCGTCTAAACGGCTGTTCCGATTTTCTTGAAATTTTTACCACAGATGCGGTATGGTCTGGAAGGAATGATAGGCTATATATGGGCGGGATTGGACAAAGAGGCGTGGCACCTTCCATACAACCTAAACTTTCCATACGATATAACTTGGCACTTTCACCTGCAACGAACATGAAACAAAAAAATCAAATACAAAAAAAATCAAAAACATAAAAGCAAAAGCACAAAACAAAAGCGAAAATACAAAAACAAAAGCAATAACATAAAACAAAATCCAAACTAAAGGAAAAACAAAAAATGAAAGAAAAAGAAAAGAAAAACAAAAGCAAAAACAATTTTTTTTCGACATTGTTGTTGGCTTTTTTTATTTTTTTGGAAAATGGTGATTTTGACCATTGATGGTTTTTGTCGACCAAAAATTTTTTAAAATTTTTTTTTTTTGAAATTTTTTGAACATTGTTGTTATTGTTGAATATTTTTGTTTGAAAATGATGATTTCGACCATTGCGTTCTTATTGTCGTCCAAAAATTTTTTTAACAATTTTTTTTTTCGAAATATTTCGAACATTGGACGTCAAAACTGCTGAACCGAAATGAATAAAATTTTGCCACAATATGTATGTTTGGCGTGGGCAGAGTATATGCTATATATTGGTAAGATTGGTGGACTGGGCGTGGCACCTGCTATATAACGCATATCAGCAATTGGGATAGCAAATTTAATTAAATTTTGGTCAGCGTTATTTTTAACCATTCTAAACGGTTTCGTCGAATGTGGGAGTGATTGGGCCATTAGGCGTGGCACTCCCCATAGAAGATACATTTTACATTACGTGTATGTCAACATTTATTATAGTGATATCAAGATATTTCACACCAGGTTAACAACCACCCAAAATTCTTTAAACTCACCACACCAAAATTCCCCACATTAAAACTCACCACGCTAAAACTCACCATACAAAAACTCACCACACTAAAACTCACCACACTAAAATTCACCACACTAAAATTCTTCACACTAAAACTCACCACATTAAAACTCACCACAATAAAATTCACCACACAAAAATTCACCACACTAAAACTCACGACAATAAAACTCACCACAATAAAATTCACCACACTAAAACTCACCACACTAAAACTCACCACACTAAAACATCTACTGTGTAAAACTCTACGGGGAGAATTCTACCGGGAGGAATTCTACGGGGAAGCGTTCTATGGGGAAGAATTTTACGGAGAATATTTCTGCTGGGAAGAATTCTACGGCGAAATGTTCTAAGAATTCTAAGGGGGAGCGAAGTCGGAGAAAGAATTGTTTTTGAGAAAAGTTGTTAAGGCGGAGAATTATTATTTGGTTACTACATTTATAAAACCAATAAAAAACTACAACAGATAAGCACGGGCCCCTCATATAAATAATAAAAATGTTTTTTATATTAATAATATCGGTCCATATCTTTGAATACACAAAATCTTGGCACGAGTCGTGCACGGGTCCATCTATAATATATATATTTTAATTTAGAGCTTATCATAAATCTTGATGATATCAACATTGACATCTACTTGATGATCGTTAAATAAATACATCAGTATAATTTCGTTAAACACTCATTGATTTCGATAAAAATATAATAAACAAGTTCATCAATATTAAATGATATCATTTATTCTAATTAACTTAGCAATCAAAAGTTGCTGTATACATACATCATACAACTCATAGAGCTGGACACATCTCTTCAGGATTGCATTCAATTTAGAATTAATTTTCATCATGCTAATTTTCTACGTCAGAAAAACACAGACTTAAAATAAATCACCATTAACAATTTGTGGTTATCATCTTGAAATTATAATTCAGAACTCTGTCTATAATTATTAAAAATTCAACATTAAAACGACATAATGAGCTTTGATTGTAATAATCATGAACAAGCGATATCAACAAAATTACGATACAATAAGTAAACGCATATTTTTGTCATATAAATGCAACAATCCAACAGCCATCGTTATTGATGTTAGAGTACATTGAAATCTGCAAAATCATTTCAAAATTTAAATGCTGATTTCTAAAACAATAAGTTTAAAGTTTTGGAATTCATTTAGTAGATCACCTGCCTTCATAAAAGAAGGCATTGTATATTGAAATCATAAACAGCACAAATCGTTATAATAATGTCGAGATTTGACTATCGACATCAACTCCAACAAGATTCATCTCCAGCCTTCGTCATATAATTCATCGTAGATTGAAACAATTCATTGCGACACCACCTGTCTTCTTAATAGAAGTCAGATTAGATTGAAATCGCCAACATCAGATCATCATAATTATAATAATTTCGAAATTAAAACGTCGATATCATCAATGAGATCATCATTTTCATCACCTGTCTTCGTCATTGAATTCAGAGTCGACTGAAAAAATTCATGGCGTTCATCACCTGTCTTCTTAATAGAAGTCAGAGTAGATTGACATCGTCAAAATCATTTTCAATGTAATCGAGATCCAAGAGGATGAACATTCATTTCACCGTCTAATTAATGCAAAGCAACTAAACTTCGATATCACTAATAAGAAGATCATCGATTTAATCGCCATATTTTATCTGAGATTTCATGAATTGATAATTTATATTATCGTGAAAAAGTAATAAATAAATAAAAACAAATAATAGTAATAAAATTAAAAAACAAATAAATTCGAATATTGTTTTCATTTTAATTGTCACTTTATAAGATTGTTTTAAAATAAAAATAAAACTAAAAAACCCCGTTGCGCAGCCCTGGTACAAAAAAAAAATGTGCACGAGTCGTGTACGGGTCCAGCTAGTATATATATATATATATATATATATATATATATATATATATATATATATATATATATATATATATATGGGATACAAGACTGCAAAGATAGAACAAAAATTGCATTCCATCTTATCTTATACATATTATAAATCCATTTATTGGTTTGTTTCTTTGTTCCGCTTCTCCGTCTAGACGGCTGATTCGATTTTCTTGAAATTTTTACCACAGATGCGGTTTGGTCTGGAAGGATAGGCTATATATGGGCGGGATTGGATAAACTTAAAATTTCTAAACGAAAACACTTGGCACTTCCACCAGCTACGAAGAAAAAACAAAAAACTCAAATACAAAAGCAAAAACCAAAAAAAAAAACAAAAAGACAAACTAAAGCAAAAACAAAATTAGAAACAACAGCAAAAACAAAACACAAAAACACAAAAACCAAAGGCCAAACTAAAGAAAATTCTAAAACAAAAGCAAAAACACAAAAGTAAATGCAAAAACTCAAAACTAAAATTAAAAAAATAAACACAAATTAACAGAAAAACACAACAACAAACATTTAAAAACAAAAGCAATTACACAAAAACAAAAACAAAAACATAGAACCAAAATCCAAACTAAAGCAAACACATCAAAAAACAAAAAAAAATCAAAAACGCAAAAACAAAAGCAACACACACAAAAACAAAAACAAATTAAAAACAAAAGTAAAACATAAAAACAAAAGCAAAGACACAAACAGAAACACAAAAACTCAAAAACAAAAAATTAAACTAAAGCAAAAAGCACAAACAAAAGCAAAATAAAAAAAAGCAAAAACGCAAAAACCAAACTAAAGCAAAATCAAAAACAGAAAAAAACGCAAAAGCATACATGAAAAAAACAAAAGCAAAAACAAATACAATAACAAATTCATAAACAAAGCAAATATTCAAAAACAAATAAAAATACAAAGACAAAAGCCAAAACACAAAAACACAAAAGCAAAAACCTTGATCGATATCGCATTGAATAGTGCAATGATATCATGATTATCACATTGACATTATAAACATAAATAAGTGCGTCATCTATATACGACATTCGCAATGACAAAATAACACATATATGATTTTAAATCTGTTTTTAATAAAATAAAGTGAAATAAAACCAAATATATTTACAATCAATTGCATAAATGTAGATCAAATTATGACAATATTTTCAACAGGCCACAGCTTTTTTTAAGTTATTGACAAGATAACGTTAAATAGTAGATGTTTCAAAGTTATTGTGATATTTTCTTACCACTAAAAAAATAATTAACTTTCCCATCAATTCATTACAAAAATTAAATCCTCATGTGCCTATAAGTAAGTGCACAGATTTTTCGAGCAAACACTATATTAGGCAATACTTATTTTGGTGGCAGTATTCTTTTTGACAGGTAAAATGCACTCATGGTACAAAGGAAAATTATACTTTCTTCTACAATCCATATTGAAGACATTTGCAATATTCTGCATTTGTTATAGAATATATTGTTCTAATTGCATCGAAAATATATTGGGATAACGACATGAAAAATGTATAAATATCGATCATGTCATAAAAACTTATTGTTTTGTTATGATGACAAAAACAAAAAAAGTAACAGAAAAACACAAAGTCAATCTCAAAAACAAAATCATAAACAGAAACAAACAAACAAACAAAAAAAGAAAACAAAATCAAAAAAATAGTAAAAACAAAAGCAACACAAAAACAAAAGGTATACCACAAAAACAACATAAAAATGCATACATTCCTGCAATAATTTATGTGATTTGGACAAAATAAGGTTTCGCGACACCGGCAGATGGCGCACAATTTTTTAAATTCTGCAATCAAATTTAATTTCGTGACACTTTGAGAGATCCTGGACTAAAGAAGTCAAAATTCCATTATTATCTAATATAGTAGTTCTTACGGAACATCGTTTTTTAAACAACGGGAATACCGGGAAATTCAGTACTATAAAGGGAATTACGTTAAGTTAATATATCGTCAACAGGAAGGTCATATCTATCTAACCATGCATTTATCATTATAATAAACTAACCAGACATACATTTGTACAATGACTAAATTTTAAGTATTACTTAACCATATACTCTAAAATGGATTCACATTGACCGATAGAGACCCTTCTTTTCTTCTCTGGACCGAAATTAAGTTAATCTTTCGTAAACATGAGTTTTAACAGGCTAACATATCACATTTTCTCCGACAGAAATTTTGATTAGCCTATTTTTTTAGTATGTAAATTCTTGCACGAAAGGGACCAAATTTGTGAATATGCAAGTAACAAACATTACATGGTCGTTTCCATATTCAAGATCAATATAATACGAACATTCATAAAATATTATATCTAATAATAATGAACTAAAAAATAAATTAATTTATCATTTAAAAAAATTTAAAAAACTAATTAAGTAATTTTAAATTTTTTTTTTTTAAATATAATTATACGTAAACTTCTTTGGTTTTTAAAATAAATAATTAAAAAAAAAGAAACAGCTCGAATACAAAATACAAAAACACAAAAATAAGAAACAAAAACAAACAGTTATACTTTGAAATAAATCACACCACAAAAAATAAAAACACAATAGTGAAACAAAACCACATTCATTTAATAACTTATTTTCAATACACAAAATGTTTTAGTATTTAGAGATATTTTATGTTTATTATATGGTCAAAAATTAACACTTATATCTATTTAGTTTCTAAACCAAAAAAATTTCGAAAAACCCCGCTGCGCAGCCCGGGTACAAAATACTCGTACATAAATATTTGAAAATACATATTGGAACATAACTACACTATCCTTGCATAACCTCTCAAATTTTTAAATTGGTATTTATTAATTTACAAAATACAACTACAAAAGAAAACGTAGGCTCCGGTTTGCTCCGGTTTACAAGTAGTGAAATACTACAAATTTTCGTTAGTATACTATTTATTTTATTTAAGTGTTTAGTGTTTCATATTATAACTAAACATAAATGCACCATTCACTGTACACAAAATACTAGCATAGATAATAAACCAGTAAGGACGGTTATGAAACAATTTTGAAGTAGGGATATTGTGATAGTTGGTGTGATGAATTGGTAAGAATTATGAAAGTTAAAGTCGGTCCAAACCCGACACATATGTGATAATGTGTGCGGTTACCATTACGAATTCTGAAAATAACTACAAATTTACAATAGCTGAAGAATTTTGATATCCATATGTACAAATGTGTAGCCGCGGTAGCTCAGTGGTTAGAGCGTTGGAGTGCGAGCCGAAAGGTCTCCGGTTCAAGCCTGGACTGGGGCTAACAACATCTTTTCATAGAAACATTTTTTCTATACCGCGCTACCTCTCGTCAGTAAATGGCAAACCTACGAGAGTAAGAAATTGCCTATGAAAAGCTCTCACCCGCCGTTCGGATTCGGCAATAAACTGTAGGTACCACCACTTTGAGTACAAATATAACACGCACAGCTCAAAATGGTGAGAGAGCTCGGCCCAAGTTCTTATAGAGCTGTAGTGCCAAACTATTATTATGTACAAATGGGTAGGTGTACCAAATTTAGATTTTTTTTTTTGGAACCACAAGTCGGTTCGCGGGAAAACATTATATTCATATATTTGAACATTAGTTCAATATGTTCACTTAAGCGCGTATAAAATAAAGTTCATCTGTAGATGCAAGTTTTATATGAGGTATTATCACATATATAAGTCAGTTCACTGGTCTCAATGGACCAAGCAAACTCATTTTATGGGCCAGGTATAAATTATGAGTTTCTATGATCTAGCTCTTCTAGTTTTTCTCTAATCGTGGTTTCCGACGGACCGACGGACAGACAGACGAACAGATAGACAGATTGATATCGCTAAATTGACTCAGGAGGTCATGCTGATCAAGAATATATATACTTTTCATTACCGGAGACAAGTCCTTCAGGGTGTTACAAACGACGTACCAAACTAACCCTTTCACTCTTACAGTAGGATATCATAATAGATGAATACATAATAGAGAAATACATGTATATTTTAACTTCAAAAATTCCACTTTTAGGAATTTTCAATTTATGTTAATAATTTGATATCAATTATTTATTTCATTCGCACTAAATTATTTGTAATCACCGAGGCTAACAATTATATGGATGAAAATTAAGATATGTGGATTATGATCTAAAAAACTAGAGAAATATGGTTCAAAAAACTTAAAAAAATTATCAAAAAAACCTAATATATGGATCAAAAACCTAAAATATGGTTATGAATTTTGTTTTATTTTTATTATTTAACCCTCTCATGAAATTTTGCATTGACAAAAAAATAATTATTGTACTGAAAAAAAATATATATTTTAAACAAAATTATTTTTCTAATGCAAGATTTACATTGTGTCTTCTATGGGTTTTACTGTATCTCCTAGGGTTGTATTTTTTAAAATTCGTAAAAAAATAGCAATCTTTTGGAAAAATGGAACTCTAGGAGATACGTTGTTTCTTACAGAAGATACAATTTAAATCGGGTATAAGGTTATATTTTAACATTGATTGATTGAATCAAAATTTTCTTATGTAAACAAATGTCTTATACTGAACCATTATGTGTTTGAGTTAATTACAAAAATCAAATGATAGCCATTAATCCTTCATAACTCTTTTGTATAATGGGCTTGTACTTTCTATATCAAACAGGTCTCTGTGACCTTCATTTTTCTTTACACCCAACCAAATTTGCTACAAATCACAATCTATTGTCTCCTGTAGTGATATCCATATATAGTTTCTTATTGTTATATTGTTTGATTTTATCCATTCCTACTACAAATATGTTTGAAATGTCAACATTTTAGTGAAAATTTATCAAAATTGGTACATATCAGTCAACTCTTATCAATAATATGGATTTATATGGATTAATTCAAATATTTAGAATTTAACCTATAAATTCTTATAAGATCGTCGTTGTTGAACTAAAAGTCACCAACTACATTTTCAAAATACTAATTATTCATTTACAAAATTATGTATATATCTTTCAATTTCTTATAGATGAGCCCAGTATTTGTACCAAATGTTAAGAAAATGTGAATCTATCAATTGATATTTTAACTTTAAAAATTACTCTATGTAATAATTACCAACAAAGTGGAAATTTCAGCATTTTATAAAAATGTAGTTGGTGACTTTTAGTTCTATAACGACGATATGTATTTAAATTTTGAATATGTAAATCCATATAAAAGCGAGCCCTGGTAATCACGTGGTCAAAAATAAATAAAAAAATATGAAATAAAAAATATTTTTTTAATATAAATCGTTTTTAATATGAACTTTAATGATTCAATAGATTATATTGAATCATTAATCATTATACACACGTTTCTTTTTAACCATACTAAAAATTCAACTTAAAAACGTTTTATATTAAACAACATATTTTTTATGACAAAATTCGAAAGACCTAATATTATTAAAATTAAAAATTTTTCATGTTTCACAGTGTCTTTAATATGAAACCTTGGTGATAGAACCATGATGAACCGGATGACAAGAAAACTATAATATTACAGTTCGAGGCGATATTTAAAATCTGAAGTTTGTAGGTCATCGCGAAGGTAGTTTAAAATCAATTACAAAATTTGTACCGAACAGACAAAGAGACAAGAAAGCAACCTAATAAAAATGTTTTTTAAAAAATATCATTATGATATCGGCTCCGAATTTTGTAAAATACGTGTCAAAAGAACCATTTTAATTCTAATTTCACACATGTATGCATTTTTATGTAAATTTTCTCCATGGAATCCAATAGATATTTTTCAATCGCACTAACTTTTTTCAAATCACAATCAATGTAGTCTACAAGTGTATACCCATGTAGAAAAAAACGATAAGCCAAGCTTCGACCAGTCTTGTATAAAAATACTGTAAGTTTCGAACATATTTCTATCCTGGATGTGGGTGTTTCTTGTTTTAACTGTCTGAAATTGAATATATATTATGACATGTGTAAATGGCATAATATTATTTAGTATTTACTGGAGATTAATCAAATTATTTGGTTAATCAATTTTTGATTAATTGATTAATCATGATTTTTGATTAATAAGTACATTGATTAATTGATTAATCATGATTTTTGATTAATAAGAACATTGATTAATCAATTATGACTTTTGCGGTATATATTAAAATTCCTTATTTACCAATTAGTTTTTGAACATGTAAAATACTTTCTTTTTTTTTATTTTAAAAATAAATTTCACCTGATTAAGGTTGACAAAATTTTCAAATTTTGTTGAATAAAATTGTGTAATTGCCAATTAATCAAATTTTGATTAATGAGATAAATCGGTGTATTAAATTAAACATGGTTCTGATTAATGTGATTAATCAATTATAAATTACACTGTTCGGCAAAATGAGCAATTTTGTTGCTCCCTGTCTTCATTATATCATTTCTACATAATTTGAATGTGCCCATTTGAACTACGTTTTTAGTTTTTTCCCTATACGTAACATTTTTGAGAAAAATGCAATTTTAAATTTTAATTTTTTAATTTTTTTTTTTATGAAATGAATTTATGCCATTGAATAAAAATTGAAGTAGGTATTGTCCTTATCGTTTAAGATTTAGTTACAATAACCGGTTAACGTAATTGAGAAAAATATGAATTTTTATATAATAAAAAAAGTTTTATTTTTATATTAAATTAATTAAATTACTAGAAATTCTACTAATTTCGACAATGATATTACTTTTTCAGTGCCTTTTTTGCTCTTTGAGATAAATTCATTTTTGTTGAATTACAACTGCATACAAATAATTCAATTTTTATTTAAAACCAGTTGGGAAAGTTAGATCACATGGGAAATTTTAAAGTAGGTGTAATTATGATAGTTAGGATTATCAAAATTATAGTCGGTCTAAGCCGACTATAAATACCGTACACATATGTGTGGTTACCATTCAAAGTGGTATATAGGTCACCAGGGTATACGAATCCTGAAAATAACTACAAACATTCAATCGCTGAAGAATTTCCATTCATTTGATTCCCATATTTACAAACGGGTAGGTGTACCGAATTTCGATTTTTTTTTGTGAACCACAAGTCTTTTCGCCGGAAAACATTATTATCATGTATTTGATTATGATGTCAATATATATTTGACCAAAAAAGTTTACCTAAGCACGTATACATAAAAATTGATCTTTATATGTACATTTTATATGAGGTATTTGAACATAAGTGGTCGGATCATAGGTCACAATGGACCGATCTCGCCAATTTTTTCGCACATACAGCGTAGGTATATTAGTAATCTAAGTTATAAGTTTCAAATAAGTTTATCTAGCTCTTCAATGTTAAAAGTAGTAGGGATTTCAACAGACAGACAGACAGACGGACAGACGGACAGACAGACGGACATCGCTAAATCGACTCAGGAGGTCATGCTGATCAAGAATATATATATTTTTCCATACCGGAGATGCTTCCTTCTGGGTGTTACAAACGGCGTACCAAACTGTATATACTCTTTCACTCTTAGTGTAGGGTATAAAAATAGAAATGACAACGTTTGTGCTACGACTTTTCTCATAGGTGTTACTAACTTGAATCAGATCAAAAATTCATCGTTGGTTCTTTGCGGAACCACTGGGCACCCGGACTTCAAAATTGAAAAATTGTATTTTGTACTTATGAATTTTTAAAGCTGAAGTCAAGAAATTTTGTTATAAAAAATCATGGAAAATGTAAAAAAGCATAGAAGTGCTTTGACGAAACAATTCTTTTTTATGGATTCACTTAGGCCATTGTTGATGTCATATTCACACCATTTCTTTCCAAGCACTTATTCTGTTCGAAAATCAGGAATTCTGTTTTTTGTAAACACCAAACTTTAAAAAAAAAACATAAAAAAACGTTTGTATAAAATTTCAGCCTTTGCTCAATTCTGAACTCCCGGTGCCTGATGGTTCCGCAAAGAATCAACCAAAAATTCGAAAAAATCTACTAAAATAAAAATTACATTTATTTCAAACACTCACAATAGCTTTTGGATAATACAGCGATTACGACAATATTTTTTTCAGTTCTATTTCGGCAAATTCACCACTATAATATTTTTTTAAAAGTACGCAATTTTACAAAAGTTAATTTCCTTGAGGTGGGTTTCCCGTACTGGGCATACAGCCGGTAAATGAAGTTTGTTTCAAACGGGAATGTGCGAAAACGGTGGCGCTTGAACCAATAAACATTTTCAAAGTCGAAGCGGGAAGATTAAATCAAATTCGTTGAGCAAAGTTTTGGTTTTCATGCGTTGGTTCCTGGCGGAACCAGTGGGTATTTAAAGGTTAATCAGTTCATTCGGTAAATCTAATCGATTTTGTTGAATATAAATTGGAAAAAAACAAAAAATTGGATCAAGTATGAATAGCTATGATTTTCGGCAATCAATAAATAAAACAGCACCCGAAATGTCTAAACAAAATAAAAAAAAAACAAAAAATATGTGTATTATTTCATCTCTTCCGGACTTCTCACAGGCTTTATTAGTTAACGATTTTAAAATAAATAAGATTTATTTTACCAACAACAATTTAATACATTTCCCCTCAAAAAAGAAATTTGTTCGTTACAATTCAAAAATCGAAAAGAATAAGACCACACTTTTTAGTTTATGATTATTTACGCGATTTCCAGTTTTCCTTCTGTCGATCTATATTTCCAATCCTTATCAGGCCACAGGAGTTTGACTATTTGGAATTATTTCCTTGATGATTAGCTGATAAAAATAGCAAATAACTATCTGAGACTAAATTCGGAAATACCATAGCAGTATTTTTTTACTTTTTGTAAAAATTTTATGTATAAAGTTTTTCATATAAGACTTTGGCCTAGCACTGTACAAATCGAATTTCCATATGAATTTCGCCACAAAGTAATTGTCACCTTTTTACTCAGAATTGAAATAGAGGTGTTTAAAAAATATAAGATATATCAATGAACGAAATGGAGGAATAAAAAGTGACTATGAAGAGAACATTAATTCCTTAAATCCTACTTGGGTTTGAAATTACGACCAAAATCATATTGAAACATTCAGAGTTTATTTAATTTAATTTTTGTTTTCTTTTCACATTTCAGCTATGTTTCATTCAGATTTGTTTTAATATAAAATAACACACAATATGAAGAAAGGAAACAGCATCTCATGCACTTAACTTGACAGTTGTTACAACAAGATTGTTGGAGATAAACATAATATTGTTCAGCCACAACCTATATTGTGTTAATTGCTAGGAATTTCACATTATAGATGTATTAGTTTATAGTAAGGCATAGACAAAATTAATTTTTTTATTGATTTTCTTTTGCGTTAGATTTCCTTTTTAAAATAGAACATTTTTGTATTTTATTAAAGCCACGAGTAAAACAAATATTTCACATTTATTATTTACAGTTTGTGTAGCACCCTGTTAAAGAGTACAACCCGAAAAAGAATGTATCCGCAGGTCCATTTAAGATGTCCCTTTTCGCATTTATTTTGGGCCAAACATAAGTATGTGTGCACACACATACACACACCCAATGAAGATATTGCCCTTGTGGGACCGTGTGTATAACGTAAGGCGGTCGGAGTAACCCCTTTTCGCGTTTTCGTTACGTGTGCGGGTTTGCTTTCATGTGTGTGCTTAGTTTTCTCGGGGTTTTTGCGTGTCCGGCTAACAGCAAGGACAGCATTTCACGCGCCACCAACCTATTTAATAAATTTTGAAAGGAATGGAAAGGAAAAATTGCGAAGTGCTGACGAAGCCGAACTGAACCAAAACCGGACACTACCGACACGGCCCGGTGACATGGGATGAAGCCTGTGGGACATACGTGAGGTAAGCTTTACCACCGCATACATACAAAAGCACACGTACGGACAGAGAAAGTGTCCAAAAAAGGGATGAAATTAGAAATGTTCATCTTATTTGAAAAATTAGGATATGTTATGCGTATATTTTATCCTTTTGAAAGCGGTCAGCGGTTCGTTCACTTGATGGGCAGCGTTAAGCCTTGACGCAAGGCTCGTTAATTCTGTGTCCAGATATGGGGTATGTTATGGCATTTCTTTGGGTCCATGTGTCGTCTGAGTAAATGTGTACATGTCGGTGTAAGTGTTTTTGTTGTTTAGTTTAATTACAAATTGCCAAAAAGGGTTAATAGTGAAAGTAGAATTTGTTGTTTGGACTAATAAAGTTCCCTAGCAAAACTTAAAATTCCAACGTTATTCCGTATGTTTGCATATACGTGTCCTGCCATGCATGCTCTGGTCAGATAATAATTGGTGTTGTTTAATGACAAAACATTTATTTAACGCACAACTTTAATGATCATTTTAGCTTGACTTTAAGAGAAGCAACCAATAAAAAGCACAAAAATTATTATAATAATTAAGCCTTACTAACACAAAAAATATTTAGGGTTTTAATTTCTTTTGTATGCTTATTACAAATAAAAATTCGTATTACAAACAGTATATTCTTATATAAATTTAACTTAAAATTTGAAATAATAGTGACTACTTACATTTAACTAAAAGAAAGAGATTGTTGCTAAATAATATGAATTACTAAAGAGAAGTATTAAATTTTAAAATTATTTTAAACTCAAATATTTATACCCTACTCTGAGAGTGAAAGGGTATATTCAGTTTAGTACGCCGCTATAAAAGCCAGAACGAAGCATATCCGATATGGAAAAGAGTATATATTCCTGATCAGCATGACTTGAGTCGATTAGTTATGTCCGTCTGTTTGTTGAAATCACGATTACATGATACATTTACCCATTCTGCAAAAAGTGTCTCTCCCAAACTTAATTTTGCAGGCATTTTATACCCTAAACCTATGAGGTACAGGGAATATTAAGTTTGTGCATATATTGTAATACCCCTTAGGAGGCGTAGCTATGTCCGTCCGTCCGTATGGGATGATTTTTTCACCACAGTGAAGTGATCCACTAAGGAGTATTTGGGTATATTTTAGGAAATATCGGTCGACTGCTACGCCCACTCGCCCACTCGACAACTGGAATTTTGAATTTTTTTTTTGTAAGGATTCAAAAAATTTTGTTTTTATTCTGCATTGTTATTTAATACTGTATTTTAATGAATTATTTAATATTTATAAATTCAATTTGTCGTAAATTTTTGGGGTTTTGAAATAATGACAACATTTCTGTTATTAAGCACGCTTTTTTAACTTTAACAGATTTAATGATTTATAAATGAACTATTTTTAAATGTACGAAATCTGGAAATATTTAAAGAAGCTGTTCAGTTACGATTTAGCATTAAAAAGGTCGCAAACTATATGTATTGTTAGCCTAATATCAAAAATTTGCTTACAAAAGACAGTCGAAGGCATTGCAGTAATTTGAAGAAATATGTGCAGCCAGATTTTTTTTTTCCTAAAAGTGAAAATGTTCATTGTTATTTTGAATGTAATCAAACATCGGAATAATGTGGAATAAGAAAGAAGACTTCTACAGAAATTGACACTTTTTTCCGAAATACCTACAATTAAAACTATTATTTTCAATTCGAATATTAAAATATTATTTTAACTTTTTTCAAGTACATTTTAAATGTTGTTTGAAGTGCATGTAGACAACTTTATTTAACAAAAAAAAAAAATTGGAGAAAATCACTAAGCATAAAAAAGTCCCATTACAATATGTTAGTTTACATTTTGTTAAAATGTTATTAAGTTTTCTTGTTATTGGGATAATTCACTATTATTCCTCATTTAAATATTTGTCAAAATAAAAAAATTAAAAATCGACTTTTGTCTAGCTAAATAGTGAAAATCGCACACTATGCGCTCCTCGCATGTTCGACAAAAGGTGCAAAATTGAATAGATTCTGTTATACACTCAGAAAACTTTGACAGATACATTATTAACACTGCTCGTGTTAAATATACATGATACATTTTTCTACTAAAAACAAAAACAATTTTGAAAATTAACAAGATATTTTTTACATGTTTCATATTGTTAAAATAACACGGGGTGAATTCAGCCTGATAACATGATCACAGTGTTAAATTTACGCGTAAAAGAATTACGATATATTCATTTACGTGACATTTGAAAATTTCAAACAAATGTTTTATTAATTGGCCCATATTCAACAATTCTTTGGTAAGCATCATTAATTTAATTAATTTTATTTAATTTTGCATTTATATATAGGTACATATACTATAGACTGACGATGGATTTGCATGTTTTCAAATTTATGTGGAGAATTTTTTCAGCGAAATCCGATGATGGAAAATGGACCCGTTAGGACTTTCACACCAAAATCGACAATTTCAAAATTTTAATTCATTCAAAGGCAATAATCTAAAAAAGTGGGTAAAAATACAGATAAAATTTGAATTATATCCATTCTTTACATCTAATATTTCGACATTTTGCAGCGAAATGGTTAATTTTGCATCTCTGACGTCTAAGAATCGATTATAGGGAACTGTTGAAAGACGATTTCCACTGAACACTTTTAGTTTCCTAAGCTCTTCTAGATTTCCTGTAAATGTGAGTTCAACAAACAGACTTTCTTGGTGTTACAAACGGTGTACCAAATTTACTGTACCAAATTTACTATAAATGGGCTATATCGAAAAAAATAGAGCCACTATCAAAATCCGATGCTATTTTCCGAATCAGCTCTATAATTCTAATCAAGAATTGCTATAATTTTTACTGCACCAAAATTATTGTAATAATTCAACTGACTTAATTCATCATTTATATAAGGACTAATATTCGTTATTATTTGGCCTACACTTTAGAAACGGTATGTGTTCGGGAATTTGGTTGTTTTGAGAGACGATTATTTTCTCTGAAGACATTCTGATAGATTTCTGACTTCTTCCACTGGTTATAACTCCCTAACGAGATTTTATATGAGAAATCCATTAAAATAGGTGGTAAAATTTTAAGATACAAACTTACAATATTACAGTGGAAATCATCCTTAGGAAGCTCCTCACAATCGCCCCTTAGACGTCAAAAATCCCGATATAAAATGAGGAAAATATTGGATATCCTTTAAATCCTTTCGGGCCCCAGACCAGACGTGAAGGAGTATATTTTTATATACACTGACCATGTAAATCAAGATAATATACGAAAGTAAATTTTATTAATTGTTATATAGGAAATAATAAAAATTAATTAATTAAATATCAAATTTCCTTTCATTTAATATTTCATATATATGGGAAAACAATGGGAACATGTTAATATAACAAGAGTATTAATGTTAATTTAACATGGTTTATCACGTAATTTTAACATCGTGATACTATTATATTAACTGTATAAAAAGGTAAAACAAAGCGATGAATCATGCAAAATTAACATCTTTTAATTTTAATTTAACAAGACATCGAGTTATTCTAACAAGTTATCAAATGTAAATCTAACTTTATACAACTGTTACATTAAAAATATAGCATGGTGAATCAAACCGATAATTCATGTTCAGTTAACAGTTTGTACTGTTAATAATTAACATTATGAAATCATGTTAAATTCCTGTATCTTGTTAAAAATTAACACTATAAATCTGTTTGAAAAAAAACAACATGAAATCTGTTTAATTTCTGTTTAAATGTATATGATTTTTTCCCTGAGTGTATTATAAATTATGATGAGGAATTATTTTTGGGTGATTAAATATAACATAATGTATCAAAAATAGTTTAATCCGACCAAATTGAAATGATATCTTAAAAGTTATTTTGAGGAAATGGTGATTTTTTACAATTAAGCCTAAAATTCATATTTAAAGTGCACCTTTATTTTTAATCTTAGGGGCACATTCACACGACATACCTTAAAATATTTGTTCTTGTATTGTCAGTTCATAAAAAATTTCAAATTAGTGATTTCTTGAAAGCCGCGCTTGACACAGGCAATTATATGTCAAAAAGTGGTTCTACCTTATGTTGAAATTTTGTTTTCTCAATAAAAAATCAATAATACTGAAGCGGGATTTTATTTTTTAAATTAACTCGTGGCATAAATTTTCGATCACACTTATGTGCAGCCAAATTCAGATGGAATTGTAGTTGTGCCTTAGAAAAATGTGATTTTTTCGGGCAAATCGCTTTTTTTTCGAAAGTTCCAGCGTGTCCTAATTTGTTTGGTGTTAGAGACACATTCACCAGTCATATCTTAGAATCTTTATTTTTATCTCCTATATTAAAAATTAGCTACAAAAATATACATTAGATACAAGCCGCGTCTCACACGTTGAAAAGAAGGCGAAATTTTCGTTTTCATTCCAAAACTTCTAATACCACTTTTGGAACGACTAACTACTGACTAAATTTCGTTTGGGATATGGCACACTTATGCGACATATATTTTTTTTTGTATTCGGGTATTATCTAGCGATTGTATTAAAATTGCAGCGATATATTCCAAGCCGTAGCAATAGTGATGATTAGAACGACACCAAACGTCATCGGTATTTTTGATGTTTTGCTTACTTTGACCACATGTAGCAAATCGACAGAGCAACTTTTGAACTCAAACATTGTTACGATTTATTAATTCAGGTATTCTTAACAATATTCATGTAGGAGAATTATTAAAAACATATTAAAAAAATTGAAGAATTATACATCTTGTGTTTCTGCCCATTAAGACGTGTGAAGTAAAGCAAGATTTTTATAAAGTTTATTCAAATAGGCCAGGAAATATAGTCAAAATTAACTTGGAGCTTAAATTTCAAGCTGACTTTTTCTTATGAAAATTTAAAAAAAAAAAGTTTAAAATATTTACGAAAATGTCTGGTCACGACTAGAAATAAACACTTAAAAAACATATTTTTTCTTGTATAGTGATGATTGTTGTTACAAAACGGCGTGAGTGATTTTTGTTTAAATACAGCACACCTTTAAGTTCAGCGCATAGCATTTCGACCTTTTGTGTGAACTGTTGTAGAATTTCACGCTCCGTTGCTCTTTATGCAGAATTCTTTTTAAAAGGCAGTAACAACTGGAGCGAAGTTCTTTGTATTGACAGTCAAAACGACATTCCAGCAGTTGATTAGAAAAGGGCATCGATAAACAAAAAGCAAGAAATACTTTTTATTCGTACGTTACGGATGGTAGTTCTACGGATGCGAATTTCAAAAAATACTGATATCGCTTGTGAAATAAATGTTTAAAATTATATTTATTAAAACAACCAATTTAAACCATATTCAATATAAAATATCACAAGAAATAACATAATTGAATAAAAGGAAATCTTCTACATAAATAATATAATATAATAAAATATGGTTCTGTAATACTCTACCTATTTGTGAAGATTTCAATGTGGAATATGTAGTTGAACTTCATCAGCAATGAAACCGTAACCAAAACCTTAATACAAACATCAGAAATAAACCAATATTCAAAACCGATATATCGTCGTTGTAGAACTAAAAGTCACCAAATACATTTTTATGAAAATCTTAAATTTCAAATTTGTTGGTAATATTACAAAAAGTAATTGATAAAGTAATTTAAAGTTGAAATACCAATTGATAGATTCACATTTTCTTATCAATTGGATCAAATATTGAACTCACCAATCAAAATTTGAAAGATATATAAAGATGTTTGTAATTGAATAATTTGCATTTTGAAAATGTAGTTGGTGACTTTTAGTTCTACAACGACGATATGTAAAATGTTTTTTTTGTCAAAAATATTGAAAACTACACAGAAATAAATTTGTTTAAAAATGAAATGAACGCCGTTAATTTCTATTTCTATTTATGAACTATTCTTCGTATATACGAATCGCACAATTTGAGCGAAATTGATATAATAAACGCGTTCATAATTGTTATGAATTACGTTCATTAAGGTATTCATATTAATTTTTTGATGCAAAGCAGCGCAACTTCCACGTCACGTGCAATTCAGCCGATCATAAAGGCGATACTGAAAAATAGAAATCCAGTCTACAAAAAGGTGCATAGAAAATACAACACAAAGTAGGTGGTAGGTCGGAATTTGAGAATTTGTTTATGATCGTATGTGTGACCTGCAACCATTTTGACTATTCTAAAAATAGATATTTTTATTTAACGACGTGCAGTGATTATTTTGACTACTCGTCGTGACGCGTCGATAGTCGATGATGGCAGATACAGTTCTTAGTTTTAATTATTCGTATGTCATTTCGTACAAATAGACCGAATCGTTTCATTTGTTATTTACAACTCCAAAGAAACGTGCGCCGCAGGTACTTAACATCGCTCAACAACCAACAGAAGTAATAGGCAGCAAGAGTAGATATAAAATAAAATGTAAGTAATTAAAAAAATAAATAAATTAAAATAATAAAATAAAAAAAGTAAAAAATATAAAAAAAAATGTTTTTTTTTTAATTAGTTTAAAGTTCATAAATACCATGCATTTTTTCATAAATATTATGAAAGCGTTCATCATTATTATGAACTTTATCATTACGGTTTTATGAACGATTCATAAATTGAATGAATTTGGTCATTGGTTGAGTAATAATGAAAAATTCATAAAATTGATGAACAAATTCATAAATAGTATGAATATTTTTTCTGTCTACAATACAAATTCTGAAACCGTAACTGGAACCGATATACCAAGCCCATATACCAATATACCAAAAAAAACCCATGTCGATACCGTTATTCGTTTAAATAATTTTGTATAATTTAATTTTGAATATTATCACCAAATCAATTCAAGAAAGAAACTAATGTAGGACGACCACTGCGCAGTGGTTCAGATGCGTTTTTCATCGGACAAAACTCTGCATCTTTTAATGAAGTGAATATTTTTGAACGAGTTTTTTTTATTTATTGGAAATTTATAAAATATGTTTTTAAGATACTAAAAATCGACCGATGAGATACCGTTTGCACAAAACCGACATGCGCGTGAAACCAGGGATCATTCTGCGAATTTGTGCGAAAACTGTTTTTATACCCTACACCTATGAGGTACAGGGTATATTAACTTTGTGCATATATTGTAACGCCCCTTAGGAGGCGTGTCCGGTATGGAAAAGTATATATATTCTTGATCAGCATCACTACCCGAGACCGTTTAGCCATGTCCGTCTGTCTGTCCGTCTTGCTGTCTTGCTGTCCGAATACAGAATAACTTGAGAAATACTGATCAGAATGCGATGAAGTTTCGTCTCAATATATTTTAGCCAAAAGTAGGAACTGAGTTTGCAAATGAGCCAAATCGGTCAACGGACACGCCCACCTCCCATACAAGTCACTTTTATATAACTCTTTCGGAACTAATATCTCGAAAAGTATTCAAGGTATAGTTATAAAATTTAAAACGTATTGTTAGAATCCGCCCACTTTTTTTTTCATTATTTCCCGGGTTTTCATAGTGGAAATTTGATCCGTAAATTATTAAAATCAAATCTATGAAATATTAGCCTTTCAAAATTTTAAATATAGACGTTGTCCGCCCAATTATATGTTTCTGTTTTTATTTTATTAGTTTGTTTTACTTTTATATAAATTTTTTAATTTATGGGGATATAAGGCGTACATTTCTGATATGTGAATAATATTCTGAGGGTGGGGAGGTTCAGCATACTTAATTAAAATCTTTAAAATTAAGGTATACAATTAAATTTCCCACATTAATATTCTCACCAAAGGTGTAGGGTATTCCATAGTCGGGCCCGACCGACTATAAAAATCCGCCCCATGTGACCGAACTTACCCATGTGACCTAACTTTCCCAACTCGTTTTAGATCAATTCGTTTTATTTGCATTTGATATGCAAGTGCATATCATATTTTCATATTATAAAAATATATAAATTTGTAGTCGAACATTGGAAAAATGTTGAATATATATATATATATCATTGCTGACACATCTCTGAGTATGACTATGAAATCGGTTTTCCAATATCACGGTTTTCCAATATATTTTAAATGCGCAATTTTAATATAATAAATTTGAATTGATTTTTTTTATCTCTCATAGAAACATTTCAAATTGGAATAAAACATGTGAAAAAATTGATATTGAAAAATTTCACATTCATACGTAGAGATATCTCAAATGTGCAACAAAAAATAATATATTTTTTAATTATGAAATTTATGATATGCATTTGCATTTCAAATGTAAATAAAAACCGAAAACGAATTGTTTTCAGTGGGCAAAGTACTGTCGCACGGTGTAATTGGCCAAAGTTTAACATTTTTTTTTTCTATTCCAATTATTAAATTTACCAATTTACTAAAATTATAGCTAAGTGGATACTCTTTCACGCCATACCCAATATTACTGTCGGGACGTTCCACCCTGGCCGCTAGAGGCGTTATAGCTATATTAAGTCGAAATTTTTGAATTTGAACGTTATCCACCAAAAACCTTTAAAGTTTTTATTGATTTGAACATTTAGCAAAATGAATACCCTTTTACAACATATACACTTTTATTACCGAATAGTGCGGAACCTGACCGATAGAGACATTATAACTGAATGAAGTCTAAATTTTCGACTTTGAATGTTCTTAACTTTAAACCGCATTCAAAAATATTCACTACATCAAAAGATACAGAGTATAATAAATAATAATAGTTTGGCACTACAGTCCTATAAGAACTTAGGTCGAGCTCTCTCACCATTTTGAGCTGTGCGTGTTATATTTGTACTTGAAGTGGTGGGACCTACAGTTTATTGCCGGATCCGAATGTCGGGTGATAGCTTTTCATAGGCAATGTTTTACTCTCGTAGGTTTGCCATTTACTGCCGAGAGGTAGAAAAATGTTTTTCTATGAAAAAATGTTGTTAGCCCCTGTCCAGGCTTGAGCCGGGGACCTTTCGGCTCGCAGTCCAACGCACTAACCACTGAACCATCGCGGAGTATGCTATGACTAAAAAACGATGTTGGTGATTTTTTGTCTTTGGATTTTTTTTTTTTTTTCATTGGAACATTTTTTTAAAGTTATAAATGGGTTGGTACGAGTGAAAATTTCTCAAGATCCTAGTTCAAATCTCGACTGGTGCCGTCAACATCTAAATATAGAAAAATATTTTTATTTTAAACAGAGTTACTCCTCGGTGGGCAATGGCAATTGACATTGTTTTGAAAAACCATCGCCATATAGATTTAGCATTAAACTGAAGGTCCCACCATTTGTGTTAAAATTTAACACGCACAGATGAAATGGTAAGACATAACTATGCGTTTGTCAATTAGATAATCGTTCCAAAAGTTTAATTATAAAATTTAACATTTGTAATCTTATTTTATATCCAATATATTTTATAATGCTACATAAATATTTTATTTCTTTATAATAACATGATATTATTTAATGATAACTAATTCTTGCGACTTAATTGCCGACATACAGACAATATAAGAAAATGTTGAGTCTCAGAATCACAATAACCGAAAACTTTTCCCAGTAGAAAATGAATAATACATTTCCCTGGCAACGTCCTTCCTTCTATTAAGCAACTGACGTCCGATGGCAGAAAATAGCGACGAGGCAGGGGTGCTAAATGTTCCCTCTGATAAGTTCCGCGGAATGTGCATATGTTATCCGCTGTGACTGCCATCGCCAACTCAAAAACTTTGCAAACATTTATCGAAGGGACAGTCGTCTCGAGAACCAGCACCACTCGCAGCCCTGTCCGTACCGACCTCCGTTGTAGACTTCCGAGCCGCGCATTACGGAATGCGCTTTAGAAGTGTTTATCGTAGCGAACGACAACAACTCGCGATGGACATGACAGCATCTCTTGTGGCTCGTGCCCTGGACCGGGCGAAGTGAGTTGCGCTGCATGTAACGCGCGGTGGGCGATTGCGATTCGGCGCGAATTGCAAATGACGTTTTCCTTGTGCTCGCAATTTCTCAGCAGGAATCCGGCAGGATCCGGAGGTGTGGCGGGTGACGATTTCCTTCTCCTCGAGCTCATTTTTCTTTCGCTGCTATCGATTAGTACACACGGTCCACATGACCGACGTACGAATGACCGGCCAACCGACCGACGCATCGTCGAAAGACACTTCGTAGTCAACGACGGAGCTTGGGACGAGTGCTCTGACGAGTGTTCTGTACCCTCATGGCTCGGCTAATATACACACATACCTGCATGGGATGTTATGCTGCTCTCGAACCGAAGTGGACACGTAAAGATGTAACGTTAACTACAGCCACACACGAGGCACAGTCTAGTCCTCGATTCATCCTTCATCAATCGCTGTCTGCCTCCCGGACACCACCCGGCTGCGCTTGTGTCATGGAGTCTATCCTGTTGGCATGGGCACGGTGGTCAAATACTTACAAATGCCTCACTTGCTGCTCGACGCGACAGTTTGTAGAAATAATTTCTTCGTCGCATGAGATGAGATGTCCGTAGCAGCGGCGTCATTGACCATTCATACTCGCGTATTTGCTTGCAAGGTTTTTGTGTCCCCCCTTCCCCCCATACCACACACGACACCAGGCATTCACAAAGAACAGTCAACAAACACATCTGCGTGTGTGTGTGTATGTGTTGGGAAGTTTAAATGTGATTTCGCGAGAATAGATTATTGATTTTTAGAGCACTGGACATGTGTGGCAGAAATTTAAGGTTTTGAGGATTAAGGGATGGACTATTGGGTTATTTACAATTTCACTACAATTTACTTATGTTCTATATTTCATTAAATGGGGAAACATGTTTCAATTAAATAGAGTAATTTACAGTTTATGTGAAATTTAAATAATATAATATTTTACTAACGTAACCATTTAAAACATTCGAAAATTTATAAATCAATGTAAACTCACAATATTGACGTTATTAATCATATGGCTCTTGCGTTTTTCACCGAATTTATTATTTTCTTGTGTAATATGGGTTTTGTTGAAATTTAAATCTGGCATAAATAGAAATTAAAAGAACATGGAGTTGATGAGATAAATGATAATGTTCATGTAGTCTTTAACTCAGTCCCGAAGATGATACAGAAGTAGATTTTGGAGGAATACCAGACCATTTTTCTGCATCTCAAATTTGCAATCAAATTACAAAATAATATTAAAATTCGACTGTCGTTTAATATTTTATGCATTTCTTCAATAAACATTCTGTTTAATTGAATGTTTGTTGATCAAATATTTGGCTAAAATTTATGTTTAAAATACTCCATGAAACTCCATGGTCAAACTACGTCCTGGCATATCCTTACATCAAAAACGGTCACAGTCAGCATCCTTGCGTCCTCATTAGTAGCTTCATTTCAAAATTCGGAAAAAATAAGTCAGAAGAATTCGGGATAATAATAACAATAACATAAAGAATTGGCTTAGACCGACTAAACTTTTCTTAATTTCTTTCACCAGATTACATACTGTCCTTAGTTCAAAATTCTCCTTGTGAACTAATCTTAAATACTTGTTTAATTTGTAGCTATATTAATTAGATTTTAAAAAATATAATAAGTGGGTCAAAGTAAATAATTTTTAGGAATTTTAGAGTTTTTCGTTCATCTCATAGTTGGTATATTAAATTGTTTTCATTTTTAAGACACAAGGACCGGTTGTGCTGAACATTTCAAGATTCAGGATTCTCATGATTTTGAATGCCACAGATATTTGGTATTTTATTTGCCAAGATCTAATGCATATATTTCTCCTCTCTAAACTTGTTTGTATCTTTTTCTTTTATAACCACAGACTTTTCATAAACATAAGTATGTGTACTCGAATAGAAAAGAATTTTATGAATTCAAGCATATTCAAACAAATATTTTCTATTCGTAATTCGAAGTCACCAAATAAATATAAGGAGTAAAATCTAATTACATTACAATTGAATTGTATAATTATTTTGTTCTGATTGAAATATTAGTATACAATATTTAAACATAAATTGCTTTAATCGCGTTTTTATATGAATTTCCTATAATAATATTTCTGAAGAGATATATATTTTTCATCAAATATTAATATATGTTGGTTATTTCAGTTATTAATACATCCAACGTCCTTTGTATTATACGTATTTTGTTATTCGGGTGACAATTTAATTATATGTATGTTTGGCATTATCAAATCACAATTAAATACTCAGTAATACTCACATTAATGCTCTTATCACATAACTCATAATTCACTCTGTAATTAATTCAACATAGAAACAACGGATTTAAATGAAATTATTAATTATAAATTAAAAGATGTGTAATAAAATAAAAAATAAAATTTTAAGTTTATAATAATATATAATAAATATAAATAAAAAACATGAGTAAGTTCGGTCACATGGGGCGGATTTTTATAGTCGGTCGGGCACGACTATGGAATACCCTACACCTTTGGTGGTGATATTAATGAGGAATATTTAATTGTATACCTTCATTTTAAATTTTTAATTATGCTGAACCTCAGAATATTATTCATATATCAGAAATTTACGTCTTATATCCCCATAAATTAAAAAAAAATTATATAAAGTATAAAAAACTAAAAAAAAAATTGAAAAATATAATTGGGCGGACCACGCCTATATTTAAAATTTTGAAAGGCTAATATTTCATAGATTTGATTTTAATAATTTACGGATCAATTTTCGACTATGAAAACCCGGGAAATAATGAAAAAAAAATGTGGGCGGATCACGCCCATTTTCGGACCACATATTTTTAGGTGAATTCTAACAATACGTTTTAAATTTTATAACTATACCTTGAATACTTTTCGAGTTATTAGTTCCGAAAGAGTTATATAAAAGTGACTTGTATGGGAGGTGGGCGTGTCCGTTGACCGATTTGGCTCATTTTCAAACTCAGTTCCTACTTTTGGCTAAAATATATTGAGACGAAATTTCATCGCATTCTGATCAGTATTTCTCAAGTTATTCTGTATTCGGACAGCAAGACAGCAAGACGGACAGACAGACGGACATGGCTAAACGGACTCGGGTAGTGATGCTGATCAAGAATATATATACTTTTCCATACCGGACACGCCTCCTAAGGGGCGTTACAATATATGCACAAAGTTAATATACCCTGTACCTCATAGGTGTAGGGTATAAAAATATAATAAGTGGGTCAAAGTAAATAATTTTTAGGAATTTTAGAGTTTTTCGTTCATCTCATAGTTGGTATATTAAATTGTTTTCATTTTTAAGACACAAGGACCGGTTGTTCTGAACATTTCAAGATTCAGGATTCTTCTGATTTTTAATGCCACAGATATTTGGTATTTTATTTGCCAAGATCTAATGCATATATTTCTCCTCTCTAAACTTGTGTGTATCTTTTTCTTTTATAACCACAGACTTTTCATAAACATATGTATGTGCACACGAATAGAAAAGAATTGTTTGAATTCAAGCATATTCAAACAAATATTTTCTATTCGTAATTATAACGTAATTCGAAGTCACCAAATAAATATTAGGAGTAAAATCTAATTACATTACAATTGAATTGTATAATTATTTTGTTCTGATTGAAATATTAGTATACAATATTTAAACATAAATTGCTTTAATTGCGTATTTATATGAATTTCATATAATAATGTTTCTGTAGAAATATATATTTTTCATCAAATATTAATATATGTTGGTTATTTCAGTTATTAACACATCCAACGTCCTTTGTATTATACGTATTTTGTTATTCGTGATTGTTACTGGGTGACAATTTAATTATATGTATGTTTGGCATTATCAAATCACAATTAAATAAAAACGTTGCCTATTTTTAGCACTCAGTAATACTCACATTAATGCTCTTATCACATAATTCATAACCTCTGTAATTAATTCAACATAGAAACAACGGATTTAAATGAAATTATTAAGTATAAATAAAAATGTGTAATAAAATAAAAAATAAAAATTTTAAGTTTATAATAATATATAATAAATATAAATAAAAAAACATAGTTTAAAAAAGGTAAACAAAATAATGTTGTGTAAAAAAAATTATTAGCTATGTATGAATTTCCTTTTTTAAAATTAATATGAAATGTAAACATCAATATGTTTACATGTAAATTTGAACATAAATATGTTTGAACGAAATCAAAAATATGTTTGACGGTTATTATAATAATGTTTTACAATGAAATAATACTTTTGTTTGCATAAAGCAACAAAAATATATAATGCCTGCAAAATTTTGTTGGAAGAGCCCTTTTTTACAGCGTGTGGTTACGGAAATTATAAACCAGAGAAACTAGTCTGTGACTTAAAATAAAAGTTGTTATGTTTGTGGAGTACATATTTTTTTCAAATTTGTGCAACATTTCTATTGTTTGCACAAAATTTGTGTAATTACAATCAATTATTATTTAAATTTTTATTAAGTTTCTGGTTTATTGTATATTGTTAAATTCAGCGTGGCATAAATATTAAGAAACGCCATACAAATCACATTTATATACACTTAGAAAAAAATAAAATCAATAGTTTTTGCTATTAAAATTAGTCAATTAATTACTATTTTAAGAGCTAAATTCCATTAAATACTACAATAAACCATTAAATATTATTAAATTGTTTTTGTTTTTATATGAAACTATTTATTTTTGTATACTATTAAATCAATAATGGTTCAATTCACCAATTTTAATACGATATTTTTTTTGAGTTCAGAGTTTTAATCCCATATAATAAAAGTACTTGGAAATGTGCCTATTTATGGTTGAATGAGTTTATCTTAAGTTAATTTAAATTTTAAATTAAAATATTTATTAAAAAAAATAGTAGTAATAGTTTGACGCTACAGTCCTATAATAACTTAGGCCGATGAGAATTAAATGCAATAGTTATAAAATTTTAAGTTTTTAGGAACCATAATTAAAATAACTTTTTAAACACTGTATTGGTTACGAAGTATTTGTAGCAAATTATTAATTGTTTGCAGTTGCTCTTTGGTAGACATTTTGGTATGGCAACTCTCACGTCCAAATAATATAATAAATCAGGTGCACGATGTTAATGTAACTCAGTACCTTACAGGGTACTTTTGTCACGCCTACGAGACTTCGGACACATTATAAAGCTATAACGCGGTTCGAAATTTAAACGTGTTAAATATTCACATTGTAATAAGCAATATCATAAACACTAGTCGAACAGGTCCAGTTCGACTAGCAAGGACACATTCAAACGAGCTTCAATTGAAAACAAATCCCCCAAAAGCTATAAAAATGCTCAGAAATAATCCTCTTTTTATCTTTCGACAAGCTAATAAACCATCAATCAGCAAGCACAGTCAGTGCAGCAACAGGAGTGAAGCCACAATAACATAAAAACACTTTCTTTAAGAAGCTATCATGAATAAGCAAAAGAACCAAAAACTAATAAAGAAATCGTAAAAGAATTTAATGTTACGATAAACACATCATCAACATCCACACTCTCAATCACACAGACACAGAACGCAGAACAAGGACCAGGATGCGGACCAGGACTACATAAAGAAACATAAACTTGTTTACATCTAACTGTTATATTAGGAGCTCCTTCGTCATGCAGAACTTAAACTTGACGTATTTCGAGACCAATGCCGCACGTCGGAGATATGTACTTCCCGGTCATAAAACATAAATAAAAATTTTACTTTCGCACCCGTATGGGGGCTGGAATTGTGCGCGGGTTGTGGTATAGGTAAACGCTCATAAAAATCGCAGTCACAACACTGCGAATTACGAGCATTCACAAAGTAGAGCAGCCAGAGCACTGCTCCTTAATGGTCTTAGTCGAATCTTCACATACGAATAAATATTTCGAATGTTATACTGTCGAATGTACAATTTTGGTTAGTTAAGTGGGAGAATCTGCTGAATATGTGAACAACATAATGATGCATTTGTAAATGGCAAATAAAATTAACGATAATATTCGGCCACTTAGTGCAATTATTTACTCATTATTATTTTTATGGATTTGAGGTTATTTTACTGATACACTGACATGGGAATGAATTCTGCGAGATTAAGGTATTTCTAAGCCAGTGTGTGACTGTTTTTATTGTTCTGAACGTAAAAAGATTAATAAATGATTAAAGTTAATAATAAAAATGTTTCAAGTCATTTCCCATTTTTAATTGCTTCATCAAATTTTAATTTAATAAATTTGAATTGATTTTTAAAATATCTCATAAATATGCAATATGCAATAATACGTACTAAAATTTGAATGCCACTTCAAAGGAAATTGCTTGATTCGAAAAGATATTTTATTCATTTCATTCTAAGAATGAATAGAAAAAACATGCATATCCATCAGAATCCCTAGTGGTAATAGTAACATTAGACTGATTCAAATTTTTATGAAAAATTTAGAACTATTTTTTCTTTCCCTCCGCTTCGACTTTCTGAAACTAGGACTTCTAAAACCTTTAAAAATAAAATAAAATAAAATGAATCCTGTTATGTTGCGCAAAGAGCTTAAAGGATATTTTTGAACTTTTAGCGACCATTATCAATTAAATTATTATTGCTTGAAGTATAAAAAAATATATCACTATATTTTCTTTTTAACTTAACTTTAAATCATTTACTAAAATTAAAATTTTTAAAATTATTAATTTTTAGGTAACTGTTACAGTTTTATGGCTTGCCAAACGCATAAAAAGTTGACATTTTCTTACTATAGTAATTTTAACTGTCAACATTTTTATAATTTTATTCTAATGATTTTGGAATAACATTTTTGTATTATTGCACATACAATTATCTTTAAAATGATATGTCAGACTTATCTTTTCAGATATCGTCTTATTAGCAGATAGTAAAATTATGCACACCTAGCCGAAAAATCAATATATTTTGGATTAAATCAAAAATAATCTGGATACTATATCTTTGAAAATATCCACGGCAGAAGTTAAATTTTTATTCAAGCATGTAGCTAATAAACTCTACTATTAGAAGATGTGGTTCAATGAAAAAACTGGTGAGATTATACTTTACCATTTATGGTTTACCTACTAAAATTTTAAAACATTTCCAGACTAAATGTTCACTTAAGTATGATTTTGAATTGTAATATGTGGAGATATTACAATTAAAGTTAGCTGATTGATTTTTTGGTTGGTAAATAATTGTATGCACGTCAACCCATGTAGGGACCACTTACGGATGTAATGCTCATAAAAGAACAATTTTTGAAAAAGCCGTTTTTTAGCATTTGTTAACACATTATGGAAAAACTTAATAGTTTAAGCGAAAAAAAATTACATTCAACTTTTTTAAAAAACTGCAAAAATAATTAAACCGTGATATTTTAAAAAATCTTCCATCGACTTTTTGTTTATTTTGATCTTGAAATAATCGGAAGCGATGTCCAAAACATTTTATAAAAAAAATTTAGGTGTTTTATTAGTTTCCCAATATTCATTGAAATCGAAGATGGTGAATTCCAGCCACTGGTCGATTTACTGTGGAATGGCCATATATCTTAAAAATTAAAGTCGAGATTTATTTCCCTAAAAATACAAATTTTAAAAATGTCCAATGATAGTTAGACAATTCCCAAAGAAGAAATATAAGATGCAAGGTAATGATTGGAATTAATATATTAATTTTATTAACAAGAACTTTAAATCTATTTTTTATAATTAAGTATAGAGAATACTAAAAAATACCAAATTTCACTAAAAAAAAAAATAAAAACCCCATATTCATTAAATATAAAAATGATTTTTTTAAATATTCTTCAAACTTCGTTGAACGTTAAAATATGTATAAAACAAATTTAATAGCTTCAGTGTTCAGAATTTCCTCACTAAATAGGGTTTAATTTGAATAATTGGCATACAGTATGACCCATATAAGGGGTCAGAACCCCTACAATCCCCTAGCTATTGGACCCGGGCTCAGGGCAGAAAAATGTAAGAGACGTCAATCAGCATTAACTAAGTATTTTATTTCCGAAGATTTTATGATGGTAAAATCCTTAGGTCCACGGGCACATATCTAGTTTATCCGAGTTAATCTGGCACTGATTGGATCACCATTTATTGGGAAATTTTGTTGTTAAATTTATTTTATATTATATAGAGAAAAGTATTTTTAGTTGATGTAAACATTATAAAAAATGGTTAAAATTTTATTAATTCAGAACTATATATCTACCATTACACCTATCATACACGTCATACATGTGCAGGATTGATCTGTTAATTGTAAGCACGCCTACACAAAAATTTGTTTAGGAAATTACAACAGTAAACTGTGAAAACAATTTTTTTCCATAGCTGCATATGAATTAGTTGACGCCAGCAACTCCATTTTTTCACTGCACATTTTCAAATCCGCATCATGCTTGAAGCGAACTTTATTGAAGAAGGAGCAGGTCCTTGCAACATGATTGCAAGGATTGCATTTCGGCACGAACGAAGTGCGTATGTTGTTTGGTCCTTGTGGGAGCCGCTGACAAAAAAATGAACTGTAAAACTGCGTTTGTTGCGATGAAGCCATGGAGTCCACAATGGGACGACTATATCGTCTTAAAATTGCTTTTGCAAAGACTCGAAAATAATTGTTATAAATGATTTTGGGACAATTAAATAATAAATGTTTTTGTAATATTTTTTGCTATATTATATTGTTATGTAAAAATTATTTTTGTCTGCTCCGCGTCGATTTCGTGAACTAGAAAAAAAGACTAAATCACAAAATTATTTATAAATGTATAGCTTTAATATTAAGAATCAACTGATTTGTTTTGTCAAATTATATATAGTCACTATCATGCCAAAGGGGCGAATGTGTAATTTTTAACATTTGCGTTTTTTTACATTTTTGAATATAGTTTTTCCTCAAGTATACTGTGCCAAAATCGTGTGTTCTTTTCATGGATATTTCTAAATAGATACAAAGACAAAACCAATAGAGCGAATTTGAAAAATTGAAAAACTTGTCATGCCAAAAGGGCGAATTTTTTCGTTTTTTTGTCATAACTTTTTACTGGTACAAAATAAAATAGTGGTGTAAAGGCATGAAATGTTTGTTTTTAAAGCACCTATCTATTGGAAAAATAAATTTTCGAATTTTTGATGTTAGCAAGAAAAATGTTTGGCAAATTATTTTTAAATATTGATGCCAATCGATAGGTGCTTTAAAAACAAACAATTAATTTCTCAACATTACTATTTTATCTTGTACCTATAAAAAGTTATGGCAAAAAAACGAAAAAATTCGCACTTTTGGCATGACAAGATTTTCAATTTTTCAAATTCGCTCTATTGGTTTTGTCTTTGTATCTATTTAGAAATATCCATGAAAAGAACACACGATTTTGGCACAGTATATTTATACTTACTATTTTATCTTGTACCAATAAAAAGTTATGGCAAAAAAACGAAAAGATTCACCTTTTGGCATGACCATATTTTCAATTATTTGAATTTTGCTATGTGCAAACGATAACTTCTTATTGGTACAAAATAAAATAGTTATGTAAAGACATTAATTGTCAGTTTTTAACGCACCTATCGATTGGTATGAGTATTTTAAAATATTTTTTTGAACTTTTGTTATTTCCAAAAAAAGTTTTGGGCAATTATTTTTTAATAATGATGCCAATCGAAAGGTGCATTAGAAGCATACAATTAATGCCTTTACCTCACTATTTTATTTTGTACCCATGAAAAGTTATGGGAAAAAAAGAAATTATTGCATTTTGGTCAGCCACATAGCCACACAAATTCAGTAAGTTGTCAAAATCAAAAGATATTTTATATACGTAATGCTATTTGACTGAAAAACCAAAATAAAAAAAAAATAAAAAAAAGTTTAGTAATTTTTAAAGCAATTCAAACTTTATAACTGGAATTCCCAACATTTTCAAAAATGCACATTCGAAAGTGACGATATGATGTTTCAGTTTTTGATTAGGTAAATGGCAACGAACAACAATATGTTTTCCTTTTCACTTTTTAAATACTAAACTAAAGGTTTATGTAACAGACTTTTGGTTTATGTCCCATAGTGTGCAGTACCGATAACTTGCTGCATCCATTGTAGGCAAAAACCAGGGATAATACTTTGAGTTATCTGTGTTTCTAACAGTGTTTAATTGTGCAATTCCTAAAAAATATTTTTGCATCATTCGAGCAAAAGTTATTTAAGTATTCCCATTCCTTTCATAACTAATCGCATTTAAATTTGATACTTATTTAAATATATCTCAATTGTCCAAAATTATGGAACATGTAATATGTAAATACAATATCAATTCTCAACAAGTCCTAAATTTATCAACAAATAATTTCCAAAAAAATATTTTATTTTTCGGAATCCCTGGTAAAAGTTTGCGCCGACATAAAAATTCAATCCACCGTCGTCTATTGGCGGCTTGTTGACAATCATCGGGAATTTGCATCAGGCACAATAACTGCCAGAGCAGGAGCTGCAAAAAACGTATGCAGCTCCAAGTGGACAAAAAATGCCAAAAGTGGGGCATGTGGATGCGATTAAGCGGGTATTCAATGCAAAATATCCGGTGGCATGCAAGTCAATGCATTTTTTCTGCACATTTAGCGCCACTTGACAGCACCACGTCATGCGGTCTGTAAGCGGTACCGCGTTAAGGCGTTAGATGTAAACGTCCTCTGGCCTTAAAAAATCTTTTTTTTTTCGTTTGCTGCCAATTGGCGTATATTGCTGCACCTTTGATTGCAGAGTGATATGGCCCGGAGTATGGGAGTAAACCATTTGTTGGCTTTGGAAGCAACAGTTGTTTTAGCTGTTGTAGGTTTTTATAAATGAAACAGAACAGGAACAAATTTGAGCTATTTTCAATTTTTTCATTCTTCTTTAATTAGATGAAAATTTTAATAATTAGTGGTTCAAAATTGCTGGCTGTAAAAATCCAGATAAAGGAACCAAACAATGCCTGCTGACTTTAGGGAATTTAAAACACAGCAAAAACGAAATTAAATTTTATGCACTAATAAAACATGGAATGTTTTCCGAAATCTGGACGACGAGCAAGACCACAATGTTTGCGAGTATTTGTATGTGTACTTTGCATGTGCATTTTTCCATAAGTTTAAGACAATATTATTTGACCAGGCATTTTCAGGCGTTTCCAAGCGATGCTTTGTGATGCATTCAACGAATACAAAGGACTTCTTGGTCAACTGAGGATGTGATGAACGCGCTGCGCTGTGCAGTGCAGTCAATAAGATGTTGGCTGCAAGACATGCGTCGTATGTCGTTTTTGAATGTAGTATTCGTATTTATTGTTCTTTCTGCATGTATCGCCAGCATCTTCATTGGCGAAAGAGGTCAGAAACCCCCTTTATTAGAAGTCGAGTACATAGAAGCACTGGACCGTACTTGGTTTAAATGAGCGCCTAGAAAACACTTTGAGTAATCTAAATAAATGTTGGTACTCAAATCATGAAGCATATTCAAAATACATTATTACCAGAACGCACTCAGAAACTTCCGTTGTTATATCATACATTAAAAGTCAAGGAGTATGTTCAATTTGGTCATCAGGTTTAAATATCCCCGAGGCGGCCTGGCCGATATGAAAAGTATATATGTACATTATTAATCAGGACGACGAGATTTAATAAGATAAGTTTTAATATATTTGAATGGATTAAAAATTAATTCGACAATTGAAGCGTTGGTTGCAATAAGGGCGTTAGGTATCAGAACGCCCTTTTTGCAAAATTCGCACCGAATGATCCCAGCAGTGAAAACCCAGATCGATTGCATAAAATTTTTTGTCGTTTTATGCAATAATGGCATTATCTCCATTTAAAATAATATTTTGTTTTTATATTTAATTTTTTTACAGATTCAGTTTTCAACAGAATCAATATATTTTGTGCCATTTTATATCTATATCTATTCATATCAATATGTATATCAATGATATGCACAATAATCTTTATATCTTGCATGTACTCTAAAACTCAATACGCCCAAATTTTATTTCTCGTTTTATGCAATAAGTGCGTATACATTATTTATTTTAATTAATTATTTTATATATTAATAGTACATTTAAAACAAATTTGAAAAGTGAATAATAAGGCTAAGAGTTCAAATTTTAATAGATATCGATTCAAAACTTCATGAGATACGTACATTCAGACACTATTTCGCACACATGGAAAAATCGACCAGTACATGATACTTGGGATCATTCTGAGAATTTGTGTTTTTATTTGCATTTGAATTGCAAATGCTTTCATAATATTTTTTTTTTGTTTCTTTTTTTATGCGGAACAAAGTTTGGAGCTGAGATCTCTCTGAGTATCGACATAAAAACGGTTTTCCAATATCAATTCATTTATAGGTTTTATTCCTATTTGAAATGATACTATGAGATAATTTAAAAATCAATTCAAATTTATTAAAATCAAACGAATTGATATCGGACAAACATTGTCATATTCATTCTTGATGTCTCAACTATGAAGTACATCCAATATTTTTCAAATAATCGACCAAAACTTGTTTTTCAAATGCAAATAAAACCTTTTAATGAATTGATCTGTAACGTCGGTGGCTCGTTTGGTTAGTTCGTTACACTCGTAGTCCAAAGACGCTGGTGCGTTGGACTACGAGCCGAAAGTCCCGGTTTCAATCTCTGTGATTTTCAAAATCTTTTTCATAGAAAACGGCAGTCAATGGCAAAACTATGAGAGTAAAAAAATTATATGTAATGGGATTTTCGATAATTTTCCGTGTTATCGATTGTTTTATACAGCAGTAAATACATATAAATCAAAGGATATTTTTTTAAATATAAAAACAAAATATTGGCACAAAATGTGTATACCAATTAAAGAGAAACTAATTAAGCTTTTTAAAGGATGGCATACTAAAAATATTTTTTTGGTTTATATGTGTTTATTGCTGTAATAAACAATCGATAACTCGGAAAATTATCGAAAATCCGACTAAACATATTTTTTTTTCGCAAACAGTTCTACATGATTGCATACTCGACATATTGTTTTGAAATATTCTTAATTTCGACTTTCGAATTTTCAATGTACTTGCGGCACGTGTTCCCGTTGTTCAAATTCAAAAAAAAATTGCATATCTTATTTTTTGTCCCTAATAAACAATCCTAGCCTCTTAGCAGGCGTGACCGGTATGAAAAATTGTGTATTTTCTTGATAAGCATCACTTTTCGAGTCGATTTAGACATTTCCGTCTGTATGTCCGCATATACTCAAAAATTTCAAAAATACTGTTCCGAATGCGATTAAATTTTTTTTTTCGCATATTTTAATAGACAAGTAATTCTATGTTCGAAAATGACTCAAAGTAGTCAACGTACTCAACCACACCCCATACAAGATATAATAATAATAATTTGGCGCTAGAGTCCTGTCTAGAACGTCGGTCGACCTCTCACCATTTGAGCTGTTCGTTTTATATTTTTACTCAAGCAGGTGAGAGCTTTTCATAGGCAATGTGTTACTCTCGTAGGTTTGCTATTTACTGCCGAGAGGAAGCGTCGCATATAAAAATGTTTTCCATTAAAAAGGTGTTGACAGGGGATCGAACCGGGGACCTTTCGGCTCGTAGTAGAACGCACCAGCGACTTTTCGCTCGTAGTCCAACGCACTAACCACAAGATATGGGTTAACCCATATGGGTTTATAGGACCCATATCTCGTAAAGTATTCAAAATAAAGTTATACAATTTAAAAGTAATTATAAACGATCATAATATCAATACGTGCTTAAAATATATATATAATATAGCACTCAATTATAATGCTTTCACATATATGTTTTTTATGCTAAAATGTTACCCATATAGTTTTGGCATTGATAGCTCAATTTATTCGAACGAATGTGGACTAATTTTGGAATATAACAATCTGTGCATCAACTTACTTTCTCGATTTTTACCAATTTTTAAAATGCATTTTTGATTTAAATTTTTGTTCAAAAATGCATTTTTTTCAAGTACTCCTATCGATTTATTTTAAACTAGATAACGAATTTAAAAATATTGGGGGAAATGTTCATTGAATGTTTAATTACCTTTCATTTGAAATAACATTTGGTCAAATGAATTATTTAGTAATCGAGATATTTGCAAATATATGTGATAACCTCTTTGAAAACTATGTTCAAAAATTATTGTCCGATATCTCGTAAACCTGTCCAAAGAAAAATGAAATTGTAACTTCAATCTGTGAAATGGCACTTCCACATAATCAATGTTTTCGGTAGCGATGATAGAAAATTATTTAGTATCAACCCATTGGACTATAAATAATTTAGACAAATTTTAGAACAATTTGATAAATTTTCATAAAAAGCGTTTTAGCAAAATAACGCTTTTTCCAATCTCGTGCCCAAAAAGGATTATTCTGTGTGTACATTTGGATTGTAAATTTTTGTCTAAATTTGTTTAAAGCTGCTAAAAATCATGCAGAAACAAAAATCCTTGGAACCTTAATTATATTTTACAATTCTGAATCCTCTGCGTTAATACCATGTACTGTGCGTTTGCATATTTCTGACCGGCACTTGTTCCTCCATCTTAAAGAGCCATTCTTCCGTCTCCTGGCAACAAGCTAAGCTGCCACTCTCTGTCTTGGTACAGGATGGTCCGAAACCGATGTGAATAATAACCTAACGTGCTGTTCGTGCTGCACCACACCGCTGCATTTTAGCTGGATGTGGCTGTCTATTAGTTTCTGCACATGTTCTCGGCTGCCGCCTGCTCCCACATCATGACAGGTTTCATATTGTGTCCTGGAGTTTGTTCGACTGAGAATTAGTCATAATGAGAATTAGGATCCAAAAACGGGTGCTACAGTTCCTCCCTTTATTTCACTACGTGTTCATGTTTTGTCTTTTGGTGTTTTCTCTGCTGCTGTGATGTAGCAGAGGAATAGGTGGGATTATTCAAGAAAATAATACTTTCGAGATCTGCACAGAAATGAAACCAAACCACATTAGAAAGCGCTGAGCTTTGCATCCTTTGATTTGGTCTTCGTTCGGTCAGTTCGTCTGCCATCTATTCATCCAATCTTCCAGTCGCACATTTTCGTGCTGACCAACCGACCGGATGATGGCGCATACAACTTGAACGCCTGAAAGGAAGCCAGCCAACCGACTAACATTTTTAGAAGCAACCTGCATTTTAGAAATGTACTCAAATTTATTTAGGTTTGGACTCTGGCATGAGTGCAATGCAACGGGTGGAAGCGCCTCGATGCGATATCTTAGGTAAAGATTATTTGTGCATTGCATTTTCTGAGAAACAAGTGTACAAATAAAATTTTCATATACATGCAATAGGTATATAAAACCAACCAAATGTCTCGTATGGGGTGGAGGTAAAAAAGCGAGTTAGGCAAGAAAATATTCTGAAACGCATTATGCACAGAGAAATTATTAAAATGTACAGAACATTTGAAATTTGAACAAAATTAAACTTCAACTAACAACTACAAAAAGCACTATAATGTTTATCAGTTTTTGTTATTCATTAAATTTGGAATGTCAGTAATTATGTTAAAACATAACTCTATATACGACCATCATTTCACAAAGAGCTACTGTTTAATAAGGCGAACATTTGTTGGTGCGAGACTAATAGATGTATGAACAATTTGTTAATTTGACATGAACAATTTTCCAAGAGGTTTTAATACTTATTTCACTATAACTTACAGTACGAGGCATTCCATACCAAGCGTATACCAACTGATAAAGGGTTTCGAGATATTCATTTTTTATTTTCGGAACACTGAACAATACAGGCACATTTGAATTGCTAAAACTTGATGGTGCTAAAGGATAACTAAACCCAGACTAAAAAAAAATATCCGTCAAAAGTTTTCACGCGATTTTGGGTATTCTTTTATTTTATAATTAGGTGTTAAATATTACATTTGGGGATTATTACATAGAGCAAAAAATTATTCTGCTCATTGATGAACTGTATACCTTACCTAATGTGAAACTTTATTGGAAATTACTTAATCATTTTTTGGCAATTATTTCATTAAAGGTGTTTTGGGCGTTGTTTTATTGAGGGATATAATGTGAGCTAATAAAATAAAATTACAAAAAAATAATTGTTTTATTGTAAAGAAGTTTAGGTCAGATGTGTTGGTGTGATGAAGACAGTAAGAATTATGAAAGTTATATTGGACATACAGACAGTCGGCAGAGACAGCGATAAAGAGACATTGACATTGCTAAATCGTAGTGCAGGGTATAAAAAGATCGATACGATGTCATTCTTGAATTTTTGTCATTCAAATTATGTGCTGATCATGCAATTTTTTAAAAGATAAGTGTAATAGTTTGGTTGATATCGCTACACAGCAACTATTCTGCGTACAGACAAAAAATTTCACCAAAAATTTCACAAACTACCATATTGATGAATTGATTCACTGAATTAAAATCGTATTTTTTAAATGTTTTTCATTTTCAATATTGTTTTCAACATCAAATTTCAAACACAAATTTATATAATATTTAATTGCTAATTATGCGAAGACTCCATTTCATCATATTAATGAATATATTGACGAATTTTGTTCATCAAACCATATTATTTTAAATATCATAAATCTTATAAGAATTATAAATACATAAATGTGAAAATGAAGACAAATTTTTGTTTGAAATTTGATGTTATAAAAAATATTGAATGAATACGATTTTAGTTCAATGAATGAAATCATAAATATGATGAATACTAGTCGTTGGTTTTTTTTTATTTTTGTGTGTAGCATTCAAGACTGTTTTGTATTATGTACAATGACTCCCTAATTCCGAAAACACAGTTTAAAAATTTATGCTTGGATATGTTTACGAGATATCGGCCAATGATTTTTTTACCGAGCTTGCAAAAAGGTAATCACGTATATTTGTAAATATCTCGCGTTGACCAAGTGTTATATCAATTGAAATGTTATTAAATATCCAATTAACATTACACACCACATTCTCAAATTGGTTTACTAGTTTAAGAGAACTCGCTAGGAAATCATGAAAAAGTATTTTTCAATAAAAATTGATATAAAAATTAATTTAAAATATTTAAAAAAGACGAGAAATTAAGAGAACATATTCTGTAGTATTCCAAAATTATTCCACATTTTTCGAAGAATGACAAAAATATATGGGTAATATTTGTGATGAACGAGTTGGGAAAGTTAGGTCACATGGGTAAGTTCGGTCACATGGGGCGGATTTTTATAGTCGGTCGGGCCCGACTATGGAATACCCTACACCTTTGGTGGGGATATTAATGTGGGATATTTAATTGCATACCTTAATTTTAAATATTTTAATTATGCTGAACCTCCCCACCCTCAGAATATTATTCACATATCAGAAATTTATGTCTTATATCCCCATACATTAAAAAAGTACAAAAAAACTAAAAAAAAAATTTGAAAAATATATTTAAAATTTTGAAAGGCTCATATTTCATAGATTTGATTTTAATAATTTACGGATTAAATTTCCACTATGAAAACCCGGGAAATAATGAAAAAAAAAGTGGGCGTATCACGCCCATTTTTGGACCACATATGTTTAGGTGAATTCTAATAATATGTTTTAAATTTTATAACTATACCTTGTATACTTTTGGAGTTATTAGTTCCGAAAGAGTTATATAAAAGTGACTTGTATGGGAGGTGGGCGTGTCTGTTGACCGATTTGCCTCATTTTCAAACTCAGTTCCTACTTTTGGCTAAAATATATTGAGACGAAATTTCATCGCATTCTGATCAGTATTTCTCAAGTTATTCTGTATTCGGACAGCAAGACAGCAAGACGGACAGACAGACGGACATGGCTAAACGGACTCGGGTAGTGATGCTGATCAAGAATACTCAAGCCTGGACTGGGGCTAACAACACCTTTTCATAGAAACATTTTTCTAAACCGCGCTACCTCTCGGCAGTAAATGGCAATCCTAGCTCTCACCCGTCGTTCGAATTCGGCAATAAACTGTTGGTCCCACCACTTTGAGTACAAATATAACACGCAGAGCTCAAAATGGTGAAGTTCGGCCTAAGTTCTTATAGGACTGTAGTGCCAAACTATTATTATTATTATAAATCTAGTAATCCGGATGAGACAATTTAAAATCTCTCTCGATGTACTCCATGGGAGTTGAGACAACGAGATTGACTTAAATTTTTTAAACTTCAAAAATAAAGGTACATATCACAAAAATAAAGCAATATACGAAGGCATATTTAAGATTCCGTTTCTAACCTTTATATATCGCATGACAACAAACAGACGCATGACACATAAACATTTTATTCTAGTACGGCCATCCAGCTGGTAAAAAAACTTCTTGCACAACAGCACTCACAAATTTTGTTTGTTGTACAAAAAATGTCCCGCGAAAAATCGGGCACAAGCTTGGATGCTGTATTCACATCTTTTGTTCTTAGAATTTCAAGATATGTAAACAAAAACATAAAAAGCAATAGCAGAAGCAATACATCTTTAGAGTTAGGTGTCGTTTTGTAGTTGTATAAAACTGACCGCTAAACACGTGATGAAAAAAAACACAGTTTTGTCTAATTTGTACTTGGAGTTGCCTGGGTTTTTTTTTGTTGTTCTTGAATTCGATTTATCGATACACAAATGAATGAAGAAAAACAAATTTCAGATGAATGTCTGTCCTGGGAAATATATTTTTTATGTAAACAACATATGATTATTTTTGTACAACAAGAAGTTTTATTTTGGGAACCTCGGGTTTCAAATAAAAACTTTAAAGCTTCTATATAATTGGTTTCTGTCTGTTTTTAACCTTATTCAAACACCGCTTCAAAAACGATATAAAACCGAAACCTTTCGATTTTGGATATCGGTGTATTCCTGATTTAATTGAGTGCTAATACATAGGCATAAAAGAAATGTGGGCAAATTACGTCTTTTTTTTTGAGCACGTATCTTTTTATTTCATCTCTAATACTATCCGAGATATAGGATCCTTAAACGTAAACGCATATCTTGAATGGGATATGGTTGTACGTTGATTAATTTAACTCATTTTCTAACTTAGAATTGATTTTCTACTCAAATACAAAAAAACAAACTTTCAATGCATTCGGAATAATATTTTCAAGTTATGGGACAGACGGACATGTCTGATTCGACTCGGAAAGTGACATAGTAAAACCTGTAACCCATGGGTGTAGGGTAAAACACATTTTTTTTTTATTTTTAGTTTACACTCATTATTAATGCTCACATAATTTTTCTCTCCTCAAAATGCATTTATTGATTTAATTTATTTTTCACGTCGTTTTCATTGAAAAGGTACAAAATAGATTTGCAATATTACGAACTGTGCATTATCTCGATTTTCACCAATCTTTTTGTTTTTGCCGAAAAAAAAACCTTTTTCGAGTTCTGTTATAGAATTATCTTAAACCATTAAAAATATTTGAAAATGTTGTAAGTGATAAGTAGGATACTTCAAATAATCTTTAGGTCAATACTCCAATTAAACTCCAAATCACATATTTCGCGGATTGCTTCGAAATGGGAGATTTTCTGATTACTCAGAAGCAATTTTAATTTTGACGTTGTTAGGAGTCTTTGACTTTTTTATGCGTAAAATTTTGGAGAACTCCGAAAATAGTCTTAGATAAATTTCTGAACAATTAGTTTAAATACATTTTTAAATGAATTTAAATTAGTAAATACCAACTACATTTGCATGATATGTACGTTTTTATGAAATATTTTAACAAAGTGAATGAAACGACTTTAGTCGTCGTAGTTAAGCATGCAGGAAACTATTTAATACCATGCAAAGTACGAATGTTCGTTGCTACGTTAGTGCTAAAGCAACATCAATGGAAATATCATCTTTTCTTCAACTTTAGAGCGTCCATCGAGTGAATGAATGTGTGTTTGTGTGTAGAATGTGTACATTGAAATATTTCATTGTCCGCTGTTGTCCGCGCAAAACACCACTGACATCACACCCACCCTCCCATGCCACGCAGCATCTCCTTTTCCGGCGGCGTTGAAATACAAAATAAATATTGGATGTGTATTCGCATGTGTGAGTGTTTCAACGTATGTGTGCATCTGTGTTCGCTGTGTCCTGTTTCTGACATATATTATAAGAAGAATAGAAAATAAATGTGAGGTGCTCCGGGTTTCATGTTCCCCCATCGCCTCGCAAATGACTGCGCGTTGACGACCGTCAAGCAGGTCGTCGTGACACGACGCGTCGTAGCTATGGGCGGTCAGACGCACGCGACACCGGGTGCAGATATTCAAAGAAGGACGTTCGAAGCATAGTAGTGAAAAACCCTCTCCAACAGGCACACATGAGCACTTGCGTAAATATTGTGTGTTATGGATGGAAGCGCGATGAGGCCGTTTATCTGCGCGAGGCAATAGAATCCGCCAGCCGGACTGTCCAAAAGAAAGTGATAGAGCACAACTGTACTTTGGGGAATCAGCAACGACGTAAATAGCTTTCAGCCATTTACAAATACACACAACGAAAACTCTGTGCTAATATGGTCAGTGTCCAGACCATATCAGGGTCCAATGGGGTCCGGGCCCAGATCGGAATAATTGAAAACGCGTCATGACAAAACCATTGGGCAGATCACAATAATCAATTTACCGCAAGTTTGATTAGGTAATAAATTTTAATGTTGACTTCATTCAATAATAGCTAATTTTATAAAACGTTTGATATGGCTGTGCGAAAGTATTTCAGAAAATTTTAAGGTCGTATTAGTGACATGCCTTAGTTCTTCATAGCTGTTGTGCCAAAATATTATATGATATAGTTTGGTAAGTTAAGTCATATGGGTCGAACTTAAAGTCGGTCGAACCCGACTAAGGAATATGACTAAGCATTATGATTATCATTGATTGGAATTAAGCTGAATACCCACAAAATATTATTTACACATAAGAAATGTTGTCTTAAATAACAGACAATGGCCTTCCTCCGAGAGTAAATAATGCCTTGAAAAACACTCAACCCGTCGATTAGAGTCGGCATTAAACTGTAGGTCCCACAAATTAGGTACAAACAACACCCAAAGCTCAAACCGTTTTGTGGTCCAAAAAAAAATTGAAATTCTAGGTGTACCGAATTGTACATCAAATGAAAAGAAATTCTTAAGCGATTGAAAGATTCGTATACCCTGGAGACCAATGCACCACTTTAAGTGGTAACCCACACATTTTCTCATATGTGTAGTGTATTTATAGTCGGCTTAGACCTACTATAACTTTCATAAATCTTACTAACTTCATCACATCAACTATCCCAATGTCCCTACTTCCAAATTTTCCATAAGGCCAAACCTTCCTTACTGGGTTTGCTTCTGATTTATATATAATTCAAATTAGGTTTAAATCTGATATTTTACCATTTTTTTTTAATACCGAACATCTTTAAGATTCTCTTATAAAAATCCTCTTTTCTTAGATATTAGTGCAATATTAAAGTAAGGAATTTTTATTGACTTTTCGATCTAGTCTCCAACGTATTACAATACACAACAGACCTTCTGCATAGCAGTCAAGACTATTTTCGTATTATGTAATTTGACTCCTTGAATCCGAAAATGCTGTTTAAACATTTATCTTTGGACAGGTTTACGAGATAACGAACAATAACTTTTGAACTGAGCTTTCAAAAAGGTTGTCACATATATTTGTAAATATATCGAGTACTAAATAACTCATTTGAATCGCTTTCGCGATTTTTTTACAATTTTTTAAATGAAAAAATTAAATTTTTCGACTGTTTCTATAAAATTCTCTTAAACCAGTCAACCAATATCGAAATGTTGTGCGAAATTTTTATTTGATGTTATTTATTTTTTATTTGGTATAACAATTGATCAAATCAATTATTTAAATTTTTTTAATTCATATATTCGAATTTTGCGGCTCATTTTTGATATTACAAAAATTGTGACATTTACAGCGTAAACTTTTTTTTCATTTTGTTGTGTAGTGTTATTTATAACCATTAAAAAATTAATTTGTAGTACATGTTATCGTTCGTATTCTTATTATATTTTTCATAATATTTTAATATACGAAACTATTAGTGCGTCTTTTTACGAGAATGTAGAGGCTCTTGATTTTCGATATTGTATAAGGGTGTGTGCGAGTTCGACTAAATTGCTGACTAAACTAAATTGTACAGGTTTTCATTCGATCGTCAATCGGTAACCGGTAATTCTTCGTGTCTCTAATAAATTGATTATCATATGAATGTTTGCTGTCCTTCAATTTAGTTCAATTTAGTTTGCTTAAAAATTTGCTAAATTGAAAAGAAAACGCTGAAAACGCTACCGACAAAACTTAGTTTAGTCAGCAATTTAGTCGAACTCGCTCACACCCTAAGCTCATTTTGATTTTCAAAATTTAGAATACATTTTTTGTTATGAGACGTAATCTTAAAAATGTTCAAACTATAATGGAAAAAACCGCGATTTTAGAATACAACTCAGTTCCAACTTAAAAATATTTCAACTAAAAATGAAACTAATTCGAACGAATTTATAGGAGAACTTGATTTCTCGAATGAACTTGAAAAATATAGATTATTGTAGTTTCAATAAAGACAATTATATAGTGTATTTTATTGAGTTTTGAAACAAATAATCAAGTATACATATAACACATAATTCAATCTTTTGTTTTCAATTTGTAGCATTGAATATCTTATACGTGTAAAATATTTTTTGTGGGTATAAAAATAAGTTCTCTAAAATTTTTGTCAAATACATCTTTTGCAAGACCACATGTCCAGAGTTGACATTTGTTACAAGTAGGAAATACTTATCAGACATTTGTTAAAATCCTATTCTATTTGAAACTATAGTAAATCTATCATACATTGCGTACCGGAAGTTACTCAATTTTTAATAAATAATAAGATGAAATTATAACTGGGTAGAGCCAGAACACATGCACAATGATTAAAATATGTATCATGTACCGATTTTAATGTCAGTTAAGATCTTTTCTAAAATCGTGACAATACACTTCAAGATGTGTGTGAGCGTGTTTGTATAAAAAAATGCGCTCGTCAACATCGTCCGATGTTTTCAGAAAATGCCGTGGGCTTGACGGTAGAATGATGGCATGGCTTTTGGGTCCAATTTGCAGACGGTCATTTTGCCGAACGAAATTTGCTATGCCATCGTATTGAAAACATCTAAGATTCAATTCCACCCTATGCCCCGTCCCATATCTTCACCGTTGCAGAACCATCCCAAGGCAGAGTAATGCGAACTAACCCAGAAGCGCACCCCTTCTCAGCATCACCATCACATGTCGCGGCAGCAATCGGACCGTGATAAAGGAGTACTGAAGTGCATAGGTGTGTATGTGTGTTCGAGTGTGTGTGTGTGTTTGTGAATGTATAAGGTATTTTCGCGAGAAAACTCACATTAGACTATGTGTGTGTGTGCGTTGTATATGTCCAAGCAATATAACTCTGGTCCCTTTTTGGCTGTTGTCCATGCGATAGCCGCATTAGATTCGTATAAGTTATGCGGACCAGAAGACTGCCCCTGCGTAATTCCTCAACCACCACCCACGTACTCGTTGTATGCTGCGAGTATATACAGAAATCTTATTATTTGATGGTTACTTTTAGGAATATATCCTTAAAAATGTGTCCAGTATAAAACATAATAATATTGAGACATATAGACCGACGGACATGACAGTTTATATATAATCGGTGAGTTCCTACATGCGACCAATGTAAATGTTTTCAATAGTGAACTCAACTTGGTTTAAATTGGGAATTTTAACAGCAAAAAAAAACTTTACCTTGTACCTACAGTAGGTAAATAGGATTAAGAATAATATATAATTCTGATCAAAAATTAATTTTATAATGGTCCAGAAGTCAGTGGGATTTACAAAATATTTATAGACTTGTAATCGTGAAACAATTACAGTTCGTTCAATCGTTTGACATATAAATATTTTTTTTTGATTTTCTTATATTAATGAGAGACCGTAGAAAACTGATTCTGGAACCAGTATCGTTTTAATTTACTGGTTCCAAAATCGGAACCATTATTTTAAAAATGTCTGAAATCGGAGCCTTATATTTTTCTTGGATAAAAATGGAACCGAAACTGAAATAAAAAGAGGTTCCTAAAAAAAACTTCCATGTAAACATTAATAAATTGTCCAATTATGTGAAATTTGTGCACTAAGAAAAAGTTACAAATTATATAAAATTTATTTAATCTTAATTTAAATAAATAAACGTAATCATCGAATAAAAGTGTAAACAAATATTGAACGATATTTTATTTTTTAAATGTAATTAAAAGTAGAAATTATTAATAATAGAAAATAAATATTCATTTTGAAAATAATTTTTTAAATGTCAAATTTAAGGTTTATTTATTTAAAAGCTGTTAAGACTTTATTTCTTTTATTTTTCAGAAATACTATTAAAATTGGAAACAATTGATTAATACCTTTAAAATCTTTCAAAATCTCAAAAAAAAATATATATGTGAAATCGATGCAGCACAAACATTTCGATAATTTCAATTTCTAAAAATGTTTTAATTCAAAAAATATAAACCTTTTACCAATTTGATAGTCTTTAGTTATTCATAACTACGTTATAAAAAGTGATGAAAAGTATTTACTTAATATTTTATTACCAACGCAATAAATTAAATAAAAACGAGTTGGGAAAGTTAGGTCACATGGGGTGGATTGTTATAGTCGGTCGGGCCCGACTATGGAATACCCTACACCTTTGGTGGGGATATTAATATGGGATATTTAATTGTATACCTTAATTTTAAAGTTTTGAATTATGCTGAACCTCCCCACCCTCTGAATATTAATCACATATCAGAAATTTACGTCTTATATCCGCATAATTTAAAAAATTGATATAAAAGTATAAAAAATTAATACAATAAATTAAAAAAATGTAATTGGGCGGATTTAAAATAGGTATGTATGTGTTTCATAGATTTGACTTTAATAATTTACGGTTCAAATCCGGTTCAAAACCCGGGAAATAATGAAAAAAAATGTGGGCGGATCACGCCCATTTTTGGACCACATTATTTTAGGTGAATTATAACAATATGTTTTATGACTATATCTTAAATACTTTTCGAGTTATTTGTTCCTAAAGAGTTATATAAAAATGACGGAGGTGGGCGTGTCCGTTGACCGATTTGGTTCATTTTCAAACTCATTGCTTCCTTTGGGCTAAAAAATATTCTGACAAAATTTCATGGAATTCTGACAAGTATTTAAGTTTTCTCGTATACGGACAGCAAGACAGACAAACGGACTCGGGTAGTGATGCTGATCAAGAATATGTATATACTTTTCCATACCGGACACGCCTCCTAAGGGGCGTTACAATATATGCACAAAGTTAATATACCCTGTAATTTTTATACCCTACACCTAGGGTATAAAAATATTTAAGTTTAAATAAAAAGTATATACAAATCACATGTGAGCGGGGATCAAAAGGTTAATCGAATGAATGTTATTATTTCTATACACAAAATATGTAAGAATACTCGATATCAATTCAAAAATATTCAAATAAAAATCAATTCTTTGTTTACATTTAAGAAATGACGAAGAAGAACTTTTTTATTTATTTTCATTTCTTTTCACAAACTAATAAAATAAAATGTTCATGTGATTTTTCATTCATAAAAAATCGGTATTAATTTTTTTTTTAAATAACTATGTACATCAATCAAGGAACTCAAATTGGAACGGGAACCGAAATCGAAACAGTTTTGATTTTAAGAACCGGTACCGGCATTGAAACCGTTATTAAAAGAATGTGGTACTGGAATTAAATCGATTTAATTTTTTTTGCTTGGAACTGGAATCTTAGAACCAAAACCGATAATAATAAGGGTTTTAGTCCCTGATTTTTTTTTTTTCAATTTTATTATTTTAATTTATTTATTCTGTCCGTTACACCCAAATAGTAGAATTCATTTTTGCGCAGAATTATACATAACTATTAAGAATTTTTTCATAAATATTGTGAAAATTGTCTTAAAGAACGACGTTCATAACATTTATGAACGAGCATATTATGACAGTGTACGAAGAATTATTCATAAATAGAATGATTATTTTCATGTATATTAAGAACAGTGTCTCAATGAACGGTATTAATACCATTTATAACCAATATTTTTCTATGTAACATATTATAATTTTAGTTCTAATTCGATTAAAAATGGGTTACAGCAGCTAAGTTTAGACGAAATGCGTTATATGCGGAGCATAAAATATATATATTTTTTTTTCATATTTTCATATTTATCTGTCATATGTGACACAATTATTCTTTATCGCTAATAAAAAGTTGATCTACGAAACGTCGGGAAATTATCGGGTTTTCTGCGGGTAAAACCTAATTGATAAACATTGCATTGATGATCACTACACAGAAAAAAATAATCGACGTAAATATAGCAACTGATATTAATTGCATTCATTAATCAATCCAGCAATTAAATTCACTAATTTGATGAAAACATTTGCTATTCTTCGTTATACAAGCAATTGCGTTCGCTAATATGAGTATTTGTACGTCAATGCAGGAAATAATTTATTCGGCGCAGTTTTAGCAAATACAATTGTTGAAACTGCGCCGACTAATTCATTTGCTGCATTGACGTAAATATTTATATTAGCAAACGGAATTGCTGATTTAACGAAGAATAGTAAATGTGTTCATTAAATTAGTAAATTTCATTGCTGGATTGATTAATGAATGCAATTAATATCGAGCAACTTACTTGATCTTTATAAAGAATTTTATCAGAAAAATTATAAATGATTTTTTATAAAACGAAAATCTAACTGAATTACCTTATCAATATTATGAACATATTTTTTATTTACGTTTAGGGAATTCATGAACATCGCAAAACTCGTAAATAGTTGAAAATTTGTATTAAAATATTTAACGAGCTACTTATAAAATTAATTTTCGGTTTTTATATGGAATTAACGTGAAAATATATTTTTTCATACAATTTTTTGAGTAGGAACAATAGACGTTTAAAAATTTGAAAAAATATAAACTACATAAGTTTAATCTTCCACCGAAAAACTGTTCCATGTGTCAGAACTAAGTGATTTTCTATCAAATTACTATAAATAAATTAAATCAATTAATTAATGGATGATCATTTTTAATATTGTTATACATCTACTCAAATATACAAAATAGTTGACAATTTATTAATAAATACAAGTGCTATTTGATTAATAAAATTCTGATTAATCAACCGGATTGTTCCATCAAATTCTGATTACTCAAACTATTAGATTAATTGAAGGGTTTGGTGCAAATTAAGGATCAAGTTCATAATTTTTAAATGATTTAAAAGGTAAATTACGCAATATATATGAATTAAAAACTAATGGAAACACTATACCTTTTAAAAATTTATACTATCAATGTTGCATTTCATAAAATTATCATTTTCAACTTAATTGATATTGATTACAATTAAGTTGAAAATGTTTTACCGTTGAAAAAGAAATATTTGCTTATGATGAATATGTGATTCAGCAGTTTGAAATACGTTTTTAAGTTAAGTTACTTGGAAAATTATAGTTTTTTTCTTTGCAAACCCAACAATACCTATGTATTTTATACAAAACAATTTAAACAAAACAATTACAACATTTGTATATTTAAACAATTTTTATTGATGTGAAAAAATGGACTTAACCCTTTTTGAACCACACCCTTCAATTAAACTGTGAATAAGTGATAAATCTTTATTTTTTTTTTGATTAATCAACTTATGCATCGATAAATGCTTTAATTCTTAGTTCTTTGAAATTTTAAATGCTTCTATGTATATTTTTATTAAACTGCGTAAAACTCATAAAAAGTGTAAATTGTGAAAATGAGAATATTTAAAAGTTTATATTTCATGCGAATCTCGAATATTTTACATTCGTGACAGTCAATTATATCCACTGTGCAAATGTCGAAGTAACTCGATTCATTTGTCTTGGGACAGCGAAATAAGATGATAATGTATTTGCACATCAGTCGGCCGGCATCAGAACCGTGTCATCGTACACTGACTCATACATTTAAAATGCCAAGGGTTCCATCGTATTCCTCTATTTTGTATATTTTTTATTTTTTTAATAAATACATACACATACCTACTCACATATGTGGATGTTTGTGAGTATTCCAATGCCCGTGTACGTGTGTTATGCATGTGAAATTTCGCGTGTGTTAGCCGCCCTCGGAAAAGTGAATCTGCGCTGCCCACGGTGTGGACCCAAAAAAAGATCTAATGTGTTTGCTTGTTTTGTTTTTTTTTTTTGTTTGTGTCACCCCCGACTTAAACGGACCTGGACGGACATGGATGGTAAGATATAGATAGACAGACGGTCACTCGGTCGGACGAACGAACGGTTCGTCGGTCTGTCGCGATATTCGAGGCAAGATGGTTGGCGTTACAACGCGTCATGTGTCAGGTCCTGTTTGTGTCTTGTGTGTATGGGTGTGTGTGTGTGTGCATTTGTGAACATGTATAGATGCCACGGACATTCGTTTGTTGTTGTTGATACGGTTTCGCAAAAGCAATTTCGTGATGTGCGCGTTATTTATTTTTTTGAAAAGCTGATGTTTTCTTTTTCTTTGGCGAGTTGCTGTCTCCCGGCGTTGTCATGGCCATCCTTGGGGTTTTGACCCTACTGTCCAACCTCTTCTCCGCAATTGCTTTCAGAAATTCAAACACGCACACATTCATGTTGTTTTTCATTTTCGCTAAAATATTTCGCTATACTTAACAGCGATCGAAATACAGCGCCTATACAGCATCTGTCCCATCTGTCTGTTAAATAGATAATGTGTCTGAGGATATATACTATAAGGATAGTGAGGAGTAGATATTGGTCCAAAAGTTTAAGTTTTCAATTTATTAGAACTGATAATCTCCGTGATCGCGACCATACAAGTACCCAGCAAACACTGAAGCTCCAAAGCAATCTTGCGATTTAAAAACCGTCAGAAATAATTTATTTGGTACACAAATCAATGATATTTCAATTCTTTTAATTTTTCAATTTAGAATTATATACATTCCGTTAAATAAAATTTTGTAGCTGGGTCATTCCGTTCCTCATTGCTTTGATACTGAACGATAACAATTCTTTAGTAGTAGTAATCAAAAATTTTAATTACGATTTTTCAGTTGTATGGAGAAAATCGGTAATTGAACTTTAAATCGAAATTATTTTTTTAATCGACGAGGAAAACTCCAGGACAAATCCATGTAACAGTGATTTGAAAAATATATTTATGTTTTTTGAAGTTTTTTTAGTATATTTTTTTTAATATGTGATCAAAAGGCTTATACAGGATGTTTGGTTCATCGATGTCAATAATTCAGGGGATCATTCTATGACTCAAAAAAATAAGAAAATGTTAAATAAAATTATGTTCTATTTTGCACCCTGTTGTAGATACAGGGTGCATATTACTAACATAACCTAGTCAAGAAAATTGGTTATAAAGTTTAATATGTTGATAAATGATTAACAATTTTTAACTCATGTTTTAGATTACCTTTCCAATGGCATACCACACATTCGAACCCCATGATTTCTTCCTTTTCTAAAATGTACGTAAATTTGATATTTACAAAAATAAAAACTTAAATTTTGACTTTGTCATTGATTTTATCATAATTTCGTTATCGATCACCCCATTTTTTCTAATTTATAATGATAGACCAGTTCATTCGCGGTATTTTCCTACCTGCAAGAACACGATTGATCGAAGCAACAAGAAGAAAGACGTGTAAGAAAAAAAAAAATAACAAGCCAACCATGTCTCTTATAAATGCCCATTATCGACGTAACCAAAATTTTGAAATATATTATTTTCTTATTGGAATTCCTATTATAAAACCAACATTTCATTCTTATTATAAAAAGTATCTTTAATATAATGAAGAATATTCACTATTGTATAGCAGGGCTTAAGAACCATGTGACAGAAACATCACTCAAATTTTTAAATTTATCAATGAAATTCCAAGGTGTTGTCAAGTACCATATTATTCAGTAAATTGAAATCGATATTCCGTTAATACAAAAAATTAAATTTATTTTTGAAGAAAATTGGCGTATTTAAGTAATTTCAGATTTCCGCTTAATATTTAGGCGTTCATCCTTCATAAGTGATTCCTTAACAATTTCATATTTCTTCTGCGATTCCTCGTGAGTCAGCGTCAGGCGCTGCTGAACCATTCGTTTGTTTAACTCGATGTCCTTCGCCTCCTGTACCAGTCGATCATAGTCGTAATTGTTAAATTGATTCTCGAACTTGTTTAAGAATCTCTTTAATGACTTGGCCTCAGTTGTGAGCTAATAAAAATATAAAGATTTTAATAATATACATAGTACACATTATTTTAAATCATAAAATATACCGAAACATACATCTTCGTATTGCCGTTGTAAGTCATTGAGTAGACCGACAAATCTTGTTTTTAAATCGCTAAGACAAGCATTGTATGCCGCCCATGATTCGTCAACAGTCAGTTGTCTATTCTTGTATACAACTAGATATGGTGCCAAAAAATCAGCGGGTTTGGTTGACATTTCCTTTTTAAAGGCTTCTTCTTCGGCATGCTGAAATACATCGATTGCTATTTTTATTTTCTTTATAACTTAATTTTTATAATTTCAAAATTAATGTCAAAAAAATTGAAAAAATTTTGTTAAAAAAAAGTTAACCCTTTCCATATTTTTTACTTAGCTAGAAAATAAAAATTATTTAAATGTGCAAATTTTGCAATTTTTTGTTTCACAAAAATTCTGTCGAATAAGAACTTTCTATAAGAACTTAGGCCGAGATCTCTCACCATTTTGAGCTTTGCGTGTTATATTTGTACTCAAAGTGGTGGGACCTACTCCGAACGGCGGCTGAGAACTTTTCATAGACACTGTTTTACTCTTGTAGGTTTGCCATTTACTGCCGAGAGGTAACGCGGTATAGAAAAATGTTTTCTATGAAAAGATGTTGTTAGCCCCAGTCTAGGCTTGAACCTGGGACCTTTCGGCTCGCAGTCCAACGCACTAACATTGAGCTACCGACGCTAATGAACTACGTACACTCAGAAAAAAATAATAAAATCCCATTAAAATAGGTCAATAGGATTGTTATTAAATATTTTCATACAAACTCAACAATAATTTCTCAGTATTTTGTAATATTTAATGGCATTTATCGATTGAATTAATAGTTAATTCAATTGACTAATTTTAATAGTTGACTGCTACATAATTGAATACTATTAATTTCATGGTATTTTTTTTAAGTGTATGCTTAGGAATGTCAATTGAGAACCCCGGATCCCGTAATTAGACTCAAGTCAGTCGCGAAAAACTGATTCCGAGATCATCGTGTAATCCCGGGATTTTCAGGACTTAAAAAATTGCTAGTAGATCAGTTTTTAATAGTTATTCAAAAGTATTTCAAGGTTATTATACACATTTCATTAAAAAGTACTTCTAACATAAAAAGGACTGTAGTATTAAGAAGGCATATTCAAAAATAGAAAACAAATATATATCGGTCCCATTTAAAACCAATTTTTATTTAGAAGACAGTCGAAATATACACGGATAGAAAAGATTTGTTTAAATATGCTTGTAATTATAACGTATTAATAAATGTTTCTGTAGAAATATATTTTTTTATGAGATATTAATATATTTATGTTTGTTATTTCTGCTATTTAACCATAAAAAATAGTTGTTTATAATTATATAAAATAAAAAAATGAAAAAAATAATAATGTGTAAAAAAATTATTAGCACTAAATTAAATTGTTTTACATTAATATGAAATGTAAAAATCAATATGTAAATAAAACGTTTTTTACATTCAAGAACGCCGAAAATTATTCATTCTAAACATATTCATTGACCAAAAACAATAATATGTTTGGCTGTTATTATAGTAAGGATTTGCAATGCAATAATACATTTGTTTGCATAAGGCTCCTGCAAAATTATGTTTGGGAGAACCGTTTTTTTGTATACAGCTTTGCTGCTAAATTAACAATAAAATTGAAACTGAAACCTAAACCAAAAAAAATATAATTTGAATATGAAACTAACGAAACTGGAATACAGGGTCTTAATCTGAAATGTTCAGATACAAATTTATTTTATTAATATCAAATTTTAAGTATCATAAAATTCAATCAAATAAAATCCATTTGACCGAGAATAGAGCTTTTTACAACAGTCTGAATTCTATTAAGTCACCAGTATATAATCATCTCAAATAATTAAGTATACCTAAATAAATCCACGCTTCTAAATTGTATAAAATTTTAAATTATTATCAATAAAAAATCGTATAATATTAAAATTCAATTTTTTAGAGCTTCCAAACCCTAAAATCACAGAATTGCCGTAAAATTCCGGAATTCATTTTTCCGCTCATTATTATTAATGAGCGGATAAAATGAAAATTTCTAAATTTGCATCCGTTAGAATTATTTCATTATTTTTTAATAGACCTTGTTGTGGAATGTTTGTTATCATGTCGGTATTATTTTTCACAATGCTGTACATACAGTATAAAACATCCTTTTTGGTATCAGTAATACAAATTTCGACATTAATATTCGACATTAATATCTCGATGGCGGGATTTCTCATCAATCCCAATATTCTCGGAATTATCAAAATCTTCGAGATTGAAACTCCAACTTTGTACTATCAATTTGCTTATTCATTTTTTTTGTTAAAAATCACCTTTCGACTAATAAACAATTTATCAGTCAAAATTTGAATTTTCATTTAAAATTTTAAAATTTGTATACTTAGTTTTACTATACCCTACACCTATGAGGTACAGGTTATATTAACTTTGTGCATATATTGTAACGCCCCTTAGGAGGCGTGTCCGGTATGGAAAAGTATATATATTCTTGATCAGCATCACTACCCGAGTCCGTTTAGCCATGTCCGTCTGTCTGTCCGTCTTGCTGTCCGAATACAGAATAACTTGAGAAATACTGATCAGAATGCGATGAAATTTCGTCTCAATATATAACAGCCAAAAGTAGGAACTGAGTTTGAAAATGAGCCAAATCGGTCAACGGACACGCCCACCTCCCATACAAGTCACTTTTATATAACTCTTTAGAAACTAATAACTCGAAAAGTATCCAAGATATAGGTATAAAATTTAAAACGTGTTGTTATAATTCTCCTAAAAATATGTGGTCCAAAAATGGGCGTGATCCGCCCACTTTTTTTTCATTATTTCCCGGGACTTCATAGTGAAAATTTGATCCGTAAATTATTAAAATCAAATCTATGAAATATTAGCCTTTCAAAATTTTAAATATAGACGTTGTCCGCCCAATTATAGGTCCCCGGTTCAAGCCTGGACTGGGGCTAACAACATCTTTTTATAAAAACATTTTGCTATACCGCGCTACCTCTCGGCAGTAAATGGCAAACCTACGAGAGTAAACCTTTACCTATTAAAAGCTCTCAACCGCCGTTCGGATTCGGCAATAAACTGTAGGTCCCCGCACTTTGAGTACAAATATAACACGCACACCTCAAAATGGTGAGAGGCCTTGAAATATGAAGAACTGACTCATAGTGGTGACCATTATCGGTGATTATTTATTCTGATACTTTAATATCATAGACTATTTCGATTGTCCTCTTAAAACATTTAAATAATTGTAATAGTTGGTTTTTTTTCGTGCGTAAAGTTTCGACCTTACTAGGATTTCGATTTTGTATTCTATGGGGGAAGTTTTTTTTTGAAAACCATGCGAAAGTAGTATTATTTTTCTTATTTCTATATAAATGCTCATGGGAAATTGATATGTTTACTTTATTTAAAAAAAAATTATGTGATTTGATATATTTGATATTATTTTTATTAGACATATACGTTATTTTACCTGTTTAAGACGTAAAGCACGAGCAGCACCATTTCGCAATGGATCATATATACGGAATTTTAGAATTGGATGGCGCATTTCCTGCTTACGTTGATCTAGTAAAGTGTGTATCTCATCCATAATTTTTTCAAATTGTTTGTTTATCTTATCCTCATATTTAAGTTGTTCAAGTAGCAACTTGTACAATTCCAGTGGTGTAGGATCTGGATCAGCTACATTTGCCTTAAAACATTCAGTATATATTATTTATTACATAATATATGTATGTTTTATAATTAGTTTTCAATTTAGTAATTTTTAATTTCGATTTTGTTTTATTTCCTTACTATGTGTAATATGAATGTTATATAATAATACTTTTAATTGTTTTAAGTAGTCTTATTTTTATTTGGAAATCTTGTATACAATACCCATCCAATTTTTAAATAAGAAAGCTACATACTGACAATTTTCACAAAAGAGAAACTATATAAATTATATGAAAAAGTTTCAGCGCATGTACACGCAAAGAAAGGAAGTTAAATTTTTCAAGTAATATTTTAACTAATTAATTTACACCTTATTAAGATTTGAATAAGAGAAAAGGGCTAAGAACTGTAAGGACGCGGAACACCAATCAGCGCATTCACGAAGTGAGAGAGAAAAATATGAAATAGCGTTCAATGTAACGTCGAAAAAATCGACCTATTTTCTGATGAACTTTCGTAGGTAAGGGCATTTGAAGTGCCCTTACTGGACTTGGGTTGCACTTGGATTTTTGAAATCCATAATATCGAAAATATCCTAAACAAAGCTCTTCCGAAGACCGTTTTGCATTGTTGTACATTATTCTAGTTCAGCAACTTATTTCGAAAATACTCGTCCAAGACTCAAAACATAACCATTAAATATTGTGAAAATCTTGATAGTGGTTTAAAAAAGGGATAAGTAACGCTTAAATTTACCTTGTATAATTTCGTCAGAGAGGCATCGTATTTTATCTCTTGGCCGTAGTCGGGCTTTGGAGGTTTCGTAAACTCTATTGTCGATGACGTTAGCGCACCACGTGCGTAATGAAATTTAAGTAAAATTTTTCGTTGAGCCAATAGAAATGTTCGAACTGCAATGTCCTTGTTCGCCGGAACGTTTTCATTAGGGTGTCGATTAAATTTCTCAATAATTTTCTGAAAATTAAAAATATAATAGTTATATTTATTTATACAACGAGGAACGATTTGAATTTAAAATTCAACATTGAATTAATTATATTAGTCCCTGAATAAAAGTTTAACCTTTAAAGTCTGTGCCACGGGTTTCATTTCAAACTCCTGATAATAACACATATCGCTGCGCTCACTATAATTGAGTAAGATTTTGTCAGGATGTATTTCTAAATATTTAAGTGAATCAATCCGTGGGTCTGAATAGAAGTGCAGGTTCTTGGGTTTGTTGTCATCAGTATTATATTCCATAACTAAAACATTAAACATTTAACTTTCGGATGCTACTGGGCAATTTAAATGGAACTTACATTTTAAACTGTCGTTTCTTCCTTTGCCGAATGTTTCTTCTTTGTGTGATGTGGAGAACACAAATTTGATTTGTTGTAGTAAATCTGCGCGATTTTCGTAGTGTTCCCAACGCACCACCGGTTCTTTATACTCATCATCAGAATATAACGTCAGTTGCATTATTTTCCCATCACGTTGGGAGTAGGGAGAGAAGCGTTCGTGAATTGCTTTCTTATAAGATATGCTTTTGCCAAGTTTTGGAAAGCGCTGTTCAAACTCTTTTAATCCAATATGCAATCGCATTCCCCACGAGCGAATAGTGTCGAGATGTTTTTCTTCATTGACATCCAGTTTTGCTTCGGCAATGTTTTCATCAGATGCTATTGTATATTGGCGCATTTCAGGAGGTTCTCCGGGTAAGAAGTGTTCCCAGTCTGTGGTATTTCGTAAATCCCATCGAATTTCACTAATCCTCTGATATACCTGACGATTTACGTAATAGTTATACTGGTTCCACACACTGTCAACCAGAATATACTGATTATTACTCGTCTCGAATTCGAACCCTGTAGACGGTTCAATGAATCGTGCCTTTGGTGGTTCATCTACAACGTCACCCTCTTCGTCGATAAATGTTTTTTTTGGTTTAATACTCCATGGGGCGTTATCAATAATGGCCACCCACGCATGACAGCGACGATAGTGATATCGGTCAACGGCTCGCAACTCGAGCTCCTAAACACATCAACACATTTTAGTTAAAAAAATCAGTTCGTTGTGACAATAACAAACCTCCATTTCCAATCGTTTAATTTCATCTCGTTGACGTTGATCGTCCTCCTCCTTTTGTCTTCTCATTTCTATCATATTTTCCTCTAAATGGCTTTCTAAGTCTGGCATTGGCCTTAATTTGTACTTTTGGCCAGTAACCTCCTTGAACTGCGTCTCCTCTTCCATTGTCGTCTCAACGATTTTATGTGGATATTCAACATTGCTCTGATCATTCTGAACTGTCTGTTCCCTCGCCACACCTGAAACTACCATAGCCGGGTATCCGGCTCCAATTAGCATACTACATAAGAGTGTGGCCATTTCGAAGGAGTTTCCACGACGTCTACGCAAAAGACTTGCTGGAGAAACTAGTCGAGTTGGCTATTTGGAAGAAATTTAAAAGAAAATCATTGATCAAAATTGAAGAAAACCACTTTGTGATATGAGTGAAACAATATTGTAGCACCACACATAACATATAAAAGGATGACAATAAAACTTGCGCGAATATAACGCAGTGCGATATTAAACAAGCTCTTAAAAACAACGTTTTGGAAATCGAGGTCGATGGGTGGACTAAACAGTTCAGTCAGATCCGTTTTTCAAATGGTGGTGAAAACGAGATTGACGAGCCATCTCTCCTATCATATCATGTGATGTTGAGAACATCGCGAGAATGCTCACGTCCGATGCAGCATTTTTGCATAAAAAGAAAATCAATAAATCATTTGAAAAGTGGCCCTTTCCTTAGGCGATTTTCGTTTTTTCTTTCAATGATATTTTTTCAAGAATATGTACGTACGTATTTTGTTTATACGTTTTGCTGTCGTTCTAATATTCCGTATTCCGCCTGCTTGTATTTGTTGGACGCCTATTCTGCGAGATAAACTCAGACATATGTATGTACAAAAACACTTTGAACTAAAAACAAGGCAGAAATGATACGAAAGAGTTAAGACAAAAGAAAATATATTCCAATAAGTAAAAAATGCTACATGTTGGTTCGTATGAGTGTACTTCAAGCGAACCCCTCTTCTCCGCATTGGGGGCCATCGGGAAATAGTTGTGTACATTTCTGAAAGAACTTGGCAATAGTTGTTACTAGGCTTTCATCGTAATATTTTTTGTCCATTTTTTTTTAATTTGCATTTTTTTCACTTTGATATTCGTTAAAAATCTTTGTCCTTGTTAACAACAAAGAATTCCTTTGAACCTTTGTCCAGATTCATTTAATCACGTTTCTTTCATTTTGGTTAGGAACCAAGGTACTATCACATTTAAAACTGGTTTGCAACAGGAAATTTAAATTTTAAAATTTAAAGATCTACAACAAATGACAAATTATAATTGTCTAGATGGATATATTACAATATTTAATCACTTAAAGTAAATATAGCAGTTTTATGAAAGCCAATTAATAAATTTGCAATACGAATAAATGATTGGTATTACGTTATTTATTTATTTATTTCCGTAAGATGAAAGGAATATTAATGCACCAAAAATTGTTATAAATTCGAGTACCATTTTCATAAAAATTAAAAAAAAATTCTCGAGGGTTGGCGGAGTGAATAATTCAACATTTTATTAAATATCATTGAAATATTCAAATACCTACAAAATATTCGAAATTGTAAAATTCGACGACATATTTTTGGTTTTATTTCCGGTTGTGTTTCAAATATATCTCTGAAACGTAAAATCAAATCAATGGAAAAAGGTGGATGAAATAAAACCTAATGCTTGGTCATTTCAATGTATAAAAATTTCTCAAATTTGTTATTTTCCGATATGACAAAGTTTTAAGAAAATGCCAACAAGTTGTCATTTTGATTTCCTTTGACATGGTCAATCAACATTTTTTGGACAGTTTCTGTGTCGCTATCATAATGTAAACAAAAAAACAAATGACACAAAATGACAGTGAAAACCAGGAATGTTACTTAGGGTGTGTGCGAATTCGACTAAATTGCTGACTAAACTAAATTGTGCGGGTATTGATTCAATCGCCATTCGGTAACCGGTAATTGTTAAAGTCCCTAATAAATCAATTATCATATGTCTGTTTGATATCTTCCAATTTAATTCAATTTAGTTTGCTCGTAAATTTGCTAAATTGAAAAGTCGAACACTGCATTACCGACAAAATTTAGTTTAGTCAGCATTTTAGTCGAATTCGCACACACTCTTAATACCAAATTTGACCCTTTATATTTTATTTTTTTTTATTGAAAAATTTTGAATAACAAATAAATTTGATATTTTTTTTATTCCAAATATATTCAAATATACCCATTCATGATTCAAAATATAGGATCTTTCTAAAATGTCTCATTTTGCTCAAAACATATATGATTTGTTCATTGTAGTGGTGGCCCAGTTTGCGTAAATGGACCCAATTTGCTGGAATTTAGGAATATAACTAATTTTCCTATCTTTATTCCTGAAATGTCTGAAATCTTTGAGGAAGTATTTGCCTAGAGATAGTGAGATAAAGATTCTGTCTCATTAATATCGTTGCAGCTGCGGTAATGAGTGTTGAAGGGGATTCCCAGTCTGACTGCATGTTCTCTCACTGGCCAGTGTCCCATGGTAATTGCAACAATCTTTCTGGAGATGGCACTAGAAGAGCCCTGCCCACCTTGTTTTAACTATGGCGTGGTAGTGAAGGAATAAATTTCCTTTTATAAAGTACTGATAAAGTAGTTCAACAACCTCTTAATTCGGCTGTGTCAACCTCCTAGTCTGTGAGAATGAGTTTGTGGCAACCTCCAAATCGGTGATTATGAGGTTGCGACAACCTCCAAATTTGTGAGCATTAGGTTATAACAACCTCCTAGTCGGTTAGCATGAGGTTTTCTAAACCTCCAATTGAAATTTTATTATAACATAGTTATTTATTTATATAAAACTTAAGTATTCTATATGTATTATAATTGAGTAAAATTGTCGCGCACACAATTTAGAAGTATATCTACTAATTCTTGCTCCCTGAAAAAAAAACTTTGAAAAAATACTTGTATCTGCATGCATATATTTTTTATTTCTTCATAACCAATAAATAAAAAAAAAATATTTCCATTCGTAACATATTTTTATACCCTACACTAAGAGTGAAAGGGTATATTCAGTTTGGTACGCCGTTTGTAACACCCAGAAGGAAGCATCTCCGGTATGGAAAAGTATATATATTCTTGATCAGCATGACCTCCTAAGTCGATTTAGCGATGTCCGTCTGTCCGTCTGTCTGTTGAAATCCCTACTACTTAAAAAATTGAAGAGTTAGATGACTGAAACTAATAATTTGGATTACTTATATAATTACGCTATATGTGCGAAAATTGGAGAGTCCATTGTGACCTGTGATCTGACCATTTATATTCAAATAACTCATATAAAATTTACATCAGCAGTTCAATTTTACTGTATACGTCTTAGGTAAACTTTTTTGGTCAAATATATATTGACTTCATGCTCAAATATATGGAAATAATGTTTTCCCACGAAACGACTTGTGATTCCCAAAAAAAAATCAAAATTCGGTTTACCAACCCATTTTTAAATATGGGTATCAAATGAATGGAAATTCTTCAGCGATTGAAAGATTGTAGTTATTTTCAGGATTCGTATACCCTGGTGACCTATATACCACTTTGAATGGTAACCACACATATGTGTAGGGTAGTTATAGTCGGCTTAGACCGACTATAATTTTGGTAATCTAACTATCATAATAACACCTACTATAAAATGTGTCTACTTTAAAATTTCCCATGTGATCTATGTGATTCCATGTGATCTAACCTTCCCAACTGGTTTTTATTTATATTTTATTTCACTAACTAATAAGCAATTTGTATTGAATAAATATATTTTATTAATATTTGCATATTTATTTTGCATTTTTACTTGATTAATGAATTTTCTATTGTTTGTCACTTGTGAAAATTTTTGACGTTTATTTATTTCTGCATGTATCCATAATTGTTGGCAAGGAACTGGCAACCGAACTGCTGATAGACATGAGGTTGCCGTTTGTCATTTATTTTGTTGATACAACAACAATTTTGACAGAATGAAAATGCAATCATGAGGTTACGGCAACGGAACGTGTAGTTGCGCGGACTAACATTTTGGTTGTATAAAAATAAGGTACGTTCATTTTAATGACATGAGATTACAACAAATGTATTTCGGTTGCAACACTGAAACGTTGGTTCAATTAACCTCATGCCAAAAGAGAATTTTTCTGTGTGCACTATGGACTCCAAATGAAATCAAAGGATTACCAATATATTTTAATCGTTATTTTGTATCAAAATTGTGCATTATGAGTTTCTGACGCCTGAGGACAGATTATAGCGTACTTCCTAAAGTTAACTTTCGCTAAATACTTTACACTACACAACAGCCATTCTGCGCAGCAGTCAAGGTTATTTTTGTATTATGTAAAATGACGATCTGATTCCGATAATATGGTTTAATAATGTTTCTTTGTATAGGTTTACAAAATATGGGCCAATAACTTTTGATCCGAGCATATCTCGCGTTCTAAATAACACATATGATCAAGTGTTATATTGAATCAAAGGTAATTGATATCCAATAAACATTTATCAGAACATTTTTAAATTGGTTCATTAGTTTAAGACAAATCGATAGGAGAACTTGAAAAAAGCATTTGTTTCAACAAAAATTATAAAAAAAAATTCATTTATAAATATGAAAAAATCGAGAAAATAAGATGATACACAAAATTTAATTTTCTTCTTTCAAAGAAATTGAGCTATCAATGACAAAAATATATGAGTAGTATTTGAGGATAAAAAAGTTATGTGAGAGCAATATAATTGAGTGCTATACAAATAGGCATAAAAATAAAAAATGTGAGCGGATCACTCTTCTTTCGATTTCTTCTAGAGAACTCTACTCTTAAATAATGTGAACCAATTCCAAAATGTTGTAGGAAATATTTATTGGATATTTAATTATCTTTCATTCGATATTCATTGATCACATGAGTTTTAAGAAACGCGAGATATTTACAAATATATGTGACCACCTTTTTGAAAGCTCAGTAAAAAAGTTATTGTTCATGTATTAAAAAAAGTTATAATTCCCATATTAAAATTCTGCGGGTCATTTCCAATATAATACAAAAACCAGTTGGGAAGGTTAGATCGCATGGGAAATTTTAAAGTAGAGACATTTTATAGTAGGTGTAATTATGATAGTTAGGATTATCAAAATTATAGTCGGTCTAAGCCGACTATAAATACCCTACACATATGTGGTTACCAGTCAAAGTGATATATAGAGGTCACCAGGGTATACGAATCCTGAAAATAACTACAAACATTCTATAGCTGAAGAATTTCCATTCATTTGATACCCATATTTACAAATGGGTAGGTGTACCGAATTTCGTTTTTTTTTTTTGGGAACCACAAGTCTTTTCGCGGGAAAACATTATTTCCATGTATCTGAGCATTAAGTCAAAATATATGTGACCAAAAAAGTTTACCTAAGCACGTATACAGTAAAATTGAACTGTAGATGTAAATTTTATATGAGTTATTTGAATATAAATGGTCAGATCACAGGTCACAATGGACCAATCTCGCCAATACAGCGTATGTATATAAGTTATCTAAATTATGAGTTTCGTTAATCTAACTCTTGATTTTTTTAAGTAGCAGGGATTTCAACAGGCAGACAGACGGACATCGCAATCGACTCAGGAGGTCATGCTGATCAAGAATATATATACTTTTCCATACCGGAGATGCTTCCTTCTGGGTGTTACAAACGGCGTACCAAACTGAATATACCCTTTCACTCTGAGTGTAGGGTTTAATAATGGCATTTACTGCGCAAACTTTTTTTCTCATTTTGTTATGTAGTGTTATCATCATGTATGCGTATAAAATATTCTTCTTAAGAAATACATGCAACAACAACTTTTGCAAAAACTTGAGTCGATGCAGATTTTGCATTTTTGTTTTTGGTTCTTCTTCAATGTACAACATTCTTATTGTGTTCATTGGAAAAGGAAAACTTATGCGACTTGAAGAATAGAATCTGCAAAGAAAGATCGCTGATGAAGGTGCTTTGCTGTCTCTAAAATAGCTGTACGATCTGCCACTCAATATATTTTGTCCATTGTTTGTTATTTAATTTGTTCGTACAAAACAGCCAATTTGTACCGACAAGACCTTGAGCACGTTAAGACAATATCTTAAAAATAAATAATTTCATAATTTCTTTTCCATTTTGTTAAACAGCACTTCAAAAATTACAAACTTAGTTATTTAATCTCATGCAAATAATTATGTCTTCTCAAAGCATAACTAATTTTTTCATCATTTTAGGAGAGTTTTTTTTAAAGCGTCTAGTTCTGTCGTTATTCCATGTGTTAAGTGGTGCCAAATAGAATGTGTCTATGAACAAAAAAAAAACTTAGGAACAAAAAAAGATATTGACACCAAAATTGGAGACAATACTAAAGCAAATACCAAGAACATGTGATAACAGCATAAGTCGAGTTATGTGGTTATTCCTTGAGAACACAGAATTGTGTATCATACACCGACAATTTTTTTGAAGTAAATGTAAATGTGATTTTTTTAAAAACTGTAGTGCTACAACATTTTGTTAGTTTTTAAATACATTTGTATTTATTTAACTTAATTTTAATGCAAAGTGTTTGATATTTGTTTTTTACATATTGTAGAAACTGTATTTTATCTTTATGTTTTGCTTTTAAATTAAAGGTTCGTGAGAACACGACTACTATACTGCGAAATTCTACAATTATATGTTAAAGTTTAATTTTATATGTACACACATAGAAAATAATTGTCGAATCCGACAATAATTTGAAAATATTTCATGTTAAAATGGATCCACAATAGGGTCAGCTTCGGTCAGGCCTAAATAGGGTCAGCTTCGATTTGGAGGATGTCGCGAGTCACCTTCAGATGCGTTTCGCTGATGTAGTCGATCATATACATTGGTTTGTGTACCGACGATATCGCGAGAAGATAACGAATATTTTTGAAGACAGAAAATATGAAAATTCAAAAATATAAATCAAAATTAATTGTTTTTGTTTTAAGACCTCTTGATAATTTTAAGATATTGTCTTAACGTGCTCAAGGTCCAGTCAGTACAAATTGGGTGTTTTGTACCAACCAAAAAAACAACAAACAATTGGCAAAATGCATTGAGTGGCAGATCGTACAGCTGTTTCCGAGGCAACCAAGCCCCTTCATCAGCGATCTTTCTATGCAGATTCTATTCTTCAAGTCGCATAAGTTTTCCTTTTCCAATGAACACAATAAGAATTATGTGCAAAGAAGAAAGAACCAAAAGCAAAACTTTAGCGACTTGAAATGTAGAATCTGCAGAGAAAGATCGCTGATGAAGGGGCTTGGCTTCCTTTATGTCTTTGTTTTGAAAATATGTAATCTACTACATTCTGATCGTTTTTAAATACATTTGTATTTATAATATATTTAAATATTTTACACATCCTAGGATATCACAATTGGTATTTAATAAAAAAAGAAGTGTCTTACCAATTTAATTCTATTTTTATTTTAGCTGGAAAAAATCTGGAAAAAAGTTTACAACAAAATTTCCACAAAATTGATATTGAAGATCCTGTATCATATACCTTAATTTCATCCTTCTACCTTTATTAGTTAATTACACTTGTTTTTACTCGTTTTGTGACATAGACTTCATTGTGAAAGGTGGTCCCATAATCTCAAAAATCGAAATTCTATGGATAGGTTTTGGAGATATTTTGAATATATTGAATTTTAAAGTTATTTTACCAAAATATACTCCCACATTATTTATGACATCTTGCGTTTCAGTAAACTAATTTTATACTGTATTAAAGTAAATTAAGTTACCTAGAAACCGTCATTCATTGTCTATAAACTGCATTTGATATCTTATATTTTAAAATGTTCTTAAATATCGCTTAACTGTGTTTAAACAATTAATCCGATTACAAAAGAATTAATAACAGGATTACCAGTATCCAATTGGTCCACGACAACGTCAGATATTATAAATATTGTCGGATCAAGTTTTTGAAAAACTATCTCCACGATAATTTCAGCGACAGTGTTTTCCTAAACTAAAGTTTTCCTAAACGATGAGCTTTACGGCGATATCACACATATATGTCTTCGACAGTGTCGCCCACATTGTCGTCAACGAAGACCTGGGCGACAATGTCGCTTAAAGATTCACACACAAACAAGAGAACATTTGTTTGAAAATGTCGTACAGAATTCCCATATACATAAGTGTCCCTTAAGTGTCTTCAGTGATTTTACACAGTCTTGTACCCAACATTATAGACGGGTACAGGACATTGCCTACTGGTCTCTTAATATTTTAGTAGTATTATTTTACTTCTCGACATCGACTTAGTAAGGTTCATTAAGATCCAGCGCTTCCTATGACTTGTATTTCGGTTAGAAGAATTTGAAAGAGGAATATTTCTGTGTGCTATATACACATATAACACACACTCAGAATATAGTTCAAAATACTGTGAATTAAAAATGAAATCGATTTCATATTTTGAGTTATTATGGAACACTGTTTTGTCTATGTCCTAATTTTTTACTTCACTGAATATACGGCTGAAAAATACGAGAATGTGATTCCGACAATCTTAGCGTCGTCAACGATGCTCCAAGTTGTAGTTGCTGTAGCAACACTGACCAAACCGAGCACTATTATCCAGGGTTTGCAATATTATTTCTTCAGACGATTCGTTTGCTGGGCTATTCACGTAAGCAAAGGGAACCACTGATGTATTCGCCATCGTCTTGGTCAGCGTGCGCTTTGCATACGTCAATATACAGCGCAAAGGAATGAATGATGGCTGCAAGTTGACGGTGGTAATAGTCGGTGGCAGTGGCCTTTTCACCAACACATTCACTCCATCAGTTGCGCACGACTAAGACTTTTTTAAATCAAGGCAGATAGAACATGGAATATGGCTCTGCGATATAGCGATGTGTACATGTCAGAATTACTTGCATCCCAGACTCCTTTGCAGTTTCGAACTACGATGCTCATGATAAGGACTTACAAGTTGTTTTTGTCCTGGCGCTTACTAAACTCTCAGTTGACTCCCACATTTACCGTGCAACTTAGAAAGGGGGGTCGCTGTGACTACAACTTAAAAGTACTGCTCTGGTGATGAATACGAGAATTCTGTCCAAATTCAAAGTAAAACTAAAATTATGTTTAAAAAAGAATTCGCTGCTAGTTGTCTGGGAAAATAATTTCTAAGTACTTATTGTGTGAGTGTATGCAATTAAATTATTAATTTTTTTTTTAACTTGCGAGCTAAAAAAAAGCTAAACTAAACTACAAGAAGACCATACGAGCACACTACATTCGTAGTAGTTCATTATCCTCTGAATGTGAAAATTTTACAGAAATAAGAAATTTTTGAAAACCATAATTAGGAGTTGTCAGTGAAATTAATTAACATTCAACTTATTATCTACAAAATATATTCTCAAAAACCCGAAAAAAAAATTAAATCTCCCAACTATTTTTTTTATTTCGGCCTTAAAACACTCGTGAGGACTCTCCTAACATATTCTAAAAAAAAATTTAAAAAAAATCGACTTTTGGGTTGAAAGTGTTTCGGGAATTACAAGAAATTATTTTTCTGCGTCCACATATAACTGATTTCAAAATACCTGGATATTCCTCAAAGAAGTAAACGTTGATGGGAGGGAAACAGATGTAATTATATGTAAAATTAAGTAGGTAATTTATAAAATTCTAAAACAAACGGCAAATAGGCGCCAAAATTATTAAAGCTGTATATGATATGCAATAAATAATAGGTACACCTTAAAATTAGTATATTTTGCGTTTGACTGATCATAACTTCGGTCAGATTAATCCGAATTTCATGTATATTTATTCTCAATGGAATACAAATGAAATGTGAAATGTAAAAAGTTAAAGACCAAAATATGTAGAAAACCAAAGTTCCTTACTATACTGAATACCCTCTCCGCCAGAATATCATTTCAATCACATATCAAAAATTTACGTTTTATATATTTTGGACAAAATGTTTATAAAATCTAAATTACATATCGTCGGTGATACTGCAAAACCGCCTAACTACATGTGAAAATTACTCCTAATTTTGTGTTGTATTCGGGTTTTTAAAGATATGTTAATCGGAAAAATTAGAGTTATGACATTATAGGCGGTATCACCGACGATATATGACCGCACCAGAAATGTAATAAAATTTAATCCATGTCAAGTAAAATTAATTTGTATTCAGATGAAGAGAAACTTTTAGTACAATGAATATTAAAAATAAAAGGATTTAATACAGTTTGTATTAGATTTTCAAACATTAAGGGATATAATGTAATACTGCTTGTATTGCAAATTAGCGATTTTAATATATTTTAATACATAACTGTATTGTAAAATATTTTTAGAATATTATGTTTATATAAAAATGGAAAAATGACGCACAACTTCGATACTACTCCACAACATTCAGCAAGTGCTTGTGGAAGACTTCTGCTCCGAGCTTACTCAATTGGGGCTTGCCACGAGCGCTGTTTGAAGGCTGCAGAATGAAGTGCGTTTTTCTATTTCTGACATTTTAATTCAAAATATATTAAAAATGTCTGTAATACAATTTATAGATTAAAATTTAGTCCAAAAATTTTATGCGCGTAAATGTATAAAAAAAACTAACCATGTTGAAAAATGAAACAGATAACACATATATGCAGCTTTGAAAGGTTTAATATTTCACAGATTGGTTTTCAATAATTTACGACCGTAATGAAAAAAAAATCAGAAACAACTTAAAAATAAATTTTAAAAAAAGTTGGATCACATATATTTAGGTAAATTCTAACAATACGTTTTAAATATTTTAACTATGTCTTAAATACTTTACGAGCTCCGTTCACCAATTTGACTCATTTCCGTACACAGAACTATATTTTGGGTGAAACATATTGGAACAAAATGTCATTGCATTCTGATCATTATTTCTGAAGTTATCGTGAAGTTGGACAGACGGACATGGATAAACGGACTCAGGTCTCAGACTCAGATCAAGAATATATGTACTCTTCTATACAGGACATGCCTCATAAGGGGTGTTACAAACTTAATATACTGTATCCTGTATCTCATAGGTGTGAACAATGTATATAGGGTAATTGCTATATATCTGTTTTACGTAATAACTCATAAACTTGTGGCAATCTGAAAAAACTGAGTATGAGGTAGTGATTAGAATCTTGACGTACATCGGAAAATCATACTTAGATCGAGGATAATTATTGTTGGATTCTATTTCACAAGGTTCATTCAATATAATATATCACACAAAACAAAAATGATACAACACCCAAAAAACGTGAACAAAAAATTAAATAACAATAAATTCATACTTTAAACGAAATTTACTTCATTTATGCCTAAATCCAAAAAATCTAAACACAAATTCAGAAAAAAACCCATATGAAAGGAGTACCCAAAGTTTTAACGACGTAAAATAAACTTAATGCTAGTATTTTATTTTATTCCGTTTCCTTGACCTAGAAATCTTCATCTTTTCCTTTATTTTTTGTTACTTCAAGTTCAATATACTGCAAAGACTTGACACACAAAGCTCAGTTACAAACATACTAAAAATGCAAAGAAAAACTCTCCAGACATGACTGCACGAAGAGTAAATTTTATTTTATTAATGTACATAATATTAACAGCCACACACTCCAGCCAGCCCAATTCCCCACAAGACATTCCGAGATGTGCTGCTGCTGCTGCTGTTGCTGCTGCTGGAAAGTTCAAAAGGAAAAAATACATAAAACAAATGTAAAAGTGACGGAAGTCGAACGTCTTGGAAACTACCACATAATCTAACTTTTTTCTCTTCAACATATTAAACATTTCGTTCAATTAGATCTGCAATTTTCTGTTTATTTTCATGTGCAATGTCGAAGGCGAAGATAACGAAAAACAAGACGGTGAACTATTTACACAAACAATGTACCACACTTCGAGATCAGATGAATGCAAAAACTATCCCTAAACGCGCACACAATGTAAGCTAAAGAAACAGTTCTGGAATTACATTTACTACTCTTTTTTCTATATTTGAAAAATAACAGAAAAAATATTAAAAAGACTTAAAAAAAGGAAATAAAATAAGAATTTCAATGTCAATAACTTAAACAATAAAACAAAGATAAACAGAATTTTCTTCAAGTCGTTGCCTCGCCAGACGTGGTGAGCTGAGCTGAGCAGAGCAGACGAGCGGTAATGGAGCAAGTATTTAATGGCCAAGTTCAGTTCGCACTCCGGTCCACTCTGCCAGCTCAATCCATTGCATACCCTATTGGAACGAAAGTGAAAGTTGTTCCACTTATATAGCAATAAAAATGTTGGATTTAAAATATTGCACCAGAATAGAAAGCATAAGGGAAAAGCACAGATACTCCTAACGCATGGGGAAAACAGAAAGAGAAACAAAACAAAAAAAAACTAAATGCAGACGTAATACTGAGACATGGAGACACGTGAATTCCATACAAAATAACAGAAGCGAATTCAACCCGCCTCATATCTCATATCCATACACCCCATTGATGGGGATGTCCTGTTGGAAAAATAATGAGATTTATGTCCTTGAATCATAAAACCAATTTTTCGTTTGCACTTTTACGAGTAGACTAAGTCTGCAATACCGTTGCATGTTGTTGTTTCCACTGCTGCTGCTGCTGCTGCTGAGCTAGAAAATACATAAAAATGTCTTCCTTGGCCGCCAATACACAGACCAAAAGACGAAGTATATGTACTTTGAACTTTTGTATATGGCTGACTAGGAAGCAGTCTCCCTACCAGGCCATTAAACTTTTATGTTTGTTTTTATTTTTTTATATTCTATTCACAAGTGTTATTCGTCGTCTAACTGTTGCTTCATTCTGCTATAGCTGCCTCACTTTGTCCCCTGTTGGTTCTCTCATCTGCGCAGAGGTTCCTATGTTCGATTATTTTTTCCCAATTTCTTTGATATGCTTTCTTATAATTTGTTACATAAACCCATTAATACATACCAACCCTGCATTCAAATCTCTTTCTTTCTATGTGTGTATTTATGTATCGTATACATCTTCATACAGATATAAAATATGCGGTACAATATACTGATATACGTTTAGAGTTCGTGAAACAAATCCTGTCTGGCAATTTTTTCAGATTTCCTAACCTAACTAAATAATTTTGTGATAGGTCAGTTTTATTGTATTCAGTGTGCTCCTCGGAGTTTCTTATAATGTGCCCTTTAAATGTCTTATTGTCCATTGATGATGTATTTAAGTTTATATTCTCTTTGAATATAAATTATTTTCCAATAAAAGTCTGTATAAAATCGAATATTTACGAAATATTACAAGCATTTGATAAGATTTAAAATGAATTATAAGAATATTTAATTATTTAATATGTAGGATCCAAACTATTTATGAAATATTATTCAGTGTACTAATTAAAAAAAATCTAATTTGAGAATATACTACATTTGAATTGTCAAATAATTCCACAAATGTGAATTTTTTTATACAGTGGTGGCCACACTAGTAGTAACGATTATATTGTAATTTTTAAATATATTTTTATTCAAGTACGATACTCTATACATACTTATAATAATTTTGTTTTTAAGTTTGGACTATGCTCCGCATGAAAATGAATCATTATCGTTAGATTATAAATGCTTAATAAATTATTAAAAAAGTGTTGAAATCAAAATGAAAATTTTGAGTTTATATCCAAATATTTTGCAAACGTGTTAGAAAATTACCATTTCTTAGTATATTAAAACTAGCCTTGAATATTATAAGAAAGATTGCGTTTAAGGTTTTTTAGGAAACTATTTTTCAACAGTACTATTTTTTTACATTCTAAGCAGTCGATGAAAATGGCTCAAAATGACGATTACAATTTTCTTAATAACGTTACGTATTAGGAAAAAAAGGGTTTTTTTTAATAAAACGCAGGTGCTGATTTTGACTGCATACTCAGTATAACTTATACAACGTAAATTTTTTATGAAAAGTGCACACGTAATTTTAAAAACTTTTCACCACGATTTATTACAAATTTTAATACTGTTGAAAATAGTTTTCTAAAATAACATTAAACGCAATTAATTTTATAATTGTCAAGACTAGTTTTAATATACCAATGAATGTTAATGCTCTTATTCGTTTTTAATATATAAAATCTGAACATTTTGTGGTTTTTAGACAATTTTTAATTATTTATTTAGTATTTATAATCGAACGATAGACAAGAAAATGATTTATGGTTATACAGAGCATAGTCCAAACTAAAAACCAAAACTACTATACATATGTATAAAGTGTCGTACTTCAATAAAAATATATTTAACAATTAAAAAAAGTCCTTAGTTATGCATTTTTGGAAAAAATTGAATTGAACCCGAATTCGTATTCGAAAGCTGTTTTTACTTAAATTGTATCAGAATTTTAGATTTTTAATCACAGTGAATTACATGTAAAAGTTACGTTGCAAATAAAAAAGTTGATAAGGTGAAACTGTTTGTATATTAAAATAAACGAAGTCAAGAATATCGTAAAAAAAAGCTCTAATTTCAATGTGAAAACAATACTTCTGTAAATTATACTACAATTAAGTCTTTGTTTTGAAAAATTGTAGTTATACTACATTTTGATCATTTTTAAATACATTTGTAATTAATTAACATAATTTAACAACACATTGTATTAGAAATTCGATTTCTACATAGTACAGAAACTGTACGGTGTTTTCGTGCACTTTTTAATTATATGAAGTTCATGCGAATACACGACGGACGACCGCAAAACGGAAACCATTTCGTATTCTACAAATTCATATAGACGTCGGACGACAGCGGTCGTAGCAGGTGTTGACAACTCATAGGGTTTTTCGCTGAATCCGGTTAGTTTTGAAAATAAAAAAGCGAATATTATAGGTGGTAACTCTATGACCGAATCCATAATGGCTTGCAATGGCCAAATAAGTATAAGTAACTCAACGGTCTACAATTTTTTATTGCGCGTTATTGGTTCACGTATCGTTCATATGTGGTACAACTCAAAAGCGACACTTAAGTGCCTGCCATTTCTTTCAGTAGTCAGAACTGATGATGCTTAGTGGTGCTTCTATCTTCATCATCTGGAGAATATTTTGTGATACACTTCTATAAGTAGATGTATGTATTTCTTTGTATATTTTTCTTGAAGTTATAGGTACCACTCTTTTGTTTTATATGTACCTTGTTTCATATTTATAGTTGTTGTACCTTATTTTTGTTAATCAAAAAATTTCATTTTAACATTCAGTAACTTAACTTTCCGAGTCAATAAAGTATTGTTTTTAATAATATATAAAAAACAACTATATAAATGTAGTAAATACAATTGCTTTTGGACATGAATTAACGACATATATTATTTTAAAAACATTTTTATTTATTTTTAATACAGTAACAGTAAACATCAAATTTGGCCAAAAGGCCATATTTGCGGATCTAAATTTACTAAATCTGATTTGGGGAATGCTTTTTTTAAAATGTTTTAACTGCCGTTTGCTTAATACACATCTTTCGTGTTTTTATTAAAAAGTCCTAGCTTGGACTTGGCTATTTATTATTCCTACGCCTCGGCAATTCCACACCAAATCGACCAAAAAGAGTAAAATTTGAGATTTTACGTTTTCGATTTCAATGAAATTTGGACAACTGATAAAGATTATTGAGATATGCATTGACCAATTTTCTTTTACAATATTCAATCACTACTTCCAGAGACACAGTGGTTCAAAGTTTCAAAAAATGAATCAAAAATCACTTTTGTCTGGTTGTTCATATTTGAATATCTCTTAAAATATAAATGCTAGCAACTCGATTGATGACTCGTTTTAAAGCTAATAGACCAATTGAATTGTAACTTCTAAACTTGAACATATGGCCCGTGGTCATTCTCCTTGCACTTAAAAATTTATGTCTTTAAAAAGGACCTATTTTAAAATTCTGAAAAAACCCGTGAATTTTGTATGATTTAATATAATGATTTAATATAAATGTGCATGCAATATTACAAGATGTTATTTTGATAGCATTATATTTCCTAAATTTCTTTTCTACAGTAAAAGTTGTATTAATTCTTGAATATATATTTAATTCTAATTAATTTCTTAAAACCTGTTCTATTAGCTTTAAAATAGAAAATCGTAAGAACTATATCCCAAAATCAATATCTCAAAAACTAGATTGAATATGATAAAACTGATGCCATTTTAGAAATCAGAGTTACATATATATTCAGGAATTATTACAACTTTTACTGTAGAAAAAAAAACAGAGTTTCTAGCGTTTCTACTTTAGGAGATATTGAATTATGGACAGACATACTAAAGTGATTTTGGGCCAATTTTTTGTAACTTTGAACCACTGTATCTCTGACAGTACTGAGCGAAAAAAATAAAAAACCAGTTGGGAAGGTTAGATCGCATGGGAAATTTTAAAGTAACTGTTATTATGATAGTTAGGATTATCAAAGTTATAATCGGTCTAAGCCGACTATAAATACCCTTCACATATGTGTGGTTACCATTCAAAGTGGTATATTCGAATCCACCAGGGTATTCGAATCCTGAAAATAACTACAAACTTTCCATCCCTGAAGAAATTTCTTTCATTTGATACCCATATTTACAAATGGGTAGTTGTACCGAATTTTGATTTTTTTTTTTGGGAACCACAAGTCATTTCGTGGGAAAACATTTTTTCATTTATTTGAGCATAATGTCAATATATATTTGACCAAAAAAGTTTACGTAAGCACGTATACAGTAAAATTGATTCGTAGATGTAAATTTTATTTGAGGTCGGTTCTCAGGTCACAATAGACCGATTACGCCAATTTTCTTGTTCAGACAGCTAGATATATAAGTAATCTAAATCTAAAGTTTCATTGCTCTTGCTCTTCAACTTTTTCTGTAATCGTGATTTCAACAGACAGACAGAAGGACTGACGGACAGACGGACAGACAGACAGACGGACATCGCTAAATCGACTCAGGAGGTCATGCTGATCAAGAATATATATACTTTTCCATACCGGCGATGCTTTTTTCAGGGTGTTACAAACGGCGTACCAAACAGAATATACCCTTTCACTCTTAGTGTAGGGTATAAAAATGGTCAATGCATATCTCGATCAGTCACCTAAATTTCATTGAAATGAAGAAGCTGAGTTCCAACCACTGGTCGATTTGGTGTGGAGTGGCCCATATACATTATTCATACGTTTACGTCTCATTTTTAATCATATCCCCGTCGCCACGTCTCGGGGCACTTCAACTAACTAATTAACTAATTTTTAACATTTCTTGTGCATTCAATTTTTATGACAGAAGAAACTAAATTCGCTTGGATAATCGGTGCATCTATTTACTAACAGGTACATGGGATATTCCACCTGAATCTAAATTTATTTATCTATAATAACTGGATTCGATTTGTTTGGGTTGTAGGGTTGTGCTGTGTAGTATTTATTTTTTTAATTCAAAGCGGAAATAACACTACTCAACTAATCGAGAAACCATTCTTGCTATGGTCATCTTACATCAATTCCATATAGTTCGCGGTTGCTGATTTTGACAGCATACTCATTTTTTTTCACGTAACGTTTTTAATTAAATTTTAATAAAATTTAAATTTTAGGACCTTTTCAGCCACTTTTTAGAATAAAAATAACACAACTACTAACAAATACTATTATTACGAAAGGTTTTTAAGATATTTGAATCTAAACTGGAAAAATATTTATTTTTTAAGACAATATTGGACGATTTTTTTAGCATTTGTAATTATAAATGGAAAAATAATTTATGGTTATGTAACGATGAAAATACTAACGATGAAAATACTAACTTTTTTGTCGGTTCTCATATTTTGAATTTGCCATATCAACACAGTTGAGAAAAATGCATTTTTTATTTTATACATTTTTTTACCGCAATTTACAGACAACTTTTTTATGAAAAGATTAGACAGCTATTGATTTAAAATAACCACGGTTATTGTCCAGGAATAAATCAAGGAATGTCATGGCAATAACTCATCTTGAATATCACTTATGGTTTGGTTAAAATAAACTTTTAAATTTGATAAATTTAGAAAATAAGGACAATTTATGAAATCATCGGAAAAGCATATTTAGTAAAAAAATATTTGCTTTTTCTGTGTTCTGTACTTTTTAAGTTATATGCATATACTTTTCCGGTGATTTTACAAATTCATTTTTTCTCAATTTTTAAACTTTAACCGGTTTTTGGAACCAAATATTAAACGATATTCAAGTTTCCTTTAAGCCATAACATTCCTTGATTTGTTCATGGTCAATAACTGTTTTAATTTTAATTCAATATCTGTTCAGACTTTTTATAAAAAAAAACTTTTTTTTTGTAAAATGCAGTAAAAATGCAAAAATAGTAAAGTGCATTTTTTCAAAAACGGTACGTATAAGGAAAAAACTAAAAACGCAGTTCGAATCAGCACATTAAAATTATGTAGAAATGATATGAATGAAAACATGGTTATACAAAAGTGCTAATTTTGATATTTTCAGATTACAGTCTTTTTATTGAAATAGATTACACTACACAATAACTTGAAAAAAAAGTTTGCGCTCTAATTGCACTATTTTTGTATTAGTGGAGATCGAATTATTAATTAAAAATTTTTAATCGATAGATTTACAAAATATAGGCAAATAGCTTTTGAACCGAGCATTCGCGTTCTAAATAACTGATTTGGTCAAGTTTTATTCCAAACAAAATTTAATTAAAAATCCAATAAGAATTTCTCCCAATATTTTAAAATTCGTTTACTGGTTTGATAGAATTCGATAGAAGAACTCGAAAATGTAATTTTTTCGACAAAAATCATTTAAAAATTGGGAAAATCTAAAAAGCGAGATTACTCACAGTCTGTAATATTCCAAAATTATCCTCGACCTTTCTAGAGAAAATAACTTTAAAATAAAAGAAATCTATGTAGACATTTTGAGGACAGAAAAAATCATATGAATGCATTAGAATTGGGTGACAACTAAAAATCCTATTTTATATTTTTATAACCTCCACCCATGGGTTACAGGTTATATTATGTATGTGTGGATATTTTAGCGCATCTTAGAAGGCGTGACCGGCATGAAAAAGTATATATACACGGTAACTTGAGAAATACTATTCCGAATGCGATGAAATTTTATTTGAATATATTTTAGTAGAAAATTACTTACTGATCAATTTTAAAAAGTTGATCAATTATAAAAAAGTTACCAATTTTTATAGTTTGTTTGGACTATTCTCTGGTTAACCATAAATCATTTTTTCTTGTTTATCATTAATTTCTGAAAAATAAATAAATATAAAAAATCTAATAAATCCTCACACAAAAAATATCACCAAAAATTTCACCAACTACCAGTATTCATCATATTGATGATTTTATTCATTGAACTAAAACCGTACTTTTTCAGTGTTTTTCATTTTTAATATTTTTATATAAAGAAATTTCAAACAAAAATTGGTGTCCATTTACACATTTACGTATTAATAATTCTTATAAGATTTATGATATTTAAATTAATATGGTTTGATGACCAAAATTCATCAATATGATGTTCACTTTTTCATTAATATGATGAAATGGCGGCTTCGAATAATTAGCAAATATATATTATAAATCATTAAAGAATTATAAATACATAAATGAGTAAAAATGAGTAAAAAATATTGAAAATGAAAAACATTTAAAAAGTACGATTTTAATTCAATAAATGAATTCATCAATATGATGAATCCTGGTAGTTGGTGAATTTTTTTGTAAATTTTTTGTGTGCAATCATAGCTTAAAAACGTATTGGAATATTAGCATTCATTACTATTTTAAAATAAGTCTTCATGTAAAACTATTAACGGCTACGATTGCAATTTTCTCAATAACATTACGTAATAAGAAAAGACTGAATATGAAGTCAAAATCAACACCAGCGAATTATTTAGAATTGATGTATGGGTTGTTTAGTACGTTTTGGCGTAAAATATAAGAACGACATCTAATATGAATCAATTAAGTATACTTTAGCCGCGGTAGCTCAGTGGTTAGTGCGTTGGACTGCGAGCCGAAAGGTCCCCAGTTCAAGCCTGGACTAACAAGATCTTTTCATAGAAACATTTTTCTATACCTACGAGAGTAAAACATTACCTATGAAAAGCTCTCACCCACCGTTCGGATTCGGCAATAAACTGTAGGTCCCACCACTTTGAGTACAAATGTAACACGCACAGCTCAAAATGTTGAAAGAGTTCGGCCTAAGTTCTAATAGGACTGTAGTTCCAAACTATTATTATATTAAGTATACTTTTTCTAAAAATAGAAGTAGAAAGAAACAGTGTTGAAATTTGAATGTTAATTGAGAACTGTTTATTTCTTCTAAACTTTTCAGCCTTTTCAAGTAGTATTTCGATTAGACCATATACGTAGAAAAAATAAAACGATAGGCCTAGCGGTCATTAATGGCTTGGAAAGTTTGGCCCAATGCCAGAAAACGGTTTAATAAATAAAAAGAAAAAACTATAAATTTGTTTGTGGGCCTATGAAAGATCTGGTTTCCATTTATAATATATACTTAAACAATATACACTTAAAAGTATTTTTATAGTACAATACCTATAGATCAATCACTGCTCAAAGACTAATGAAGTTGTCCGAGTCATGGCGAAAGACTACACAGAAGAAAAAAAATCATCAATATGATGATGAACTTATTCATAAATATTATGAATTTTTCACCAACTACCAGATTCATCATATTGAAACCACCGTTCATTAAATCACATATTCATAAATACATTCATTATATATATATGAAATTATTAGTACTATTGAATATCATAGTAAAGAACGAAATATTCAATACAATGAATTTGAATCGTCATATTGATGAATTTATTCATAATATTTGTGATTATAATATTTTTTTACGAATTAAAAAAAAAATTTGAAAATATTTCGAAAAAGAGTGTTTTGTAAAAATGTTATTTAAAAAATGACAGAAAAAAAAATTTAAAAAAAAAATTATCTGAAAAAAAAAAAAAAATTAAAAAGTGCGACAAAAAATTAACGAAAAATAAATATTTTGATTGAAATTTGTTTTGATGGACAGCATTTTTCAATATGAAGTAAAATATTTTGTATTTTATTATATTGTTCATTAATATGATGAAACGTATTCTTCACATACAGTTCATCATAAAGAAGAACACTTTTTCGACCAAGCTTTCATAATATTTATGATCGCATTCATAACATTGATGTCGTTAGTCATTAATATAATGAATGGTTCTTCAATACAATGAATCGTGGTTTGAGGAACGGAATTCATCAATATGATGTACATTTTTTTTCTGTGTAGTAAACCAAGCTTTGGCTATACAGGCTTGGGCTAACATTTCATATATTTATTATCGAAGGAAAAATTTATTATTTTCAAAAAAAAAGACTTTTATTCATTACACTTATTATTACTGAAATAGGAAAGAAAATCCAAATTTAATTTAAAATCTAAATATATTATTTTTCACTTTCGTTCGCGCTCAAATTTTAAATTAAATTAAACATTTAAAATAAACATTAGACCATAAATTCTAATGTTTAATTACTTAAAATCAAAAGATAAAAATTAAAAAAAAATAATTTTCATATGGGATTTCCCTTTATTTACTGATTTTAGAATTGACTTTCCATCAATCATATGAATTTGGTTAAAAAATATATAATCTGATTATTTCATAAAGTATATCTGAAATCTCAAATATGTTTAACCCTTTAGTTGCACAGTAATTTTTTGTTTCGTATTTCTATGAATTAGAGTATTGAATGCAATTCCAAAAAGAGGTTTTTGGGTTCACGGAAAAGAAAGTCATAAATCACACACCCACAAAAGTAAACAAAGCAACGTTTACACAGTCTCAATAAAAATGCACATATATCAATAAAAGTGCAACATTAGACGGAAATTGTTCCAAAATCTTGACTTTAAATTTGTTGCATTTCAAGCATTTATAGCCATCGAAGTTTCCGTAGTGCAGATGGATTTATAATTTATAACACGAGGCCATAAAACTACCTCCGTGGTCAATAGGAGGTAATAACAGCAATTACAAGCCGTAAAGTCACACACAACTGATGGCACGCACTTCAAGGATATATAAGGAATTGATTCGTTATACCTCTCTTACATTTCAAAATTGCCCAAGACGTCGTCAAAAAATTAAACAACACAACTCTGTATGTGATGTGCATGTGATGCTGTGTGTGATTGTGAAAGAAACTGATTTTTGTAAAATAAGAATATACTTGAAATGTTCTACATAAATGCCAAAATCCGGATATGTCCTTCGATGGATAGGAGGAATTTTTCTGTTTTTTAATGTACATTGACAATTGCTACATTCTTTCATCACTATAACATATTATCTTTACAAACCAACATTGGACACTGCTGGAATAGAGGGGCATCCTCTGAGGGTTGCCTAATTTGAGATTTAAAACAGAGCGATTTCCATCGCGATATTGGTTAAAGTTTTAATTCACTATTGAAATATTTTAGTCAAACATTTTGTTCCACAAATATAAATGTATATTCAACTAAAAGTTATTTCCGTTAGTTGGCGTTAATGTTTGTACAACACCACCATCCATAAAGTCCTAAATAACATTCTTCGCTGTTTATCTGCGTGCAACGCAGCATGGCATTTTCCTTGAAGTGAAGAACACAAATGTAGACAAGAAAAAGGTGAAGAATTTGAACACGAATAAAAACAATCAGTAAAACACCTGACTACCTGATATGCGCCTATTTCCGAAAATATCTAATAAATCTGGTACCAACAGATTTTGATGCTTGATTTTGATTTTACTTACATTTTGAATTGTCACCCATTGAGCAAATTATCGATAGTATACTATTTTAAAATGTTTCGATATATTAGGGTGTCACTTATTTGACACTTTTATCGATATTTATCATTCGCACCCCGAAGACTGTTTATTAGGGCCGTTGCTGTCCAAATTGTTTGAATTTGTGAACTGACTTTACAATGGTTTTGTGGCGGCGGGAACACCGTTTAAATTAATTAAACAATTAAAATATAAAAAAATTACAAATAATAACTCGTAGCTTAAAATCCGAGTAAATGATTATATCTGTAGTAAAAAGTCGAAAAAAAATTGTTTAAACTAAATTACACAAATATATGTAATTTGGATATACAATTTTGATATGTGGATTTGATGTCCAGGTTGTATGTGGAGTAGGCGTGGCCGATGACCGATCATTGCATTTTTTTAATCAGCTTGTTTCATCGATCTAGCTCATTACGTTATATTATTTTCGTGATATCCATTGACACAGTTTTGTGATCGAAGTGAAAAAAATCTTTACATTTTGATGTATAAAAATAAATCTAATATTTTAAAAAACTTTATTACTTAAGGTATGTTTTAGTAAATAGTAAAAAAGTAAAAAAGTGAAATGAAGACTTAGCTGCTCTAACACAGAAAATATGTACATAATATTGATAAATTCCGTTCTTCAAATCATGATTCATTGTACTGAAGAACCATTCATAATATTAATGACTAACGACATCAATGTTATGAATGCGATCATAACTATGATGAACGCTTGATAACTGTCGAAACATTGTTCTTCAATATGATGAACTTTATGTGAAGAATATTAATGAACAAAAACATAAAATACAACATATTTTACTTCATATTGAAGATAATATTTATTTTTCGTTCATTTTTTAGCCGTACTTCTCAGTTGTCAAGTATTTCTTGTATGTTATTTCTTATATAATGTTTAATATATTTTTTTCGAGAATTTTTTTTTTTTAAAAAATTTAAATAACATTTTGACAACACTTTTTTTGTCGAATTATTTTCAAAAAAAAATGTTTTTTTTTGGAAAATTCGTAAAAAAATATTATATTCATAAATATTATGAACAAATTCATCAATATGAAGATTCAAATTCATCGTTTATGTCGATACAAATAATTTCATATGTATAATGAATGTATTCATGAATTTGTCATTTAATGAACGGTGGTATCATTATGATGAATCTGGTAGTTGGTGGTAAAATTCATAATATTTATAAATAAATTTATCATATTGATGATTTTTTTTCCTGTCAGTTCAGTTTGATTGTCTAGATTCTAGATCACAGATGGGCAAGCAATTTTAAGTGGGGTCAGGATACTGTTGAGATCCAGAAAAATTGTCATTATGTTTAATAGGTTTTCTTTAGGTATTTAAATAAAATGCAATAGGTAAAATTAATGCGTTCGAAATTAATAAAAAGTACAATAAATACTATAAATTTAACAATAAGATTGTTAAAATGTATATAAACTTATCAAATTTTCATATACAATGTTTAAAAATAAGTATTTGAATAAATAATACATTTAAAATGTTAAAAAACATGACATCATATTAATTTTATATAAAAAAAATTATAACCACTTTATTTACTTGTTCACCGATTCTATCTAATTGCTCTTGGCTTATAGCCATATATACTAGATTATGTCTCATCTTTTATTCCGACAAAAAGTGAAAATTTTCGTAGTTTCTGATCTTTTACGCGATTTCCAAAAGCGTAAAATTGCCAAGATTTTCCTGTTTCATTTGAATGAAGTTTTAAAAACATAGTAAAAATTTTATGTGCTTTAGTTATTCGATTTTTTTTTTAATTCAGCATATGTAATATATAAATAAAAATTGTAATAAATTTGAAATAATGATCTGTATTATTTTACTGCATAATAAATCGGTGTATATATCCATATATTTGCACAGTTCCGTAAACAATGCGCATTAAAAATGGCGGGAGTTTTTCAATCATCACCCATAGAATATTGTAAAGTGAAACTGTGCTCAATAGAATTTTTAGAAACCGGCGGGGAAGGCCGATGTGGTAGACATAATTGAAAAAAAAAAAAAACATTTGTCGCAGAGTAATAGTGGAAAATAGAGAGAATCATAAAATCGCGATACTATAATAGCGACAAGCCGACACGGTTCGTAATTTTGTTTTTGTTATTATTCTGCTCAGCAGCATACACAATGCAACGCAGCAGCGGAGGAGTTTGCTTCAGTAATTGTTGTAACGCAAGCGTTGTATCCTTGCCGTGCCAGACGGGACGTCCTGCAATTTGGATGGCAAACGCGCATCTAGTTTACAATATACATAGCCAACAACAACAAGTTCACGTAAAGGACCTTTTGACAAAGTTGCGACAAGGACAAGAATAAACGGCCAAGACGTATAATCGCTTTAGAAAAATTAAAACGGCACAGCAGGATCTCGGCAAGCATGTAGTTCTGAATGTGGTATTAAATTAGCGAATTCATGTAAGTATTGTTTTTGGTTGTGTATATATTTGTGTACGTGGTATATGTGAACGTAGCATAACATACAAGTAAAATAGTCCGTTAGTTACACTATCTACTATACCCTGATATAAATTTACTGTAATAGTGTAGATCATGGTCAGATAACTGTTTAGGTTATGACAAGAAAAACTCGCAATGATAATTTCCCAATCATTTTCAAATAACAGTGTGCAACAATACTTAAGTAACTTGTTGAACAAATTATACATAAATACCCTGCACTAAAAACTCAACTAGTAGCTTAAATATGCCTAAATGTTTAACTAATTTAAATAATAATAGTGTGACTCAAAAGTCCTAAAAATCCTAAAGTGAGGCAATGTTTTACCCTCGGAGGTTTTCCGTTCTCTGCCGAAAAGTACCGCCAAATAACAAATAATTTCTATTTTTCATGTTGCAGTCGCGTATGTTTTAAACTGCAACCATTTGGGTATACAGACAAAAAATGTACATCATATTGATGAATTCCGTTCTTCAAACCATGATTCATTGCATTGAAGAACCATTCATAATATTAATGACTTACGACATCAATGTTATGAATGCGATCACGAATATGATAAACGCTTGGTAACTATAGAAAACGTGTTCTTCAATATGATGAATAGTATGTGAAGAATACGTTTTATCATATTAATAAACAAATACATAAAATACATCATATATATACATCATATATATACATCATATTGAAGAATGCTATTTAACAAACCAAATTTTTATCAAAATATTGTTTTTTCATTAATTTTTTGCCATACTTCTCAGTTCTCAAGTAGTACTTGTATATTATTTCTTACATAATGCTTGCTCGACATGCATAAATTAGTAAATGATAAATTTTTTGAGAACAATGTTTTTTCGAAAAACCTTTTTTTATATTAATTAAAAAAATACATCGTTTGTTTTAATAACATTTTTTTCCAGCATTAAAAAAAAATGAAGGACTCTCATTTTCGAAGTTATTTCTATAAACAATGTTTTTTTTTTGAAAAACTTGTAAACAATATTATATTCATAAATATTTTGAACAATTTTCAAACACATTTTAAATAATTCATAGGTATGAGAATTCAAATTCATTGTATTAAATATTTCGTTCATCACTGTGGTGTGCGACAATATGAATAAATTCATATATACAATGAATGCATTCATCAATGATTGAAATAACCAGAACTGTAAGCAATTAATCCATAGACTGGCAAGAGGCTATAATTGACGCATCGTAGGACATGAGCATTGAAAAAAAAAACAGTTCGTTATATAAAAAATGGGGTCGAATTCGGGCAAATTAAGTGTGTACTGAGAACAGGACCAAAACTAGTATTAACTAGTCCTTTACACTAGTCCTTTACACTAGTCCTTTACACTAGTCCTTTACACTAGTCCTTTACAATAAGTGAGAAGGAAAGTTTTCTCATATTTGGTTTTCGTATACCTAATTAGAAAAAAAGTCATTCTGTTACTATTTTTAATTTCAATTGTTTTTGTTAGAAAAAAAGAGTAATTAGGATAAATTACTTCATTTGCCGATTAATTAAGTATTTTATTATTCAATGAATACTACAAAATGAACATATTTTATTCTTTTGTATACAATGGGAATAATTTAAAAAGTAGAACAATTGGAAAAGGGTGTGTAATTTTGATCGATACTGTGGGTACTTGAATAACCATAAATAATTTTCTTAATTTTCAGAAGATTCTAATTAATAAAAAAAATTAAAGCCAAATGAAGAAAGTTTTCCGAGTTAATTTCAAAATATTTAAATTTCATCATTTGGAATCTTGTGTTCAACTGTTTTTTCTAAGAAGGCCCTAAAATGTCGATATAAATATTCTTAAAATCGTAAAAAAACGGTCAAAATTAGCACCCGCGAATTATGAAGAATTTGTGTACGGAGTCATAGGCAAAATCGAGTTGCGTAATTTTAATAAATTAAAGAAACGCTTCTGAATGCAAAATATATTTTGCTTTGGTATGTCTTGAGAAAAAATTCCATGTACTAAGAAATGTGCCAAAATTACTTCCGCAAAGGTGAGTCAGAATTTAATTGTTTTGTGTGCGTGAGCCTTTGTTAGCAACTGACACGTGAAAATCAGTGGCCTCCGTTTTTAGATGCATTCTGTCGATGTACATGAAGCAGTAGAAATATATTTGAAATCATAACCAAACAGCTGAGAAAACTATGAAAAGCGCGCGAATCGTGCTAAAGCATTTTATGATGAACAAAATTTAAGAAAAAAAAAACAATTCCGGACTGAGTTTCTATATTTTGTCACATTCTGACTGCATACTCCTCATATCCTTGATGATTCGAGCTAAAAGGATTAGTCGGCTACCTGTTGTTGCGATTGTTTTTGTGGACTACCTGCGTATTTTCTGAGAGAAATCTTTGAGAGTAATTTTGATGTTGACAGTCAGCGTTGGGATACGTAGTCGACGACACGTGTCGACACATATTGTTGATTTCCATGTCGACAATACGAATAGATGTCGAATTGAAGATGAATAATTTCCTTTATAATAATCGTAAATTTGGAAAATAAACATAGCTAAAACAGCGTACATAAAACTTTTTTTTTTTATATTAAACACCACATTTGAATTATTATTGCAGTAATTATGATTTTCTATTCATAATTGCTACTATGCTTCTATCATTCATGTTGAATTTGAATGTTCGATACAATCAAATTTAATCATAAAATATAAAAATCATTTCACGAATAACGCAATCATCTTCAAACTATGAGCATGATTTTGACTAAATTCCAATTAGGACTTCATACTCAGTTTTTGAATATTGCATAAAGCAGAAAAAAAAGAAATTCTTATGTTTTTCTTATATTTTGGAATTTGACTTAGCAATTTGAATTTTATTTCATTGAGAATACTTAAGCTAATATTTAGAAATTGACCTTAGCAAAGTTATGACCAGTCAAACTCAAAAAATCTATACATTTTTTTAATATCCCTATTTTTGTTTTACACAATAACCTAAAAACTTTAGGCAACATAAAAAATCTGATATGGAATCTTGATTAAAATCACAGAATCCATCAGAATGTCATACTAAGATAGTACAAAAAGTCCTTGAGAAATAATCTGATCAACTCAGGTAACTGACTAAAAATAAACACCTGCAAGAAGTGGATTTACATCTTTTATCCCAGTTATTAACGGACATACAGCGAAAACTGAGGTTTCGCGTATTTCGATGATGAGTTCAAGTCAGCCATTTATAGTTCGAATGAATAATTATTAAAACCACACATTCATGTTTAATTTCAATAAAAATTACTAAATATTAGTTTGTTTTATTCTGGTTCTTAGAAATTACATTCGGAATTGTCATTTCTCGCAATGTTTCGATAATGTGTGTGTAGCATTCGAAGTCACGTTTAACAAAAATCGTGTCCCCTCACATGAAGCCATACTGTGCTCTACACCATCATGACGGAGGACTTATCGGAATTCATACCAAGGCTGACATCGCGGGAATCGAATTGAGTTAGTATCGAATACTGCGGTGATGGTGGCAATGCACAAAAGGTTTGCTGAACCCCTGCAAACTGTGAGACGAATTGCGAAAAGGCAGCAACGACATGGCCTGCAATGCTGCTGGCAACATGGCAAATAAGGACTAAGGCGAAAGAACAACGGGCCGCGTAGACGAAATAACTCACGGACGAATGGACGGCTGTACCGTGTGTAGACGGACGGACCATCACACGAACAAACATCTCAAATTACGCGAGTGACGATGAAAGTTGCTGTGGTGCCCGTTAGGCCTGGCGACGGCAGTCGGTATCTACGTGACATTATTTCGTTCCCTTGTGCAAAACAAACGCCGAAAAGAAACGTGTAATGATTTCTGCACATAATCGCGAATTCGCACAAAGCATCAGAAAAGGGTGGAAAGTGCAAAAAAACATCGATAATAACGCTAAGGGCTTTCTTCTGATATATCGGAGCCAACTCAATTTTTGCGACCGACGCCCTCGCAGCGTATGCGCGTTTCCCACCTAATGATGACGAAGAAAATTGGGCTGGCCAAAACAGCCCCGGCAAAGGACCCACACGGGACAAGCACACTCTGTTGCACAGGATTAAAAGGCAAAACTCGCGCGGTTGCTGACACATTTCGAGTGTTGTACGTTCATATATTCGTACTTCCCGCATACATTTACATGTACGTACACGTATGTATTCATACATGTATGTATGTGGGCCGTGCAGAAGTGCACAAGTATGGGTTGCTATCAAGACAACAAAAGGACCCCCTATGGCAAAAGCGCGAAACAAAAAGGACGAAAGAAATATACAAAAGCACAACACCACGACGGCAATGAACGTCTTAACCCCTTTATGATAATGTTGCGCGCTATGCAATAATTGTCCTGAGGACAAAGGGACACTTTGCCATCACTGCGTAGCACACATTGTCCTAACACTAGCGTCACGACGTGGCGCGCATATCCTTGTAATCACAGACAATAATGAGATATCTACCACCTCCGCCGCATCAAGTGTCACATATCCTGCTTCGTGAATGATACCATCCAGAGGGAGCTCGGGCATAACCCGTGCTAACCGTGTAGTCCGTCAAAGTTTTGAACAACAAAATATAATAACACGCGAGCTAAATAAGCGTAATAAGGATTAAGACATGAACCCAGTGACAATAGATCCAAAGGAGCTGCACTGAGAGAATTTTGAGAGATAATTCTCTGCACGACTTACAAATTTTGATTTAAAAATGAAAACTTGGAAAACAGCGTAAGGTGACCATTCGTACTTCTTTTGGAATAACAGACCTTATAACACACACACATTGTCTTTCGATATACGTATATGTTCCTTCATTATCTCTTATTTTTTTAACTTTCCTTTATTTCCACATCACTACACGAAAAAAAGGGGTATGTTCATAAATTGGCCTGGCTCACCCCCTTGGAATACATCAAACAACATTAATGAATCGTAATCAATAAAGTGTTTTCGAGGTAAGCGGTAAAAAATAAATAAATTTAAATTGCAGATTTCTACAGTCAATGGATATTTATACGCTATCTAGATCCTATACGCTATCACCCCCTCCATTCCTAAAAATTGAAATCGACTTTTACAAAAAAATATATATATATATTTCATAAAATCCACATTTTGTGAAAGTTATGGTTGGAGGAGGCCAATTTGCAGAGGTTAGATCGATTCCATGCCGACGTTTAGCAATATCTTCTAATTCGAAGGAGGGTATTGTACGGGCTATGGCCGGTTTACCGGAGATAGGTCAATTATAGGATTGAATAGTGGGAAATCGCCATAACACTGGAGGTAATAGGAAATCCTATCCCGAAATCCTTAAACCCGGAGAAAATCAGTACCGAAAACCACGAAAGGGAAACCCGGGATTGCCAATGAAAATAACGTCTTAATGATACAAGTTTGTTATCATTTAAGGACCCACTGCTATAATTTTTCACAAAACTTTATGTATTAAACATTTCTGTTTGTTACGTGTAATAAACATTTTTGTAATTCGGGATTAATTCCTTATATTTCTATTCAAATCCCAAAAGTCTAGGAAATGTCACAATGCTTTGGGATTAGAACCCCCTATACATGTATTGCTAAATTAACATTTTTAAAGGCCTTATTCATGGTCTACGTGTACTCTGCGTTATGCCCATAGTGGTTCTTGCCTCTCTTTCAATCAATCAACATTTTTACTGTATAAATTTTGTGTACATTTTGATAAAAAAGTATGCAGATGCTTTTTTTTCTAAGTGTATCAAGTACAGGGCTCAAGGGATTAGGTTTCTAGAAAGGATGGGTAGCGAAACTCTACCAATGTAGCCAATGTTTTGTCAAATTCTAATGAATGAACAAAGTAGTTTGGCAGCAGAAACGAGCACAGAAGTGGCCGATCTTAAGGTATGGGTGCCATTAGGAATATCGTACCGCATTAATCTACCATAAGTTTTAAAGTGTGACTCTTGGTTTACTTTTTACTATATTTCAGTGCGTTATTAGATCCCACATGAACATAAATTTATCTCACAATGAATGTTAAAACGTACTACTTAAGCAACGTAATGATAATGTGCAATTTGAATGGTTCGGAATAGTAACAGTAGCCAGTAGCTCATTTTTGTAAATCAATCGATTATATTGAAAAAAAAATGTGCACAAAAATTGCAATTTAAAATTAAAAGTAAAGAAATATCAACAATATTTTTGAATTTAAATTAAATAATAATCAATAACATTCATTAAATGAGAAATATGTTACAACTTGTCGATTAATGTTGAATCATGTTCGATTTATATTTTCATATGTCACAATCTTATAAATATTTTAAATATGAAGAGGTTTCAAAGCAAAAACTTGTACTATTTTTTATAAAATTCAATACTTTACTTTAAAATACTCTGTATTGCATAATTTTCATTTAAGTTTTATTAATTAATTAATTAATTAATTAAAAAAAAGATAACTTTTAATATATTTTTGTTTGTTTATTTTTTTAGCCAGTTCCGTTCTTTTCTTCTACCAGGCTTAAGTTAAATAAATTGTAGAAACATTGGAACGTCACTCTCCTTTGCACAGTCACACGAGCATTTCAATCCACATACAGGGCCACGCAATTTCAATGCGACACGCATTCACACAATAACGTACGCACACACATTTTAATTAGTTTAGTTTCGCGCAATAATGGGACGCGATTCTACGACTCTCTCTACCATGTGGACCATGATCCTGACCCTTTGCATATTTTACTATAGCATATGCGTTTTCACCAAGAATTTGCGAATGTCTCATAGGGTTGAATAATCCAAATTTCATTTAAATGTTTTTAAAATAAAAGGATAGGCGAATATACATAAGAATACAAATAGACGGAAAACGTATAATCGAAAAGAATTGACGATAAGGATTACACTGTGCGGCACTCGAATTTGAACTCCAATTTTATTATTTTTTTCTTTTGATTTAGAAGTACTTTAAAATCGGTGATCAAAAATATAGTCTGGGTTAGGCGCTATGGGGTCCGAAAGTGTTCAAAGGTTAACAAATATAGGTCGTCATTTTGCAGCGAATGGTTCATTGTACATGGTGCTACATAAAAAAGCAAAACAGGCATAATTCGCAACTTTTTTAATTGTAATAATTTGTTTTATTTAAATTATAATTTTTGTATAGTTTTAATTTTCTTTTCCCTATATATCGCAAACCAATATTTTTTCACATAAAATAAAATGTTGGTATTATAGCGAAAGGTTCTCCGTGTCTAATGCAGAAAAGATATTTTCAGTCTTGTCATTGGTTGTAATATGAAAAATAATACAAGAGCGAAACTATGGGAAAATAGAAAGGCATATATTGCAAAAGCTAGAGCCAATATGGACAAACTGATGCCATTTTCGGAATAAGCGTAATAATTTTAACTATGAATTGCTGCAATTTTGACTGCACCAAAGTTATTTTAATAATATACTTTAGAGACATTATTCAAAATTCAACTTAGAACTATTATTATTCGTTGTTATTAGGCTTATATATCAGAAATGGTACATGTTGGGGAATTTAGTTGTTTGGAGACCCTAGCTCACTTTTAAAGACCAATATTATAGTTTTCTAATTTCGTCTACTGGTTATAACTTCTTAACGGAATTGTAATGAAATCCATTATAAATAGTGGTAAATCGTTAATATACAAATTTAAATTGTTCAAAAATCATCCTTAGGATGTTCCTTAATGGCTTCTTGGATATCTGAAATATATCAGAAAATTAACCATTTCGGATTCCATGTCTAAACAAGAAAATTGGAATGATCGATTTATTGTAACCTGAGAACCGGCTTCTTATGTTCAAATACCTCATATAAAATTTACATATACAAAAGAATTTTACTTTGTACGGTCTTAAGTGAACTTTCTTGGTCAAATATTTCAAAATAATGCTTTCTTGCTTACCCAAAAAAATCGAAATTCGGTACACCTACCCATTTGAAAATATGGGTATCAAATAAAAGGTAATTCTTCAGCGATTGCAAGTTTGACCTATGCACCACTTTTAATAGTACCCTCGCACATTATCACATATGTGTAGGGTATTTATAGTCGGCTTAGACCGACTTTAACTTTCAAAATTCTTACTAACATCATCACACCAACTATCACAATTTCCTTCCCAACTGGTTTTATTTTAAAATTATTTTTTACACGTTAAGTCGATCGGGTAACAAAATCCGGTTTGTGTTTATATATGTCGCTTTCAATAACTTAAGGTGTACATTTTATATTATAATGACTGAAATGTTTGACACCATTATCATATTTCAAAACCCGATAAATAATAAAATTCATAATTCTAAAATTAAGTATCCAGATTTTGTTGGCAATTTTCTGGTATATTTCGAGGATATTTCCGGCAAACCCATAGATATATGAAATTTTTAGGAAGTGTAAAGCAATTTGTAAAATTTTGTGGAACTTGTATGGCAGATTCACGGAATGTTTTGGGAACATTTTCAGATGCTGCAAGTAAAAGCTTTTTTAAATTGGATAAAAATTCTTTAATAGGCGCCCGATTTATGAATTTATCAAAAATATACCTACTCAGTCTGCCATTCGAATCGATATCGCTTCGAGACTGTTTCGAGATGTAGAGGTCCAGGTTAGTTCGAAAACACTTCATGACATTCTAGTAACAATACAAAATCGACATTAAAAATCTAAGATTTTTAGCAAAATTATTTGCTAAAAAAAGCAATTTTCTATCAAAATTCATCATATTCCGTATGATGAATTCTGACATGCTCGAAATGTTAGCGAATAATTAAATTATTATTTTAGAGGAACTTACCGATGGAGTTTGAGCTTTAGCAAAGAACAACATCGACCTACACTCGGTGGCTTTTGTGGTTAGTGCGTTGGACTAACAGCAGAATAGTCGCTGGTTCGAATCACCGCGCGCTAACATCAAAAAAATAGAAAACCGTTTTTGGCGCTTTATATAAATATTTATTTTATCAGTTACTTCTTAACTCTGTGGCATTATAGTTGTTTAAAACATTTTACATATGATGCCGTTTAGTATAGAATTAAAGAAATTAATAAATATAGCTTAATAGAAACAAAGAACTTTAATATCGTTATCGCTATGAGTGGCCTTTCCATTGCGGGGTTCTGAACTTATTTTGAATCTGGAGATGTTGCTATTAACCGCTATAAAATATATATATATAGCTTAATATAGAAAACTTATTGTTTATTCGGGTTTTCGTAATTTTTGTGTTTGTGTGTGTGTGTTTGTGCGGAATCGTGTCATAGAAATTATCGCATGGCGCATTGGCGAATTATCAAAGACTACGGTGACAGAACATCACTTGCAGCATGTGGGGATAACTGTCGTTCTGTTCGAGGAACAGCAGCAAGAACAACAAAAACAACAACTATATATAGCATCGTATCAAAAACTACAGCCTATGTCGTATACCCACCCCACAAAGACTAAATTACACAAGTTCGCGTGCGAGCCGCAGGCATCATGTCCGGGTTCGCGAGAAGACCACCGACGTCCATGACGACGCGCTTCATTATAGCGGCTCTACTTGCGAATATCGAGCGAAGTTATTGCGTCGTCTACCAGATACCGTGCCGTATCCTGTCGGCAGTACAAGGGAAGCACGCGTTGGCAATGTCCTTTTGAATAAGGACACGTCTGTGCCTAAATGCGCGCACACACACACACCACACATTCACTTTGAGTCCTCTGGCACACCCGAGTGCTCGGGCTTCTTCTTAAGTCAGAAGAATGGACCGCAATGCTGTCCTTGCATAGACATGTCATGTGTGTGTGTGTGATTCTGAGGTTGTGTGCATGCGAGTGGTGTCCTGTTGGGTAGTGTGAGTAAGTGGCAAATACAGAGGATAATGGAAAGAAAGAAAATATTGGCAAAAGGGTCCGGCGTCGAATTCGTTTCGCGAGTAGCCTTTGGCGCTTGTGTCGCATTCTGCGACATTTATTTTGTCCTTTATTTGTATTCCACTTCGCGCATGTTTTAAACAAGCCTTGAGGAAAAAATTTAATATGTTCCGAAATGCTTGGCAAGTGCTTGGGCCGGCCTGCTTAGGCGACCCTTCTAAGTGTGCGCTTGTGTGTATATGTGCGATATGTGCGATATGTGATGAAGGGAGAATAGATTTGACATATTATGCAGACGCCAGTGCGGATGTGTGACGCTGGCTTGATGCGGATGCGGACAAATTCGCTTTTGGCAGGACATCTACGCCGCCGAAACGTCGTACACAGAAGCCAGCGAAGGATGAGGGTTGGCATCATATGGGATGGCATGATAAATTGAATGATGTATTTCGCGTAGGTAAAGGGCAGTACGATGATAAATGACCAGAACGCTGCGCGCAAGAATAATCAATAAACGATAATTCGAAAAAAGTATATTGAAAATGCCTACACTAAGAAAACATAGTATTTATGGTAGTATATCTATCAGTTAAATTTTTGCCATGTAGCAAATATTCAAACATCTGATAAGTAAAAATAAACTTGTAGCTAAACTCCTAGTATTTTTGAAATGCGACATTCATAAATGCAAATAGTTACAAGATGTTTGGAAAAGTAAAATGGAACATGTGATATTTATAATAGACTCACAGGAAACATCCTAACTTGCGTTATATTTTCAGCAAAACTATTGGCTAATTTTTACACTAAAAAAACAAAAATGGTTGAAAATTATTAATCCTACACTCAAATACGTACATTTTTGTGCCGTAACAATTTTATATTTCACAAGATTTTTACAATTTGACATTTCCTAAAACTAAAAAAAAATAGAATCAATGAATGACGAAACTAATTTTCAGTGCAAAGTCAGAAGCTTTAGTTTGCTTTGTACACAGAAAAAATGTACAAGGCAATTCCGTTCATCAAACCATGATTCATTGTATTGAAGAACCGTTCATATTAATGACTAACGACATCAATGTATTGAATGCAATCATAAATATGATGAACGCTTGGTAACTGTCGAAAAAGTGTTCTTCAATATGATGAACTGTATGTGAAGAATACTTTTCATCATATTAATGAACAAGAACATAATATAAAACATATTTTACTTCATATTTCAAAATATTTATTTACAGTTCGTTGTATAAAAAATGATATTGAATTTGGGCAAGTTAAGTGTCTACGCAGAACTAGACCAATAGTAGTATTTACTAGTCTTTTACACTAGTCCTTTACAATTGTGAAAAGGATTCTTGTTTCAACAGTTTTGCATTTTTTCTAAGAAGAGCCAAAAATGATTTTATTATCATTAAAATCGTAAAAAAACTGTCAAAAGTAGCACCCGCGAATATAAAGAATTTGTGTACGGAGTCATAGCCAAATTCGTGTTGCGTAATAAAATACTACGTATTTTACTTCATATTGAAGAATGCTATTCATTAAACCAAATGTTAATCAGAATATTTATTCTTATGTTTGGTTTAAATTATACCAATTAACTTTATTAATTCACTTTAATAAACAACTTTACTAATAACAAATTCTAACAACTGCTAACAACTGCAACAATTTAACTTGACATTGATCACACGAGATGCCCTCGACCACTTTTAATCACTACTGAAGTACAGTGCCTCAGATGCGCGGCCTTATGTGACACGTTTCGACAAGCTTCGACTTGTTTCGAGAACCTTCTACTCGTTTCGTGACGCATGCTATTGGCATCTCATTCGCACTCATGTGTTTTAATGTGCTGATCTTCCATCTCTTTCTCGCACATTGCATAGTGCGCTGAATGATCTTCCGTCTCTTTCTAACACATTGCTTAGTGCGCTGAATTGTCTTGCGTCTCATTTATTATTGTTGATTGCTTGCACAGTGGAGCAAATTACCTCTTTTCGTAACAATATAATGAATGTATTTAATGAACGGTGGAATCAATATTATGATTCTGGTGTTTTGGTGAAAAAATTCATAATATTTATGAATAAATTCATAATATTGATGAATTTCTTTTCAATGTATGCCATTTTTGAATGAATGGAGTTAGAAATGGCATTTAAATAGTTTGACTATGATATTCTTTTTAATTATGTTATTTATATCTATCAGTGATCTACTATTTTATTCGAGAAACTAGTTCAAAATAGCGAAAAATTGTACGATACACACATTTTCTTGAAATAAATTCACTTCAATTGAAAAAGGCGAATTAATTCCATTTTAGTGTATTAAATAAAAATATTAATAGGTACTAGTAAATGAAAAAATATTTACTTTCGTAAATATGTCATATATGCTTTCAAAATAAAATCTGCTTAAAATACACGAAATCATTCGTGTATTTTACGAAAAACTTCGTGAAATTTATCCACGAAATATTTCGTAAAATAAACGAAAGAAATTTCGTAACTTTAAGATAAAATTAGGAATATTAATTGTTTACTACGAATGATTCTTAATTTTTTTAATATTTGAGTTCATTTTTACGAATATATTCGCATTTTACGTAAGTATTCGTACTTTCGACAATAGCATTCGGACATTTATGAAACATTTAATAAAAACTGACGATGAAAATGACGACTCATACAAATATTATATATGAAACATTTGAACTTTGACACAAACAGAACTAACACAGAACACATTGTAAACCTTTTTGCATATATAACATCTATTTGCGGCCGCGATATCAATTAAATCAAATGTTTTGTTTAAAAAATACTCGATGAAAATGACAATTCATTCATAAAAATATGAAACATTATGCATTGATTTGATACTTTTGCACTTTTAGCACAAGTAGAGCTCACAAAAAACACATTTAAAACCTGTTTGTATTCTATAACTATCTGCTTGCGACCGTGATACCAATCAAAATAAAATGCAGCTCCAAGTTGCTATTTGCCGCGACTGATGATTCGTAAAAAAACGTATGTTTCGTAAAATTCTACATATAGCATTGATATTTACGAAAGTTTAGTAATTTATTTGTAAAATGTAAAACTCATTCGTAAAATATGTTATTCCGTCGTAAAAAATTTGTAATAGAAAATAATATAACAAAAGTTTCGTAATTTAAACGAAATATTCAAAAAAAATTACGAAAAAATATTTCGTAAAATGTCCTAGACATTATTTTGAGTGTCAGGTTCATGTTGGGGAAGAGGATAATTGTTGTTTTTTGTTTTTTTTTTTTAAATTTTAAACCTATTATTATAGATACTCAATATACCAGTTGCATCGATCTAGCTCACTTGTTCTATTGTATTCCTGATTTCCCAAAACGCAATTTTTGCTTTACGTAATAGAAAAAAATTTACGTAAAAGCTCAATAATATTTCATCTATTGTTTGAAATTTTTTGTATAAATATAGTGAGCAAACAACAAGGAAATGCTACAAATTAATTTTCAGGTGAGAAGTTGCGTAAATGCATTAAAATACGAATGCCAATGTCGTGATTTAAAAATTTTCAACACAGTATAACATTCGTTTCGATATCGTTACGAGATAAATGCGAGAAAATTAGATTTCACACTAGACACTTTATAGTAGCGATATCGAGTCCTACATGGTAGGTAGATATCGAAACGACCAGTCGGAGTTTTCTCGTTACGAGACATTTTTTGAAATCGGAATGATATTGAGAAAAAAAATTATGAAAGTTCGACATTGCTTCGAATAATTATATATCGTATCTTGTCAAAGAAATTCAATATACGAGAAATTTACAAATTTAGAATAGATAAGGCTACGAGATCGAACCTTTTTATCAAAGTTATTCGAAATATTGGAGGCTTCGGAGTTCTCCGAGACATGGCAGACAGGGAATAAAGTAATTAATTTGAAAAATTCTATATTGTGTGTGGCAAGAGTTGAAATGAACATAATTTTAAAGTTATTTGTGAGTTTACTATTCCTAGTTTTTACAAATAATTTTCGTAAAATATAGAAATATTATACATAAATCGTTACTATTTCGTTAATCAGTTCAGTTCAGTACAAATATAATATATAAGCATTATGTTTAAAACAACTTTCCACTAATTACCCAATCAAGGTTTTATTTTAACAGCAATATATTTTCATAAATAAGCAAATGTTCGGAATAAAATACGAAACAATGTGGTTTCGTTTACGAAGTGTAACGCATAACCCTGCTGCTGCTTGAAAACCGACCTCAAATACAGCAGAAGACGTAATTTTCGACCCACATCAAAACTGACGTACAGTCATCTTCGACACGAATCCATTTCTACATCTAGCAGTAGCAGACCATTTCATTGTCAACGTGGACGTTTTGTACGCAGCAAACGTTCTGACCCAACCGAATTTCAAGTGGTCAAACATTGTAAACCCCACCCACATTCGTCCCTTTTACTTTAACCACTCTGCGCGGTTATGGCATAGCCGAAAATAAAACTTTGGAATTCAAAATCCTTCATCTCCGTAAACATCACGAGTCCCGAGAAAATCCAATCTTTTGGCAGAACTCACTCCAAATTTTAAATACCAACAAAGTATGAACTTTAATTTCCATCGCAACGAGTCTCCAACGATTCAGATGTTTACACAAACAGCCTGCCGACGATTGTGGAGCGCGCTCATTTCCATTTCTTCGCCGCTGCACTCTCCCGCCACCAACACCATTAAACTGACAGCCAACAAACAAAGAACGACTGAGGCACACACATTGGTCCAGTGGAGGGGCCACTGACCATTGTGGTCACCAACCCACCCACATTACCCTTTCAAATGTCAAAAGGAATCTGCCCCAAACGACTCACGCTATGCAACGCAATTTCGAGGCAACCATCTTTAGCCCATTCAGGCAGTGCGTTCATCAGCCAGCCACCCCTATCCAACCGAAAGATTGTAAATGCGAAGACTGGGAATTAGTTCCTTGTCTAACTCATACCCGTGGTCAATTTACAAGAATTCTAAAAGGAAACCCTGATTTTGCTGGGAAATATCTGAAATAAAGGAGCCGAACTAACGGATTGCTACGGTAACTGGAGCCACATATGTGCGTCAATGAGTGGAGTGGTGCAGCAGGTGGACGCAATCACGCTAATACCGGACTCACATCGCCGAGCCATGATGCAAGTAAGCAGGGCTCTGGCTCTGAAATATTTATACATTCGCTCAACGTCATTGCCACACTCGAAGTAGACATCCTTAGCTGGTTCTTCTCTAGATGCGTGGTCATTCCTCATCTGATCTTCGTTCACATCACTGCGGCAGGCATGCTTGTAAAGTTTACGGGCACATCGCAACAAAAATGACAACGTAACGCAAGGATTTTGTATCTATGCAAACTCTCGTGTGTAGGTACTACTAAGAATCTGCTGGATTATACATGGCAGTGTTTTGGCAATTGTATATATGTATTTAAAGCCTAAGGCGAATACAGAGATTTTCTAAATTTCGCATTACGAAATGAAAAGAGTGAACGTAGGTATGTTCGCAGGTATCGATTTTTATTTTCAATGTTAAAACCTATTTTGAATGCTGCGTCAATATATATGCAAGTCGGTCATCATCTTTGAAATCGCGATAAAACCAAGCATTTCTATAACCTAGAACTTGACGTAATTACTTTAATATATATTTTTTAATTTGAAGAGTTATAAGTATCCTAAAAGTTTTACTTATTACGAGTATTTACGAGTATAAAGAGTTTCTTTCTGTATTCTTAAAATCGTAATTTCAACAGACAGAACGGACAAAGCTAAATAGACTCAGGAGGTGACAATTACCAATATATTATGCAATACTATATCAGAGTTTCGGTTATTTATGATTTCAGATCCAGTTTCAGTTTCGGTTATAGCAATCTAGTTTCGATACATATTCTGATTCCGGAAAAATGAAACGGTTCCAGAATCGGCTTTACTTTAAGTACTCATTAATTATTACGTTATTTTCAAGTATTATATTAAAAAAATGTAATAATTTTTGATTTGGTAACCCTGTTTTTTATCTTTCGCATCACACTTTTGAAGGGTGCAAACTGACAGACAAGACAGAAAAATTCGCGCCAAATCGTGTTCTTTCAGACTGCATCGCGTCCTTCACATAAAGCGATCTGACGTCGACTACAATTGGTACCAGAGCCATAGAAAATAAAATTGTAGAAGGAGTTTGTAAATATTATAAGCACCAGCATGAAAATATTATTGGAACGACTTAACACGTAAGCTCTAAAATAACTGTTAATAAAATTGTGCGCAACCATTTGTCCACCAAAACAATGGGGTTTTTCGTATTCGACAAAAACGAAAAACCACGGTTTTTGAAATTCTATTGGTTGGAAAGAGTTGGATATAAAGTCAGACTTATTTTATTTTATTCAAAACTTGCATAACAGAACAAAAATTATATGTCCATAACAATTTTCAAAATTTATTTAACAATACCAGAGATATGAAGCAAAACGAACCCATTTTTGGGTTAAAAAAGACACATTTTTTGGTATTTTTTTCTCAATGCACCATTCTACTGTTGTACATTATAACATTGTGTACAATTATTTTTTATACCCTACACCTATGAGGTACAGGGTATATTAACTTTGTGCATATATTGTAACGCCCCTTAGGAGGCGTGTCCGGTATGGAAAAGTATATAAATTCTTGATCAGCATCACTACCCGAGTCCGTTTAGCCATGTCCGTCTGTCTGTCTGTCCGTCTTGCTGTCTTGCTGTCTTGCTGTCTTGCTGTCTTGCTGTCTTGCTGTCTCGCTGTCTTGCTGTCTTGCTGTCTTGCTGTCCGAATACAGAATAACTTGAGAAATACTGATCAGAATGCGATGAAATTTCGTCTCAATATATTTTAGCCAAAAGTAGGAACTGAGTTTGAAAATGAGCCAAATCGGTCAACGGACACGCCCACCTCCCATACAAGTCACTTTTATATAACTCTTTCGGAACTAATAACTCGAAAAGTATTCAAGGTATAGTTATAAAATTTAAAACGTATTGTTAGAATTCACCTAAAAATATGTGGTCGAAAAATGGGCGTGATCCGCCCACTTTTTTTTTTTCATTATTTCCAGGAATTTGATCCGTAAATTATTAAAATCAAATCTATGAAATATTAGCCTTTCAAAATTTTAAATATAGGCGTGGTCCGCCCAATTACATTTTTCTATTTTTTTTTAGTTTTTTATACTTTATATAATTTTATAATTTATGGGGATATAAGACGTAAATTTCTGATATATGAATAATATTCTGAGGGTTAATATCCCCACCAAAGGTGTAGGGTATTCCATAGTCGGGCCCGACCGACTATAAAAATCCGCCACATGTGACCGAACTTACCCATGTGACCTAACTTTCCCAACTCGTTTTTTATTATAAGTTTGGAAACCTCTTTGAGTATATGTAAATAATATATTACATACACTCAACATATTATGTTCTAGATCAGCGTCATCTCTTGAGTGTCTGCCTGTCTACAGACAGCCAGTCTAGTGCTGTTATTGAGCTAAACTGGGGATAATCGTTAGATTAAATACTCTGATCAGAGTATAAACAATTATATGGTACCAAGAGTAACAGGTGCCCCTAAACTTCTGAGTTCAGTCGGATTAGCTGTAATTTATACCCGAATCGCGGGAAATGTACAAAGTGCTACATTTATTTTATATATCTCGCTACATTCATTTTAAATATCTCGCTCCATACCAATGAGATAGGGTCCAAAACTCACAGATTTATAAAAATATATAGATGAACAAATAAGTCATTCATATTGATTTTAACACATTTATGATGGAAGTGACAACACCCACTATGCAATTGACAAATTTCACGAATAATTGAAAATGTTTCAGCCTCATAGAATATTTTCCATTAAATCATAGACACTCTTCTTTTAATCAATGAAATGTTTTTTTTTTATACACAGATTAAATAAATTTGTTTATACGTGAAAGAATAATTTTATTATGAGCAATTTTACATAAAATTGGTAATTTTTTTCGGTGAATCTATTAAATATAAATAATTTGTTTTAATGTTAAGAGCATGGCACTGTGAAATGAAACCCGGTTCTTGTTAAATCAAATTTTATTCTATTTATTGATGTTGTAGCCGCGGTGATTCGACATAGCAACCTTTCGGTTCGTAGTCCAACGCACCTGTGACTTTTCGTGCAATAGTAATCGGTTGGTTCCATATAAAAAGTAGCAGCAACTAGAACAGTTAAAATTATTATCGGATAATGACATTTTTTGCAAAGTAATGGATGACTGTTGAATACTTAAGTAACAATAACTGATCCCAGTTCTAACCCAAACATATGAAACAAACCACACATTTCCACATGTCTTGGTGACGAATTTACTTTGCATCAAAAAATTAGAGATAATTTTAGTTAACGCCTCTAATGGACAGATTTGGAACCATTTGGTAGTAAAGTGAATATCGGCGGTTGAGAGCTTTTCATAGGCAATGTTTTACTCTCGTAGGTTTGCCATTTACTGACGAGAGCTAGCGCTGTATAGAAAAATGTTTCTATGAAAAGATGTTGTTAGCCCCAGTCCTGGTTTGAACCGGGCTTTCGGCTCGCAGTCCAACGCACTAATCACTGATCTACCGCAGCTACACACATTTCAATTACGACATTTTAATTCTCTATTCTAAAAAAAAATTAAAATAAAATCATTTAAAGTACATAATGTTAGAGTACATTTTCACTAAATGTGTACAAGAACATTGAAACACTTTTGAATAAACATTATTCTGAACATTATTCTGAACTAATTTTATTTATTTACACTTTTCATGCCTCGACATTATACTTAATCGGTCAAGATTTAAAATTGTAGCTTATTGCTTTAAAACTGTTTATATGACGGGGGTATGCGACCCCTGGACTCCCTCGATATAGTAGGCTGATAGGACTGCTAACTGCAAGCGCCAATATGTGTCACAATTCTAACAAGCAATGCAGCATATTTCCGACGTGCCCCACACAAGAGAATACAAGCAGAGGAGCTCTTCAACAAAAATGAGTCTAACAAAAAAAAAAAAAAACAATTTCCTGAGCATCTCGGCTCTCGAGCACTTGCCTGCTCAACCGAGTATCTGACGAAGTGCTTCGTCGGCTGACTACGGGCCTCCAATACCGATGCGACTCTTCGCGCGTTTTCTTAATACATCCTTCATGCCACGGTGACTATGTAGATGGTGGACACTGCGGATGCCGCTTGTATGCGCGCGAAATGGACGCTTTCCTCTTGCAGTCTCAAACCCCAAATAAGATGAGTCAATTGTATTCCAACTGGCTCTTAGCGCACACACTGCAGCCACCACACTCTGCCAGTGGCTGTACACTGTGAGATTTTTTTCATTTTGAAACCAAAAACCGGAGCTTAGTATTTTTATAAGTTTGTCTCATTTTTGTATTTATCCTTTTGTCTGGACCTCGTGCATTTTTAAAAATGTTGGGAATCAAAATTTAAAGTTTGAAGTGCTTTAAAAATTAGTAAATTTTTTTCAATTTATTTTGTTATTTTGGTTTATTCATCAAATATTATAAAATATCTTTGGATTTGAACAACTTATTATAAATATAGATTGAAACCTGTCACGGACCTGTCCCTCACAAGTCTTTTCGATACGTGAGGGACATTCCCATAATATTTCATATCATTCTTATTCGTTAATAAAAACCCGTTTTCTTTTAGTTTTATTTATTCGTGAATATATTTAGTACAACTTTTTCTGTCTCGGGAATTTTCCAAATTTATTTTTGATTTGAAAATGCAAAATCCGAAATAATGAAAATGAAAAGAATTAATTAACTCAACCTTAATTTTTTTTTATTTCTGTAAAACTGTAAAAAACACACTTAAAATTAAATTAATGGTATGCTCAATATCGGTACCATTTTTGCTATCTCAAGATTTAAAATATATTACGATTATATGAAGTTGACGGCATTGACCTTTGGTATTTGATTCAAATACCCAAATGTGCGACTGTTTAAATAAATTTAATAATTATCGAATTGAAAAATTGTGTTATTTTTTTAAGTGTATTTACCACATACACAGACATAGTATTGTTTTGCATTTTACCGAGTCAAATAAGCTTCTTTTCCATCGCAGAACTTTGGAAGTGTATGCATGTGAGCAATCGCTGTGCAAAAGAAAATCGACATATGAAGTCACGGCGAAAAAGTAAGCGCATGCATCCGATTGAACATGTCGCCAAAATCAGTCAGTCAGTGATTTTAGTATGCGCGAAACCTTTCAACGTAGAAACAACGATAGCAGATCCTGAACGCGTAAAATTAAATATGTATATCGGATCGTTCGGATTTTAATAGTTTTTATGTATCATATATAAATTAATTGTTAATAAATTTTCGTAAAAATGCAGAATTATTTAACTTATAAACTTTGAAATCATAATGTGATTATTAGTGCAATGTAAGTATTTGATAAATCATTTAAAAATATGTTTTTCGCAACAAAAAAAAATATAATATTATTTTAATTAGCATTTTTGAAGTTTCTAAACTTTTAAATTATTTTGCTTAATTATTTTGACAGCGAACAATGTATATTATTGTAATTAAGTAATTTTCTTAGTAAATTAGGTTATAACTGGCTATCGATATATGAAGCGTGCATTAAAAAATATGTTTTAACATCTTCAAAATATGAATTACTTGTAACAAATACCATATGAATATTTTCCAAACACTTGAGTACTCTAAAGAATGATTGTTAATACAGAGGTATAAAATTGAGATTTCATATAAGTAATTTTATAAAATTATCGAGATAAAACTTTTGACGAAATAAACAAGGCTATAAGTGCCAAAGAACTCTTAGATTAACCCACTTGTTGCCTTCGATTGTTAAAACCAGACAATTCGATTCGATATCGCTTCGCGACTATTTCGAGATGTCGAGGAATTCATTCGAGATCGATTTCGTATCTTTATTATACTATAATTCGTTCTACGATGAGCTTATATATCTTAACGAGATAATGATGTTTATTCGAATTGAGAAAAAAAACTATTCTGATTTGATATTGCATCGAATATCGAGATTGTTTCGAAAAACATTGCGATATCGATGTGATAAATATCGTATTTTTTCCTTAAATTTTATTGTACGAAAAAATTAAAAAAGCGGTAGTGATAAAATAACGATAAAGCACTTCGATCATCAAAGAGCTCCGAGATATAACAGACTGGGAACAGTGAGGGAAACAAATAACAAAATTAAATAATAAGTAATAAATTGAAATACTTTTCGACATTTTTTCACCCGTAGTCTTTTTTTATTAAAATTAAATACTTTTTTACTTACGTTATAAAATTTTTATTTAATATATATTATTTTAAAAATTATTTTAAATGCGTACGTAATAATATTAAATACATTAAGGGTATTCACACAGAAAAAAAAATGTACATCATATTGATGAATTCCGTTCTTCAAACCATGATTCATTATATTGAAGAACCATTCATAATATTAATGACTAACGCCATCAATGTAATGAATGCTATCATAAATATGAAGAACGCTTGGTAACTGTCGAAAAAGTGTTCTTCTATATGATGATTGTATGTGAAGAATACGTTTCATCATATTAATGAACAAAAACATAAAATACAACATATATGTTCATCATATTGAAGAACGCTGTTCATTAAACCAAATTTCTACCAACATATTTTTTTTTCGTTCAATTTTTGCCGTACTTCTAAGTTCTCACGTAGTTCTTGTATGTTATTTCTTATATAATGCTTGCTCGACATGCATAAATTAGTAAAATGTTTTATAATATATTTATTATAATTACTACTTTTTATTAATAAAAAGTTATATTTATAAAAAATATATTTTTGAAAAAAATATTTTTTTCGAACAATTTTTTTTTTTGGAAACATTTTTTTTTTCGAACCAATTTTTTTTTTCGAACAATTTTTTTTTGAACTAATTTTTTTTTCGAACAATTTTTTTTTTTCGAACCAATTTTTTTTTCGAACAAAAAATTTTTTTTTGGAAAAATGATTTTTCGGAACTATTTTTCTTCCCTAAAAATTTTTTTTCTGATAATTTTTATAAAATTTTTTTCTGTTATTTTTTAAATAAAATTTTTACAACACTTTTTTTTTGATTTTTTTTATAAAAAAAAATTTTTTTTTGAAAAAATATTATGATCAAATTCATCAATATGACAATTCAAATTCATTGTATTGAATATTTTGTTCATATATATAATGAATGCATTCATTAATATGTCATTTAATGAACGGTGGTATCAATATGATGAAACTGGTAGTTGGTGAAAAAATTCATAATATTTATGAATAAATTCATCATATTGAAGAATTTTTTTTTTCTGTGCATATCACTTCGTATCGCCTGCGTAAATACGTATTTCGTCAAAATTGTACACTATAAAGCTTATAATTTTTACGACATACGCATATATGCAGTAGATATGAAGTGAAATGAATACCCATATTATTTAATTTGAAATTAAATACGCGCGTAATATTATTTTGTATGAAGTATTGCTTTTTTTTTAATACTAAAGTATTTATATCAAATTTAAATAAATTTTATTTAACTTTATTACGTCACTTTTATCTTAGTGAACACTTTTAACTAGATTATTAATGTATATTCCTGATATTTTTGGCTAACTCGTCATGACTTTGGACTTTAAAAATCTAATTTAAATTATTTTTTTATTTGCGGCAAACATCTTGAAATAACTTGTGTAAATCACCTATTCAAAATATACATACATACGAGAAGTATTGAAACCCCGTATTAAAATCGTAATTACCAAGGTTTATAATTCTGCTAGCAATTTAAACATATTTGTTACGGTTTAAATCCAGCTTAAATGAATTTTACAAAAATATTATTTTAAAAAACACAATCAGTAAAATTGGTTACTTTCAAATACTTGGTCAATAAATCAGTAATTGGTGTAGTAATTAAAAATCTCTAAATTATATTTCGTAATTTTGTGGCATATAAAATGCATGGCAACGCACGTATATAGCTGCTTCTTCAAATACATGACCAGTACCATCTTGAAGATGGACAAAGACAAAGTAAATACCATCCTGGCGATGCCAAAGGAAATATGTGAGTTGAGCAAAAAGATTATTTGCATATACTTCGGTGTATTACATATACACTCACGTGTGTGTTGTTGTGACTTCTTCGTTATCTTTCACCATTTTAAAATGAAATTTGGATGGACATTAGAACTTCACATAGCAACCCGTGCATACCTACAGATGCTAAGGATACATAGTATCCCAGAGCACGGCGACAAAAACAAAAACCACGGCTAGCTACCGTATGCAACACGAGCATGTATCCATAAGGATGACCAAAGAAAGTTCGTTCTATCGTGTCGCAACAGGACATTATTATTTCTCCAGCCGCTGCTCCCAGAAGCACCCAGCAGCGAATAGCAGCAGCAGAAGCAGGAGTAACAACAACAGCAATCCTTTCGAGAAGTGCTCACTCGACACTAATAAATTCGAGGAAACGCTAAGGAAAGATGTACGTAGAAAACCAATACAAACACAAACGCAGTACCCATTCTTTGTCTTCCCCCCCGAACGACCGAACCTCTTCTGGACAACTACAGTGTTCCTGTTTCCACCATCCTGTCTTCCTCGCATCTTCGCATTCAGAATTTCTGATTTATCGCAGCGCTCAGACTTTGGATGCTTGTAGCCAAAGCAACTCTATGTCCAGTACCCGTCTAAAACAGTTCTTGCTCTCTTTCACCCACCCAGTATGTGTGCGTCCACGGCACACATATAATCTATAATGACCACTCGTACATACGTTTGTTCGTTCCTTTAAACATTCGCCAGTGTTCGTTAGTTCGTTCGTTCATTCGTTTTCCATCGTCAGCTGCTTGCTCCCACTCTGATGCTAAGCATCCTGCAGCGTCCAAATTTACATACACACTTCTCCGACCCAGCCAACTGCCCCTCCTCCTCCTTCCCCAAAGTTTAGGAAAGTTTCGCGTAAATCGAACGATGAAGGCAAACATGGCGACTGCTGTCCGAAGTGATCACCAATTTCTTCACTCACATATTTGCATACACATGCACAGCACAGCACAGTACACGGCAGAAAATTGCAGAAGCAATAACAACAAAACTAACCCAACAGAAACCTCAAGGAATAAAGGAATACTATGCGGACGTGTCCCCCATTTTGGTAAAATACTCTACAATAATATTTACAGCAGCGCTCAGCAAAGTAACAATTTGTTCTTTAAGATATTCATATTACATATAAATATTAACATCATGGGTAATATATAAAAATATTTCACATGCTATACAAAAGGGTATTTTAGGTTATGTTACCATTTCATATAGATGTAGGGACATTTTGATTGACTTTTCATACATATCTTCAACGATACTACAAAACCGCCTAACTACATGTTAAAACTACACCTAATTTGTCATATAATCCGGTTTTAAATTAAATGTTGATCGGATAAATTTTATAAATGCCTTTATAAGTTATGACATACTTAATTTTGGATTAAGTAAGTGCCGAATTGAAACTCAAAATATATTTTTTTTCTTTTGTAAAATTCTTTTTTATGCCGATATGTGCTATTCTATGAAGGATTGATAATTAAACGTGGTTACCATTTTATGTCATCCAGAGTCCACTCCTTATTCCAAACGATTATATATATTTGACCAAAAAATAAAAGGTGTTGTTTAAAAAAAATTACTTTGACCGGTAAAGTGAAATGCCCTCATTGAATGAAATGCTATGTGAGTTTAGAAATTTAGAAAAGAGGATGGATCGTGGGTCCAGCGTAGGTATGCAGTACTTAGTTTCATTGACCAGATATTTTGGTTTTCTTGCAGTCAAATTGACTCAGAATCTGATACTGATCAAGAATATATATATTTTCCATACCGATCACGGCAAATTAAATAAAATATACCCTTTCACTTTTAGTGTAGGCTATAAAAATCAATAGATAGATATGACCCTAACAAATAAAATTGACTAAACTAATAAACTAAAGAGTAGAATTTATAATGATAAAATCAACCATATTTGCAACCATTCCTATAAAGTTTTTAAACCTTTTTTCAAAGAACAAAAGTTGTATTTTCGTTGATATTTCGTCTTAAGTGAGATGTAAGATTTTGCTCCAACATGTATTTGTCTCTCCCTGTATTCCATAATATCACAGTCTATAGTTGTTGCTTGGTTGGCAAGGATACTTTCGAAATTTGGCCGAAATAGTTCGCTCATTTAAGGATACGAATGGACGGACCAGAGCACAACAACACTAAGAGATAAGAAAATTCATAATACAACAATAATAAGCCTGAAAAACACAGCGGCAACAACAACAACAACACCACCAGCAACAACAAGTTGAAAAACACGTACAGATGTAAATTTTGAGGACAACTATACGGCAACGATTGACCACATCCACGTGAGAAAACCTACTACAAGACGCAAGCAGAGAGAGCAGCAGCACAAGAGATATATAATGAGAGAAAGAGAAAGATGCACGCAATTTTAAGAACAACAATGGCTACAATAGTGAAATTCGAACGAAGCATAAGATACGCAAAATTCAAACTATTCCCACATACAAACGCCTCTTAAATGCGTCTTTCGTCCAGCGTCCGTCCACTGGCCGTTTGTACAGCTAGGCAACGCAAGACTCCTGCAAATTCGTGGACACAAACAAACGGTCAGTATACTCGGAGAAGAACTTCCGTCGAAACTATTTAAGCCTTTCTACTTGTGGACGAATTTTCCTCTGGCCTCGCAGCTACACGCCTTCTAATAACATGCACACATAATAAAATTAGGGTTCCAATTTTCGGTTTATCAGGAAGCTGAAATAGGAAAAAATATTATGGTAAAATAGTATATTGCTCTACACGAAGTTTGGGTCAACGTTTCTTGAATGCATTTGTAACACTGATTTCGAAAGTAGCCTCACTTTTGTCAAATTGGCTTTAGCTTTTGAAATATAGCACATTTTAAGTATCCCATTATTTTGGCCTTTTGTTATTTCTAGTAAAATATGATAAGACGAATACGAAATTACATTTTGGTTATTAAACACAGAAAACCTTTCTCTACAATGCAAAAATCTGATTATATAAAAAAATAATTTGCGAGATATAAACAAAGGAATTCATTTGGAAACATTATTACTTGATAAAAAAATATCTAAGAATTTGCTATATATAAATGTGCAGCGCAATGTATTCTTTGAACTTACCACCCCCGAAGTTCACCACATATAAACTCACTACTCCACACTAAAACTTCTTACCATTTCTACGTGGAAAAAAAACTCTACGGAGAAGAATTTTACGGGAAAAAAACAGTCCGGGGAAAATTGGTCTTTGCGAAAACTTGTTTTGGTTGAGAAATATTTTTCTTTTGGTTACTACATTTAAACCATCAATAAGACAAACAGCCGCAGCGAAGCACGGGTCCCTGCTAGTTACTTTTAAAAATCAAATTGGTTTATATATCAATATATATAAATCTAATAGTGTGGTTTTTAGGAGTTTTATAATAGAATACTTATTTGTCGGCATACGGATCAATCATATGACAGTGCTTACGAATTCTATGAAAAATCAAAATATATTACGAAATTGAAGTAACCAAGTTGCACCCGGAAAAACTGTCAATGCGGGGTTGAAACCCTTAATGAGGACAATGCGAACGCATAGGGCCGCCATACGACGGCATGGCAACATTAGAAATTGTTGTTGTTTGTGCGTTGCTTCTTTTCACTCTGGTCCTTAACTGGCGTCTTCTCTCCTTTCGACATTTGCAAAGTGTTGCTTCACATATAAAATCGCAAGGATATTTATGCAGCGCAGCTAGCGCGCGAAACAGCCGCATTAGAGAGGGGAACTTTGCAGTGGGTGCACGTGAGTATGTGTTAAGGATCTGCAAGTTTTTGTTCGCACATGGCGTATATGCAAATGGCAGTTAATAATATAAAGATATTGATAAAAGACCTGGACCACCTCGACTCGACACAGCAGACTTGACCAAATGTCAGCCGAAGGGATTTCGTCCATCGAGGTCCATAACTGGCGAAGATGTCGACTTGAAATCGAAGCTGCAGAAACTGCCAACATTCGACCTTACGATTGATTGAGTAATTAGTTCTTCGTGCTTAAGTTCGGGCAAACGTACGGTAAGGTATGGGCATCAAAACAGTGACAGCAGGTGGCTTCGATTTACTCTCTTCCCACTTGAGTAAAACTAAAACCCACACACACTCTCGCTCGCAGGGTGGTTTCTGTAACAAGCATGCCAAAGGACACGGACTGGACATTACACAGATTTGCACAAACACATATGGGCTCACAAACACAGACACAACAGAGTAGGCTATACAACACATAAACTACAGATGCAGAGAACAGTAGCTCGGAAGATTTGAATTTACTTAAGAATTTCCCTCTCAATCTTGAAAACACACTGCAAAAAATCTGAAATTTTAGAATATTATTTATATTTTGCGCTATTTTTAACTCAGGTTTTTGAAAACATAAAGTTAAGGCATGTCGGTGGCTCGATTGGTTAATGCGTTGGACTACGAACCAAAATCGCGGTTGCATTCCAATACGAGTTGAAAGGTCCCAGATTCAATTTGGTACCTTTCAAAAGTATAGTTTAGCTGAGTTTCATTCCAACCGCTAAGAAAATATTGAAAAGATAGAGTATGTCATTAGTAGGTTTTTGCAGTGTGAATAGTTTGAAAGTGAAGACCAAATTTAAACATTGCTGTATTGTAATAAAATTGGTATTAAAAGGAACGGTATTAACTTTATTTTTAAATAATTTCCTTAATGTCCTTAAATTTTTGATTTTTTTACAAATTTACCAGTACCATCCTCCATATAATTTAAGTTCAATTAGAGTTTTAGTTATGATACAAATTAGTGTGACGAAATTTTTAAATCAAATTTTCGATTCAATTTGCAATACTCAAAGCGGGCATAAATTTTATTAAAAACTTTTTATTAACTCAAAAAACATTTTATGTAGGTCACTTCGAGTATAAATATAAAACGCACAGCTCAAATTGTGTGTAACTTTTCAAGGCAATGTTTCACACTCGGATTGAAAAAAAAAACATATACTATTTTTGATGCTCACAGTCGCAGTCCTATATAAAGTTAGATTACGTATCTCTGAGCTCCTTTGAGGTATCGTCTATATTGCACTGATAAAGGACACTTAAAACTTTTTACTACATTTGTAGAACGAAAAGTCACCAAATACATTTTTATGAAAACTTAAATTTCGAGTTTGTTGATTAATATTATAAAAAGTAATTGATGCATTTTAAGATCATAGATTAAAAATTGACAGATATATAAAGATTTTTGTAAATGAATATTTGGCATTTTGAAAATGTATTTGGTGACTTTTCGTTCTACAAGGACGATATATTTATTAAAACTATAAAACCAATTAAAATAAATAAAAAAACATAAAACCATAAAAAACATAAAACTTTACCTTTTTCAGTGCAACTTTAAACTTAGTTTAATCTTTTGCACATCTTTAAAATCTTATGTTAAAACACGCTAATTCCACCATATTTGGTTTAAAGCTTTAAAAAGAAAAATAGCGGGAATTTTTGAAGTAAAAATTTAATTTTCAAGAAAAGAATACTTAGATGCATTTATTGATATTCATAAGTATATATTTTTTGCATATATATTATTATTTTTAAGCTTTACACCAAATAGGGCGGAATTATGCACTAGGGCGGAATTAGGGTGTTTTAATCAAAACAACCAAATGTCGATAAATGTTACAGAGTGAAAGACAATTACTTATAATTGAATATAGTATTTAAAATGTTTTTGATAAGTTGACTATATACGAAATGACATCTAGTTTAAGTAAATCTCATTTTCCTGAAAAACCAGGTCCAGTTTGAATTGACATTTGGGTTAAACTAAGTTTAAACTACAATAAAAAGTTTAAAATAAAAAAACAAGTGATAACTAGCTCTAATTGAACGAATCAACTTTAAACATAATTAAAATGAATACCGGATATCACACAATTATTTGCAGTGCGTCCAAAGAGCTGCTAAACTAGCGTAAAGAGCTACATACGAGACGTGATTCTTGGGCATCGCATTCAATTACCCACGTATGTGAACCGCGCGAGCGCCTGTGAATCTGTAAAATACTCTCGCTCTTTTACCATGTCAAGAGCGAAATCTGGACACAGCCCCTCGATAGCAGTGCCCATCGAGACCAAATCTCTCTCTGGTTTTTGCATAGAACAGCGGGGCGCACGAATATGAGTAACAAAACAGTCGGAGCGAAAACTAAGACGAACCACAAACGAACAAAAGACAATCTGCACATGGATACCGTGCCAAAGAACACACATCGCCTGCCTGCCTGACAGCATGCTTCAAACATTCGTCCGACGTCAGTCCGTTCATCTGTGATGCCATCCGTCCGTCGTCCACTGTGCCGCACAAAACACACATGCCGCGCACCTTCTTCGCCCGTTCTTGCTGCATCAACATCTTCGCCTCCTTTCGTTTCGTCTCATCATCTTCTCGTTCGTTTGCATGCCGTGATGTTCGTGCCTCGCAAGTTGCTTTTGCACGCAAGTAAGAGGCGATACACCACACTGCGAACGCGACAGTCTGTCCGGCCAGTGGTCTAACCATCCATTCGTCCATCCATCTATCCATCCGTAGTTCGTGTATTTTTTATCACTTCTTCGCAGAACGCAACTGATGGTCGAGAAATAGGCCTGCGAAGGATGCTGCTGCGATTTTGCGAAACAGGGCAGGCAACGACCGTGCGAACGAGAGGACAAACAATCATTGCGGCGCGAAGGGATGTTCTTTGCGATTTGGCGACTTCTTCGCTGCCGTCTTCGCCGTTATTAATCATTGTTCTTTTGGCCGTCTACGAAGGCAGCGGCAACGTAAAACTCGCGCAACAAACAACCACTGAAACTAAACACCGTACGAAGCACACACAACACACACGAGACCGTGTCAGCGAGCATATCCTTTCGCAGTGTACATTTTCGCCGCACACAATTAAAATTCGCTCGCTTGTGTTCGCATACTCGCGATAGTTTGCCGTTGAACGCGCGGTTTGAAGGTTCGCTTGACACCGCATCACGGACATACTCGCCAGTCACATCCTTGCGGCACTCGGACGAGTTCACTTCATACGAGCGCAACATCAACTCTGGCACATCAAGTGTCAACGTCAACTTAGAGCAAAATTTATATTTTGTATACAGTTTGTGTCCTACATTTATTATTCGCATCATCTGATAGATGGTCAATTGAAATCTGTGCTTCCTGAACAATAACACGTGCTTAAAAAAATTAATTTCACTTGTTTCAACGAAGTTAAGCAATATTAATTATTTAACTTGGAGTAATTTGCAAAGATTGCATGTGATCGCGTATAAACTAAATAAAAGAAAAAACAATCTGTGTTTGTCAACAATTAATCTGGATTAAGTGCATCATATATTCAAAAAAACATCACCCAGGATTTTCTCAGCGTCGGATTTATTAAAAAAAGGTGAGTTTACCGTGCACCTTACCTACATTTTTAAAGTGTCATATCATTAAAATGGTTAAATAATGCAAAATTCATACATTTTTGTGTGATCTGCCAAAAGACAAAAAAAAATGTCAAATATAGATTTTGTTGCCGATAATCACCAAATTTTAAAAACTATGAAGAAGTAAAAATTTCATTAAAATATTTAAATTTTATAAAAAAATTAAAAATTTGAATAAAATCTTAGAATAAATAAAAGTGGAAATCTGGCAATTTAAAACCCTTTTAAAAAAAAGTCTCTTGGTTTGAATAAAGAATAATAACAAATCATAAAATTAATCCGGTATTGAAATATTTATATATATTGTACTCACTTAAGCTTATAAATAATAAAACCTTAATATGTTGATTAATAAAAACTGAATTATATTGAAACTAAAGTTCATAATAATTAATATGTACATTTTGCAAACATGGGCCTTCTTTTTCAAACCATTCTTAATTAAAAAAAAAACTGAAATGACGGGATTGTGTTCAGGTGTCGGTAAACTTAGATAACATACAAGAACAATTTAATGACAAAAGTAATATAAGTTTAAGTCACACCAAAAACATGACAAACTGACGGGCATTTCACATTTGAAAAACAAAATTGTGAAATAATGTTGTGCCATAACAAGCACATCCCCCAGATAAACTTTTAGGCTGGATTGAGGTAGTTTAGAAACAGTTTTTGATATATTTCAAGCCGACAAGGGCTACGTCTATATCACAAGCTGGTGTTTCCTGCCCATACCCAAAATATGTCGTGAATCTGCCAATAAAATTGGACAACTCCAAAATACTCCATTTATCTACGTGTTTGTCAGAAATATGTCCAAAATATTCCGGAAAAGTTCCCGAAATTTTGTTCTTCTCACCGTCCTAGACTACAATAGAGATTCCGTTTAATATAAACTGATTGTTCATAGACTGAAACAACGTTCAAAGTTACTTTTTTGAATATTTCATCTGAGACATATAAAGTTGAATTTAAAAATGAGAAATAGAGATTTATGTATAGTGTTTGAAAACCATTAACTATTCCTAGTTGAAATTTTCTCTATTAGGGCAGTAGAGAAAAGGTAATAATGGAATGATCAGTTCCCGATCATGTCTTTAGCAAAATAATGGTTTCAAAATTAATCGTTGTAATGTTAAGAGATTTACATACATTTGAAATTTAAAATTTTAACTTGTTTTACAATAAAATTAAAATATATCTTAAATATTCCGATTTTAGTGGGTCTGAAGACTTTCGTAAATTTTAAACGTATAACGTACACTTCCCAATCCGAGTTCATTAATTCTGGCATTCAATTTAATATGTCATATGTAGTTATAGTGCTCAAATTTCTACAGTTTTCCATGTTCTATCATGGTCATCCCATAAACAAGAAGGCGAAATCTCATAATATATTATCACAGTTTTTTCATAAAATTAAATACGTTTATATCGTGTTAAAAATAATATATTTACTCTACAAATTTTATTATTTCACAGATAAAAGTACACATTATCACCTATAATGACATGGGTCTAACAAAAAACATTTTAAAATCAGGAAACATTCACTTTTTAATATTTAATAAATTGTACTTTACATTTTTCAGTGCTAGTTGAACTTAGTTTGTGGTTTAAACTGGGTTTAAAGTCAGATTCGAATATTTCACTGAACAGTTTAACTGACCGATCTTTAAGGGTGTACAAGCCCATTTTACTTATCAATGGTTTTGACATGAAATGTTCTCACAACACTTCTCGATATTTTCTGTCGCATTATAGTTGGCAGATCTCTTATATATATATTTCTGAAACAATTATTTAATTTCTTTAATTTTGAATGTGATGTATCAGAAGTAAAAATCGAAAGAATAACTTGTCATTAGCATGTATTGTCTTGCCCTGTGATCATTATAAACACTCATTGAAAAACTGTTAACAAAGTTGAACGTCGTTTAATTTAAAGACAAGATGAATAAACAAAAAATAAACTAGGTTGAAGCTAGCAATGGAAAGCCGGACCTAACTAGATTAATAAATAATATTGTTTTTCTTCATTTGTACCTGCCTACATTATTATTCTCTAAGTTTTATTGTTATTTAGTTTTTGCAAATAATCGATTTCCACATGTTCACTAAATTTAAATTCAATGAATTCAAATTAACAATTTTAAAATAATGAAAACGAATTCAAATTAACAATTCTAAAATAATGACATAAGTACGATGTTGCTATCTGTCTAAAAAGAAGCACTTTGTTCATATTCAAAGTATTACCATTTTAATATAAATTTATAATCTTTCTTTATATGAAAAACTGCAGAATTTGTAATTTTGACATCATAACTTTGTAAAGATCACATGTTACATATCAAAATGCTACATATCTGGAAAACTATTGCGTATAATATAATATTTTTTTAATTTTTTTCTTTTATTAAACATATGTTAAATTCTCATACTTTTATTTTGGCATTTCGAAATGCTGTAATGATTTTTATAAGCTCTTGATATAATACCGCATATTCATAGACAATTCAAAGATATTTAGGATACAATCAGATTTTTTCATTTTATTCTCTGTTAAAATGATCAAAAAATAGACTCTAGTTTTAAAGTTGCCTTTAAAAAGTTTGTAAACATATTTACAGTTACTTTTTTATCAAAATTTTTAAAATTATTCTATTAATTATTTCAAAACTTATCGATATAAAACATATATAAACAGCAAACATATTTATTTTTAAAGTCTAAAAATACAAAAATATTGTTGCCAAAACAATAAATTCTCTGTAAAAAAGATTTTTCCCTACATAAAGGAAACCTATATCACCGAAAATAGTTGTAGTGTTCGGATTTTGTATATTAGTGAAAATTTTTGCTGAGATTTATGCAGGTCTATACCGACTATATGTGATATTGCATGTGTGATCCATATGTAACGAGAAAAAAATGAATCATGAAAACTACTGCATTTGAGTATCCATATAGGGAAGGTGTACCGAATGAGGTTTTTTTTTTTTTTTTAGTAAATCAACCGACCACAGTTCGGTAGTGAATCAGCTTATTTAACAAAGTTCACTCGTAAAAGACTCCCATAGATTTTTTGCTATATGAGGTAAATGTATAAAAGTGGATGGAACATAAGTCGACTGATCACGCCCATTTTAATATAAGGGGAGCCTGATTATACAGGTCTAAATATCATTGATCTACTTGTGATTTTAACGGACTTATCTTTATATGGAGGTGACATTGTCATACCAGCCACGCATTATTCTGGGTGTGAATATACAAAGTGAATATACATTTAATAATTTGTGTTTTTATATTTATGTTACTTCATATAACGCTAAAATAATCAATAAGTTGTAATAAATTATGTTAAAGCTTTAGTTATATAATGCTACTTATAAAACTTTTTTTACATTTTAAGGTACAGTTTTTCAGTCACATTTTCAAATTCAACGTAGTTTAACTAGACGTAATTTTATCTATAGTCAATATATCACACTTAGAAAAAAATGACATAAAATAAATAATTTGTTGCTATTATAATTAGTCAATATCATAAATTATTATTTTAATAGGTACATAAATTAAATACTGAAAAATATTATTAAATCCTATTAAATTATTTTTGGGTTTATATGAAAATATTTATTTTTAGTTTACTAAAATTACTACTAATTATTTATCTGTCTGTAAAATTTAAAGATATTCGGATATTACATTTTGATTGGGAATTATAGACGTTTTAAAAGTGTGGACAGTTTATACTAAGTTTAAATTAAATATTGACAGAGTTTTTTTTTCCCGACGTAGACACGCACTAAGAAGGGATTATCTGGAATTCGCCCTCTGTTTTAGTTGATTGAATAAAGGGACGTGACACAACCAATTTATCAAAAATATATTAAGTGGTATAGCTATTGACTCATAATAGTAGGTACTAGAGATGGGCGCGTGCCGTGCTTTTTACGTGTCACGCCCGAAATTCTGAGTTCGTGCGTGCAAATCTGTGCGTGCTAGTTGCTGTCGAGCCCGTGCGTGTCCGTGCCTCCAAAATCAGGCACGCCCCCATTAAAGTTTTTTTTTTCATAGTTTCTACCCTAATTAAAAAAAAACCCTTACTTCCTGCTTCAGAAAATAAAAATTTCATGGTATTTTAACTTTTTCTTAAAAATCTGTTGTTTTAGTGTTACTTATGAATTTAAAAGAATAAAACAGTATCAAACTTATTTTTTTGAATTATTTATTACAGGGACTAAAACCTATTGGAATATCAGTACCGGTTCTAAGATTTTTAAAATTGTGGTTCCGGTTCCGATTCCGGTTTCAACCAACAAATTAAATGGGCTTCGATTCCGGTTCTTTGCGTTCCCTGACAGGGACTATAATTTCTGTTTCGATTCTAGTTTCGATATTTTTAAAATAACGGTACCGATTCCAACCAGACAAAATATATATGTTCCGATTCCAATTCCGGTTCAACACATTTTTAATAACGATTCTGTAATCTAAACGGTTTCGGTATTATTTTTCACGTTTCGCTTGCTTTTTCATGTTTTTCCGTGCTTTTTTCGTGTTTTATCGTTTTTTTCCGTGTTTTGTCGTGTTTTTCCGTGTCTTTTAAAATATCGTGTTTTATCGTGCTTCTCGTGCGTGCCTGTAAATTTACTCGTCGGGCTCGTGCTCGTTCGTGTCACGAAATTCTTTACACCTACCCATTTATATATATGGGTATCAAATGAAAGGAAATTCGTCAGCGATTGCAAGTTTGTAGTTATTTCGGCTTAGATCGACTATAACAGCCATAATTAATACTAACCTCATCACACCAACTATCACAATTTCCCTATTTCAAAATTTCCCTTCCTTGCTGGTTTTTTTAATTAACTAATTATTAATTGTATAAGTTTATTACATATTATTAAAGCAAACCAAATATGATACATAAATTTGAATTTGTAATGCAATTTGCTATATTAAAATTGAATCATTATTTAAATATTGACATCATCTAATAAAAATAGTTGGGAAGGTTAGATCACATGGGAAATTTTAAAGTAGGTGTAATTATGATAGTTAGGATTATCAAAATTATAGTCGATCTAAGCCGACTATAAATACCCTACACATATGTGTGGTTACCATTCACCAGGGTATACGAATCCTGAAAATAACTACAAACATTCAATCGCTGAAGAATTTCCATTCATTTGATACCCATATTTACAAATGGGTAGGTGTACCGAATTTCGATTTTTTTTTTGTGAACCACAAGTCTTTTCGCCGGAAAACATTATTATCATGTATTTGAGCATGATATCAATATATATTTGACCAAAAAAGTTTACCTAAGCACGTATACAGTAAAATTGATCTTTATATGTACATTTTATATGAGGTATTTGAACATAAGTGGTCGGATCATAGGTGACAATGGACCGATCTCGCCAATCGCACATACAGCGTAGGTATATTATTAATCTAAGCTTTAAGTTTCATTTATCTAGCTCTTTAATTTTAAAAGTAGTAGGGATTTCAACAGACAGACAGACGGACATCGCTAAATCGACTCAGGAGGTCATGCTGATCAAGAATATATATACCGGAGATGCTTCCTTCTGGGTGTTACAAACGGCGTACCAAACTGAATATACCCTTTCACTCTTAGTGTAGGGTATAAAAAATATTAGTAGAAATAATTCAAAATACTCAAATTTTACTTGACATATAAATAAGTAATTGAATTTTAATTCACCAACTCCACTAGCAAAGCAGTCAATGAAATCACACAAAATTATTAGAAGAGAACATACAAACATTACAAACAAAAGGAAAAATAACAAAAAGCACACAAAAGTGTTTTATTTTATTGTTTGGAGGTAATCTAACCCAATAAAATAAAATAACATAAAAAGAAAATGAAAGAAAAGAAAATTAGGAAAAGCGAAAAAAAGAAACCAGCCAGACAAACAGCCGGACAGACATTCAAACAGACAGACGGACCGACTGATAGATGGCAGCAACTCTTGTAACACATTTGCTGTTTGCACATATTTAATAGTTCTGCTGTTGACCTTTATTCGCCAGACACTGGAATACATATCCATGTATAAACCTCCACCCCACCGCCGCAGACGATCTTGTGCGATATAAAACGATAAAAATGTAATAATATTATAAAAACATAAAAAATCGCACACACATACACGCCACATGTGGTGTACGAGGGTTTATGTGTGTGTGTGTTTCTGTAAGCGGGTACGGTACTTTTGCCACATTAACCCCTCTGCAACCGACTGCAACACACTAACCAAAGACCAAAGAGACAATTGACAGAAAGAGAAAGTAAAAAATATTTGTGCCACCCAAAGAAGTTCTTTGCAACTTTTATGCAACACTAAAGTTTTTATTCCAAACTCATAATAATCATGGGTGTGTGTAGTAAGTAGTAACTTTGTAGGCGCACCGCACTGCATGGCGCTGCACAGACGCACACAGACACAGCACCGACATGTGTAACGTATGCACCCGGCGTTTGTGTGTGAGTGAGTGAGCTGGATGAATGAAATTATTATGTGTCTGTGCTAATTTTTTGTGCGGATTTTTATGTAAACACAAAACATATGAAATGAACACGCGTGTTCAGCACGTGTTTGAGTGTTGTGGCACGAGGTTCCAAACCGATGCACGGTAGTTTCGAAAAACTAAAATACTAAGAATTCAGAAAGTTCATTTATTTATACGGACCTCTGGAGTCTACAGCAGTGTTTGTCTAATTCAAAATATTAACAATACATTTTTAGTATACAAATTTAAATTATATTAAAATTATCCTAATTGCAAATTATTATTTGCTCAGTATAAAAAAATCATATTTTTTAAAAAATTATGAACAAAAGTAAAAGAGTCAAATTTAGTATCAGAGTCACATGGCTCTGCAATAATTGGCTAGATTTCGTATAACATATTCATGTACAGCACAATAATAAGCAGGAGCAACTCTAACACAAACAACAAAATTAATACTCCGGTTCTCTTTCGCAAGCACTAAGAGCGCACGTTTCTTTATGTACTCTTTTCTTTTATTTTTGTTCTCATGTTCAATTACTCCATGGCACGTCACATAAAGCGCTCTCTTTTCCTGTCACTCTTTCACGCACACAAAAAAGCAGTTCATGCGCAAATTTTGTTGCTTTTCTTATTTTTTTTGTTGGCACTGCGTATCCAGTCCCTGATGACACACAAACAAGTGACAATAGGCGGAGCCAAGTTTCCACCGCCTACTCTCTTCGGCAGGAGCGCTTGGTCATGCAAATATGCGTCTTCATGTATGTGTCTGTGTTTGTCAATACGCACATTTTAGGGATGTTCCCCACTCAGAAACATACCGACTAACACCAATACAACAGGTAAACAAGTTATAAATCTTCCGCGTGCACGTGACCGCGCTCTTGGCCGACGCACTGTTGCCTACTCGCTGTTCATTCGTGAGTCCTCGCGAAGTGGCGTCAAAACAGCGAGGAGCGCAGCGCGCCAATTAGCGTAGCCCGTCCTGAGTCGTATTGTCTTTGCGTGGAAATGAACCCACGTTGTATATGCAAATTATGAGTCCGCTGTGGAATGATGGGGGTGTACGTGTCACAACACTTCGCGACGAATCGTGACTTTGAAGAGCGCGTAGAGTTGTTATTGGCACGACGGAACGCACTACGTTTAACCCTTGTACATAATGTGTTGCGTATGTGCAGCAATATGACGAATGAGAATGATTCGTTGGATGCCCTACTATTTATGTATTTGATTCCAGCGTCTTAATAACTTTGTCTTTTTGTTCTAATTTCAGAATTCAAACTGTTCGACAACGGCTTAAAGTTGGATATTTCCAGCTATCCACACATGAACATCCGGATGAGCACCAAGGGCAAGCGTCCTATGCGAAGCTTGACCCCGAGTGACAAAATACATGCTATTCAGCGTATACATGATGGCGAGTCAAAGGCATCTGTGGCACGCGATATCGGCGTGCCCGAGTCCACGCTACGCGGCTGGTGCAAGAATGAGGATAAACTGCGCTTCATGTCGCGACAAACAGCAGCGGATAAACTCTCGACTGATGCCCTGACCGAAAAGTTAGACGGCTCTTCATCGCTGTTAGGTGGGCCTCCTGAGAAACGCCAGAAGCTGGACACTTCTCTGCCGCTTAACTTTTCCAACAAGATGAAATATGATGAGATGGCATTTAAGCACGCACAACTCGGGGGTTTAGATTTTAGCACCAATAAAGCGTTGAATGATCTCAGTTACAACGGCATGGCACCGGACTATGTTAGTTTTAACGGTGTGGCCAAAAATAAGGGATTCGGCGCCGATATTTCACGACAAACTGATCCGACTCTGGCCGCTATCAGTCCGTTATCGAGTTTGAGTCATTTGTCTGGACTAACCGGGCTGTCACATTCCCCACTGGCCATCAGCTTTAATGAACTTACATCCAACCTTAATCTTCTTGCCCAGCTTAATCCCGGCTTGGCAGCCATGTCCGGTTTAAACGGTCTCGCCTCCACAGCGCACCAGTTACGCAATGTGAAACACAAGGCTCAGCCGCAAATGCATAGTCCACGCAGTGAGAGTAGTGATCGCATTCAGGGACTGTCGGTCAAGAACTGGGCAAAGCAGAAAACACCGACAGCCACACAGAACGAACATGCATTTGGATTGAATTTAACCCAGAGCGACGGCAAAAGTAAGATGAAATGTCCAAGTCCATCACTAGCACCTTCTCTAGGAAACAACATATCCGTACCCACAATCCCTGATGACCCTCTGCTGTACTGGCTGAAATCACAGCAAGCTATGCTTGGCTTGAGCAATCTTTATCATCCACCACCACCACCAATCGGAACGAACAGCCCACCCATACGCTCATCCACACCACAGCACTCGCAACACGTCACAGTCCAATCTCCTATTTCTTCAACGCCACTGACCCCATTGTCGACGCCATCAGGAAGTCTTGATGAAAAGAATTCTGCCTGGTTTACTTGGTGCAAGGCATTCGGCGCAAGTCTCAACTCACTGACTCCAAATGCTGTTGCATCAATGCATCCGTTGCACCAGCCTGCTACCTCGACCACAATGGAAGGAGCATCAAATACGAGTAGTAACAACCAAAAACCTACGTATGAAAACATCCTCTACTCACATCTTACCAAAGATACCAGTAATCCTTCCGTGCATAGTTCATCTTCGACCGAGAACATGCACAACAACGAAGTCTCCAGCAACACCGACTCTGCCGGCAAACCAGAGGATCTATCAGCCAAATCCAACAAAACCACAAGCCCCGCTCCAAGCCCAATACCAACGCCAGCACATAGCCCTCTCGGAAAATTGAGAAGTTCTCCCATTTCAGATCCGAGTCCTACGCAGAGTCCTGCAGTCCAGTCGGAGGCAGACACTGTGACAGAAAAACAAATCGAGCACGCTGGAGTTGCTGATTGCAAGGATGTTCTCGACAACCTGCTCTTCAAGATCAACAATAATAATGCAAACACCTCGCTCTGTAGCACTTCAACGCCCGTGAGCGCAGAGGCAGCCAGCGATTCTGATGTAAGCTACAACAGTGACTGTCTGCAAAACAACAACGACTTAAGTACGAACAACAATAACAACAACAACTCCAACAAAACGGACGAAGAGGAGCGCGCAAAGTGCGTTGATCTTGCACACCACGATTACGATGATGTGGAAGCGATACAGCATGGCGAAAAGTTTCTGAAGTGGTTGGAGAACTGCAGCAATCCGCGTGTGACAACAATGCAGTTGATGCAATTAAGATTTCTTATATCGTCCATTAAGTCGGGCAACGACCAGAAACTCGGTACTAACGAATGCAACATCACTCCTGAAGCGATCACCGATTCCATTGCCGATGAAGCAGCAGAAGACAATGGACGCACTAAGATACGTCGGCGCAAATAGGAGCAACCCAAATCAACACACTCGCAAATTGTGGTGGTAGATAAGGAAGTTGATGTCGAGGAACTTATCGTCGATTGTGAGGTAATAAGTTTAACCGAGAATTATGACGAAGAAGCTAACTACAAAAAGGTGCTTTCTGAAATCGATGAGTCCGATCTGGACGCAGAGTTGGTGGAGTTGGAACAAAGGCGGAGCAATATTAATGCAGACTTTTTGAAGTACCAGCAAATGCAACCGGCAATATACCGATCATCGGCAACATTGCTCAGCTCGCTCTTTTTCCCACCATATGAGGTCGTTTGCTGTGACTTAAATGACGACCAAGAAGGAGAATACTATCCAGAAGACGAATTCAGTGTACATCGAAATGACATAGATGTAACGCCAATGTAGTTCTGTAAACGACAGAAAAGGCTTTATGTGTTGTCATTTCAAATATTCGCAAATACCCAAAAGTTGTTAAATCAGACGAAAAACTAAGTCACAATGACGGCCATAGATGCGTTTGCGCTTGTTAATACAATAGTAATTGCCTATATGATTAATTCTATGTAAATACATTTATAAACATCGGACTACACTCAGAAAAATACGTACTTCAGTGTGGTCAAATGTAATGGCATTGATTCAATTTGATACATGTTTTATGTACTATATTACGTATCATATTGACCAATTTTAATAAAACTCATTGTACAAATTTAGATATTATTTAAACTTTGTATTCAATCGTTTTTTTCTGAGTGTACAATTATATTATTTTATTCAAAACAAAAGTATAATAGTCTTATTCAAATAACTGTGTATCGAAAATAATAATCCTAAAGAGAAACAAATACTAGAGAAATGTTATTACGTATTTTTAAAATATAAATGTTATTAGTTTAATTCCTTTCGATGCGAAAATTTTAACTTTTAAATACCAAATATATTAAATGTTTTTTACATTTTCAGTACCATATATTAAAATTTAACTACATTTATATTCTTAATTTTAAAAAGACTCTTCCATTTAAAAGTCAAATTTACTTAACATATGTGCATTTTTATTTCATTGTAGAAAATAATTAATAAACAAATTTATAAAAAATATATATAGAAACTAAAATTTCTTAATAAAAACTTGGAAATTTCAACTAAAAATCTATTATTGTTTTATTACAATAGTATTTGGAATACGATAGGGTAATAAATAAATATAACATACAGAAAATACTCTCCGTTCTACAAATTTGTTCATCGAACTTCAGTTGCAAATTCTTATAAAACTATACTATATGGGTTATAGTCAAAACCACAACCCTCTCAGTGGCTATAAGAAATGACTGCACTTGATGGTACTGATCAACCCGTGCATGAATTAAATAAGACAAGCACAACCTCACTGAACAACATAATTGTTATAATACCAAACGATCATAATAAACTCCAACATAATCAGAATAATATTCAAAAGTTACCATAATATTTAAAAAAATTAATCTAGTACTTTTTTTTAAACAATGTGCTTGCATGATTACATACGATTATAGTATTCTCATTACTGAAATTTGTTATGCACATTTGTAGGCGAAAGGTCCTTTGGTTGGGCTGGTCCGTATGCTGGGTTTTTTTGCATTAGGTGCAAAAGGGTATATTTAGTTTGTAACACCCAGAAAGAGGCATATCAGGTATTTAAATATAAATATATATTTATTCTTGATCAGCATGTCCTAATCAGTCGATGTATGTCTGTATTTCTGTCTGTTCAAATCAGGAGTACAGGAAAATTAGAGGAGCTAGATCAATGAAACTTCTAACTTAGATTCTATGACTATTTCTGAACTAGTATGAATTTGCATCTTATGAACCAGTACAAAATCTGGAACCAGTTCCAGATTCACTATTTTCTATGCGAGGAACCGATTTTTTTAACATGGGCTTGTCATTGCCGGGAGTCAATTGACTCCCTTCTGCACTATCTTGCTCTAGTTCTGTACTAGCTCTTTAAAGAGTAGTTCCAGATGTAGTTCTTTAATATTTATTGTTATTGTCTAGTTATGAAAACATTCGAATATTATTTTAAATTGGACATTATTTTTTTATTATTAGAAACGCTAAACATTTGGATTTGAAAACAAATACATACTACATATTCTGCAAAATGTAGAAAACGAATTTCAAATACATTATGTAGTAGTAAAATCCAGACAAATTATTACAAATGTATTAAAAAACGATCAAAATGTAGTAGAACTGCATTTTTTTAAAACGAAGATATAAATGTAGTGTAGATAACTACATTAATTTTTTCGGTGTAGAAAATACAACACAAAGTAGTTAGGTATTTGAGTACCATTTTGACCATTCTATTAATATATATTTTTATTATACTGACGCGTCATGCCGCATGACATCGTCTTCGTCTATTTTGTTTTGGAGTTACCTGTGTTTTTTTGTTGAATTCGATTTACCGCTACACAAATGAGTGATAAATAATAAATTTCAGACAAATTTCTGGGAAATATTTTTTCTCAAAAACCAACATGTGAATATGTTTAGACAACAAGTAGGAACCAACTTAATGTTTAAGTAAAATTCACAGTAATGTAAATTCAAAAAATTCAATTTAATTAATTAATATATTTGGTTACATTCAAAGTTGTTGGCCACTTGGCAAAATGAAAAATAATAACACACAGATTTTCAAAGTTTTTCGTATTTTTCCGAAAATTTGCGATTAGTGTTTAATATGAAAATATGGACTTTTTTGTAACTTATGGCTATAATAAGTAGATATCGGTTTATTTCTGATTTTCGTATAATGATTTCGGTTACGGTTTTAAAAAATAATCGGTTTTAAACGGATATCGGTTTCGGCTACGGTTTAAATCCTTGTTATAAATATGAGTTCATTAATATGTTATTTAATATATCACAGATAGACATTAATGTATACATGTATTTCATAAAATATGTGAAATCATTACATTAGTTCATTATACTGAAATTTTAAATATCGTCAACTGCGTTGATAATGAGTTCAATATGATTTCATCATGTGAAAAACATTCCATGTATAAAAAGTGATTCGGAATATTATTCAATTAAGTATCATTGTATGTTGTGAACATGATTAAAGTTTATTGAAAAATCACAAACTGTTGTATAAATGCGAAAAAATGTGAAAAAACGAAGTATGAAATATAAATGAGGCAAATATGAGCTTCATTAAACATATTCTTATGATGTGAAATTGATGCATAATGTATACTTGATTTCAATTTGAGAACACATTTGCTTGACATGCTATGCGCTCATCATGATTAGGTTTTAAAATCATATATCGAAGTATAAATATTTAATATTTTAAACCTTTTGATGCCACTGCATGAAATACATACTTGATACATTTTGTTTTTAATCAATAATTTTTTTATAAATTTTGGCTCATATGTTCCATCACCGGTGCTGGGAATCTCGAAATGATATTTTATATTTCTATATTTCTACACCCAGAAACAAAACTCATAAAATCCCATTAAATTTGTCAATAAGACAGTTATTGATTTAATAGTATACAAATAATATATATTTTCATACAAACTCAAATAAATTGTATAGTATTTTGTAGTAATTAACAGGATTCACCGATTGAGTTAATAGTTTATCGGACAAATATTCTATTGACTAATTTTAATAGTAAAAATATTAATTTTATGGTATGTTTTTTTCTGCGTGGGTATATATATACAATGGTGGCCACACTATTAGAAATGATCATGTTTTTACTTCTTAATTTTTATATATATATATTTATTCAAATACGATACTTTATACATATTTATACGAATTTTGATTTTTATTTTTGACTATGTTCTGTATAACCAAAACATTATTTTATTGTTAATCGTTGTTAAATAATTGTTAAATAAGTAATTTAAAAATGTTTAAAATCAAAATAAAAATGTCTGAGTTTATATCCAAATATTTTAAAAACGTGTAAGAAAATTACCATTTCTTAGTATATTAAACGAGTCTTGACAATTAGAATTAAATCGCTGGTGCTGATTTTGACTGCATATTCAGTTTATTCATAACACGTAACGTTTTTAAGAAGAGTGCTCACGCAATTATTCTAGCCTAAACGCAATTATTCTACGCCTAGCCTGAAAAACTTTCAACCCAAAAGTCGTGGGAAAACTTAAATGTTTTAAGAATATGTTTCGGGCATCCCCCCCGAGTGTTTTAAGACTAAAATAAAGAAAATCGTAGACAGGTTTTTTAAAATATCGCGGTTTAAATTTTTTTTTGGGCGGTTCTTTGAAAAATTTTTTTGATAATAACTTTTTATACCCTACACCTATGAGGTAGAGGGTATATTAACTTTGTGCAGAAATTGAACAACCCCTCATGAGGTGTGGCCGGTATGAAAAAGTCTATATATTCTTGATCAGCATCACCAGCCATGTCCGTCTGTCTGTCCGTCTGTTTTGCTGTCCGTATACACGATAACTTGAGAAATACCGCTGAGAATGCGATGAAATTTCGTTTCAATACTTTTTAGCCAAAAGTTAGTTTTGTCAATCTGGACTTGCATTCTGAAGGTCTCGGGTTCGAATCCTGGCTTGGACATGGGCGCTCGTGGTGATATTAACCACAAAATTGTAGGGAATAGATTTCACAGTACAATGGATATAGTATGTCTGAGTGCTGTGGATCTTAGTAGATATTCAAAAAAAAAAAAAACTCGAAAAGTATTAAAGATATACTTATAAAAATTAAAATTTATTGTTAGAATTAACCTTGAAATATGTGTTCCAAAAATGTGCGTGATACGCCCACATTTGATTTTTTTATTATTTTTCGCTTTTTCATAGTGGGCATTTTATTCGCGAGTTATTGAAATCAAATTGATGAAACATTAACCTAAATATCCACATATGTTTTAAAATTAGGCGTGATCCGCCAACATTTATATTTCAACTTTTTTCGATTATTTTTTTTTTTACTTTTATATCAATTTTTTAAATTATTGGGATATACGTCGTAAATTTCTGATATGTAAATAACATTCTGAGTGTAAGAATGTTCAGCATAACTAAGAGCTTTAAAAGGTAGGTATACAATTAAATTTTCCACATTAATATTCCCACCAAAGTGTAGTGTATTTCATAGTCGGGCCCGACCGACTATAAAAATCCGTCCCATGGGACCGAACTTACACATGTGACCAAACTTTTCCATCTCGATTTACTTCTTAATTTTTAAATATATTTTGATTGAAAATCGTTTATAATTGTGTCTTCACCACTATATACTTAGAACCAATATTAATCATGTAGTTGGTGAAAAAATTCATAATATTTATGAATAAAATCATTATATTGAAGATTTTTTTGTTTGTTGAATATATTCGCGCAATATATATATTCAATATGAATATAGCGCGCATTTAGTGCCATTTTTAAACAAAGTCCTCATATACACGCAGAGAAAAAATTTGTTTGCAGCAATCATAATATATTGCAATCGTAAATTTGATGACTTTAATTCGATTTTTCTTTTAATTCAAAATTTTTGAAATTATTTTGGTATTCATTTCATGACCTATGGTTAGATATTGTTATTAACAACTTTATTTTAAAATCTTGAAGATTCATGTAAGTAGCGTGTAACATAATATGTTTGCTGCAAAACATAGTTTTTCCCTGTCTGTACACTCACCAGTGTCATCATGTCCTCAAGTGTCTCGTAGATAATAAAATCAGCAACAAAACTTGCGCAACCCTCAACGCTTCCGATAAGCGGGATATGGAGAAATGCAGTGGGTCTTATGGTGCTGCAGACAAATTTCTAAGTGTAAAAAAAACTATAACTCGACTTTAGTTACACTCGGTATATACGCACCTGAACATTGCACTCGTTTGGCACAGCCAAAACCAACGGTCGTCGCTTTAAACATGTGACGATGAACTGTTTTCGAAAGTTCTCGGCATACAGCAGGATCAGACGTTCCTTGGCTGACTGCGTGTAGTAACTGGGAAGATAGCATAATGGCGAATCTGCAAACTCCGCAGCTGTCTCAGTGAATGACAAATCAATGCGTCCCAAATCAGGGCTCCACTCATACTCGGAAAATACTTCGTCTTGTTCTTCTTCCTCCGAGCCCATTTCCTCTTCATCTAGCTCATCTTCAAATTCCTCAGCCTCAAGTTCCGCTTCTGCTTGTGCCTTGTGTGACATTTCGATTTCCTTCAATTTGTCCGCATGTCGACTGGGATCAATTGTGGACTTGAACTTACGCACAGGATTGATGGGTTTTCGCGGTTGTTTAGTTGCTTTCTTTTTAGGTGGCATGGTGATAAACAAAGTTCTCAAACAGCTGTTTAACAAAATAAAATAAAAACAAATAATTGACGAACAAAACAAACGTTATGTGTATATACGATATTAATTTTTAAACAAAAACACGACAGAAATTGTCAGGGCAACCGAACAGGGGTGGATCCAGGGCGGATTCCATAAATGTGAAAAGGAAAAACTAGCTTTCATTGAAATACTTACAGCATTTACTTGTATGTAGAAAGTACAAAATATGTTATTTTCAATACTATGACTTCACTTACATTGTAAGCGATAACGAGATCTCTTTATAAGATCTATTTTAATGCGTGAAACCACGAGATATTATGTAAATTATTAAATATTAAATTTACTGAAACAATTTGATAAAAAAACTAAATTGTCCTTAAATACTACACGGAGAAAAATCATGACTTGGAAATTGTTTAGAGACAAATAAGAAATGTTTTGAAACAAGGACGCAAACAAATTTTGTTAAATATAAATAAGAATTTGTTTGGAAGCAAATAAATTTTATTTAGCGAAAATATAATTTATTTAGATTTAGAAATATATGTTTGGAATTAATATAAAAAGTTTGTTAAAACAAAATTTGTTTACAGACATCAGTTTAATTTAGTATATTGTGTTTATGTATAAATCAAATATTATTGTATATAATAATATGTATTTGGGAACACTGACATAAATACATTTTATTTAGATTTATTTACAACATTTGTTTGCACATATTATTTACATAAATACAATTTGTTTGCTTAATTTTTTTAACATTTATTCGTAGATAAACAAAGTTTATTTACTATATACAAACTTAGTGTTTTTGTTTGGAATAAATATTATTTCTTGCAAAAAATAACTTGTTTAATACACAAATATGCAGTTATTTGCACAAACAATACATTAATTTGCAACAAAACAGTCTTTTTTGCGTCTTATGCGATATTGTGTCTTGTGTCAAAGTGCAACAATCAAATAATACCAGTTGAAATAAATGTAAGTCCAATAAATATATTTTTACATATTTTGAATGTATTATAATAATAATAATAGTTTGGCGCTACAGTCCTGTATAGAACTTCGGCCGAGCTCTCTCACTATTTTGAGCTGTGCGTGTTATATTTGTACTCAAAGTGGTGGGACCTACAGTTTATAGCGGAATCCGAACGGCGGGTGAGAGCTTTTCATAGGCAATGTTTTACTCTCGTAGGTTTGCCATTTACTGACGAGAGGTAGCGTGGTATAGAAAAATGTTTCTATGAAAAGATGTTGTTAGCCCCAGTCCAGGCTTGAACCGGGGACCTTTCGGCTCGCAGTCCAACGCACTAACCACTGAGCTACCGCGTGATGAAAATTTGAGTGCATTAATAATTTCGCGAAAAAAGTGTAAAATTGTGTGGCGTCACCAGACCAAGTTTCCACATGAATTATAATTATTTGAACACAAACAAAATTTAATTGAAATTAAGATGTTTTTAAATAAACTTTGTTTAAAGTTTGATATCTAAAATACGATATCTAAAAATATGAGTGTGACATATCATTTCAAAGATAATTGTATGTGCAATAATAAAATATTATCTCAAACTCTTTAGAATAAAATAAGAAAAATTTCGACCGTTAAAATTACTATAGTAAAAAAGTCTACATTTTACGTGATTGGCAAACCATAATTTCAGTAGGAGATTTTAAATTAAATAAAGAAAGAAACTTTAGTGAGTAATAATAATTTTATTGAAAATAGTCGTTAAAAGTTCAAAAATGTCCTTTAAGCTCTTTGCGCAACATCACAGGATCAATTTTTTTGGGTTTTAAGAGCTTCTTCTCAGTTTTAGAGTCCCTCATTTCAGAAAGTCGACGCGGAGCAAAAGAAAAAATAGTTCTAGATTTTTCATACAAATTTGAATCAGTCTAATGTACATGCAAATATGATTTATTTGCATCTAAACAATATTTTATTTATGGAATATTATTTTATTATCACGTAAGTATATTTTGTAGGAAAACATTTATTGTTGGGCAATATGTGCATGCAAATATGATTTATTTGCATCCAAATATAAAACGTTTGAGTCATTCAAACAATATATATTTACATATTACCCAAACAATACATTGTTTCCAGCAGAAGTTGTTTGGGTCAGTACTATTTTTTTTTTTAGCGTGCAGGAGTTTCGAGTTTCACGAGCACAACAAATCGAAAGAATTCAATACAATTCTAAAGAATCGTCACCATTTGAGGAATGCGTGTTATATTTATTGTTAAATGCCGGGACATACAGTTTAATGCCGAATCCGAACGGCTTGATGAGAAGTTTTTCGTTGAATTATTTTCTGGGGATATATTTTGCCTTTTATAAATTTGGCAGTGCGTTGTATTTTGTGTTGTATAAGTGAAAACAAAATAAAGTATGTGATATTGCAAATATTGTTTGCAATTATTTATATTTAAAGAAAATATGACCACTTTTAAATCTCCATTCAAAGTAAGCTATATTGTATACTAAGCTACTTTCTTTCCTGTATACAATGTATGCCATATCGTAACCAAGCCTGATCACTTTCCAATATACTTCGTAAGTTATAAAATAAACAGAGCTGCTTACTCCCCTACACACAAACAAGCTTTAATGTATACAAATCGCTTTTCCGTCCGTTTAAGATGAGTAAAGTAGGGCAACTTACATTCCTACTTACTTGTGGTACGAAAATTCATCGTCGAAAATTCATAGCGTACACATTCTTCATATTAGCAATCGCATTTGCTGGCAACAGCTATGTGTACTCGCTTACCGCGCTGATGAATTTAGTGGAATTCCTGAAATTGGTGGAATACGCTTAGAATTAGAATTTTTTGTTGACGCGCATATCAGTTCACATTTGGTTCATGTCAAAAGAAACACACGGATAGAAAAGATTTGTTTGAATATGTTTGAATGTAATTAAAAAGTAATACGAAATTACCATACAAGTTAATAGATAAGAAATATATGCCTTGGTTAGCAACTTGCATCCAATTACATCAATCATAGTGCGATAACGAATCTTCTAGAATATCTCGTACGAGAAATTCGAGGCTTCTAGAAGAATTAACATAAACAAAATTATATTCTATATAAGCTAAAATTAATCAACAGGGCAGCTAGTCTTTAAGTGGAGTTTTTAAGTTGAAGATTAAGAAATAAAGAAGTCCAGAGGGAAACCTCTGGCAATAAAAAAATATTTTTTTTAATTAACTAAATGTAATAAATTTAATTTACATGTATTAGGAATGAAGTGTAATTAAATTATAATTATGTAAACATTATTATATTGTCCAGCAGAATCTGTCAAATTTCCCATAAATATGTTACAATACCAACATAAAATTTTAATTGCATTTGAATAAACTGTTTCTTGGCAATTTACTTGGTTAAAACTATGTTTCGAAACACAGAAAATGCTAATCAAATCTAAATACAACGTATGTTCGCAACACTCGTCTTAATTCGATAATTTATCGACTGACGAAGTTGGCAACGTTGTGCAGCATTTTCTACCTACGCCATCTTTTGCCATTGTTTGAACATATTGATGTTTAAAAACGAACAATAAAGAAATTGGATTTAAATAAGTGTATTCTTGCAACATTCTTCTTGTATACGAAGTTGGCACTCGTTGAACAGAATATTCTACCTACGTCTCTTTTGTCGTCGTTTAAAGTATGTCATTTTAAACATACTGATGTTTGAAAACAACCAAACAAAAAATGAATTCTTGTATATAAAAATGACACTCGTTGATCGTCATTTTCTGAGTACGTGTCTTTTGTTGTTCGTTGAGAAAACGTGTTCGCGTCGGTAATAATTTTGTTATTTTTAAATTAAATAAATTTATAAATTGTGTTATAAAAAATACTAATAGTAACAGAGTAAAATATAGTGCAGTATATAATTTCTGAAACTAATGTGAAAAAACCACAAATAAAAATCTATGTTTTGATTTTCAAACAGAATTTGGCATGTTTTTTTACAAAAGCCTCCGTGAATTCTTTGCCTACGTTATGTGCTGTACTGAGATCAACTGTAACTGTGCCAAATATAAAGCGAGCCTCGATCGTCTGGTTTAGCGTCTGCTGGTGCATTCATTGATGCTGTCACTTGTACTTGCAGTTTTAAACGAATTATTTATTTATGCATTTAAACATTTTTTAATGAATTCAATTACTATAAATTCTCACTGTGGAGTTTTAAAGATTTTTAATAAAAATTACTAAAAAAAACAACGTTTTATTTTTATTTTATTTTCAGGATTTCTTTCCAAAAATATTTAAATATTTAATATTTAAATATTCTATGCAATCACACTACTTTTTGTACTGAAACAACTGATATGTTTCACTGGAAACATATTTATATTCAAATCATGTTTTAATTTGTACATATTTATGTTTCGGTCCAAATATTTATTTTGTTTGGATGTAGTAATTATTATGTTTTCATTAGAACATGCACCATTTTAAGGGGCAACATTAAAATGTTTCCGTGGTATTATAATGTAAGTCATAGCTCATTACAACACTGTTCAAGTCTCAATACAACCATGATTACAATTGATTTATCAGTCAATTATATATTATGTTTTCATAAAATTCCAAACATACATGTTAATACCTGCAAAATCATGTTTGGGAGAACCCATTTATTTGCAGCGTGCACTTATAGAATTTGATCAGACTCTATTGGTGTCGTTGAAAATGATGATAATGGCAATAGTTGCATATTTAATTATGATTCATCATCAGAAATGTATATTTGTTATATACTTTCAAGAGTTTATAATATTCTTTCTTAATAAATTAAAATAGAATTATAAGTATACTGTGAATATGCAAACATACTTTTAAAACGCCTACCAAACCAATTAAATAATTTGCTACTTAAGCAAAATCGTTTATTGGTACATTTTTGGACGCAAACAGTGTTACCATATGGGTAGATAAACCTTTTTTTTTACCGTTTTTTGAGAAGGTAGAAAGGTTTTAAGTTTTCCCTAAAAAAAATCAAGTTTTTTTAATATATCCAGTTTTTATATAACATTTCTAACTAGTTCAATGAATCAAATACACAAAACAATGATTTTTCTTCGAGTTTTTCCATTACTAAAAAACAATGTTTTATTTTTGTCGATCCTGTAGCAATAGCAAATTAGAACGTGTTTTTCTCAATATCAATATTAATAATCAATATTAAAAAAAAAAAAACAAAATTAAAAACAAATTTTAAATTCCTACCTTAAGTGGGATTCTTCGTCCGAAGGATTCTTAAAGAAAACATGGACGGAACCTTACAAATTTTGTACAGTCTTCACAAATTATGAAAAAGTTTGACATGCATATTATATAAATTGTTATAATTTGAAGAATTATTGAATTGTTTTTATTATTAATTGATATGTTTTCGTTATTAATATTTTTATTTTGGTTTAATTATTCTAATCAAGACGAATATTCCTATGTACACCCAATACAGCAGTTTTATATAATTCGCTGGTCCTGATTTAGACTGGATACTCAGTTTTTCTATTACACTGAAAATCAACTTTTTGTAAATTTTTTTTAGTTAAATTGTCATGTGGTTTCTAAAATCAACAATATTTATTAATTTTTGTGGAAATTATATAAGCTTTTTTAATATTTCAATTGGACCAAAATCCAATTCCAGTCATAACACTCAATTTAAAAAAAAAGATACAAAATACCATATGGGATTTAAATGAAAGCAATTTTACCTTTATAACTTGAAACGAAATTTTAAAAATTATAACGATGTAAAAAAGTTAGTAATTCTGAGTGTTTTTATAGTTCAAGTTTTTTCTCGCAAAAAAAAAGTTTTTTATTCCAAAAATAAAAGGTTTTTCAAAAAATGATCTGGCAACACTGGACGCAAATAACATTTTTAGCGAATGTGTTTGCTCAATACATGAAAATGGCAAGAATGTCATTGCTAGACAAAGAATGGTGTACAATTAATTTTGATTGCTGTATTTACGGCGATTATTTTTTTCTGTGTAGAATATGGAATGATTTCGGAGTACTCGTAGCTACAAAGTAAGTAGGGGGCGATCGATGCGTAAGTAACAAATTTTCGACTGGGAAATTATACAGAACTGGTATCAGTGGTGTACTATCAGTTTGTCGTGTTATATTTGTCACATTCTATTTGTACACCCCAATTGAAAGTATGACCAGATCGGTAAGTACACGGAGGTAAATAAAATTCTAAAACTCGAGAAGAATTCGGTTAGAAAGAAAAATAGTAGAATTTGACTAATATCAATAAAATACTACTAAAATTCAAGAATTTCTAATCTGGATATCAAGAAAGCAAATTACTAAGTTGTCAAAAAAGTAAACAAACTTTATTCAACTGGATTTTCAGAAGTTAATTTATTGGTTATTAAAAACCAAAATAAACACGCAAAATTCTTCGCAAAAAGTACACGTGTTCATGTATTGTTGTTGTTTTCATAGATATTGCTCTGTCTGTAATATTCGCTCGTATGCTTTGTTTTGCGAGGTCGCCATCTGTATGTTGGTCTGCCTGTCTGTCTGTTGAAAGTAACTAAGCCAAATTTTTCTAGATATTCAGACATTAAGTTCTTAAAAAGGTTTTTTAGGTTTTTCATAGGTATCAGAAACCGGTATGATATACAATGTTTGCATGTGTGTTTTCACGAATAGAACAACAAAGCACAGCCAGACATGCAGACATGCGTCGGTGTATGTATGAATGTTAAAGATATAAAAATAGAAAAAAATAACTTTCCTACGAATATTGATATAGTTTCAGTTCGTATATATAAATTGGGATTAAATTTCGCATAAATACCAAGTTGATTTCATTCCATTGTTATCTATATACACTATACAACGCTTACGGGTAACGTGCGGATAACCAACAGTAGAGGCAGCAGAAGAGGCCGCAGAAGAGGACAAAGTGTATAAGGTAAGTAAACGGTTTCAAAATAATATACATAGATTAAATTAAATAATAATAATAATACTAATATAAATAAAATAAACAATTCAATTACATTAAGTATTCAAAGAAGTCATTTAATATACAAAAATACATATAAGGTTATAAAATTCTAGATAAACAATAAATTAACTAGAATATATTTTGTTTATGTTAGCTTCGAAATAATTGATTTAGTTACTTTCAACATATCGACAGACAGACACACGAACAAACAGATGGTGCTGACAGACGGACAAAGCAAAACAAAACATAAAGAAAGCAAGATCGAAAAAACATCTATACGAACACGTGTTCTTTAAATTTTGTGACGAAAACAACAACATATTTGATACCTAAGAAATTAATAACTGAATTCAAGACATATTCTACTTAGTTACTTTGTTGTACCTAAGAAATCAATAATTGAATTCAAGAATAATTCTACTTAGTTACTTTTTCACAACTAAGAAAATTTATTTCTTGAAATTAAGGATTTTTTGGTTTAGCTGTATATCACTCCGTATACTTCTTGATTCGTTCTGATTTTTAGAACTTTTTCCCTCTGTGTTCTGTTTGCCAGTTTTGTTAACTGTTGAAAAGCAGTAAAATTCAAACAAAGGCTCGTTATATTATTCCTAGACTCTTTTTCAGATGATAGCACTTATAATAAGTGATAAACTTAGAAGAAACATGGTAAATTATAATAATAAATAAAATACTAATTTTATTGTTTTTTTTTTGTTATTCTGTTTAACATTATGTTAACATATTCTGTTTATTTGAGAAGTTGGGTTAACATTCGAAAAAACGAGGGTTATAGAAAAACATTGGGACGATTATGTCAAAGTAAACAAATGCACCTGTTTAGGATTAACAACATTGTTGGATACACCAAATCAGTTTCATTTGAAATTAGAATATTTTTTTGTACTGCACCCTAAAGCCTGAATCACAGCATTTAATAAACCATTTAAATATCAATCGTGTGATTGCCTAATTTTCCATACAAAAATTGGGCAATCACACAATTAATATTAAAATTATTTAAAAATTGATTGATAATTCAATTGTGTGATTCAGGCTTGATTTTTCATATTTAACAGCAAATTGTGACCCAGAGGTGATGGAGCAAAACGGACTTTAGATTCGAGATCAGTGATCCCAATATTACCCTAAATAGGATTGTGTAAAACAACGATGTTTTCCCTTTCTAGTATGATGCAGAAGTACAAACAAATTCCCAGCAGATTTTAGAAGCACTTTGCAACCACTTTGGCAATTTATAATGTATTAAGGGAGTCGCTCCAAAAATGGTTCCAAAAGCAAGTACTTTTCCGTCAGCTTCTAAGAAAAGCGATCGGAGAAGTACATCTCCATTCGCTTCTACTGCAATGTGTTGTGGAACCACTTTAAGTACTCTTTTTAAATTTCTCCATTTACTGGTTGAACAACTTCTCTCCCGGTTCTAAAAGACGTAGTTATGGAATTACGTCCGATGGAATGGCTTTTGGAACTACTTCTTAAAATGGTTACCATGGAATGACTTTTGGAACTACTTCTTAAAATGGTTCCCATGGAATGACCTTTGGAACTACTTCTTAAAATGGTTCCCATGGAATGCCTTTTGGAACACCTTCCACATACTGTTTCATTAGAATACAAATACAATAAATAAAATTGTTCATTTAATTTTTATAAAACTAATATAATCAGAAATATTTAAACTTTAAGGTATATTAATAAATTAAATATTTTCATGGATATTTTTGCTCCTGAACTTATTATATTTTTGAGGTTGATATTCTCCAGCTATTATATGGACTTCCTGCGCACCAACCATCTGAGCCATCAACACTACCTGTAGTATTAACATGTTAAACTATATTTTTAATTTAATTTACTAAATAAGTTTTATATCCTATGACACACTTGTTTTTAATTGAATTGTTGATTTAGAATACGCAGCTAACTTTATTTTTTTTAAATAAAATATTTCAAAGAGGTTTGATACGTTTTTGTATATTCTCAATTACATTCTAAAAGAAGCGAACGGGGAACGACTTTTCATCGGAACCAAATGTTAAGTTGTTCTTCTTGCTGTGACGTCAGTACCAAGAGGGAAGTTATTTTAGAATCAGTTGTTGTAGAATTGGATAAAGAAACGATCTCATTAGATGCTCAAAAACTGTATTCGCTTCTCGTATACGTTCCGCTAGAAGCGAACGTGGTACGACTTTTCCTCGGAACCAAATGTGAAGTTGTTTTTTGTTGTTCAATATTTAAACTTTTGGCACTTATCAATTAGTTGATTTATACACACAGTATACATTTAAATTTATTAAAATGTGTCCTCATATAAAAACCTCATTAAAATATGAACATACACAAAAGGCAAGCTTAAATGAATACCATTATTGTTATTTTTGAACAATATGGAATTGTCAATAATGAAAATAATTGAATCAAGTGGCAGTTCATTTTTGAATAAAAATAAATGTCATTTGCATTTTTATTTTCTGATAATTCGTACGCTTAAAACTTAAATATCTCGAAGGAAAATGAATGAATTTACATTTTTATTTTGTGCAAGTATTAACTATATCGAACTAAACATTTGTAAAAAATAAAAAAAATGTGTACGCTAGATTTAAAAATTTTACTCAAAGCTCCGGACGGGATAGGTTTCAATTAGTAGAACAAATTGTTCTACAATTACTGGGAAATCGAATTTACATTTTTGAAAATATCTGGGACATTTCTTTAGAAACAGATGATTCAACTCTTTAAAGATGTTTGTTAGTTTAAAATGATATAAATGTATCTTTTTAGTTATTAATAATAATTAATAAGTAATAATTATTTCTAAAGCTTAAAAATATTGATCCAAATCAAAATAACGGAAAAACTTCGATTTTTGTATAAGAGTTTCCGATGTCCAAACCAAAAAGATACATTTATTACCATAGTAAACTGATTTTTTTAAATAAGAATTCACTATTTCTAAAGCAGAATTTCGGCATTTCCAAAAATGTAAACATCATTTTTCTAGTTATTCTAGAAAATTTTTGACAGCTAATTGAAATCTGTCTCGTCCGGAACTTTTTGTAACAAAAGTGTAAAATTACAGTATAACAAAAATAAATAAAAAAAATAAAAAAACTTTAAAAAATCACTTTTCATTTCGTAATAATGATTATTAATATTGTCATATACAAAATTATTTTTAGCAAAAAATCGTAGTGCAAATTTTCATACGGAACGTCCGGAATTATTCTGCGATTTATTACGGAATAACTGTAAACTTTAGGAACAAAGTGTACATTGACAAAAAAAAAGTAAATTGTCTCAGCTATGTTCAGAGATAATTAAAAACAATATATTGTACGAAAAATGTATTTTTAGAATAAAAATCGTACTGATAATTTCAATACGGAATTTTTTGTACCGTCCGGAATTTGTCTGTGATTTATTATGAAAAAACTATAAACTTTAGGAACAAAGTGTAAATATACAAAGAGCGCACGTGATTTCATCTATTTTTAAAAATATTTCAACAAAATCATTTGTACGCAAAATTCGCCGACTTTTTGGAATATCCATATGAACCTCGATATTTACTTCCAGTTTTGTCCCGTCCGAAAGGCCCACTAATTTATTTATATCTTTTGATCCTATTTCAATACTACATGCACAAAAAAAATCAAGTAAATTCATTAATTTTCCTTCGACATATTACAGTTTTAAACCTACACCAAAAAAACAGAATGTTTATGAGAGTGTTGCTGCAACTAAAATACTACTCGCTTTAAAAATTCCAATATGCAGGAAATACAAATATATTTGCAGCAAAAGTTTAAATAATTTGTAAACATCACATATTTTGTATTATTTGTGAGATATTTCTTATAAACATCACGATGGGAAGAAATGTCATATTTGTGGTATATTCACTGCAACTACTAGAGAAATAGGTAGTATTGCAACAAATATTCACTAATTCCACAGATATTATGCTTTTGTAGCAAAACTTTTATTATTGTTTAAATATCAGAAAAAGTGTCAAATATTTGACTTGAATAATTTGCAACTGCAATGATGTTTAAGGCTCTAATACTTTCAAACCATCTTTCGTTTTCTTAGTGTACGAATGTTTCGTCCAAAACCCCTGAAAATGCCCATATGGATATAATTTCCGACTTCAATAAAAATATTTATAAAAAAATTGCATTTCCTATTATTTGTGCATATAAATTATGTATACGAAAAACAAATAACAAATTGAGTAATGACTAAAAATTAAAGCAGAGTTCGGAAATCCTCACTCACGCTCACTCAAACTCATGAGTTTTGCAAAATATTTTATTCTCGTTGCTACTCACCTCATGAGTGAGTAGCTAGAAAATATACGGCAAACTCACAACTCATAAGAGAGTCGCGTTTTGTGAGTAGAGATTTTGCTACACACAAGAGAGTTTTGCGTTTCACCTCTCCATCCGCATTACACATGAAAGACTGCAACAAGAAAACTCTCACTTTTCGTCAACTCATATTTGTTCAAGGACAAAGAGAATGCGTTGATCTACTCACTGTACAGGCTTGCAAAGTGTAATATCATTGTTGCCATTTCTGTTGGAATCTTCCCATCTGTGGTATTTTTGAAATGTTGTGCAAAATTATATAATTAATATTGTTTTTTTGCTATAATTTTTTATATGTACAATATTTATGTAAAGACATTAAATGTTTGTTTTTAAAGTGTGTATCGATTGACATAAACCTTAACTAAAAATTTCAAATATGCCAACAAATCTTCAAGCATATTATGGGAAATGACCTGCAACATTCTAAAATGTGGGTTATAAAATGTGCTATGCGTCATTTTATGAGATATCAACCAATAACCGAGCTTTCAATAAGGTGGTCAAAAAAGGTGGGAAAAAATGGTTTGGAAATATCTCATGTTTTAAATTACTAAGTATTATAACAAATAAAAGCGAATTAAAAATCCAAACATTTTTCCCTGCTATAATCATATTGAACAAATACCAAATCATTTTTATTATTCTTTGCTGGATATCATGATTAATTTTTGCTAAATTTATACGTATATTACATGATTTTTAAAACAGCGACGTCATTATGTATATATAATATACGTATACATAATCTACAATAAAGGCACATTGAAGTTTTCGTGGCGCCCTGTATATATCGCATGACAACAGCTAGACGCAACATAACAGCAAAACACTGCTAGCAACACAGTACAGCTTGTACAAAAATAAGTTCTCGAATAAAAAGATTACAAGCCTGGATGCTGTCTTGTTATATTCGCATATGTTTGTTGTTTGTATAGGCAGCGATCAGTGTTGACAATCTGTATTGATATATTTCTAAAAAAAGGCTAAAAAAATGAAAAATATAAATATTATTTACTATTTAACATTTACATCAAATTTTTTTTTTTTACTCATTATTTGGAATGATTATAAAGTTATTGAAATACATTTAAAAAATATGTAAAAAAAATCCCGTATTGAAATTGCGCAACGCAACATATATATTTTGATTTCGCGTTAATTGGAAAAACGTTGCGAATTTGTTTAATGTTTGTTGGCTGAGCTGTTCGTAGGTTTTGGTTTTCAGCATTAGTGCATTTATAAAAGAGAGTTTATAAATTAATAAAAAGATGTGAAAAAAGAAATATTCCTTAATATTCTTAAATATTGACAGTTAAAAAATTACGATTTTTTCCGTACGCGCACGTGATGGTGCACATAAATGCTGGACTTCACAAGTCAAGTCATCATGATGTTCGCGTTAAATAAAAAAAAGTATTTTTTTTTTTGTGACTGTTAATTCATAGAAGGAAGACGAATCATTTGGGATTGATTTTAAATAACTTCTTCCATTGTGCTATTTCATTCATAAAATCAGACCTGTCCATGTTTTGTTATCGATAACATTCGATTACATTCAATCACATTTTAACTCAAATAATTATAAACGGCAATTTCTAAACTGTTGAGATCGCTGAATGCAGCCAATGTATATCGGGCATTATTTATAAAATAAAACATTTTAAGTTTCAACGCAACTCGTCTGGCAACACCGCTTACTCGTTGCATACATACAAAAAATGAGCACCATGTTTAATGTTTATACAATTTGGCCTTGTACTTTTATGAGTATGAGAAAAAGATAAAATGCGTAATGCTACTCCCTCGTGAGGAGAAAAATAAATTAGTTGAAAACAGCACTCATGAGTAGTAAAGTTTTTACTCTCCGATGATTATCCATTTATGAGTAGAGAGTAAGTCGGATTTTTTTCTCTTACTCACTCATGTCGTGTGTTGTAAAATTAAATGTGTTCTTTCTCACTTATGCGGATTATGCATGAGTGAGTCATTATGTGTATTCATTTATGTGACTTTCCGAACTCTGAATTAAAGTCATCTTTCTGTAATGCGAACGAACGAATGGCGTCAGTAGTATTTGAACTACATGTTTTTTGACATTAAAAACACAATAGCTAAAAATACGTCAGTTTCGTCCAATAGTCTTTCCTGTCGAAATACAGTAGGTATAAGTTAATATTAAATTTTTGTAACCATTTATTGGGGGGAACAATTTTTAATTATAAAATGAATTTATACATTTTTGGAATAACGGAAATGCTATTGTGAATGTGTTCACTTTTTAAAATTTCTTCTCAATTTCTTGTAGCACATAAACACACCCTCCACATACACAAACCTTCTCTATTCAGTTGTTATGAATATTTTATGGTGGCCTTTTTGCAATAAAATGTTGTACTATATACAAAGCAAAGACTTTATATGTATAAGATGGTTACATTTTTATGGTGGAGTCATTTGTACTAAAGAAAACGAGCCGAGATGCGGTGATCTGTGACACCCGAATTTGCTGCAGCAAATGTTTTGAACATCCCTGTGTTATTTAGTACGAAAGAGCAACCACACACTTATTACAATTCTCTCATTCTTTGCAGCGAGATGAACTTTGCAGCGAGATCAACGGACAAAATTTGCGCGCCACCGACTCAGCAGCAGCAGCAGCAGCAATTTTTATGAAATGAAATAATTTTCTTATAGAAAATTGAAATAATAAAACAATTAAAAAAATATGAAAATCAAAAATATATTTATAGAATTTTAATTTTAAGCATAACGCAATTCTGATATATTTGCAACATTTGCATTTAAACAATCCGAACGTTCGTTTGTTCGTTCGTTTATTCGTTCGGCTGTTCGTTCGTTTGTTGGTTTGATCGTTGTTTCGTTTGATATTCTTTTTTTTTGGTTTTTTCAGTCCGCCAGTTCGTTTGTATGTTTTTCCGTCTGTCCGTTGCTTTGCTTATTTTTTCCGTCCGTCCGTTGCTTTACTTATTTTTTCGGTCCTTTGTTCGTTTGCTCTGCTTATTTTATTGTTGTTGCTTTTTCAACTGCCGCTGCTTTTGTCATTAATGCAGCCTTTGCTGCATTTCAAACAAAATACAATACGATTTCAACAAAATACAAACATTTTTTTTCATAATTAAACATAATTTTACTATAAAATATTTTACTAAAAAATTACTATAATATATTTACAACAAATTTTTTCCGTCCGTCCGTCCGTTCGTGCGATCGTTCGTTCATTGGTTCGTTCGTTCGTTCGTTTCGTCGTACATTTTTCGTCGTATTTTTGCAAAAAACGACTTAGAAAATGTTTGCAAAAAAAGAAAAAATATGGAAAAAAAAGACTGCGAAATTTGTTGACAAAAAAGACTTAGATAATTTTTGTCAAACAAAATTTTGACAAAAAAGAAAGATAATTTTTGGCAATAAAAGACGTAACAAAATTTATAAATATTTAAATTTGACTAAATAATATGATTTTAATATTGTATATTTTTATGTATAAAATTTATAAATATAAATTTAATATTAGAATAATTTTTATTGAATTTTTATAAACAATTTACAAAACAAATATTTGAATTTTTAATTTCGATTTAATTTTTAACGATAGTTATAAATGTTTACAATATTATATTATAAAATATTATTATGTATTGGATGTTCTGTTTTAAATAAATATTAAAATTTTGGATGTAAAAATTGAATTTAAAGTTTTTTGGAATTTATTTATTTATTAATAATTCAGAATAAAAATTATATATACATATTTTTAATATATTTGTATATTATAATAGTAAAATAAATTTTAGTTAAATATATTAAAATTATTATATTATTTTGTTCAAATATAGACGAAATGCTTTGCAGCACCGGCAGTAGTTGAACAACAACAAAATAAGCAAAGCAAACAAACGACCGAAAAAATAAGCATAGCAAAGGACGGACGAAAAAAATAAGCATAGCAAACGAACGGACAGACGGAATACCAACAACAAAGCATAGGAAACGAATTAAACACCAAACGAAGAACGTTTAGTCTGTCGGATTTAAATATGAATATTTTTTTATTAAAATATATAAATTTCCGATTTAAAATTCCGTAAATATTTTAATATGTTTTTATTGTTTCGAATAATATTGAAAAAAAATATATATTGGAGTAAATTTAAATGAATATACTTTTAATATTGAATCAATTTATTTTATATTTCATATTCGTTTAACATATTAAAAAATGCGAAAAATACAAATTTGTCTGAAGATGTGAAAAATAAATATTCCTTCAACAATGAAATAGTAAAAGTTTGGATGTATGCAAATATTTAAATGTGTTGAACTATTTTAAATATGTGCAATAGCATTAGCAATTATAATGAATGTATTGGTGCATTTTACACAAATACATTAAATGTATGCGTGTACGACGAAACGAACGAACGAACGAACGAACGATCGCACGAACGGACGGACGGACGGAAAAAATTTGTTGTAAATATATTATAGTAATTTTTTAGTAAAATATTTTATAGTAAAATTATGTTTAATTATGAAAAAAAATGTTTGTATTTTGTTGAAATCGTATTTGTATTTTGTTTGAAATGCAGCAAAGGCTGCATTAATGACAAAAGCAGCGGCAGTTGAAAAAGCAACAACAATAAAATAAGCAGAGCAAACGAACAAAGGACCGAAAAAATAAGTAAAGCAACGGACGGACGGAAAAAATAAGCAAAGCAACGGACAGACGGAAAAACATACAAACGAACTGGCGGACTGAAAAAACCAAAAAAAAAGAATATCAAACGAAACAACGATCAAACCAACAAACGAACGAACAGCCGAACGAATAAACGAACGAACAAACGAACGTTCGGATTGTTTAAATGCAAATGTTGCAAATATATCAGAATTGCGTTATGCTTAAAATTAAAATTCTATAAATATATTTTTGATTTTCATATTTTTTTTTTTAATTGTTTTATTATTTCAATTTTCTATAAGAAAATTATTTCATTTCATAAAAATTGCTGCTGCTGCTGCTGCTGCTGAGTCGGTGGCGCGCAAATTTTGTCCGTTGATCTCGCTGCAAAGTTCATCTCGCTGCAAAGAATGAGAGAATTGTAATAAGTGTGTGGTTGCTCTTTCGTACTAAATAACACAGGGATGTTCAAAACATTTGCTGCAGCAAATTCGGGTGTCACAGATCACCGCATCTCGGCTCGTTTTCTTTAGTACAAATGACTCCACCATAAAAATGTAACCATCTTATACATATAAAGTCTTTGCTTATACATATAAAGTCTTTGACCGCATCTCGGCTCGTTTTCTTTAGTACAAATGACTCCACCATAAAAATGTAACCATCTTATACATATAAAGTCTTTGGGTGCAACTGCAAGAAAACCGGAGAGACAGTCGGCAATTAGCAGAACTATTTTGTGTAGGTTGATGTACAGACTAATCTTACAGAATTTAAATGGTACATAAACCTATTTTATGTAGGTAGATGTACAGACTAATCTTATGAACTTAAAAGTGAACAAATAAAAAAACAAAAAAAAAATCCGGTATCCCTGATTTTTAATCTCAAAAATTAATAAAATTATATCGTTTTATTTACCGATTAAAATTTGGGTATCGAATACTACCGTGCACACTGATGCAGATCCAGAAGATTTTAAGCAGGAAAATGGTTAGAAACACGCAGTCAAACACGCTACCTATACGCATTGAAATCACATTTTATATGAAGCTTTGTGGCAGGCAATGGTGGGAATGTGGACAAAAGCTGCTAGTTCCCTGCTATAGCATGAAAATAAAATTGGTAGGGAAGTGGCATGCATAGGTAGGGTATGGTAGCCAAACAGGTGTAAGCAAAATGGTAGGGTCAGGCAGGGTAAGGTGGGCAATAATCTGGAAGGAAAATGGTTGGGAATGGTAGGGAAAGATAGGGATCATAAACATATGATTTAGACCTTGGGTGACCATCCATCCCGCCCTCAACCAAAACTTCTTGTTGTACAACAACACCGACAAATTTTGTTTGTTGTCGATGATGTGTTGTTGGTTACGCATATTTCTGCTGCTTCACAATGTTATTGTGTCGGCTTGTTATTGTTATCGAAGTAAGCAATAACAAAACACGTTTTGTACAACAAGAAGATTATGTTGTAGATCAGCATAGATCGCGGCGATAGGGAAAATATTCACTTAACAAACCGACTTAACAAACCGACGGAATGAACACCGATTAAATAAAAATACAAACGCACAAAAGACGCGGCGTGGCAGATTAATTTGAAGCGTAACAAATAACTGCCAAGAAATTTTAATACTGAAAATTTTTGAAGGCAAATTTGATATTGTAAACAACATTTTCTATCGACAACTAACTTGTTGATCAAGCTTTTAAAATTTCAAAACAGTAATTTTATACAATGTGTTTGCCTGCTACTAGCAGGCTACCTTTTCCTTCAAACTTTTTCAACTTTTCTGATCGTATGGTGAACGATCTCGTGGGAAAATAAAAATTAGAAAATAAAAGTTAATCATCCTAAGATATATATATATATATATATATATATATATATATATATATATATATATATATATATATATATATATATATATATATATATATATATATATATATATATATATATATATATATATATATATATATATAAATATATCTTAGGATGATTAACTTTTATTTTCTAATTTTTATCTAATTTTTATTTTCCCACGAGATCGCTCACTATACGATCAGAAAAGTTGAAAAAACCCCCGTGCCTTTTTTTTCCAAAATCGATTGATATTTAGCGGTCGCCCACTTGGATTTTCGAGTTCGTATACGCTACATCTAATAATTGTTTCTTAGATATCCAATGTATCTAATAAATATAATTTAACCGCGGTTCTTAGCAAAATATAGCGGTAAATATCGTTTACATTCAGAAATTCGTATAAAACGCAAGTTTTCAGAGATTGATTTATTTATACCTTTAGTATTTGGAGTATGATGTCTTAAATTGTATATATCGTGCAAAGAAAACGTCTGAAACGTCTGAAGTTATTGGTGGTTATATTGTCAAAAAATGCATTATTTTCATACATTTTTACTTTAAATATGATTACTCAACAGATCAAAAATAAAATTATTTAATAGTGAAATGCTTTATTTTTTACGTATTGAACAAAAAAAAATCTTTTAGGGAAACAATCAGGTTAGAGTCGATTATACAATATACAATAACACTACTCAACAAAAATAAAACAAAACGTAAGCTATCAATCAACAACGCATATTTTAAAATGTAGTAAATATAGAAATATCGTTTTCTTATTTATCATTAGATCCGAAATTCTAAAAAGATCATTCAAAAGAAGTCGTTAATAAAAAAATCGAGCTTTTTTGTATATTAAAATTAGTTTTCGTGATACTATTAAATTAACAGTACCTACATTTTATTGCAATTTTAATTTAACAAGACATCGAGTTATTCTAACAAGTTCTTCAATGTAAATCTAACATTATACAATCGTAACATTAACAATACAGCATGTTGAATCAATCCATGTTCAGTTAACAATTTTTACGATTAATAATTAACGTTATGAATATTATTAATAATAATTAAATTCATGTACCATGTTAAAAACTAACACTATCAGCGTTATCAATAATCAAAAAAAAAAATGTCCAACTTAAGATAGAAGTCGACTTTTGACATAAAGAAGATTTGTCAAAAATTGTTAGCGCTGAATGAATCTTTCATGAAAAATAACATGAAATCTGTTTAATTTCTGTTTAAATTTATATGATATTTTTTCCCTGAGTGTAGTGGGTAAAACGGCTTAAAATTAGTTATATTTCATAAATATGTTACGTAGTAATAGGAAAAAAAAACTGAGTATAAAGTAAAATCAGCCTAGACAATTTATATTAAATTGAAGTTTGGGATATCTCCATACACTGAAAAAATTATAGGTTGTTAAAACAATCACTTTTAGCAGTTGAAATATTGTTATATGAACATTTTTGCCACGACAATAATAATCTTCAATCGAGAATGTATTATTCCCTTAAATATATTTTTCAATTTTGAAACAAAAATGTCACTTTTCAAGCAACAATGACATCGCTGTTAAATTCATTTTAATGAGAAATTTGTACTGTTTATAAAACAAATACCATCTTTAAAACTTTAAAACTTTCGTTTGAATGTTACTTTTATAACAGTTTTGCACTGTTGGGGATACGATTTACTTTTGCGTTGACAGCGTGTCTATAGAAAATATATGGAATTTATTTCACTTTTCACGCAAAAGCAAATCTTTTCCCCATCAGTGCAAAACTGTTGAAAAACAGTAACATTCGAAACTATGCTTGTTATATAATTCATAGACCCTTTTTCATATGATATATATGTTTTATAAGCATTTATAATAAGTGAAGCAATGTTGATAGATCTTAGTTGGTTTTACGCAGGTAGAAGAGAACATAGAAGTGAACTGATATATTAAGAAGAATGAGAGTGAGAGAGTAAAATATAATAATTAATAATTTAAATAAAATAAAGTTAAAAACATTATAATAAAATTACACACAATTTAAATTTTTTTATTTGTTTATTTTAAAAATTTCACGCAAAAGAAAAAAAAAATCAAGAGTTTCCACTGTTGAATCAAAAGTAAATACATTTAATATATCAACAGGCTAAACATTCTTAAATCAAATATGTGAAGTTGTTAAGTACGAAATGACCAATAAATGTTGTTGTTATGAGGTACAAAATTGTTGCCATAACGATTTATTTTTTTCGGTGTACGAATATTTGTTCTCGGTTCCTAATGTTGTAATGTGTTATTAAATTAATATATATTGAACAATCGACTTTAATTTAGGTGTTTCCTATCCAAATGTAATAAAATATATTTTATTAAATCGTTAATAAATAAATATTTGATCTGTTTTGTACATATTTTTAAATTAAAAATGTATGAAAAATGAATTTTTCGACTAAATAATACCCTATAACTATGGTATCCTTTGCCGATTATTTGTTTATATTTTTTTCTGATTGTAAATTATCTGTACCACTACTTTTTACCTAGGCCCGCGATTAAATTATATATATTATATACATTGGATATAGGAAAACTAGGAAACAATTATTGGGTGTAGCGGACACAAACTGATTAGCGAATTTTTTTTACTAACTGAAATTAATTTCTAATTAGTTACTGTATTAATAAGTCGATGTTAAAAATGCAACTGCATTATATTGAAGCCAAAGACACAAAATTCAAGTGCGCGACCTCTAAACATCAATCGATTTTGTAAAAAGGCACCCACGTGTCTTTTTCAACTTTCGGAAGCAGCCAAGCTTCCTCATCAGCGAGTTTAGCTAAGCAGAAACTGGTCTGCAATTGGAAGTTCCGCCAGAACATTTGTAAACAATTCGATTTAACCGAATGAAGTTAGTTGGTACAACTAACTTTTTCATTCTTCTAACCGCATGCCAAAAGAGTATTTTTTGTGTGTTTGGTCGACGTTTTAAAAGAATATTTTTAGTTTATTAAAAAAAAATATTATAAAGTCTTGTGAAAGTATAACACAAATATACTTTTCTGATGATGAAGAATAATTAAATATGCAACTATTGCCATCATCATTTTTAACGACACCAATAGAGTATAATCAAACTTTATAAGTGTTTCTTTTGACATGAACCAAATATGAACTGATATGCGCGCCAACAAATTCAAACCGAATTCCACTAATTTCACGAATTCCACCAAATTCACCAGTGCTGTAAGCGAGTATACGCACACACTACGCACTGCTATAACATCAACGCAGTAAACGAATACACATAGCTGTTGCCAGCAAATGCGATTGTTGATATGAAGAATGTGTACGCTAATACAACTAATAATTTAGTCGGCGCAGTTTTAGCAAAAATTTAATTGTGTTTTTTTTTTTTGGCTATATTTACGATTTTTTTCATTGAACGAATGTAAAATAATAATATAGTAACAGTAAAACTGTGTAATGGCTGTAAAACTGTCTAGTTGTTATAAAACTGTGTAGAATCTGTAAAACTGTAGTGTCTTTAAAACTGTGTAGTTTGTAAGTACGGTTGGTGTGTATGCTATATAGACCGCAATTTCTGATTTAACTACAAATAGCAAATGTTTTCAATAAATTACTGAATTTCGTTGCTGGATTGATTAATGACATGCAATTAATATCGGTTGCTATATTTACCTCGATTATTTTTTTCAGTGTACGCAGCAACACAGAATCGCAATATACGAGACTTACATGAGACTTACATGAGACTTGACATGTGTACCCCTAATATATACATACAAATATAAAGAACTTATTCAGAAAAAAACAAATATAATAATATCATGTGTAAATATTTTATCTATTTTAGTAAACAAAATGTTTTTCTAAATATATACCATTTAAAAAAATTTTTAATCAGTTATTTTTTAATATTTTTATATTTAGTATTGCAAAAACTAATTTGTCGGGCTCTAGGTCTACCAAATGCAATATGTATTTTGCACTGGTTCAAAAAACAACAATAGTAATTGACAAAACAGCTGTTTTTTATATTTATAAATTGTTCTTTGTTTATCGACCTAAAATAAAATTATTGCAAAAATATTGTTTTTGCGGTTTCAAGGTCTTGTTAGATACAGAGAGCTATGTACTGGGGATTGAAAGAAAACTTGTCTGCTTCCGAAACAGCTGTACGATCAGCCAGCAACTTTTTGTTTTTGTCAATTGTAGTTTGTTTCAATCCTCTGTACATAACATTTTATATCTGGCAAGAAAAATTTGTAGTACAAATTTCGATACTGAATTTGTCTTATTTATTATGAAAAAACTGTAAACTTTTAGAACAAAGTATAAAAATATAAAGATTTTAGCACAGCTTAACAATGCTAAAATGATAATAAAATAAATTATATGCAGTCAGTATTTTATAGTCTTTTTTTGTGTATGTTATTGACAGAAATTGTTTGAAATTGTGTAAAATTCTGGTTGTGAACAGACCCATGCAAACATTCAAACAAAACAATAACAGAAGAGTGTTGCCAGCTCCATAATCGAAAGAGAAATTCAAACACAACACAAAAGCAAATACCAAATTAAACGATCGTGGCCGCAGTCATCTCAGAGCTTGTTTAGTGGAACACTGACACGTCAGAACAGCGGACGGAATATTATTGGATGAAAAGTGAAATAGTTTTGAAACAATTATTTATTTGTTCTTTTAATTTCAAAAAAAACATAAAAATAGTAGTTAGGTTATATTCTGGCAAGGCCTAGATCATGGTTTTACGCTTAAAGTTATCTTTAAACAGTGCAAAAGTTGGATTAAAATTTCAATTAAAACCTGTAGATAAAAATGTGGTAAAACACATCGATAAACTGTAAGAGTGAAATTCACTTCAAAAAACAAATGACTTGGACAACAAACTCGATTTAATGCATTTAATATATTCCAGATGGTGGATATTATTCGGAGCTGTATTGCTGGTCACTGCATGCACACGTTTTTATAAAGTCACTGACCCCGATCATGTGTGGTGCGTTGTAAATATTTTAAATCTTATGATTTTGGAAATTTGTATGCTTCTTTCTTTAGCTGGGATGAGACTCATTTCGGAAAAATGGGAAGCTGGTATATTAACCGTACCTTCTTTTTCGATGTACATCCACCGTTAGGAAAGGTATGTTTATTATTAAAAATGAGAATGTTTGCATTTTATTATGATGTCAACATACCTTGGTCACCTTAACATCATAATATTTTAAATGCAGTTTTTGGCGGCAGTTTTTTTATCTTACAACGCAGCTTAAATGGGTTAACTATTTTCCAAGATAATTAGTGAACTATAATTTTTACAATTCTTTATTTTTGTTCGTAAAACTAACTAAAAAAATTTATTCATATCTGAGACGATTCTGCCGAAATGTTAATGTTTTGTTAATATTTTTGTTGATCTGACATGGAATCACCTAAAAAAATAATAATTTCAAATCACTTATTCAATAAACATGTTGTTTGATTCTATGCCTTGAAATGTTCATTAAATGTGAAGCACTCGAACTGATTTTTATTATACGGAAAGGATTTTAAAAATTGTTACAGAGATTATAAAGCTTTTTTGAGATTTTGAACATTGATCTTCATTAATTAATTTATTAAAAAGTGTTACACAATTATACCCAATTCATGAAAAGTACTTTTTATATTAAAAATTAATCCTAAATATTGTACAAAATTATAATATTGTCATAATTATGATACTCATTATTGTCTCATAATTAATATGTCTCATCAATAATACCACAAATTCCAATCAGAAATAATTCATATCCAAAAGATCTATATTTATACACACTTTTTGGTCTGTAAAGTTTTTTTCTTCACTCTTTTTATTTATTTTAACTTATTTTCTAAAATAGGAAAAAAAAAATATTCGCTAAAAACTTTTTTTTTACTATTAAAAAATTTTAACTATAACAAATCTCTATTTTAAATATTTTTATAATATTTGCAACCAAAAGTGAATTATTACTATAAATAAAAAAATTGTAATAATTATTTAGTATTTAGTTAGCCTTCAATCTCGTTATTTTCGTCAAAACAAATTAATTTTTCCAACATTTTAGAAAATATGATTTTTGGTTGCTTCTTAATCATTCTAAATGTTTGTTATTTATTCTTTAAATGTGTATTGGTAGCATAGAGTTTCAATTGATTCGCATTAATTTAAACTGGAAAACACAAAATTTGAATATGAAAAGTTCAATTAATTTCTTTCTGAATTCTGAAGAAAGAAAACTGTGAAGCAATTGATTACAAAAAAAATCACAATGATGTCAATTTTGTCTAATAGAATTTGTTTCTGAAATACAGAAAGTGGGGGCCAAAAAAAAAATAAAAGATTTTTTCAATAGAAGAAAGGGGTATTTTATTTTCTATCTTACTCTTTAGTGAAATATACCGATTCGATTTTGGGTCTTATATTAATGTTACTTTATGTACATAATATCTTGGCAATAAAAATTATTTTCCCTTCACAAGACCTAGAGATTAATTACCTACGTAAAAATGTTATTATAATGTTAATAAAATATTAAAAATAGATAAATAAACATTTTTTACTAAAATGAAATCTTTTGTTTGTAACTCTGATTTTAGTATAAATTTTAGATTATGGTACCGGTTTTAAAAATTAAACTGTTTTAAAATGATATTGACAATAGTTTCAATTAATGCTTCAAAATATTCTGCTTTTAAAAATTTACCTAGGCCTGAAATTAATAACGAATTTTGTATATGAAAATAATTGTGAAAAGTGGTACAATAAATTCGCCAATTACTAGTGATAAATTAATTTATTGTTTTGGTATTTATTGCAATGAAATTGTACTAAAATGGTAGAGGAGTACTTGCGTACTTTTGATATTGAAATTGTACTGAAAAAAGTATAATTGTACTGAAGAAATCATCATTGATATGTATATATTTCTGTGTATATTATTCTTAAAGTTATAGGAGCTACTCTTTAGTTTTATATGTACATTTTTTCTTCTTGTTTTTGCTAATAAAAAAAATTTATAACAAATGTATTAAAATGTTGTATAGAAATACAAATTCAAATTATGTAGTTGTTTTCCATACATAAACAACTACACTAATGTAGTAAAAACAAATACATTTGCTTTTAGACGTAAATCAAAGACAAATGTATTTATTTTAAAAACATTTTTATTTATTTTTAATCAAGGATTGAAACCGTAACCGAAACCGAAACCGATATCCGTTTAAAACCGTTTCATTTTTAAAACCGAAACCGTAACCGAAACCGTTATACGAAAATCAGAAATAAACCGATATCCAAAACCGAAATAAACGGTTTCGGTTTTATACCGGTTTAAAACGGTTTTTAAAAAACCATAAAAAGATACCGAAAAACATATTTGATTTTATATAGAAGACCTTAAGTACAAGGCATGTTTAAATGTTATTTAATGAAATTTGGAGTTCTCAAAATAAACATTTCCTGTTGTACAAAAATTCACATGTTGTTTTTTGAGAAACAATATTTCCAAAACAACGGTCTTTGGTCTAAAATTTGTTTTTTGTTTCATTAATTTGTGTAGCGGTAAATCGAATTAACAACAAAACACCAGCAACTCCAAGCACAATTTTTTGTTAAAAAATGATACAAATTTTAATGATGTTGGTTTTTTATTTATTGTATTAGTAAAATATATAGAGGAGCTTGGGGTAAAGTGGGACAAATTTTGAAAAGTTAATTTGAATATTGTATAAATTCTTTTAAAGGATCTATTCAATAGAATACCATAGGTCTTTTAATGGAGTGATTTTTCAAAAAGTTCAATTTCGAACGTACATATATATTAGGGATTAAAAAATTATAATAAGGTAATAGAAAACAATGGTAATGCAAGAAAAAATTTGAAAAAAAATTTAAATTATTAAAATCTCAGTAACTACTTCAGAAAATAAGAAAAATGAAGTGTAAGTTCGAACATTTCAAGTATAAGGCAGATATTGCAGTTCACTGAATTGTTGAAATTTAATTTCTTTGGCTTTTATGGATGAAAATTGTACAAAATTCTTCTCCTTATGAATTTTAAGAATATTTACCGATGTATTCTTGTTTCTCTGGTTTGAGGTTCGTTTCTCTGACCTCTTTTGCAAATCAGATCGTATCTCAGGTTAAGTCAAAATGTTGCTTTTCATTGGTTTGATCACGAAGTTTTGAATTGACATTTTTTCTTTGCGAAATCAATTAAATAATTCATATAACACAATATTTTTACTGAAATAAAAACAAACATTGTTTAAATTATGTTTCCCACTTTACCCCAATATCACAATTTGAACATAACTTAGCACCATATAAACAATGTTTAGTTATTTGAAAAATATGGAAAAAAAAAATTGTATATAAAAACCGATATAAAAACCGAAACTGTAACTTGGAACCGGTACACCGAAACCGTTTCGTTATAAAAACTTAAAACCGTAACCGAAACCGAAACGCGGAAAAAACCGAAACCGAAATCGAAACCGTTATTCGTTTAGGTTTCAATCCTTGTTTTTAATACAGTATTTTTTCGGTGTAATATCCCTCTCATATAATGTCTTAAATTGCTATTTTCTTATTAAACTTTTTTTTTATTTATGGTGTCTAATTGCGTACATGGTGCAAAAATACGAGAAAATCTTCTCACCAAGAAATTATTTCAAGAATGTACTGCATAAATATAATAACAGACTCAATATTAACTAAGGACAGATGTCAAAAATTGATGTATTTTTTCCAGAATTTTCCAAATTTTAAAGTACTTCAGAAATATCCAAATTAACAAAAGAAAGACACGCAAAAATGTTCAGTCCAATCTCACTGAGAATATTTATAATAAAATACTGGCAATGTAATTTTATTACTTTGTCGAAATTGGATTTAAGGGCAAGCATTAAATTATATTAAAAATTGGAACAGAAATCTTAATAGAAACTACACACAAATCATTTAGGTTCAGTAAAAATAACAAACGAAGAGTTGTAATTTTTATTTAATTTTAAAATATTTTTTTCGAATCCTGTAGCGTTTATTGATTTTATTACCAAATGTTTAATTTTTTACACAACATTTGTAACTGTAACTAAATCCAGTAATAATAACTTATTCATCTATTTAATTTGACAAGATGCTGATTGGTTTATCTGGATACTTAACTGGCTATAATGGAACATACCCCTTCGAAAAACCTGGCGACAAATATAATGGAACTCACTATCAAGGAATGCGATATGTCCGTATGTTTTTCATATGTTTTAATGTTAAAATAAGCAATGTTTCTTACAGTTTTGTACTACTCTGGGAGCACTCATCATGCCCATTGCTTTCGATACGGTTTATGATTTAACTGAATCAAAATACGCTGCCATTATATCTGCTGCATATTTAATTTTCGGTAAATTGTGCTACCTGAAACCTTTGTAAACCTCTTCTACAATGTAATAAAATCAGACGACTTTTTTAATAAATAACTTCTATCTTATAGATGTTGGATTAATTACACTTAACCAATACATTTTACTCGATCCCATTCTGTTGTTCTTTATGACCGCATCAGTCTGGGGAATGGTAAAGATATCGAAAAATACAAAAAGTGGTAACTCATACTCCATACACTGGTGGCTGTGGCTATTATTCACCGGAGCGATGCTGTCCTGCACAATAAGCGTAAAATTTGTCGGTTTGTTCGTCGTGTTACTTGTGGGTTTGCACACAGTCAATGAGCTTTGGATAATTTTGGGAGACTTACAGAAACCAATTGTGAGTTTCTAGGCATTTGTTTTACAAAATGCAAATTTCAATTATTACTTTATGTCATGCATCATGCTTTTCTTTTAGTCTGAGACCATAAAGCAATTATTTTGCCGTGCACTGACATTGATTGTATGGCCGTTTTTGTTGTACATGTTCTTCTTTTACATTCACTTGACCGTCTTGAACCGCAGCGGCAACGGCGATGGATTCTACAGCTCGGCGTTTCAGTCACGGCTTATTGGAAATTCGTTGTATAACGCACGCATGCCACGCCATGTGGCATATGGGTCAATTGTCACCATTAAAAATCATAAGACCGGGGGAGGATATTTGCATTCACATCTTCATCTCTATCCAAAGGGTGTAGGAGCCAGACAACAGCAGGTATGGAACTTTTTTTATATAAATATATTTATTAAGGTACGAAATTAAGTACAGTATTTTTTCTTTTTTTTACAAATTAACCAACGCTCAGGGGATGCCCCTCATACATGCAAAGCACAGTGTTGATCCAAAGAAGGAATGATAGGTTAAAAATGGGGGGAAGATAGAGTAGTGTCCGTGAATGTTTGTTTTGAACTTGCCAATATCAAAAATGTTGGGAAAAACGGACGCACAAACGAATCGTGCGACTGAAGAACGAATTCTCTATATAATGCGTGGTTCTGTTGAGAGCCGAGTGGACTACGAAGGGGTGGGCTTGGTTTAGAACGAGGGAACACACGACCTGGTGGAATCAGGCCATGTATTTCCCGCGAACACTTGCCGTTTAATACCTATAAAACAGGCTTACACACCCAAGGGTCCTTCGGTGCTTAAGAGAACCAATAGACGATGAAATATTTTCATCCCCTATTAAGTATATCGCTTCGTTGTTGGGTTCGGTCCAGGAACTCCAAGGAGGCCCCTGCCCAAATGTGCAAATTGTATTCCATTTTAGGCCGTATATAGGTAGTGTAGACAGTGCGTAAGTCAGCAGGAGTGAAGTAAGTTTTACACCGTTTTAAAAAACCGAGGCAAAACCGAAAGAAGCCGCCAATTCTTACGACACATTAAATATGTGGTCATTCCAACGGAGATCACATTGAATTGATATGACCAGAACGTCAAGAGCAGCTGACTGCGCAATATTCACTGCACCCATATTGAGGGGAGGGAGGGGTGAATCCATTCTTTTGTGAGATAACAGACAACATTGGGTTCTTGATCAGCATCAATTACGTTTAGCTACGTCCATCTGTCTGTGTGTCTGTCTGTCCGACTACACGTTAACTTGAGAAATACTGGTCAGAATGCCAAAAAAAAACACCGAAATTATTCAAACAATATAAATTTATCAACAAATATACTAAATGGCTCTCCCAAACATAATTTTGCAGGCATTAACATTTATGTTTGGAATTTTATGTAAACATAATATATAATTGCCTGATAAATCATTTGTAAACAGGGTTGTCTTGATACTTGAACAGTGTTGTAATGAGCTCTGATTTACATTATGATATCACGGAAACATTTTGATGTTGCCCCTCAAAATGGTATATGTTCTAATAGAAACATAATAATTACTGCATCCAAACAAAATATAGTTTAAAATATAACGTGATTTGGAACGACCTGAATATAAATATGTTTCCAGAGAAACATATTAGTTGTTTCAGTTCAAAAAGTAGTATATTTGCATAAAAACATATATAAATATTTTTGGAATTTTTTTATTAATTTTTATTAAAAATCATTAAACATGCACAGTGGGAATTAATAATATTTGATTTCATATACAAATTTTTAAATGCATAAATAAATAATTGAATTAAAACTACAAGTACAAATCTCAATGCAGCACATAGCGGTGGCAATGAATTCGCGGAGCCTGTTGTAAGAAACCATTCCGAATTCTGTTTGAAAATAGAAGCACTGATTTTTCAGTTGTGGTTTTTTTGATGAATTAACCTGTCGGCTTTTCACAATATTTTTAAAAAACATTCAGGAACAATTAAATTATATACTGCACTATTAAATGATATTATTTGTTACTATTTGTACTTTTTCTACCACAATTTGTATATTTTTTAAATTTACAATTTTCTATATTCAAATGCAATTAAAATTTTATGTTTGTATTGTAACATATTTATGATAAGTTTGACAGATTCTGCTGGGATGATATAAAATGTTTACACATAGTAATATGTTATTACCATCTGAACAATAATTTAATTATACTTCATTCGTAATACATGTATGCTGTTTCGTATTATTTTGTAATTACATTCAAACATATTCAAAGAAATCTTTTTTATCCGTGTAGTGCAAACAAATTTCCAAAGAATGCAACAAATAATGGTCTAGTTGTTAAAATCGTCAGCATATTAAACTTCAAAATATAAATTGTGACTTTTCAAAAATTAATTATTTCGGATGCTCAGAAAATCTGTAGTTTGTTTGAGTATAAAAATGTTCTTACAAATGTTGACAGATTATATCGTCACTATCATGCCAAAAGGGCAAATGTGTAATGACATTTAGGTTTTTTTACATTTTTGAATATAGTTTTCCTTAAATGTATTTTGTCAAAATCGTGTGTGGTTTTGTTGGATATTTCTAGCCACAAGAGACAAAACCAAAAGGACGAATTTGAAAAATTAAAAATCTTGTCATGCGAAAAGGATTGAATTGATTGTTTTAAAAACACCTTCTTCAAAATTTCGAAAAAATATTTTGATATAATGATTCCAATTGATAAGTACTTAAAGCTGCCAAAACAAATAATTAATTGCTTCACAGTACTATTTTATCTTGTAATAAGAAAAAATTATGGGAAAAAAACGAAAAGATTTGGCGTGACAAGATTTCCAATTTTTCGAATTTCGATATTTGCAAGCGATAACTTTTTATTTAGTAAAAGATAAAGCAGTCATGTTAAGTGAGTTTTAGTGTGGTGAATTTTATTGTGGTGAGTTTTAGTGTGATGATTTTGGTTTTCTTTCCTTTTTTGTTTTTCCTTTAGTTTGGATTTTAGTTTTATGTTATTGCTTTTGTTTTTGTATTTTTGCTTTTGTTTTGTGTTTTTGCTTTTAATTTTTTTTTCGTATTTGAGTTTTTTGTTTCATGTTCGTAGCTGGTGAAAGCGCCGAGTTATATCGTATTGAAAGTTTAGGTTGTATGGGAGGTGCCACGTCTCTTGGTTCAATCCCGCCCATATATCATTCCTTCCAGACCATACCGCATCTGTGGTAAACATTTCAAGAAAATCGTATCAGCCGTTTAGACGGAGAAGTGGAACAAACAAACAAAAGGACAAACCAACAAAGAGATTTATTATATGTATTAGATTAGATTATATTTCAAACGTAATGCAATTTGTATTAAATACTTTTGATTTAATAATATAGCCTTAGCAATACATTTGGTATTAAATGACTTAGATAATAAAAATAAATAAATACATTTAATTTGAAATTAAATACGTGCAGAATAATTTTTGTATGGGATATTACGTTATTGTTGCAAAAGTATTTAAATACAAATTAAATTGGTTACATTTTATTATATTAAACTTTCAGATCACAACATACACTCATAAGGATGATAATAATAAATGGCTTATAAAACACTACAATAAACAATCAACTACAGACGTGCAATTTGTCAAGCATGGTGACAGGATTCGCCTGGAGCACATTGCATCAAATAGAAATTTGCACTCGCATACTGAAATGGCTCCTGTGACCAAGAAGCATCTACAGGTTACAGGTTATGGAGAAGTGAGTAAAATATAGAAAAACATTACAAAGCCTAAGGAATTACCAAAAAATAAATAAATATTAAAGGACGGTGTAGGCGATGCTAACGATATATGGCGTATCTTAATTGTTGGCGGGAAAGAAAATGATACAGTGAAGACGGTGACTACAAAAGTGTTATTTGTGCATTATTTACAAAATTGTGCTCTAACTGCCAGCGGGAAGCAACTTCCTAAATGGGGGTTCGAACAACAAGAAGTTTCGTGCAATTTGAATATTCGTGATAAAAATGCACTGTGGAATGTCGAGGACAATGAGCATAAAATGTGTAAGTTTTACATATATAAAAACATTGATTTTCTTTTCTCAACACTATTCGACACGATACATTCTATTTAAATATCACTTGAGATGACCATGACAAAATTAAATTATTTACATTGAGTTGAGTTATTCTTCAATCGAAGAATATAGACTTTGTAATACCATTTATTATGCATAATATAAAATTAGAATAATAATGTAAAATGCACTCTTTCGTTTCAGTACCGAGCGTCAATTTTAATGTGTATGCACCTGGATTCATTGCCAGATTCATTGAATCACACGCTGTTATGTTTCAAGGAAATGCTGGATTAAAACCAAAAGAAGGAGAAGTTACTAGTAGACCGTGGCAATGGCCTATAAATTATAGGGTATGTTACCAATTACATTAATTGAGCTACAAATTCCAAAAAATGTCGTATACGGGCCATTCCACTCCAAATCGACCAGCGGTTCGAACTCATCTTCTTCGATTTCAATGAAATTTGGGCAGCTGATAATCTTATTGAGATATGCATTGATCAATTTTTTTTTCGACCTCTATTTCCAGAGATACAGTGCTTCAAAGTTACAAAAAAGGTGGTCATTATCTTTAAATTTCAAAATTGATGTCCTTAAAAAGGACCCTTTTAAAAATTCTGAAAAAAAATCTTGTAATTTGGTTGATTTAAAATAAATGTTCATGCCAACATTCACGATGATATTCTGATACCATCATATTTTAAAAATTAATTTTCTAAATTTTTACAAATTTTTTGTATTGAAAAATAAAATATTTTTTCCAAAAGTAAAATTTGCAATAATTTTTTAATGTATTTGTAACTTTCATTTCGAAAATAGCGTCAGTTTCATCAATCTGTCCCTAGTTTTTGAGATATATACCATTTTTCGAAAAATTTAAAAAATATACCCCAAAATCAATATTTCAAAAACTAGAGTCAATATGATAAAACTGGCACCATTTTAGAAATCAGAGTTAGAAATACATACATGAATTATTGCAACTTTTATGCAAAATATAAATAAAAATTTAGAAAATTATTTTTTAAAATATGATGCAATCAAAATACCATCTTGAAATTTAGCATGAAAATTTGTATTAAAGCAACCAAAATATGTGATTTCTTTCAGAATTTTAAAATGAGCCCTTTTTAAGGACATCAATTAGCTTTAAAACGTGCCATCAATGGAGTCTCTAGCATATCAACTTTAAGAGATATTGAAATATGAACAACAATACAAAAGTGATTTTTGGTTATTCCTAACTTTGAAGCACTGTAACTCTGAAAGTAAAGGTCGAAAAAATATAAAAAAATGGTCAATGCATATCTCAATAAGCTTTATCAACTGCCCAAATTTCATTGAAATCGAAAAGGTAAAATCTCAAAATTTACTTTTTATGGTCGATTTGGTGTGGAATGGCCCATACAAAATTCTCCACATATTATTTTGGATAGGCACGGAAAAACAATTAATATCTTCATTTACAGAATTTCTGTATCACTTTGAGTTTTTTTTTAAATTTGTTATTTTAAAAGAGAATAACTTTTTTAAAAACCAACACATTTAGCTTACCAAAACTTTATAATTTATTAAAATAGGTTTAAAAAGACCTGAGTTATAGGTCATTATACGACATGAATATTAGTGCCAAATTTCATGATGGTATTTTGTGGATTATCTTGCAAGATGATTTTTTAACGATTTTTCAAAATTGAAAAATGAATTCAAATTTGAATTATTTTGTCGTATAATGACCTATAACTCAGGACTTTTTAAACCTATTTTAATAAATAAATCAATTATATAGTTTTGGTAAGCTAAATGTGTTATTCAAAAATATATGCACTTTTAAAATAACTTAAGTAAATGCTGAGTTTTAATTACGTAAGTAACTCAAGGTAGGAAAATACGAATTTGCTCACAGAAGTGAAAATTAAAAAAAAAAACTCGAAGTGATATAGACATTCTGTAAATGAACAGATTCATTGATGTTCTATACGTATCCAAAAATATAGTTCGGAGTTCTTGTATACTTTTGGTGTCGCACCGTGTTATCATCGTAATATTTCTCTATTTTTAAAATGATTGTGTCATGCAACAATAATTTTTATCACCATGTTATGATATAATTTTAACCATGAATGACTGGTAAAAAATACAATAACGGTATATCTACACTAAGATATATTATTTCCCTTCGAGACAAACATCATTCAAATATCCGACAAATAAGATAAATATTGCTAACAAACATATTTCAAATTTACGAATACCTACATAAAATCGAATTATAATGAGAGTGCTGCATAAAAACTTTAATTGCTACAGCAATTCCAATATTCAGCAAGATCAAAAATATAAGTAATTTGTAAACATGAGATGATTCCTACAAACATAACGAAAAATGTTATATTTCTGGTAGATTCACTGCAACTACTTGAGGAATACGGGGCCTTGCTGCATATTCCATAATGCTTTTGCAGAAAAAATATTTATAATTTCTAAATATCATTAAAAGTGTTAAATATTTGACCTTAATAAATTGCAACTATAATGGTGTACACTCATATACTTTTCTGCCATCTTTGGTTTTCTTAGTGTATATCAAACATAAGGTATTTACAAATATGAAGATAGTTGAATAATACTTGGAATGGGACTCCATAAGAATTCGTGGAGTAATTTTTATTGAATTGAAATAAAATGTATAAAAACGATGTCAACTGTAAATATCACAATTTGTATTGCAGTTGGGGTAAACAACATCAATACATCATATGATGAATTTCGTTCTTCAAACCATGATTTATTGTATTTAATAACCGTTCATAATATTAATGACTAACGACGTCAATGTTATAAATGCAATCATAAATATCATGAACGCTTGGTAACTGACGAAAAATGGTTCTTCAATATTATTAACTGTATAGAAGAATGCGTTTCATCATATTAATAAACAAATACATAAAATACAACATATATTTACATCATATTGAAGAATGCTGTTCATCAAACCAAATTTCACATGAGACGTCACATGAGACGGACTTTTATAGTTGGTCGGGCCCGACTATGGAATACCTTACACTCTTGGTGGATATATTACTGCTACAATTTAGTGAGATAGTTGGTAGTGAACATGATTTTAAAAATCTTATTAATAAACCCAGAGAAAAATCGGAAAATATATATTATTTTTAAAGTGGGCGTAAAGTAGGGTATAAAAACTCGTATATTGGGGTCCCGGTGGGTCCTTTTCCTATATTTGGATTTCTCTAAATATTCCCAACATCGACTTACACATTTTTAGTGGTTGACTTTTTCTCAATTTGAAATATTGGAATCCATTGTTATTCTGCCCTACACTAAAAGTGAATGTTTATATTCAGTTTGGTACGCCATTTGTAACACCCAGAAGGAAGTATATTCGGTATGGAAAAGTATATTAAGTTTTGATCAACATGACCTCCTGCGATTTGGCGATGTACGCCCATCTGTCATTCTGTCTGTCTGTTTGTCTGTTTGTCTGTTAAAACCACGACTACAGAAAAATTATAAGATTTATTTCAATGAAACTCATAATTTAGATTATATCGGCGCTGTCCGGACAAGAAAATGTGCATGAGAACCGACCACTTATGTTCAAATATCTCATATAAAATATACATCTATAAATGAATTATACTTTACACTGCCCTTAGTAAACTTTTTTGGTTAAATATATATTGAAAATATGCTCAAATATGTGAAAATAATGTTTTCGGTATATCTACTCATTGGTTCAATCATTTGTAAAAGGACATTTCTACAATAATAACCTTAATTTTGAAAAGCCAAAATCAAAGTCTTATTTCCGAGATAAATCAATTAGATTAAAAGATTATATACAAGATGAAAAGTATTACTTAGATAAATTTTGACATAATATTTTTTACATAATTTATCTTCATGCCAGTAGAACATAGTTCATACACACAGGGAAAAATCAATTTTGCAGGCAACATATTATGTTTGCTACAATATTTTTTGAATTTCTCAGTGTGCTTACATTCTTATAAGTTTTTATATATTCTGAAATAATTTTGAAAAATGTTGACTCTTTTGGATATTTTTTTAGTATATAATATCATTATAAAAATTTGTTATGGGTATTTTGAACATATTCGAACTCACGACTGCATTTACTAACTTTTTTATCAGTTGTACTTTTTAAAACATGGTCACTTAACCTTATTAGTGTTCCGTTTTTTTTTTTTGGTTTATTAACATATTTTAACAAAATTATTATTGCCTACTCATTTTTGTATTTACGCAACATTTTGAGAAGAAATCTGCTAAAGATTGCCATATGTATAAAATACACAAATTGTAATTTATATAAAGGTACAAATACCAGAAATTTGGTAATTTTCATCATAAGTTTGGATAATATCTAGTATCTTTAAACCAATTTCTTTTTAATTATTCTATCTTAAATGCTGTAAAAATAACTAAGTCTAATTATTGTTTGAGTATTGGGTAAACAAAATATATTTTTTTTGAGAATTACATGTATTTTGAACTAATCCCGGGATTAAAACGATTTCAATCCCGTAATTCGGGAATTATGAGAAGGGCTCAAAATTGTATTCCCACCATTTTTCATCGACATTATTGGTTGATCATATTACACATTTGCAAAATCATAAAATCATAATTAAAGCAATTGTTTTATTGCTGTGCGTATTTACGTTATTCGTTTTTTGCAAATCTCAATAATTGATTTGTTTATTGAAATTTTGTTTTGATTTAGAAATTAAATAATAGTTATATATTATTTGTTATATTAAATTATATAATTAAATATTTGTCATTTTATACAACTCTTTTCAATACAACAACACGCACAGGGACAATTCTTTTCTGCAAACATGGAGCGGATATATTTGTTGGGAAACCCTATAATCTGGTGGAGCAATCTAATTTTTCTGGCAATCTTTTTAATAGTATTCTGTATTACTGCCATAAAGGACCGACGTCAGGAAGGTCAACTACGATTGTGCCAGCAACAAAAAATTAAACTTGAACAAGAGGACGTTACCAACACCAACACACCTAAACTTGACGAAATCGGAAAAAAGTCTGAAAATGGTAATTTTATTCATTTTAAAAACAAATTATACAAGAGACCTTATTAAAAGTGTTCGTTTACTGTGGTCGTATATTTATATATTCTGATTATTTTCACCCCAGAGGATACCATTAAACCGAACTACTGTTATTCGAACCGAAAATACCTGGGTAATGTATGGAACAATCTGGACATTACGGGGCCAATTCAAACTAACCTGGTAGTCAGGATACTTAGAAACATTTAAACGGTTTCTGTTTTTATTTTTAAATGTTAAAATACTACACTATGTAGCATATTTCAAAGCCTTAATTCTTATTCGATAACTTCTTGATTCTGTTGTTAACTGTGATCATGCGATGAAATATTTACCAAGCATAACTGAAACACCCCATTAATTAGAACTGTATAAATTAGAACTGTATTTAAATGAAAAAATTGGATGACGTATAATTTGTGTAATTATGTATGAAAAATGTTATAAATGTTTGGTAAAATTATAATTGTTGCGTTGTTCATAATGCAGATTTATGTCTATGTTCCAAAAAAACTCTTCAAAGTTAGCTATGAACTAATAGAACCTATAGGACCATGTTTATTAACAGATATGTCATTCTTTCAAATAATAATCCTCTGACAAGACACAAAGAATTTAACAAATCAGATGCACGACCTCCTTGTAATACACTTTTCTTAGCAGATAAACTTAAATATAAATAAATATAAAGACAGTTCTCCGTTTAATAAACAAAATAATATTTGGGATTTATATGATTACATTTCTATGATTCTGATTGTAAATTCCTTATGAGAATCAAATAAGAATATTTACTGTTCAGATTCTCACCACAACTATGAAGAGAATTCAAAAACTTGACAAGGCAATAATTTCCCAATGGAAAGTGCCTTTGAAAAGTGCCTACGATTTTTCATCGGGTAAACCTTATTATTTTTATTTGATTCTCATATGGAATTTCCAATTGGAGAATGATATAAATCTAATCGTTTTGGTTAAGAGCCCGGTTAATACATAATTACATAAAGAGTTAATGAGCATTGCCAGACTGAGTTAGTGAGGTTCCTGCTATCGAAATGGTTATAAAAACCAGTTGGGAAGGTTAGATCACATGGGAAATTTTAAAGTAGGTGTAATTATGATAGTTAGGATTATCAAAATTATAGTCGGTCTAAGCCGACTATAAATACCCTACACATATGTGTGGTTACCATTCAAAGTGATATATAGGTCACCAGGGTATACGAATCCTGAAAATAACTACAAACATTCAATCGCTGAAGAATTTCCATTCATTTGATACCCATATTTACAAATGGGTAGGTGTACCGAATTTCGATTTTTTTTTTTGTGAACCACAAGTCTTTTCGCCGGAAAACATTATTATCATGTATTTGAGCATGATGTCAATATATATTTGACCAACAAAGTTTACCTAAGCACGTATACATAAAAATTGATCTTTATATATACATTTTATATGTGGTATTTGAACATAAGTGGTCGGATCATAGGTCACCATGGACCGATCTCGCCAATTTTTTCGCACATACAGCGTAGGTATATTAGTAATCTAAGTTATAAGTTTCATTTATCTACCTCTTCAATTTTAAAAGTCTTAGGGATTTCAACAGACAGACAGACGGACAGACAGACGGACAGACAGACAGACAGACAGACGGACAGACAGACGGACAGACGGACATCGCTAAATCGACTCAGGAGGTCATGCTGATCAAGAATATATATACTTTTCCATACCGGAGATGCTTTCTTCTGGGTGTTACAAACGGCGTACCAAACTGAATATACCCTTTCACTCTTAGTGTAGGGTATAATGAGTTTATTTTGACTGGGGCTAACAACATATTTTCATAGAAAACGTTTGTCTATACAGCGCTATCTCTCCGCAGTCAATGACAAATCTACGAATGTAAACATTGCCTACAAAAAGCTCTTACGGATTTCGACAGTACAAATATAACAAATTAAGTTTGGCGCTACAGCCCAAACTATTATTATTACCAAATTTTACATATTTATAGATCATTTTTCAGATCGCCGATCTTTGAAAGGAGCGTCCTGGCTGTTTTATGGATGGGTTCTTCATTACCTTCCGTTCTGGGCAATGGGCCGAGTACTATACTATCATCACTATTTCCCTGCGCTTATTTTTAACTCTATGTTGACTGGTATGTATTTTATTACTTTAGAGATGTTAAGTGTACAGTAAATTTGGAAATATGTAAAATTTTGAATATTTTTAATGAATATGTTTTTAAATAATTTGAATTTATTCAAATTTTAAATAGTTGATTTGTTTGTCGACCTCAGTTGAAAATTTAAAATTATTTTTTGCCGTGCAGTAGAAATTGAGTGTTTTGTAACTAATTTAAGTTTGATATTTTTATGGTTATTTTTTTGGTTGGTTCAAAAAACAATACTTTGAATTTTAATAAAATTTAATATATAATTAAAAGGTGATTTCCACCACAATTTCCGCCAAACTATGAATCATATTTTAATATCACGAGAATATTATATTTTTCTTGCTTTCGGAAGTGAAATTTGCCTTCATTACATTATAAATTTGAATAAATTTAATAATAAGCTAAAATATTAAGTTGTGTGTTAACCATGGATGGTTTTACATATTACTGGCCTAATGTTGCGCGAAATGAGTTTTATAGCCCTTGGTTCTAATTCGATTTCATTCAATATACGGTAGCTAATTCCAATGAAAGTTAGTCTTTGCACCTTGTCAATATGCTTTGAAGTATGATAACCCAGTGGGAAATGTCATCAATGATTCCTTTATGGTTCACCTATGTTAGGTCAGGACCATTACTTACTGATTTCGTCGTGCATAGTATTGATGACATTTTCATACAAAAGACCACTTCATTCACGATTAACAATGACTTTAAGATATTTATAGATACAACATCAAATATATTTCACCAGTTGATTATTAAGAGTGTGTGTGAGTTCGAGTAAATTGCTGACTAAACTTAATTTTTGCGGATTTTCATTCGATCGCCATTCGGTAACCGGTAATTGTTAAAGTCCCCAATAAATTGATTACCATATGTCTGTTTGATGTCTTCCAATTTAGTTCAATTTAGTTTGCTCGAAAACTTGCTAAATTGAAGAGTAAACGCTGCATTACCGACAAAATTTAGTTTAGTCAGCAATTTAGTCGAACTCGCACAACCCTAAGTATATGAAAAATGATTGACAATTTAATGTGTTATTTAAAACTTGTCATGTCTGTTTTTAGTAGTTTAACTTCATTTCTTGGTTAAACGTTATTTAAACTCAGAAGTTTAACCGAACGATGTCGGTGTGTTAAACTACGTTTAAACTCTCATTATTTTTGGTAAAAAAATTGGAGCTGCTAAATTGTCTGTCCATCGTTTTACATTTTAATAGTTTTCTTATTTTATTCTTTGTATAAGCTACACTGAACGATCACTCGCACGAATGTTGCTGTATTTCTTACTGATATTTATTATTTCTAAATTTCCTTTGTAATTTCTTGATATTTCGTCATTCTCACAAATTGCGTTCCGATTGCGAAAAATAATCGATCATTCTTTGACATTAGCAGGTATTGCCATTTTAAAAAATCACTGCACTAAAAGAAATTTAAACTACTTAAATACAAATGTAAAACTGATCCAAATATTTGAACTACGTGAGACGTTTAAGTAAACGTAGTTTTTACTAAGTTTAAACAACTACTAAAAAACTGGCCCTTAGAACAAGAGATTCATAGTGTCCTTGATACACTGAACCAAAAAAGTACATATCTACAATGAAAAAGTACATTATCACAAAGAATATTTCGTTAAAATTGGTCAAATGTAACTGTTAATTGTAACAACGAATCTCCGGTAATACTTCAATGTACAAATTCATTGAATTACAATGTACGGATCATTAAACAGAATGACAAATATTCACAATGAATATTTCGTTAGCTATATTGAATGCGAGAGTTCATTGTCGCTATGAATCGAATGCATACTCTAATGAACGAGATCATAAACTCAAAATGAATTATGAATTCAGAAAATTTTGTTTTAATTTTTTCATTTTATTATATGAATGTAAATTCAATTAATATATACATTAAATATAAAAGTATTAATTCGCAATTTGTCGCAGCTTTGTGAGAATTAAATAAATGTTTTTTGTAGCTGTACAAGTTTTTGAAGAGCAGAGCGCAGCTAACGCTACTAGAAACGAACACGAATTAAATTTATTTGTGCGTATTATGAACGCAGATTCTTACTGGAAATGAACTGATCATTAAATTCACAAACAAGTTACAAGACAATGTACATTGCCACAATGTATCTTGCATTAAAACGTATGCATTTGCCTCTATGAACATGATTCGTTAATATTATGAATCAGTTTATTTTCTGTGTACATCTATAATGACATAGTGTATGCTATATTTAATATAATTCCCTTTATATTATAGTTGTAGACTTACTCATTAATGATATATTTTCAAATGCTCTTTGATTTATTATTGATCCTTTGTCGTCAATAATGTCATTTCCTGCTGGGAAGTTAATTTAAAAAATGTTTATTCGAGATGTATATTAAACTGTTATTAAATAAGTAAGGCAAAAACAGAGCAAAAATATAAATAAAGTATGATTTCATAAAAATATATATTTTTCATTATACTGAATTAAAAATACTGTAAAATTTAATTTTATTATAAATATTTTATATTATTTCCCAATTTAAATTTTCCTCCAGTATACATCCATGAGGTAAAAGTATGCAGGAGGAAAATTTAAATTACACTCTGACATACACCCAGAAAAAATACTATATAAATAATAGTTTTTTACTATTAAATATAGTCAATATAATAAATTATTATTTTAATCGGAAAATACCATTAAATACTAGAAAATACCATGACATTGCCATTGAGTTTATATGAAAAGATTTATTTTTTATATACTATATATAAAACTTAATCAATAATTGTCCTATTTACCAATTTTCAATTTTTTTTCTGGGTGTATGTGTTTTTGATAAACCAAGAAAACTTTTAGAAAACGACATGATCATCAACATTATTATTATTATTATTATTATTGGGGTAATATAACATCCATTCAGTATTAATTCGAAAATTCCATTTAGTATGTGGACATGCGAGAATTAAGAAGATTTTGTAAATTGTTTATTAAAATTTGTATCCACATATCGACCGTTCCATTCTATAGCATGCTTAATCTAAAAAGTGTGTGTTTGCGGTAGCAGCCTTAAAAAATGTTTATCTTGAGTTTATAAAACAGATAAAATCCTCTTTTCTCTTAAATTATGATAGTATTTTTCTAAAACTAAAAACTAAAATAGAAAATTTTAAAAGTCGATTTAGCATGTTATACACCCAGAAAAAAATACTATATAAATAATAGTTTTTTACTATTAAAAATAGTTAATAGGATAAATTATTATTTTAATCGGAAAATACTATTAAATACTAGAAAATACCATGACATTGCCATTAAGTTTATATGAAATGATTTATTTTTTGTATACTATTAAATCAATAATTGTCCTATTGACCAATTTTAATGGGATTTGAGAGATTTTTTTTTCTGTAGAATGGGATGAAGAATGGGATGTTCTATGTATATGATATTGTTTTTATATTGAGAATCAAATTAGACACATTATTACTTTTCAGGTATCGTGTTCAATCATTTAACAAGTCGACTGCCAAAATGGCTGCATGACGTTATGGTCGGGTGTGCACTGTCTATTTTGGTGTACAGTTTTATATCATTTTCCCCGCTTGCATACGGGATGAGCGGACCATTATCTCATGAGTCTAATTCAACGATGCATGGACTGAAATGGTTGTCAACATGGGAGTTTTAATTGGAGTTTTGTTCGATTTTTTGCATATTTTATATAATTTATATTTTTCTCATACAGAATTCTAATGCATTTCCTGTTTTAACAAAGAATTATTTATTTTATATATGTAGTATGTTAGATAAGTTAATATAGTTTTTACTAATTCTGTACATTATTTAAAAATAAAAAAATAATATTTATATAATATAGAAAACCATTTTATTAAATTATGTATGTTTGAATACATTTTAAAACGAATTATCTGCATTTCCTAACTGGATTATGATACGAAGAATCGCGAATGCACTAAAAAGGAAATACATTTTTATCTCTTGACCAACGAGATGGTAAACAACTAATCGAAAGGGGGCTGAACCAATTCTCTCGTATTCAGCATGGTAAACTCTTCGACTTCTGAAATTATGGTTAATCGAGCTCTTCAATATCTCAAATACCTTATTAGAAATTGAAAAGCTCATTTTCAAGAAGTGCTATTTACTTATAAAATTCTTTTATTAACATAATACGGCCAAAAATGTTATTTTTAAATTAAATATACTAACATATGACGAAAATATTAAGAGTGGTAAGCACATTTATTCCAATTCGACTCTTCTATTGGGTAACAGTAATTTTGGTTTAATCTACCTGTCTTAGTTTCACATAGCACGTTTTGGAAATTATTTTCTCATTTCTGTTCTGAAGGCACAACAGCATAACTCTTTTTCTCATTTTAGGAGAATTTTTAAAGGCGTATAGTTCTGTCGTTGGTCCATGTGAAGTGATGCCAAAAAGAAATGTGTCTATTAGACATTGGACTAATAACCTAAGAAAAACCAGTTGGGATGTTAGATCACATGGGAAATTTTAAAGTAGGTGTAATTATGATAGTTAGGATTATCAAAATTATAGTCGGTCTAAGCCGACTATAAATACCCTACACATATGTGTGGTTACCATTCAAAGTGATCTATAGGTCACTAGGGTATACGAATCCTGAAAATAACTACAAACATTCAATCGCTGAAGAATTTCCATTCATTTGATACCCATATTTACAAATGGATAGGTGTACTGAATTTCGATTTTTTGTTTTTGTGAACCACAAGTCTTTTCGCCGGAAAACATTATTATCATGTATTTGAGCATGATATCAATATATATTTGACCAAAAAAGTTTACTTAAGCACGTATACATAAAAATTGATCTTTATATGTACATTTTATATGAGGTATTTGAACATAAGTGGTCGGATCATAGGTCGCAATTTTTTCGCACATACAGTGTAGGTATATTAGTAATCTAAGTTATAAGTTTCATTTATCTAGCTCTTCAATTTTAAAAGTAGTAGGGATTTCAACAGACAGACGGACAGACATACGGACAGACGGACAGGAGGTCATGCTGATCAAGAATATATATACTTTTCCATACCGGAGATGCTTCCTTCTGGGTGTTACAAACGGCGTACCAAACTGAATATACCTCTTAGTGTAGGGTATAAAAATATATTGGCACCAAAATTGCAGGCAATATTAAATCAAATACCAAGAATATGTAATAACACGGAATTGTTCTAGGGTCATGATTATTGAATATGTTTTTTGTCATAGCCCTATCGGTTATATGAAAATATCAATCTGGCCATGAAAATACTCTCAGTATGGTACATTTCTACTAGGGTATATTATAATGCTAGGAAGAACTCTAAAGGAAAATAAAGATATCGCGACAATGTCCAAAAGATTAGAATGTAGCGTTGCAAGTGGTTCAGAAAATGTTCATCATACAACACTCTTTGACGTAGTCGCTATTTTTAAATGCGGATCACTGCAAACCGGATTGCAATCCCTTTCAATTAATTTTGACAATGGTTTGTTGTTTTCACAATCATTAAAATAACCCTCCCAATTTGGACCTTGAGCACGACAAAAATTGATGATATGAAATAAAGAGTAAATTTGATAAAAAGGAGTACAAATATGCATTAGTGTATTGGATTTGAAATAAATCCAATGAAAAAATTAAATTTATAAAATTTTTAGTTTTAATTTATATAAACTGTTATTTAAAACCAATGGTACTGATTCATAAACAATTAAAATAAAATCAACGTTTTGACATTTTGATTTATGTGAATATTACACTACCCAACACGATATTTTCCATGGATATTCCATACATAATTCTATGTAACTTGCTGTTGCTGATTTTGACTGCATCTTAGTTTTTTCCTATTTTGAGTAACGCCATATGTAATATGTAAATAATAAATTTATCTTAATAATTATGAAAGTTTACCTGTAAATTGAAAATTCCTGTTTTTAGGCATGATTTTGCATGGTAGGCGTTAGGTGGACAGTCACACTCATATTTCTTGTATCTAAAATTTACATAAATGTTCACACATTGAGTAGGGTTAAATTCGAAAAAACTAGGATTATAAAAAAGCGTTGGAACGATGGTGTCAAAGTAAAAATAATGTTCAGGTTCATGATAAACAACATTGCTAATGATATTAAACGTTTATCTATTGAAATTAAAATATTATTTTTACTGTCTTTAAGCATCCTAATTGTTCATGATCCCAAATTGTGCGGAACCCAGAGCTGATAGAGCAAAATGATTCAGATTCGAGATCAGCGACCCCATGTTACCCTAAAATCATTATCAAGTCGGAAGATTGGGAGAAAAAGTTGCACATTTGTTGCACTGTACTATCAATAGACGAAGTTGAAGTTCGTTTGATTTTAAATATATCATGTAAATCATGTTTAATGTAAATAATGTTTACATAAATCTAAAAACATAATTGATAACAAAATGGAAAAAGCTGCCCAAAATTCTGAAAATCGTCTATTTGGATTTAAGACAAGTAAACGTAAAATATGTGATTCAAATTCGTGTGATTCGTTATAAAAATTGCACTTTTTTAGAAAAAGTTTAAAATATTTTTTAATTTAGTCAAATGCGTACGAAATTCGTTTAAAAGGTACAATATTTAAAGAAAAAGATAACGCAGATGAAAACGAAGGTGATAAAGAATACATTGATGCACGGATAGAAAAGATTTGTTTGAATATGTTGGAATGTAATTATAACGTAATTCGAAATCACCATATAAATATTAGGAGTAAAATCTAATTACATTATAATTGAATTGTATAATTATTTTGTTTAGATTGAAATATTATTATACTATATTTAAACATACATTTTTTTTAAATCGCGGATTCACATGAATTTACTATATTAATGTTTCTGTAGAAATATATAATTTTCATCAGATATTAATATATTTATGTTTGATATTTCCGCTATTTTACACATCCTACGTCAATGAAATGTTCTTTGAATTATATGTATTTGGTAATACGTGATTGTTACTGGGTGACAACGAATTTAAAAATAATTATTTTGATTATATTTATGTTTGGCTTTACGATATTATTATAAAATAACAAACCTGCCTATTTTTAGCACTCAGTAACCTCACATTTATACTTTTCATGTAGTTCAAATGTTCTTTTTTGTGGATGAATTTGTTCAAGTACCGCCAATTACTGTTAATACCAGATAGTGGCTGTTTGTGAAATATACAATTAATACGTAATTCACTGTGCTAAAATAGGAACAATAGATGGAAATAAAATTATAAAGTATAAATAAAAGATGTGTAATAAAAAAATAAAAGTTTAAGTTTATAATTATAATTATATAATATAAAAAAAAATGTAATTTAAAAGAAAGGGAAAAAATAAATATTGTGTAAAGAAGATATTAGCACTAAATTTACTTTTTTACATTAAAATTATATGTAAACATAAAAATGTTTAAATGTAAATAAAATGTTTTTCACATTCAAACATATACATATAAGTTTGCAAGAACTTCGAAAATTATTCATTTTGAACTTAAATATGTTTGGACGAAAACAAAAATATGTTTGGATGTTATTATAATAATGTTTGACAATGAAATAATACTTCTGTTTGCATAAAGCTCCAAAGATATATATAATGCCTGCAAAATTATGTTTGGGAGAGCCCTTTTTTTTACAGCGTGTGAAGAATACCGAGAGTTCCGTAATTGACGGATATTTTTATTAAGAATTAATTAATTTTTATTTTTTTTAAATTTTTATCACATTTTGAACATTTAATACTTTTATATGACGTCATTTTGGACTACACAATAATAAACAATAAAAAAAAGTATTTAAAATACCTGTAACTTTTCAAGAAATTTGAAATTTTTGTAGTCGTAGTCATAAAACTACTAATTACAACACTTTTTGACACTTTAAACAAACCTTTACCTCCATGGCATAGTCAAAAATCAATTAAATTTAAATTTCGTTTGCGAGCAAGCGTGGGATTAGACATTAGTCAGTTATTACGGTCGCTACATTAATCCACTTTAAGATTCAAACAATGAGATAGTCGGTGCAGGCATAAACCATGGCAATGACCTAACCACAATCAGCCGAATGGCACCATGCCCTTGGTGATTGCACGGCTTCGTGACAGTCTCCTGACCGTTGTCTGGTGTCAGTGTCTCCTTGTGTTGTCGTGTGCACTTGCGTTTATTCAGTCGTCTCGAAATGGAAATCCTTGGCTAGGATGTTTGGCTGTTTTAACAGGTCAATGATAACATCACGATAATTCGCGACCGGCTGGTTGGCGTTGTACATTTGGTCGCGACTCGCGGCGATAACAATATTTGTGACGACACAATTACATTGTTGACGATTTGAAATTCAATTCGTAGTTTGAAGCTTATTCATTTTAAAAATAAAGTGACTATTTACTGAAAGGCATAAATCGATTATCGATTAAACATCAAATATTTTCTTGTTGAAAAATGTATTTTTTTAGGATTTTGTTCAATATTTTGATGGCATGAAAATCGTGTTCGCACCAAAATAAATAAATACATTATTTATGCTACGTTAATCGTGCCGATAACATATACTGATATAGCCGGCGCTAGGATTTATATTCACTTCCTTTCAAATTTAAGTGCGACACGCAGCACTCAACAAGTGACAACTTTGTTTTCCAAAAGGACCTCAACTTCAACAACAGGTACTCCTGCAGTTGCATTCATGAAATCTGAGGAAGCTAATTAATAGCGCTATTTACACCGATCCCATGACCGCAGGCCATGCTCTCAATTGAATTTTGATTCCTCAACTCGCGACGTAAATCGACAGTCGGCTACCTGTTGCCAAAATAGTGTCTGACTGGACACGAATACATGGAATTATTAATAACTGCTGAAGGATATTTAATTACTTCGTAACTACATTCTAGGGAAACATTTGGCATTCCGGGCAAAGCAACGACAAGCCATTCAGCGAGACTACCGCGTTCTGCTAATTGTATAACCGCATGTCTGGGCACTAGGCAAATCAATCGAACGTCTGGCGCACGGAATGATTGGGTGAACTGGCTGTGTGTGTCGCGTGGAAGAGTAAGACATTTGCGTTAATTGACTCAGCTTAAGACACGAATGTTGGTCGGTTGCTGCATTTTGTATAAAAGGGACGAGCAGCATCTAGCGGAGTATCAGTCACCTATTGACCGTCCAAACAGTAACATTAGAAATATAACTTTTAAAACGCAACATTATTGAATTATGGAGAAAATCACAGTACTATTTGTCATCACAGGACTGCAGTTGGCGAGCGGATTGTACATAAGCCCCTCTGGGGGACTCTCTCGTAATTTGGAAACAAAGCCAGCAATTAGAAACGCTGCGGGCACTGAGAACGATTGGAATATTTACAAGCGAAAACTCGGACTAACAAATGAAAAAGTGGAGTTATTGAAACAACAGAAAGATCAACAGGCTACCGTGGATTTATTGAATCGTTTTATTGAAGAAAATCCTAGTGTAAACAAAGCCTCAGCCGATAGACCTGCGAAGAATCCATTTTTAAAATTCTACCATTCACTGCTTAAAAAGATGAATATTTCAAAAAGTACTCTTAAGACTTCGTTTAACTTTGAACTCGGTGACCGCACCAATAAGAACCACAAGCGACCACGCAGAAAGATTGCCGTACGGATGGTCTCCGATATGCCTACTGAGAAGATCGACGACCTGCTCAAGATGTTCAACGCGCAACATGGCATTGATACATCCGATCTAGATACATCCGATCTAGATCAACAATCAGATGATGCCGAAGAATACAATGACGCATATAACCCACTACTTCCTTCAGCAATGGACCCTGATTATATGTACGAAAACTTGTATGAGGACGAGGAGGACTTGGATGTTCCAGCAAAGAGTCGATTGAACTCCGATTATGGTTCCTTCCAAGATCTCATATTGCAGGCTAACCGCAACAAATGGCAGCGTGAGAATGAAGAAACAAAATTACGCTCACAAAACAATGAACATTTTGTCTGAGTTTGAAATGCTTCTGAGTGTGACAATTGTCTGCTTTGGGTGCAATATGGCTTCATATTCCGCCAGATACCACTAGCTTGTAGCACTTTCGGTGCCTAGTTGCTGCGTTGATCGCTTCGCTTTCTGGGCGTTTTTGATAAGAATTACTAACGTGCCGATGCGAATTTCACAAGCACAAGTATCAACTCCTGATAAGAAGTGCTGCCATCGTTTATTTATTTTAATTTATTACTTCTATAAAATAAGGAATTATCTTTGGCTTTGTTACCATTGAACAATCAATAATATGACCTGCATATATATTTTGTTTTTGCTTAATTATTTTATTCATAAGATGTTGTCCTTTTTTCTAAATAAAACACAAAACATAAATCAAACAATTATCTTTTTTTTTTCATTTTTATGACTGAAGTTTATTGCTGAGATAGGATTAAGGTATAATGGAACCAACTCCGTTTTATTTCTAATAGGACTAAAGTGTAAATTCGATTGCATGTAATTGTATTCGCAAATAGTTCTACAAGATTGCTTGCAATAAATTATCAGAATTTTACCTCCTAGAACAATGCATCTAATAGTATAATTTTCCATTTCCTCTCCATGTTCCCGTTCATGTTCAAATTCATAAAAAATGTTCTTACCTTATTTAGAATCCTAAACATGGGTGTTAAAAAATACACCCTAGTGTATATATCCAATAAACTTAGATACGGACTAAAACATAAAAACGGTTGTGACAACGGGTCCGTTATTGTGTGACATTACTGCACAACATTACGTGGTAAATACGGGATTAGCCGTAAATACACACAAAAGAAAAATCAGAAGATTAGAAAAGTAAATGCATCGATGTCCGCAATATATCATGCACACAAAGCTAAAATGATACCGTCCAACCAAAAAATAATAAGAAATGTTGTTAAAATAGTAACCAGAACACTTTAAAATTTATGAATACATAAACCATTTGTCTTCTGGTTTATAGTTAAGTGATGTCCATTGATTATAGATTAAAGAAGCTAGTTTTATTAGAATAAATACGCATGGCTTGACGTCATTTTCAATACAGACAAATAGTCGCAAGTTTCAACAAGATGTGCTTAAAATTCAACAAAGCTTGTGTAAAAATAAACAAATGATATGTAAATTTACTACGCGTGTCTAATTTTCAACATTTTGTGCTTAATATCACACAACAAAGGTTTAAAAATACAAATAAAATGTATATGTACACGTAAATAGTTGTAACATTAAACAATAATTGTCTAAATCGTTTTTTACACACTCATATATGCATCTGTGCACAAAATTCGCAAATTTACACAAAAAAATACACACTTTTACGTAGTAATTTTAAACTCAGTTTTTAGACTGTACGGTTTAGATACGGATATCGATTTTGACGTACAAAAACCGATACCGTTCCGGTCACGTAATAAATTCGATTGTAAATACATGAATTTTTCTATTTGCAACATGTTAATGAAAGGCCAAAGGTGCCAACTAATGAAAACATACTTTCAGATAATATATTTTTCTATAATTATAAAATTTTTATTTTACATAAAGCCTTACATAGGGCACTGTATTTACGTCCCGTTTACGTGCTGTATTTACGTTGCGTTTACGGGCCGTATTTACGTGTCTTTTACGTTCATTCAGTGCTTTAAAGTACTGTAAAGAAGTTTCTTTTGCGGCCCGTAAAAACTGCAGATTTATTTCCGTATCTACGGGCCATTTACGCAATTTTTTTTGAAAACGTGTTGCTTTACTTTCCGTAAACGGTGTTTATGCCCACAAATACGGAACGTATACGTCCCAGAATACCTCGACTCGGAGCTTCCAGTGTATCGAACAATTCTCGAAGTGGCTTTAAGAAAAAAAATCGATCACGTTATTATATCGAAACTTATTTTTAATGATTTTTGCATTCAATTGTTTAGAAGGTTTCTGAAATGTCTACGAGAAAAAAACATTGATCTCGTTGTAATATCGAAACTAATTTTTAAAGATTTTCGTTGCGATACCGAAACAGTTTGGTATACTGGGGTATTTTGGTTTATTGGTTATTATCTGGACTGATACCAAATGTGTTTATCGAGTATCGTAGGCGTCTATATCTATATTTTTCATCCAACTATGTTTTTTTTTTAATTTAAAATTTTTTTTAAAAATAGTACTGTATAGTAATGTATTAGTAATGTATTAGTAATAGTAATGTATTGTTTGGGTAATATGAATGACTCAAACATTTTATATTTTGATGCAAATAAATCATATTTGCATGCACGTATTTCCCAAACAACAAATTTTTCCCTGCAAATAAAATAAACATTAATATATAAGTTTTTATTTCTTACAATTATCTAAACTTATTACAAATTAAGGAAAATAAATTTAACATTACGATTATATTCCCAGTCTGCCATGTCTCGGAGACATTCGATGCCTCGAAGCTTTCTCGAATAACTTCGATAAAAAAAGTTCGATCTCGTTGCATTCTCAATTCTAATTTTAAAAATTTTTTCTACATTTAAATTCTTTGATAAGATACGATATTTAAACATTTATCAAACCGACATCGCAATATTTTTCGCCGCAATCTCGAACTTTGATCATTTTTTTCTTCGATATCGTTCCGATTTCGAAAAATTTCTCGTATCGAGAAAACTCCGACAGAACGTTTCGATATCTACCATCTAGGTCCAATTTGACGCTCGATATCGTTACAAGAACGGGTCCGATATCGTGTGATTTCTCCATCTACTCGCAATAATCGCAATAATGTCGTAACGATATCGATACGAATGGCATACTGGGTTATAACCAATTTGTATAAGTATCATTTTCGTTATTTTTACATACACTGCGCGCCACTTGAATAAGGCCAGTTTTTTAAGTCAAATTTTGACTCATATCTCGCTCTATTCATAATTATAGGAGTATTTCAATCTAAATATTTTTTAATCAAGGATACGGAAACCTGCCTACATTAATTTAAAAAACAAAGAATTATTTGTCATCAACAGACCGTTAACACACTCTAGAAAGGTTTTGTAATTGAAAAAAGTTACATTTTTACTTGTTTATAATATCCGTGTTATTCTTATCCATGATGCCCATTCCTTTTTTATTTTATGTTGGACATCAATTGAATTAATCAAACATTTTATTTTAACTGTGGAAATGACATTGGTTGCACTCAAATTCAACGGATTTAGGTATTTATAAATTGGCTCAAAGCCACATTTAAGTCTATACTATTTCGATATTACAACACTGATAATAAAAACAAGAATTAAGTTACAAAAAGTCAGCTTTTTAAATTAGAAATCCTTAAAAGAGTGTATTAAACAGTACAGAAAATGATAATTAATGGTCACTTTACAATATTAGTGCAGCTTTACAAAAAATAATGCAATTTTTTTTAATAATTGTTGTCAGGATATTAGTATCCTTGATTAAATATTATTTTGATTGGGGTATTCTTTAAAATGCTATCGTGGATTATTTTTAAGTTAATTTGAAGAATGGACTTTTAAAATAATAATAAAAATAGCCACTCTTAAGTTTGTTTTACTTATTCTTACTTACTTACTTACTTAAATGGCCCTTACAACCGTGGATCGGTTTTGGCCGCTGAGATGAAGCCGCGCCAGTCGGATCTGCTTTGCGCGCGCTGACGCCAGTTAGAAATACCAATCATTGCCAGGTTGTCCTCAACTTGGTCTTTCCAACGCAGATTTGGACGCCCTCTTCTACGCTGTCCACCTTCGAGTTTCGATTCAAGCACCTTCTTGGCTGGAGTGTTTTCATCCATTCGTTCGACATGACCTAGCCAGCGAAGCCGCTGGATCTTGATGCGCTTGACTATGTCAATGTCGTCGAATAACTCATACAGCTCGTGGTTCATCCTGATTCGATACTCGTTAGCAAAGCAGATAGGGCCAAAGATTTTACGGAGAATCTTTCTCTCGAACGCTCCCAGTACTCTCTCATCGGTGGTGGCCAGCGTCCATGTTTCTGCACCATAAAGTAGAACGGGCATGATGAGTGACTTGTAGAGCGTTATTTTTGTCCGGCGAGAGAGGGCTCTGCTTCTCAATTGCCTACTGAGACCAAAGTAGCACCAGTTGGCAAGAGTTATTCTCCGTTTGATCTCCAGGCTGACGTCGTTGTTGCTGTTTACGCTGGATCCCAGATAGACGAAGTCCTTCACAATGTCAAACTTGTGGGTGTCAAAATCAGCTTTTTGTCCAAGACGCACGGACTCTTTTTTGCTTGTTGACACAAGGAACTTCGTCTTGTCCTCGTTCACCGCTAGACCCATTCGACGCGACTCTTTCTCCAGTCTGGAGAATGCTGCGCTGACTGCTCGTGTGCTCCTGCCAATGATATCAATATCGTCGGCATATGCGAGCAGCATGACACTTTTGTTGAGGATAGTGCCGCTTTGACGGAGTTCGGCAGCTCGAACTATTTTCTCCATCAATAAGTTAAAAAAGTCGCACGATAGGGAGTCACCCTGTCTGAAACCTCGTTCGGTATGAAATGGCTCGGAGAGGTCTTTTCCTATTCTCACTGAGCAACGTGTGTTGCTCAGGGTCATCCTGCAAAGCCTTATAAGTTTCGCAGGTATACCGAACTCAGACATTGCGGCGTATAATCGTTCCCTTATCGGAGTGTCGAAGGCGGCTTTATAGTCGACTAATAGGTGGTAGGTGTCGATCTGTTTTTCTAGGGTCTTTTCCTGGATTAGGCGCAATGTGAAAATCTGGTCTATGGTGGACTTTCCAGGTCTGAAGCCGCACTGATAAGGTCCAATCAGTCTGTTGACGATGGGCTTCAGTCTTTCACATAATACTCTCGATAGAACCTTGTATGCGATATTGAGTAGGCTGATCCCACGGTAGTTGGCGCAGATAGTGGGATCCCCTTTCTTAAGGATTGGGCAGAGTACACTGAGGTTCCAGTCACTTGGCATGCTTTCATCCGACCATATTCTGCTTACGAGCTCGTGCATGCTCTCTATTAGCTCTTCGCCTCCGGTCTTAAACAATTCAGCAGGCAGGCCATCAGCACCTGCGGCTTTGTTGTTTTTCAGCCGAGCAATGGCTGTTCTGACCTCGTCATGGTCGGGTGGCGGAATCTCAACGTCGTCATCAAGTAATGGGGTTGCCGGGTTTGCTTCTCTATCGGTGGAATTGAGGTCATCATCACCGGTCAGCAGTTTAGAGAAGTGATCCCTCCATATTTTCAGTGTGCTCTGGATATCTGTCACTAGATTCCCGTTCTCATCTTTACAGGAAGAGGCTCCGGATTTTGAACCTCCGGCTAGGCGTCTTATTTTCTCGAAGAATTTTCGAGCCACATTCCTGTCCCCATGCATTTCAATCTCCTCACACTCACGTCTTTCTGCCTCGCTTTTTTTACGCCTGAAAAGACGTCTCTCTTCCCTCCTCTTCTCTTTGTATCGCTCCTTCGCAGCAAGCGTAGCTACTGACTGCAGGGTGGATTTGTACGCAGCGTCTTTCTCTGCAGTGGCCGCGCGACACTCTTGGTCATACCACTGATTCCTCAGGGGGCGTTGGAATCCAAGCACCTCTTCGGCAGCCGTACGCATAGAGCAGGAGATATGATTCCACTGCGCGCTTATATCATCGAGAGGAGGAGTGCTTTGTCAAAGCAGGTGTGAGAGTCGAGTGGAAAAGGCTTGCGTTGTCTGTTGTGATTGCAGCTTTCCGACGTCTAGCTTTCTCTGCGTTTGGTTCCGTACGTTCTTCGCAGCGCTTAAGCGTGTGCGGACCTTGGCTGCTACAAGGTAATGATCCGAGTCCATATTGGCACCTCGGATAGTGCGTACGTCCATCACGCTTGAAGCGTGCCTTCCGTCAATCACAACGTGATCAATTTGATTTCGAGTTTTTTGAACGGGCGTCAACCATGTGGCCTTGTGGATATCGAAATGTTCGAATCTAGTGCTACTAACTACCATGTTTCGTGCTGCGGCGAAGTCGATTAGCCTCGTTCCGTTATCGGAAGTGTTGGCATGGAGGCTAAATTTTCCGTTTGTGGGACAATAGATGGCTTCTCTGCCCACCTTGGCGTTAAAATCGCCTAGCACGATTTTGATATCGTGGCGGGGACAGCGCTCGTATGCGTTGTCTAGGCGCTCGTAGAAGCGCTCTTTTGTCTCGTCATCTTTCTCGTTCGTCGGAGCGTGTGCACAAATTAGGCTGATATGGAAATATTTAGCCTTGATGCGGATTGTTGCCAGCCTTTCGTCCACGGGCGTGAACCTAGAGACAAGATGGCGGAGTCTCTTGCCACATCCAAATTCGTGTCTCTCCGCATGGCAGCTGTAGTAGATATCACAGGATGCTTGTTTCGAACAGCCCTGTCCCGTCCATCGCATCTCCTGGATAGCGGTGATGTCAGCCTTATATTTTTCGAGGACATCTGCCAGCTGGATAGAGACACCTTCCCTATAAAGGGTCCGGACATTCCAGGTGCATATCCGTAAATCATGGTCCTTAAAACGTTTGCGTGGGTCGTCATCGTTGTAATCGGTCGTTATCTGAGGCTTCTTTTTTGTTTTCATTGGGCGCATAGGTTTTTTCCGTGGTGGGACCCAAACCCAACGCACGAAACCTCACTCTGAGGGAGATGCTCGCCACTCACTTTAGCCGACTTCTACACCGGGTGGTGTAGAGCGCCGTTTCCAGGGACTTCCACGAGGAGGACTTCCACCGAAATGGAGGTGTCACCATTTGACAATTTGTCAATTCTGGTGACCAGTGAGTTGACTTGAGACGACACCGACAGCTGGATTGATTAATGAATGCATTTAATATCGGTTGCTATATTTACGTCGATTATTTTTCCGTTTTTGTGGAAACTTATGTTACTTGGTCCGGTGACGCCACACAAATTTACACTTTTTTCCTCGAAATTATAAATGCACTAAAATTTTCTTCAGTAATACATTCAACTACAAATCTAAAATATGTAAAAATACATTTGTTGGACTTATCTTTCTTTCAACTGGTAATATTTGAATGTTGCACTTTGACACAAGACACAATATCGCATAAGACGCAAAAAAGATAACTAACTGCAATCGAGTACATCGAATGTTGGTTTCGTTCATGGATTGAAAACGTAACCGAAACCGATATCCGTTTAAAACTGTTTCATTTTTAAAACCGAAACCGTTATACGAAAATCAGAAATAAACCGATATCCAAAACCGAAATAAACGGTTTCTGTTTTATACCGGTTTAAAACGGTTTTTAAAAAAGTAAAAAAAGAAACAGAAAAATATATTTTATTTTATTAATAAGATGTTAAGTACAAGGCATGTTTAAATGTCATTTAATAGAATTTGGAGTTCCCAAATAAAAAACTCCCAAAATAAATGGTTTTTTATTTATTGTATTAGTAAATTATATAGGATAGCCTGGAGTAAAGTGTGAAACATTTTGAAAAGATCATTTGTTTTAAAAGGCCTATATATAGTTTATGATCTAACTGTTACCAACAGAATACCATTTATAAGTCTGATTTTTGAGTGAAACCACCTCAATTTCGGACATATATATTATAAGGATAAAAAAATTATATGGTAATAAAAAACATTGGTAATGCAAGAAAAAAATTAGAAAAATAAGTTTAAAAATATTAACATCTCAGTAACTACTTAAGAAAATACGCAAAAGAAAGTGCAAATTCGACAAGTTCACACCTTTCAAGTATACAGGCCGTTTGCAGATATTGTAGATCACTGAATTGTTGGAATTTTATTTCTTTTGCTTTTATGGATGGAAATTGTAAAAATTCTTTTTTTCTTCTTATGAAGTTTAAGTATATTTACCGATGTATTCTTATTGATCTTGTTCAAGGTTCGCTTCTCGGCACTCTTCTGCAATTCAGATCATATCTCAAGTGAAGTCAAAATGTTGCTTTTCATTGGTTTGTGGTAACGATTAAAGATTTTTCTTGGCGAAATAATTTAAATAATTCATATAACACAATATTTCCACTAAAATTACAACAAACGTGGCTTTAATTACGTTTTCCACTTCACCCCAGAAAATGATTCTTACTTTACTCCAATATCACAATTTGAACCATATAAATTATGTTAAATCATTTGTATTCCAGTATTTCAAATATTCGATCATTTAAACACCACCAGTACTCTAAAAACTTTCAAATAAATTTTGTTTACTTGTTTTCGATTGCAGTAAAAAAGATATTAATGGATGAAAAAGTTGATGTTATCATATTAAGAAGCTCTTGACAATTGGTTTTCTTATTTTAAGTACAAAAACATGTCTACAAATTGCAATTTCCCACATTACCGCATGTCCCACTTTACGCCATTTTTTTTTAAGACAACGAAATATATGAAAAAAAAGAAATTTTATACAAAAACCGAAATCAAAACCGAAACCGTAACTTGGAACCGGTATGCCGAAACCGTTTCGTTATAAAAACCGTAACCGGAAGCGAAACGTGGAAAAAACCGAAACCGAAATCGAAACCGTTATTCGTTTAGGTTTCAATCCCTGGTTTCGTTAGAAATAAATGTATTGTTTGTGCAAATAACTGCATATTCAGGTATCAAACAAGTTATGTTTTGCAAGAAATAATATTTATATTAAACAAAAACACTAAGTTTGTGTATAGCAAATTAACTTGTGTATAGCAAATTAACTGCAAACAAATTGTATTTGTATAAATAATATGTGCAAACAAATGTTGTAAATAAATCTAAATAAAATGTATTTATGTCAGTGTTCCCAAATACATATTATTATACACAATAATATTTGATTTATACACAAACACAATATACTAAATTAAACTGATGTCTGTAAACAAATTTTGTTTTAACAAATTTTTTATATTAATTACAAACAAATATTTCTAAATCTAAATAAGTTATATTTTCGCTAAATAAAATTTATTTGTCCCCAAACTAATTCTAATTTATGTTTAACAACATTTGTTTACGTCATTGTTTCCAAACATTACTGATTTGTCTCTAAACAATTCCCGAGCCATGATTTTCTCCGTATGTGATGTGGAAATAATAGGAAAATAATAGATAATAATAATGCATACATATGTGATGTAAAAATAATAGGATCATACTGCTGATAAAATACGAAAAGATTTTAAATACTATTTATGTTTACTGTAAACAGAGGTAATCATAAAATATATATTCCAAAAACCAGCATTAATTTCTCTACACAAGAACTAATTAACTAAAAATGTAAAATGTTTAATTTTGATAAACAAAAAAATAGATTAGATAGATTAAACATGTTTTGACTAGAATTTTAAGTTTCTTTTTATTAATTGTTTTTGTTTTACGACCTCTTGATAATTTTAAGATATTGTCTTAACGTGCTCAAGGTTATTTTTATAAATTTTGAAAACCGGTATTAATCTGAAAAAAATATATCAGTTTTGGATGTCTGTATATTTCTGATTTTAGTATACTAAAAAAGTACAATTGTACGTAAAAATTATCACTGGTATGCGACTATGTTTGCCTACATTTTAACTGATAATTACACTGCCCGACAATATTCAATTTTTAACGTGGTGCAGTTAATACTGCAGCGAATATTAAGAAGGCATAAGTTTTGGCAAATTAGCTCTAGTTTTTGATATATAGCCAATTTTTCAATTTTCCATTAATTTGGCCTTATTTTATTTTTAAAAATTCAACTAATGAAAATTTCATTACGATATTAGACGTTGAAAACCTTGCGCTATAATACAAAAATTTGTTTGCGAGATATAATCAAAATAAATTCAAAAATTTTAAAGAAATATATAAATAAAATACGTTATTACTTATTAGAAAATGGTAAAAAATGATGCCTATGTATTGTTGTAGGTTGTACCGCCATGTATCCTATATTACTCCATCTAAGAAAAAAAATTACGACTCTTGGTTAAAAAGTTATAAATATTGATTAAAAAGGCAACATTTTAGTTTTTGATAAATTTTGAATTTAGTTTGCTTATATCTCTTTTTACGCATAAAAGCAGATTTATTTATTGTAGCGCAAGTTTTTCTGCACCTATAAAAGTTTCATTCTATTCTCTTGTTGGAATTTTAAAAATAAAAGAAGACAAAAATAATTAATTAAATAAAAACTGGGCTATATCTCAAAAATTAGAGAAAGAACTGATGCCATTTTCGAAATCAGCGCCAATATTCAATATTGGCTTCAACTTTTACTGTACTAAAATGAGTGTAGGTAAGTGCAATTAATCACTTATTTTAGAGGACTTGGTTCCTACTTTTATATTTTTTGTTCAATTTACAGGATTTTTTTTATTTTCTTTGGTTTTTAATAATAGTTGTGTGGATTAAAAACATAAACAGAAATAGTGTATGTTCATAAAAAAAAAAAATCAAATTTTAAGGTACTGCATACAATATACAAAATGACGCAAAATTAACCAAAAAAATTAATATAGTTTTAATATAGACAATATTCTTTTTAATAGAAAGGTGCATGTTATTAGTAAGTCTGCGTACATTTTCTAAAAATTAAAAAATTAACGAAATAAAAAAAATGATTTTTTGATAAAGTAAAAAAAATAAAACATTTCAAATATGCCCAAATTTTATAGGTACAAAAAGATATTACCTATACAAAAAGATATGTCGTAGAAAAAAATGAGACGTTACCGAAACTAAAAACAAATTCGCTGATTCCATTTGAATGACAGAATAATTATTAATAATATGGAAAATAAACTTCAAATAGCGTTAACGAAAAAGTTTCCTCATATTCAGAACATTTTCCTAATTTTATGGAAATATTTTACTTCTAATAGTGAAATTTAAAGAAAAACATTCCTTAAAATGAGTAAAATTGAACTTGACATTATTTCAAGTAAATTTTCCTAATGTAGGGAAACTATTTTCCGAGTGTAGTCGCCTATTGCAATTTCCTGAAATCATAGGGAGATCTTATATTTTGATATCAATTAGCCTGCATAGGTCAGCATAGAGGACAATAGATTATTCTACAAAATCCAAGTTTTTGATATTTTAACTGTCATAATAAATTGATATTTCATAATTGTTTTTATTTTTTTAAATAAATCTTTCTATTCTTTATCCTCATCTACAAGCCAAATATCTGAAGTACAATCACCACCCGGATACCGCATTTCGTGCGGCAAAGTTGGCCCATAAGGCTCATTTTGAAAGTCGACGAAAAAATCTTCATTTAGTTGCATTCCGCCATTAACAGGATCGATATCAATCAGGCACATGTGTCCACCTTTTTCCACCATTTTTGGATAAAACTACGGTCATAATGAAAATATGCAAAATATTATTTATTTTATTCATAAAAAATTCAGAACAGTATCGTACCTGTTTGTCCCATGGCGAATACAGTGAAGAAGATACATATAATCTTTTGCCATCCAGTGACAGTTGCATCATCTGCGGCCCACCTTCCAAACGTCGACCCTTCATATAACGAGGTGGAGGACGTTCCTGAAAAATCATACATAGTTGAACTACACAGATAACATTTATTTAATTTTGTATTTACACTCAATTCTTTGTCCTCGATCACTTTAACATCCGGTAAGTCATTGCAAATAGCTCCACCCAAGAATATTTGTGATACTAGTTTTGGATTTTCTGGATCAGTTACGTCGTACTGCCGAACATCTCCATGACGCCAAAAGTTTACATACAAGAATTTGTCATCAAGAGATAGTACAATATCGGAAAGCATGCCTCCTAATTGATGTTCTACACCATCACCTAAATCAACTGTTTTGCTTGGAATATCGATCACCTTTTTGTAATCGAATTCATCAGAGTCAATCTTTTTTTTAAAGTAAAACACTTTGGCGAACAACCCACAACCAACGAAGCCATCTGGACGCTTAGGGTTATGCATAAATCGAATTTCTAGTGGAGCAAATCCTTCCAAACCAAGATCGATTGTTTGATATAATGTTTGCGTGGACCATTTGTAAAAATTTATACGGCAACCATATTGAGTCAAATCTTCCAAATCCTCGTCGTTCCAACCCCTATAGAAATAGAAGATAAATTATTTAAATGATAGAAAGTAGGGCTGTTTATAGAAATATGGAAATATAGATCTCATTTTACTCGTTTTTAATTGATCTTACCGTCTAAATTTATTTGGAGCACCCCACTCTGAAGAGACCATAACATCAAAATATGGCTGATACCAAAAATCGTATCCACATAGAGCTTTGCGATCTCCCTTAGTCCAAGTTCCGATACAATTGAAGTCCGAATCGAATAACACAAAGTCACCTTTTGCATTACCCTCAGAGTCTCCCATTATGGATAGCATGACGTTGCCGTTTGCAAGACAATGAGTTGTATGAGGTGCCGTCACATTATGGCTCTTTAAAACGCTACCATCAATCACTTTAAAAATTTCCGGTTTACGTTCATCTGTGGCGACGTCTAGGATATATATAAAATCTGAGTTTATCGCTGGCAAAATCAGTCTATCTCGTTTGGGAATGCGTTTTGCGTTCTCATCCAGTTTGTAACAACTGGAACAAGAGTTCCAGCCAGAGTGATGTAATTCATTGCCTTTGCGATTTGTAAATGTTCGGTGTATTACCTACATTTAAATGTATTGCAGTAAAGTAAAATAGTAAAGTAATAAAGTAATAAAGAATACCTGGGAGTATGTCGAACTTTCTGGGTCCACATCGACGGTGGATAAATAATCCCCATGTGGTTCATCCAAGTTTGGTTGAACGGTGACAGTATAAAGTAGTTTCTCCCGAGGTCCGTTTTTCATGGCATCCAAAGGAGTGGCATATCCAGGACCATGACAGCATTCTACACAGGAAAGAGAGGACGTAAATATAATAATTAAAATCAATTAAACACTTAAAAAATAAGTCAAAGTTAGGTCTTGTTGAGACTATAAATTTCGGATATGGTTTCAAATTGATCAAATTGATACTATTCAAAATGTTATTATAAATACTGTTAATTTTAAAAATACGCCTTTTTTAGGAAATGAACGGAAGAACGAAAACGTTCGGCCTTATTCGGAAGTCGCTTGAAATATTAACCGATACACAATCCAAAGTGTTCAAAAACTGTTTCGTAATTGATTGTATTTCAAACTAGAACTCTTTTAGTTTTGGCTCTAATAACCGACTAAGCGGTTGAGAGATCCGAAAAAGTTGGTTGGGCAAAGAGTTGGTTGGCGCAACAAATCTCTATTCTGTGTAATCTGTATTATTAAATAAAAGAAAAATCCTGATTGATTGACTGATCGATCAACGCCCACCCTTTGACCGCAGTAATTATGCTGTGCCAGTCGCTTTTACATTGCGCGCAATGGCGTTTTACCCTCCGAGCGCTGTCAGATTGTCTTGAACTTTGTCGCTCCACCGGAGATTCAGACGCCCTCTCCTACGTTGACCACCACTTGGTACAGAATTGAACACCTTTTTTGATGGAGCGCTTTCATCCAATGACCAAGCCATCGTAGGCACTGGACCTTAATGCGCCAGAATATGTCAATGTCGGCGTTCAGCTCATAGCTCATCGTTCCATCTCATTCTGTACTCGTTTTCAACGCATATCGGGCCATAGATTTTCCGAAGAATCTTTCTCTCGAACTTTAGGAGCGCTCTTATCGGTGTTGGTAAGTGTCCATGCCTCAGCGCCATAGAGGAGGACTCTGGCAGGAAGAATACTTTATAGAGCATAAGTTTTGTCCGTCGAGAGAGGGCAGTGCTCCTCAAGGACTTACTTAGCCCAAAGTAACATCGTTTGGCAAGAGTTATTCTTCTGTGAATCTCAAGACTGACGTTGTTGTCTTTGGTAATACTGGTACCTTAGTAGACGAAGTCCATCACGACTTCGAAGTTGTGGGTGTCAATAGTGACGAACTGTCCAAGACGCCGGGGCTCTTTCATTGCTGACACCGGGTACTTCGTTTTGTCTTCGTTTACCGTAAGACCCATTCTCGAATTTTCTTCGCTAAACTGGACTGAATGCTCATGTGTTCTGCGCAATGATATAGATATCATTAGAATTCCCGAACAGCATGGTACTCTTGTTGAAGATAGTGCCATTGTGATGGCGTTCGACAGCTCTTACAATCTTACAATCGGTTGTTCCCAATTTTCACTTTGCAACGTGTGTCGCTCAAAGTCATCCTACAAACCCTTAGCCTGATTTTTTTTTTAGTAGGTTTGTGTACATTTTTCACAGCGTGCGAACATTGACTGATACATGGAAGCGATCCGAGTCGATATTGGCATTTCAGATCGAACGTACGTCCATCACACAAGAAGCGTACCAGCAGCGTCACCAGACCTGGTTCATCTACAAACATTTTTCAAGTCGATGCTAATGTATAACAAAGATAGTGCATAAATTCTTAAATAAATAAAATCCATTTTATTCCTTTCAACTCAATAAAAATTACTCAGTGAATTCTTATAGAGTTCTTTTTCCAAATATTCCAAAACTATCTTCATATTTGTAAGATGTTTAATTGATGTTTGCTATAAATAATCGTGAAAGATATTTGCCAGTAATATTTATAGTGTTTGTCGGATCTTTGCGAAATGGTTGTCTCAAAGACAATCTAAATAATTTTTAAGTAAATTTGTATTAAGGGCTATCACATTTTAGAAAAACATCTTTGTTTTTATAGTGTACATATGTAAATATCTAATACAATTTTTTGTATGTAATTTTTATTACCAATTTTTTAATTACTTTTTTTTTAGAAAGTAATTAAAGAAAATGATTTATGGTTATCCAATTGCCGAATCCGAACGGCGGGTGAGAGCTTTTCATAGGCAATTTTTTACTCTCGTAGGTTTGCCATTTACTGACGAGAGATAGCGCGGTATAGAAAAAATGTTTCTATGAAAAGATGTTGTTAGCCCCTGTCCAGGCTTGAACCGGGGACCTTTCGGCTCGCAGTCCAACGCACTAACCACTGAGCTACCGCGGCTATGTGTTACTCTTTTATATAATCAATTTTTAATAAAAATACTTATGCGAGTAATCTGAAAATATATAAAGTAATTTTAATCTTAATATTCAAAGTAATCTTCACATGACATAATCCGTCGTAGTTTTTTTGAGAAAGATTCTGGTAAAACTGATATTTTTCATAAATTTAAAATTCTTTGACGGAAACTGTGTTGATAGGGCATATTTTAGAACGTTTGAAAAATAATGTTTGAAAAATTTAGATCGTTTGAGTTTGGACTATTCTCTGTATAACCGTAAATCATTTTCTTATTTATCTCAAAAGAGCAGTTTTTCCTTCTGAAACATCTGGCAATACTGCTCTCGGCAGATAATGACAATCCACCGAGAGTAAATGCACTGTCTTGAAAATCATGAGTAGAATTCAAATGGTGAAAGAGAGCTTGGGATAAGTGGTAATATTAAATGTCGTTTATGTTTTTGACAAACGAAAATAAAAAGACACACGTCGTTCATTTTGTTATCTTTTTCGATTATTAGCAAATTTTATGAAATTCGGATGACAAAATGTCAACCAACATCTATATATATTTGACTTGGTAACACATATTATCTTTGTTTTTATATTAAAAACAAAACAAAAAAATATTTGTCTTAATCTCTGTTTAATCATAATTGTTAAATTATTGTTTTTACTTTTACTTTAAAAATCATTGTTTATAATGGGGGTAAACTTTTATTGTAATGCCAATATAGCTAGCTATTCATCTTATCATTTCGGATTTTATCTTCCCGAGGTTTAGTTATCGCTTGGTTTCGTATCTATTACTATTTACTTAGCAACAAGGCAAAGTGTTACTATGCACATACATAGTGTTACTATTAACAATTTTCGATATGACATATAAACAAAATTTACTATTAAATGTAATTAATTTATTACGAATAATACGAGTGTTCATATAAATAAAATAGCACATAGGCGAATATATTTTTATTTCAACTATCTTACTTTTAGTATCGCTCATTTTCGATTATTTAACACTAAAAAGTTGACCACTCTACTTCGGCGCTATCAATAGACTGATGCGATCGTTGATTCATTTACTCAAAATGAAATTTATTCCGCTTTCTTATAAAACATATTTCTCTCTCTCTTGTGTCACTGTTAATAGTGATAAACAAAGTCATTGAGCAGCATTGAATAGTAATTCCTATCAGTGCCGTTGTATAAAATATTTAATGGGCTCCGTGTCGCGCTCCAAATGTATCTTAAATTGGCAGCTTCAACAATTTGAAATTTTTTTAAAATTAAAACGAAATAAAATTTTCTTCACGTATTCAAACGTTTTTTTTTAAATAATTTTTTTTTGCAAGAATGTTGATTTTTATATTGATATTTTAATGATACTGGTATCAAATGATTCGTATTAATCAGATACTTACTTTATATAATATTAGAACAAATATCGCCAGAAAAAGCAAAATAAAAACAAAATAAAACAAAGAGAACTGCAGGTGACTGCGCTCACTGTGGTTAGTGATGTGTATCATACTCTCACAGAAACAATTGCACATATGAGAACAACAAAATCTCTGCCGCATGTATTTTTGTTGTTGTTGCTGCTTCAACACAGCAAACAGAGAGGGAAAAAACAGAAGACTCCACGAAAAAGAGTTTTCAATGATTTTGTTCAGAAAAAAAGTTATAAAATTATTAAGTGTAATGAAAAAAACAATATATTTCGACAATAATAAATATAACCGATTGCGATTACAACAATTTTAATTAAACTTAATAAAAATGTTAAAGAAAAAATTCGAAAGTTAGAAAGTTAATTTTAAAATTTATTAAAAGTGTTATCAGAGATTTTAAAAATACATACAAAAAATTTAAATTATACAGAACTTTGATTCAATTTTATAAATATAACTTTATATATTTATAAAATTGAATCAAAGCAAAGAAATTTCATTTTATTAAATTGCGTCGCACGATTTGTTTTTATTTTTTGAAAAGAATTTTATGGTGTAGGTAAATATATAACTTCAAAACTAATCGGTGGAATATGAAAATATCAAGGTAAAGTTATGCATTACAAATGTTCTTCCCCTGTTTCACAATAAACGTAAAACATAACGTAACGTAAAAAACTTAAAATTTTTACAATTTCTGATATTCAAAAATTTAATATTTAAATATAAAATAATTTCATAAAATCTATGTTTTTCATTTATATTTAGAAACAAATTTTCAGTTAGCTGGATGGTTTTTACTAGTATATATATAAAAGAACAAGTCCTGATTGACTGACTGATCGAACAACGCCCAGACCAAACCCTTAGACCTAGGAACCTGAAATTTTGACAAGGTGTTCATCTCCCGACGTAGGCGCGCACTAAGGCGGGATTTTTTGAAATCCCATTTTGTACCCCTAAGGTACAAAAATGGGCGTGGAAAGCGTGAACTTTTAATTGCAAATATCTGCGTACTTAATGTTCACGTACAAATGTTCACATTTAAATCTCCAATCTTCACGTATAATGTGAGCGGGATTGGACAACGGGGCGTCGTACCTTACTTAGAACCAAAACATTAAAATTGATATGACCTACTCACAGCAGAGTTGTAAAAATCGAAACAAAGGATCATATTGAACATTGTAATCTTGAAGTAAAATGTGAGCAGGATTGGACAAAGGGCGTGGCACGCGAGCGTGAAAAAATGGCGACGTATGCATGTACTAAAAAGGGCCGTAATTTAAAAAGATATAATATTGCATTCACAAAAACTTAGCACGGCCAACGCTGTGTCCAGCTAGTAAAAAATGAAATAGCAGTCAAAAATAGTAAATATCAAATGTGCATGAGTTGACTCTTAGTATATGGTATAAAAAGATTTGATTTATTATTAAAAATATATTAAAAAAACTAATAAAAAAAAACTTTTTAAAAAACAAGCTTTTAAAAAAATCTGTACTAAAAAATTAAAAATAAATTTACTAAAAATATAAAATATATTTGTAGTAGGTAGGTATGTATATTTATAATGAATACATATTAATATATGAAATAAATTAAATTCAATCTTATTCAATTTATATTACTAAGATATACGTTTATAAGCAATAAATTTTAAAATTTACTAAGAGGTTTGCAAATACAAAAATAAAAGCGTGTGGCGAAATTATTGAATATTACAGTCCAACTCTAGCACTAATAAACTTTGCAATTCAATTTAACTTTTCAATAGTTTTCAATATAATTTTCGAGTAGGGGTAGATCTGTATGGAAGTATCTATGGGTTTTGTAGGCAATGCTGGTATCGGAAGTCCAATGATATTTTTTTGGCATGTGTTATGTTTTTAACTCAGGATAATCTGGCAAAAATGAACTTTTAATTAGAAATATTTATTTATGTACTTAACTTAAGTCATGGAATTTGGCTAAATGATGTATATTAACGTTATATAGGGTCGTAATTTCATCGAGGTGTGTTACACCTGTCAAATAAGCAAACCCTTTAAAATGATACAACTCTCGACTTATAACAGTAGTACATAGTTTTAAAAATTGAAGTAAAAGCTCATATTTTACATTATTTTCGCCATGTATAATCTGGGTGTGACTGGACAAAGAGACGTGATATCTCCTATACAATCTTGCCTTACACTGTGAAGGGTTATAGTGTGCTGAGCGGTTGCGAGATTTAATGTATAAGGAGTTGTAGGTTTGTGATGTATAAGATATATATATATATATAAATATGATTATAATTGTATTCCTGTATCAAATACAAATTCATATTTAGGCTACATAATTACGAATGTAATATGCACGTAGTTTTTAATATTTTCGCCGCACGCTTTTATTTTTGTATTTGCAAACCTCTTAGTAAATTTTAAAATTTATTGCTTATAAACGTATATCTTAGTAATATAAATTGAATAAGATTGAATTTAATTTATTTCATATATTAATATGTGTTCATTATAAATATACATACCTACCTACTATAAATATATTTTATATTTTTAGTAAATTTATTTTTAATTTTTTAGTACAGATTTTTTTAAAAGCTTGTTTTTTAAAAAGTTTTTTTTTATTAGTTTTTTATTTTTCTTTTTTTAGTCATTATATGGTCATTAGAATTATTATTTTGCATAGATCGGTTCAGCGGTTACCAAGTTATAATTTTTGCCCTTAACACCCTCTGTCTATGGAATTTAGAATTACTTTCTAGTCTTTGAAAATTTCCCCAAGGATTTCCTGTACCAAGCATTGTCAAGATCAGTTAAGTGGTTATCGAGATATAAAATTTTGATCTTAGCACCCTCTATCGTTTTATAAATGTTGTAACCAAATAATAATTCTCCGCCAAAACAACTTTTCTTAAAGACAATTCTTTCTCAGACTGCCCATCCCCGTAGAATTCTTCCCAGTAGAATATTTAGCCGTAGAAATCTTCGCCGTAAAATTCTTCTCCATATAACGCATTTCCGTAGAATTCTTCCCGGTAGAATTCATACCGGTATAATTGTTCCCGATAGAATTCATTCCCGTAGAGTTTTTCCCAGTAGAAGTTTTAGTGTGGTGAGTTTTAATGTGGTGAGTTTTAGTGTGGTAAATTTAGATGCAGTGAATTTTGGTGTGCTGAGTTTTGATGTGGTGAATTTTAGTGTGGTGAGTATTAGTGTGGTGAGTTTATAGTGTGGTGAGTTTTTAGTGTGGTAAGTTTTAATGTGGTGAATTTTATTGTGGTGAGTTTAGTGTGGTGAATTTTTATGTGGTGATTTTTATTGTGGTGAGTTTTAGTGTAGTGATTTCAGTGTGGTGAGTTATAGTGTGGTGAATTTTGGTGTGGTGAATTTTTTTTGGGGAGTTTTAGTGTGGTGAGTTTGTTTTTCTTTATATTATTTTGTCAATTGCTTTTGTTTTCGTATTTTTGCTTTTGTTTTATGCTTTTGCTTTTCATTTTTTTCTTTTGTATTTGAGTTTTTTGTTTTATGTTCGTGGCTGGTGAAAGTGCCGAGTTATATCATATTGAAAGTTTAGGTTGTATGGGAGGTGCCACGCTCTTTTGTCAATCCCGCCCATATATAGCCTATCATTCCTTCCAGATTATACCGCATCTGTGGTAAAATTTCAAGAAAATCGGATCAGCAGTTTAGACGGTGAAGCGAAACAAACGTACAAACAGATTTAATGTATTAATAGGATGTCATCTTTCTAGGTGAAGAACGCACTTCAGAGGGTGCATTAATAATAAATGTGACCTCTAGCGGAGAAAGTTCTAAGTTTGCCAAATTTTTCCCCGTTGCCAATACTATACATGTTTTAAATTTCAATTTTCTAGGTGAAGAACGCACTTTAGAGGGTCCATTAATAGTAAATGCGCCCTCTAGCGGACAAAATTCAAAGTTCTGAGTTTGCCATATTTTTCCTCGTGTCTAAAACTATACATATTCTAAATTTCAACATTCTAGCTAAAGAACAGAACTCACACGGTCCAAAAATAGTTTTATCGCCCCCTATCGGCCAAAATTCGTACTTTAAAATTTATTTTTATATGTGCCACATAGAATACTATATGTGTTTCAAGTTTCAACTCGATCGGATATAAGGAAGTGTGTTAAATTTGATATTTTTGTGCCCGACATACTAACAAACGAACAAAGGTACAAACAAGTGAAATTAAATAAAAGCTTGTAATAAAAAAAAAAAACAATTTACCATGTTTTTTCGTTTGGGTTAGGAAAAGTGGCTAAAAGAAACGTATTTGTTCAAAATATATGGTTTTGAGAAAATCTAAGGAGGCATCATAAGATGTGAAAGGAAAATACATTTATACTTCGTAATGCTATGGAATATTTTCAGTTGATACACAAATTTGTGAGGCGTTGTGAATCAAAAACAGCTAAGTCATTGCTTTGTGGTTTGAGGTAAACACGAAAAATCTGTATTTAACCAACAGAAATTTCAAATTTTAAATGTCAAATAGGATTCCGTTAACAATATAATTTAACATTTTCACGACATATTTCCAAAATCAGGGTGCTAAAAATAATTCTACTTATTAGAAATATACTTATTTTCTACATATTCTACTTCTTTTATAAATATGAACTTAGATAGTATTGTTCCCCAAATACATCTAAAATCCAGAAGAAATCAAAAAGTAAACGAGGCGATATTCAGTTAAACGGATTTTTTTTTTAATGTTAGAAAACAAATAAGTAGATCTACTTATGCAGAAATATTTTTCTTATGTACCAAAAAAATTAAATTAATTATAATTATTCTTGATATAATACCTGCATATCAAGAATAATTCCACTAAGATATCAAAAAGTAACTAAAGGAATTATTTTCGATGTGCAGAGATTAATTTCTTCGTTATCAAAAAATGTTCTATCTGTTTTCTTCCCAAAATTTAATGAACACGTCTTTATATAGCCTGTGTTTTTCTATCTGTCTCTGTCGGTAATATTCGCTATAATGCATTGTTTTGCGTAGTCCGTTGTCTATTTATGGTGTGTCTATCGATATGTTAAAAGTAACTAAAAGCAATTAACGAACTCTTTGTAACTATTGTAGCTAAGTGTGTAAAAAATGTCAGTGTGTAAAAAATTCTCAAAGTGAAGCAAAATTTTAAAAATTAATAAAACCTAAGAATTTATAATGCGTTTGAACGTAAGATTCATGCAGTTTTTTGTTATATTATTGTGTTTTACAAATATTTGTTGTTACTTAATCATATTTTAATTGATATTTGACAATTGATTATATCTGTAATATGAAACGTGAAATATTGCCAAATAAGTGTAACCACTTTTTTAACCTACCTATAGACAAAATATTTTCAAAAAAAAAAAAACAGTAGATATTCCATCCTATATTTTGATGTCAATTAGCCTGAATAGGTCAGGATATATGGTAATGATTTAATCTACTAAATTCAGAGTTATTACATTTTAACTAACATAATAATAATTTGCTATAAACTATAAATAGTTGAAAAGTTTAATTTTTTAATACATTTCTCTATTCTTTTTCCTCATCCACAAGCCAAATATCTGAAGTGCAATCACCACCGGGATAACGCATTTCATGCGGCAATGATGGCCCATAAGGCTCATTTTGAAAGTCAACGAAAAAATCTTCATTTATTTGCATTCCGCCATTAATAGGATCGACATCAACCAGGCACATATGTCCGCCTTTCTCCACCATTTTCGGATAAAACTACAAAAAAATTATTATTTTTATGTTGTTATACTTCATAACATGCGACATACCTGTTTGTCCCATGGTGAAAACAAAGAAGAAGATGCATATAAACGTTTTCCATCCAATGACAATTGCATCATCTGAGGCCCTCCTTCCAAACGACGACCCTTTATGTAACACGGTGGTGGACGTTCCTGAAAAATCACACAATATTATACTACATATGTAACTTTAATTTAATTTTCTTTTTACAGTCATTTCCTTGTCTTCGATCACTTTGATATCCGGTAAATCGTTGCAAATAGCTCCTCCCAAAAATACTTGTGAGACTAGTTTTGGATTTTCTGGATCACTTATGTCGTACTGCCGAATGTCTCCATGAAACCAAAAGTTTAAATACAAGAACTTGTCATCCAGAGACAGAATGATATCGGAAAGCATGCCTCCTAATGGCCTTTCTTGGCCATCACCCAAATCAACTATTTTGTTTGGAATATCGATAACCTTTTTACAATCAAATTCGTCAGAATCAATCTTTTTCTTGAAGTAAAATACTTTAGCGAACATCGCACACCCAACGAAGCCTTCAGCACGCTTAGGGTTGTGCATGAATCGAATTTCAAGTGGGGCAAATCCTTCCAAACCAAGGTCGATTGTTTGATATAATGTTTGCGTGGACCATTTGTAAAAATTTATACGGCAACCGTATTGAGTCAAATCTTCCAAATCCTCGTCATTCCAACCTCTAGAAACAATAAATAATATAAATTATTTTTGTAATATTAAATTTGTGTATTATTAAAATTTGTATCCGGCAGCTTTTACATATTTCTTTCAAGATTGCTCTTTAAAATCTCAGATGTTATCTGCCACATTTTAGGCCAAAGAAATATATATATATATATATATATATATATATATATATATATATATATATATATATATATATATATATATATATCTAATATATATATATATCTAATATATATATCTAAGAACTTTTAATTATTTTAATTTGTTTTCTGTTCGCAATTAATTGCGAAATTATGAAAAAGTCTCACGTGTGATGTAGTGATTTCGCAACCTTTTACGAAATAACTAATTTGCAATTTTGTCTGTTCTCTGATATTGTTTATATTAACATTGTCGTATTAATTGTTAAGCTTATTATATATTCAATTAATGTATAACGTAATGTAGGAAAAATATTCATCCGTTTCATAATTATTTAAATATATAGATCAATATTTCGATTGAAAACTGCTTTTAATAAAGTTTTTTTATTGACACCATAGATCTTCTCTGTTACACTATTTAATTCTTTCAAACTTTATTTTATTGTAATGGGCTGTTCTTAATATTTTGGGATACTTTTTTATCATTCGAGCATTCAAATCCTTAACAGATTTTTTAGACATTTTTTTTTTAAACGCAACATGCACAAATAATAAGTAGATACAACAGAGAAATCCCAAACAAAATTACCGTGCTAATAAATATTTATAATTATTAAGAACAAAGTATTAAAGCTTCTTAAAACTTTTCACCACCCTGAAGTTTGCACCAAAACTAAAAGATATAAACAATGTGTAAACATGAATTTAAATGAATTTTTAATTGATATGATAATAATGTAAATTTGTAAAGTAATTATTTATTTCTGTATTAATCAAAAAGTCTTATTAATCGAAGTGTTTATCAGTCTTTTTATTAATTTATCAATAATTGCTTTGATTAATCGAAAATCTTGATTATTCAGTTGTTCAGTAATAGATAAATCGAATAGTATGATTATTAGAACAGTTTGGATAATCGAACAGTTTGAATTTTCGCAAGGTCCTAAACCAAGAAAGAAATTTAAATAAACAAAGAAAAAGTTAAATTAAACCAAACTGTAAACCGTAATACCGACGCCGTTTCTTTGTGCGGAGGCTACCCAGCTAAAACATGGGTGTTCGTGGTGGTAAATTAACCACACAAATTTACACCACAATGTACGTGTCACTTATATCTTACATAGACTTCGTTTACTTTTTGATAATTCTTGGGACTACTTGAAACATAAGTTTTATTACGAAAAATTACTTATAATTGTTGATTATGATAACTAGAGGCAATGGCGCTATCTGATCAATTGTTGTAATAAAATAATAAAAAAAGTATTTAAAAATACTACCATTTATATCTAGATTTGCAATTCAATTAGAAATAAATTTATTATTTACAGATGATGTGAATGTGAAATTTTTTCAATATCTAATTTTATACTATATTTATATATTTTCAGCACTCTTGGTTCAGTGCTGCAGTTTTTTCGGTCGTCACATATAAAGATTAGTTGGTTAAAGATCTCAAATATAATAGGCTGGATCGTAAAAACATTGTAATTTATATTCTACCCTAGTAGAAATTTTGGTAGGGCCATGCTCATGAACTCATCATGTCATTATTTGAGATGATCGGGATATGACGAGGCCCACGATGTCCTTATAACGCAGTGTCCTGATCATGTACTCATCTCAGGCAATGATCATGTACTGATCGGGTAATTCCCCATATCATTATTTATCTGACCATTGCCTTGTTAAAACATGAGCATACGAAAGCACTACAAATATCCGATGAAATAAAATATCATACCTCATTGAAACCTGATCATTGCCCGATGAAAATTTCTTTATGAGGAACAACTAATGTAGCTTTGATCGGGACCATTGGCTGTTTAGATAATGTAAACCCTGCTATGGTGAGCATGATAAGGGCATGACAAGGCAATGATCATATTTGCTCTAATAGGGGTTACCTGACGAAACCCCGATCATTTCCCGATGGCGCATCGGGCAAATTTCCACTAGGGTAATGGCCCGGAAATTGTGTAAATACCGAACCAGTGGAAAACGAATTTCGAAAATAAATTACAATCGCACTAGCCTAATATATAAATCTCATCGATTAATAATACATTCGTATACTCGAATTCTTTGACAAGATATGATGTTTAAATATTTATCGTATCGAAGTAATCTTGAATTATTTCCGAAAAAATTTCTCGTACCGAAAAAATTTGGACAGAACGTTTGTAGATCCAATATGACGCTCCATATCATTACGATAAAGTGTCCCATATCGATACGAATGGCATACTTAACTTTCTGAATATTACTTGCTTTTAGTTGATCTTACCGTCTAAATTTGTTTGGAGCTGCCCATTCAGAGGATACCATAACATCAAAATATGGCTGATACCAAAAATCGTATCCACATAGAGCTTTGCGATCTCCCTTAGTCCAAGTTCCGATACAATTGAACTCCGAATCGAATAACACAAATTCACCTTTTGCATTACCATCAGAGTCTCCTAAAACCGAAATCATGACATTTCCATTTGCAAGACAATGGGTCGTGTGGGGAGCCGTAAGGTTATGGTTCTTTAAAACGCTACCATCAATTACTTTGAAAATTTCCGGTTTACGTTCATCAGTGGCAACATCAAGAATATATATAAAATCGGAGTTTATCGATGGCAAAATAAGTCTGTCACGTTTTGGTACGCGTTTTGCGTTCTCATCCAGTTTGTAACAACTGGAACAAGCGTTCCAGCCAGAGTGATGTAATTCATTTCCTTTGCGGTTTGTAAATGTACGATGTATTACCTATATTAAAATGTATATCAGAATAGATTAATAGTAAAGTGACAATTTTAAAATAATTTTTATTATTTTATTATTATTTGGTGTATAATTAGTAAGCACAGACAAAAAAAAATCTCAACATTTATGTATTTGTACATTTATTTTCTGTATTTTGTTGAGTAGCTCAACCAAGGACCAATTTCATCGTATTAATGTATTAATTCCATATATTTTATGTACACATTTTCATAAATTTTACGCACACAATCGCAACATTTAATTTTACAATATTTAATATTATTTAAAAAAAAAAAATATTTTATTGTTTCGTATTTCGGTGGTGGTGGTTCTCTATACAGAGCTGTTAGTTGTTTATTTATTTCATTTATTTTATTTATATTATACTTTTACCTTTACACTATACCATATATTTTACCAATACCAAGTTCTTCTCCTGTTGTTACGCATTCGTTTTCTTAACATATATTCAATAAAATGCTTGTTTGAATAAAAATGTTTACGAAATAAAACCAACGAATTGTATACACTTGTATATTCGACTGAAAATATTCGATTTCAAATATGTTCGATTATTTTCGAATATCGATATTCGAATATTCGATTATATAGTTTGTTCCCAAACCAAATATGTCTTATACACAAATCAACTCTACAAGCCCTTCAGAAACCCCAAATGAGAAATTTGTATGTCAATAATACATAAAATATATGTATCTGGTTATTAAATCAATGTCCTTAATATATTTGGATTCACCATTATTATGTAGAATTCATAAATATTAGAATTTATACATAAATATTATGAACAAAATTGTTATGTTCTCTATACATAATATTTATGCACATTTTTTTTTTCTGTGAGCATTGTCGAACGAATATTGCAGTTCGATGGATCAATTTGTAATAATTTCATCTTAACCGCTTGAGAAGTCACTGTTTTAAAAAAATACCTGGGAGTATGTCGGACTTTCTGGATCCACATCGACGGTGGATAAATAATCCCCATGTGGTTCATCTTTATTTGGTTGAACCGTGACAGTGTAGAGAAGTTTTTCACGAGGTCCGTTTTTCATGGCATCCAAAGGAGTGGCATACCCAGGACCATGACAGCAGTCTACGTAGAAAAATATAAAACGTTATTCAAGCAACTGAAGTTAATTTAAAACAAAAATGTACTTATTAAATATTAATTGTATTTACTAAGTATTTATCAGATAATAATTACATATCAACACTATTTCAAATGTAAAATTACCATATGAATTGTAAATATTAAATACGCATTTATTACTTTTTATCTGTGTGGATATCATACTTTCATTTCAGTGTGCAGTTATAAATATTTCCTCATCTTACCAAATTTATAAATAACATTTCAAATGTGAATAACACGATTAAATGAATTGATATTGAAAAACCGATTTCATATCCATACTCGGAGAGATCGTAACTACAAAATATGTGCCGCGAAAAAAAAATATTTTTGTATTAAGAAAATACGATATGCATTTTCAATTCAAATGCAAATAAAAACCGTAAACGAATTGATCTAAAAAAAACTGGTTGCACACAAATTCTTAGAATGGTCCCTAGTTTCACGTACAGGTCAGGTGTGCAAAATAGTGTCGGATGGTGTAATACGCACAGCTCAAATGATGAGAGAGCAGGGTACTTCAGAGCTGTTTCGCGAACCTATACGCTGACTCGGACGCTCCTTTTTTATTTTTTTAAAACTATAATTGGTTTTAAAGTATACTTATCTTTATTGAAGTGGTTTCTACAGATTGAATAATTTAGCGTATCATTTAGCGTGAATATATTCTACAAATAATAAGTTACTTGTTTTATGGAAGCACAAATTGAATCGAAATTAAAATTTAAGGAACTGCGCACTTCCTATTGTTTTTAACTAAGCTTCTTGCAAAAACAAAGTAAGCGAAAGCATACAAATTTTTGATCTAGTTTCATATATCTACTTAAATTAGTTATTAAAACCATATTTGTGATCAATAATATGATCTCCTTAATATTGGTATGCTTTTGTTTGACTTGTCATAACCCATATTGCACACAGAAAAAAATCTTCAATATTATGAATTTATTCATAAATATAATGAATTTTTTCACCAACTACCATATTCATCATATTGATACCACCGATCATTAAATGACATATTAATGAATGTATTCATTATATATATGAACAAAATATTCAATACAATGAATTTGAATTGTCACATTGATGAATTTGTTCATAATATTTAAAAAAAAAAAAAATTATAAAATAATTTGAAAAAAAATTGTTGTAAAAATTTTATTTAAAAAATAACAGTAAAAAAATGTAAAGGAAATTATCCGAAAAAAAAAATTCTGACAAAAAATTGTTCCAAAAAAAAAAAATCGAAAAATAAAATTGGAAAAAAAAATCTTCGAAAAAAAAATTTTTTTTCGAAAAAAAATTAGTTCGAAAAAAATTTTTAGTTTCGAAAAAGTATTTTTTTATAAATATAACTTTTTATTAATAAAAAGTTGTAATTATAATAAATATATTATAAAACATTTTACTAATTTATGCATGTCGAGCAAGCATTATATAAGAAATAACACACAAGAACTACTTGAGAACTGAGAAGTACGGCCAACAATGAACGAAAAAAGAAACATTTTGATAGAAATTTGGTTTACTGAACAGAGTTCTTCAATATGAAGAACTAATATGTTGTATTTTATATTTTAGTTCATTAATATGATGAAAGGTATTCTTCACATACAGATCATCATATTGAAGAACACTTTTTCGACAGTTACCAAGCGTTTTTCATATTTATGATAGCATTCATAACATTGATGGCGTTAGTCATTAATATTATGAATGGCTCTTCAATACAATGAAGCATGGTTTGAAGAACGGAATTCATCAATATAATGTAAATTTTTTTTCTGTGCTGAAAGAAATCAGAAAGAGCTAAAGTCCAAAGTATACAGAAACACACGAAGTTTTCCATTTATTTGTTCACGTAATAACTCAAAATGTTTAAACAGTTTTAATTACTGACTATGAGATTAGAATATTTAAGTCCATCGATATATTATACTAAGTTTGTGCACAAATAGCAATGTGTTGTGTATTGTAATTTAATAGTATCCATCTTTATTTTTCAACACTTTTATTTTGAAATCCATAACATGTTTACTGCAATATATAATTTTTTCCTGTGTGTTTACTTCGAATATGAATGATTTTGATACCAAACGATATTCTATTATCTATCATATATCATTAAAAACTTATTTTAGAAAAAATGGGAAATTTACCATTTTATACACCAAACCCTTCAATTGTATTTGTATATTTCCACAAAAATACGAATTACATTCAATATATTCAATTTCTTTGAAAGTCAACCTATGTCCTTAATTATATTGCAAAAACTATACACACAAAAATGTTCACCAATTACCTGGATTCATCATATTGATTAAAATCGTATTTTTTTAAATGTTTTTCATATTCAATATTTTTTTTAACATCAAATTTAAAACACAAATTTGTCTCCATTTACACATTTATGTATTTATAATTCTTAATGGATTTATAATATTTAATTATTCGAAGATTCCATTTCATCATATTAATGGATAAGTGTACACCATATTGATGAATTTTATTCAACAAACTATACTAATTTAAATATCATTAATCTTATAAGAATTAAAATACATAAATGTGTAAATGGAGTTAAATTTTTGTTTGAAATTTGATGTTATAAAAAATATTGAAAGTGAAAAACATTGAAAAATACGATTTCAGTTCAATGAATGATACCATCAATATGATGAATTCTGGTTATTGGTGAAATTTTTTTTTTTGTATGTAGGCATTAAGATCTATCTATTCAAAAAATGGTAACTTTTATTTAGAACAACTGAAGTTAAATTACGTTCGTTTGTGTCACATTCAATAATTAAAGCCTTCATTCTAATCAATTTAATTAAATTAAATACAATAACTATTTACCACTACATTTATTAATCATTCGAATAAATGTCATCTGATCGACATTTAGATTGACACTGAATTGATCTTTGAATAGAACATATACTAAATTCGACACTCAACTAGTAAAATATTGTAGCATGTTTATGAAAAATGTAAGCTTATGAACAATATTTTATTAATCAATGAACAAATTGTCGTATTTGAAAATCATCGAACATACGACAAACATAACACTGAACCGATCGTGACCTTGTAGAGATATTGAGTGTGAACTCAATATCACGGTAACTTTAGATAAACAAAAATAAAGCCACAAAAAGAAAACTAAACCTCTAAACTCGTAAATTTCTACGATGTATTTTATATAAATTATTGAATTTTTCATTTAACTTAAAAACATTTTCTAGAAAGAAAACGTAATACTTAATACTTAGTTTATATCAAAAGTTTATTTTAATTTTGAAGTTCTCTTTCAATTGTCTATTACTTATTATGCGCAAATGTTTGTATACTTATGAACCATTAATATAATTTTGTTTTCTGTTCGGTTAATACCTTCCTGAGTTTCGGTTTTAGCTCAGTACTTATCACTTTTTATTATCATCAAAAATAAGTTTTAGTGTTATGCACAAACTGACTTGTCCGAATCGAAATTTTTTAATTGTTAACGATTGTTTATCTTAGAACTAGTTTTACGCGTTTGTTTAAATTAAATAATGTGTTGTTTTTAATGCACCGATCTTACTTTTAGCGTTGCTCATTTTTCAAATATTTGAACCACTCTACTTGGGTGCTATCAAAAGACTGATGAGATCGCTGGTTTGTTTGCTACAAATGGAAATTTTTTTCCGCTTTCTTATAAAACACAATTCTCTCTTGTTTTTATATCTCTGTTAATACTGACAAACCCAGTCATTGAGCGGACCATTAATTACTATCAGTGCCGTTTTATAAAATAATTGATAGGGGTATCACTGTACCTCCTTAATAAAATGCAATACAAAAGTCTAATATATTTTCAGAGTTATTTGCACTAATGCGATAATATAATAATTTACAAAAAAAAACTCTAAATGAATATGTTTTTCTGACTTCTTCGCCCTAAAGAGCAAACGAAACGTAAAAAGTGAAGCACAGTCGATGATAAAAATGTCAAGTGTTTACGCCGATAATGTTTTATGCTTTTCAATATTAGGTTTTTTTTCATATATCGACAAAAATAACAAAGTACCATTGATACCCATGGATAGAACATTGTACTCTTAAATCATATACATAACGCATAAATTTGGAAAAATTAATCATGATATTCAACCATCAATAAATATTCATAATTATTTGGTTCTTAAGTATTCACAATATAGGATTTAAGAAAATATATTATTTGTGATTAATTTTTCATAAAATAATACGTATATTATGTTATGAATGAACATAAGTGAATGTTATTAACATATATAAGTGGTTGGAATTGAGGGATTTAAAATTTTATTATGCAATAAGTAACAAAAGTTATTAATAAATATTCATAATTTCGAATTTAATAAATTTCGTAAAATTAATGAATCCTATTCATAAAAATATATAAAGATTTAGAAATTTTCAATCCATGAATTAGGCATTTTTTGAGAATTATACATAATTCATGAATAACCCATATATAAACATATTAGGAAAATCAGCAGTAAACAATTTTCTCTCTGAAGAGTGTGAAAACGACAAATTTTTAAAATGTTAAAACAATTTGTTTTAGATAAAGTATACATTTGAAATCATCGAATAAGTAATTTTGACATACTTTTATTCATTAATTTATTAACTCATTAGTTATATGGTAAAATAAAATATTATCAGTAACGCCATTTTAGGGGACTTCAAGTGAGCAAGCACTCTTTAAGATACGACACTGCTAAAAAGTTACAATCGTACATATAAAAAATTAAAACCTGTTTTCATTAGTCGCACACGCTAAGTTCTGTGATAAACAATAAAACGTATTGTTTTGGCATACACAATAAAAAATTGATTTCTACTATTTTAATTCGTTTATGTCACATAAGCAATTTAAAACCATTTGTAATAATTGGCAAATTTAATAATGATGGATAATGTTTCTTAGTTCTCCGAAATATTTTATTTAAACATACACTAAAAAAATAATATTTTCCACTTGCAATTTTCTCAGACATTACTTCACACATAATGGATATTTGTTGCGCCAACCAAATCTTTGTCCAACCATTTTATGCGGTTCTCTCAACCGCTTAGTCGGTTCTTATAGTCAAAAATTAAAGAGATGTAGTTTAAACTGCAACCAATTACGAACAGTTTTAGTACAATTCGCAGAATTTATTTTAGAACCATTTAGAGTGTGATGTTGGTTGTTGCAACTAAGTATTCCAACCTCATGCCAAAACCGGCAATCCAATATCTGACAAATATTAAAAATATTTGTAGTTAATAAAAAACATTCGTAAAAATACCATTCTGTATAGAGGACATTACTTAAATATTTTAAAAGTTCTAAAAATCTACGGAATATAGCAAATTGTGGATAAATGGCTTCCTTACATATCAAACAATAACAATGGTTGAATAAAAATAACTAGCAATAGAATCTATATAGTAAATATATTGTTAATATGCTAAATATATATTTCCATACTTGCTACTAGAAATAAAGTCTATCATACACATTCTGTATTCTTAGTGTATTTTTTTAAATTTATTTGATGGACATGTAATATAACATATGGTTATTTGGCAGAAGTTAATAAAACATGTTATGCACGGTTTTACTCTTTATAATCGGGCACGAAAAAAAAACATTTACCGAATAATAATTTATTATGGATTGTGTTCCAACTTTGCCTGCAAAAATAAACGTGTTTGTTGTAAAAAATAACGTTTATCGTAAAAGTAGTTTTTATTAATTCTGAACGAAATTTTATTTTAACCCTAAAGTGTTCCAAAATACTATGCGGAAAATGCATACAACTTTTATGTAAAACATAAATTTTTATGTAAAACATAATTATTATATACTTTTTAGGATAAAACGCATTCCAATGAGCGGATAGACGAAATAGACAACAACATAATATTATATACCGTCAACTGGGGTGACTTTGGCCCGAAAAACTGTATATGTAATAGTCATAATTCGCTATTTTGTAATGGAATTAATATTTCATTATTTTATAAAATATTGTAAGTATGTCCTCTTTAAGCATCAGCAATCAAAATTTCATGATGTAATAACAGTAATTATAAAAAAATAAAAAAAGGTTCAAAGTCACCTCGCGGGTGAGGTGACTTTGGCCCAAACATGTTAATCACCAATTTTATCTATGTTTTTATGGAACTATAAGATGACTATGATACTATATCATCTTAAATGTTTTACTGAAAATCCAGAGCACTTGAAACCCATAAATTTCTAATAATAAATATGGTAATAAGGATTAAAAAGAAAAAATAAAAAACATTTTGTTTTTTTCATTAAAACAAGCTTATTTGGAATTATTCAAGTAAATTAGTCAACTGATATGTAATATCAATTACAAAAAAACAAATTCTGACTATTTTACACTTCTCTTTTAGTAATGGACTTATGTGAATCTATTTTTTTAATATTTCTAAATAAATAATGGCCACTTCCAGTTTGTACCCGCCATAGTCTTGCAATTAACTCAACTCCATTGTTTTCTAACTAACTAAAATTCAAACAAGTTTTTTTTTTTAAATGGGAAAATATAGTATATATTTGGAAAAGAATGGAACAAATAAACTTACAATTTCACATGAGGTATACACGTTCGAATTATTTGATGTGGGGTTTAACCGGGTCAAAGTCACCCCCATGTATAGTTTGGGGCGACTTTAACTCGAGCCAAAGTCCCCCAAAAACATTAATTTTAAGTACGATTAAATAGAATAAATAATTAAAAATAGTAATGGACTAAAATGACAATACATATTAGGTTTATTAGAAAGAAAATATGTTAATTTCTAACATAAACAATGTAACGTATTAATAGCATACGTATATTTTACATAATACATTGATTTTGTTCGTAAATAAAATTAATGCTTTTTAGCTAAATTTACAAATATATTAATATAAATAAAGTTAAGGAAATAGCATTACGAAGATAGAAAATGTATCAAAGAAAATTATTGTAAAGGAATTGAAATCTGTAAGTCACTTGGATGCTGAGAAAATTTGATTGCAAACATTTTTTTTTGTTTGGAGAGGCACTTCTAGAAGTCTAAAGACATCCCAGTTGACGGTATTTAATTATTTTAGTTAAATTTAATGCAAAAGAAAAATTTGTTGGTGTATACAAATTCATTACCCACAAAATAAATCCACAAAGAAATTCAACATTCAACCATGGGAAGGTTGAAAAAGAACGTACGACAAAATAGGTATTCAAATAAAAAATAATAAATAAAAAATATTTTTAATATATAAACATAACAAGATTGTAAATGAGCGGACTCAAGCGCATCTCTCAAGTATGCTCAAATGAGCTTGAGCGAAGGGGGTTGAGCGACGGTTGAGCGCTCAAATGTTTAGCGGACTCAACTGATGAGCGGACTCAACATATGAGCGATAGACCAGCTCTCAAATGTTGAGCGCGTTCATCTGATGAGCGGACTCAACAACATGAGCTGTCATCAGATGAGCGCTCTCAACTAAACAATAGACAAAATTTGATCGTCAGTCAACTATTGTCACAATTAAAAATTTTGAAAACAATATAACATTTCTACTTCAACTACTTGACGCATTTGGAGCATCACCCAAATGCGTTTTTTAAATGAAAAGAAATATTCATCCAGACGCCCCAGTATACATTTTTGGACAAGTTGGTTCCTTTGGGAATTGTCCAGAATATAACTGCGTCATTGAACATTTTTTTGGATCAATTGGTTCCTATGAAATTTGGCCAGAACCTAACTGCGACGTTGGATATTTTTTGTATGAATTTGTTCCTTTAGGATTTAGCTAGCTCAAATGAGATTGAGCGATAAGCGTTGAGTGATTTGAGCTTTTTACAACCTTGAAAAATAACACTACACAGCAACTGCGATTTATTGATACTAAATAATTTATTCTATTAATATAATAATTAATAGTATAATTAATAGTATCTATGGGTTGGTGTATATGCTAATATATATACGTTCGTGTGCTCGCCTAATCGGTTCGATTTTCTGTACATCGTGCGTGTATCATGACTTTGGCATTCTTCTGCCTTTTTTGTCTTGAAAATTTTTCTTTCATTATATATGGCTCTATTGGTGACGTAGATGTAGTAAACTTAGAAAAACAAGTAATAAGTAAAGCAGTAATAAATTATAATAACATATAATATAAAATATGAGAATAAATAATAAGTATTTTAAAATAAATAAAAATAACAAATAAAAAAAAATCCTTTAATTTTCGTTCAACTAATTTATTAATTAATATAATTAAATACTTAATCAAGGCAATTAAATGGCGTATCAATAAACGTATATTTCTTTCTGTAAAGGAATAACGAATTATTTAAATGTTTGGAAGATTTTAATTTAGATTTTCAAAATTTAACCAAAAACTGGATTATACGTATTTTAAAAATTTAATATAAAAAATAATATTCACTAAAATTGCACGTTAAAAAAAAGGGCTCTCCCAAACATAATTTTGCGTTGAAGCTTTATGCAAACATAAGTATATTGCATTGCGAAACATTATTATAATGACAGCCAACACACATTTTTGTTTTGTTCAAACATATTTATGTTCAGAATGAATAATTTTTTATATATGTTTGAATGTGAAAAAAATGTATTTACATGTAAACATATTTATGTTTACATATAATTTTAATGTAAAAAAAGTAAATTTAAAGCTAATAATTTTTGTTGAATGTGTTAAATAGCAAAAATAACAATCATACATATGGTAATATCTGATAAAATATATCTGTTTCTACAGTAACATTGATAAAGTAAATTCATAAAAATCCGCGGTTAAAGCAATTTATGTTTAAATAACATATAATAATATTATATATAATGTAATTGGATTTTACTCCTGATATTTATATTGTGATTTCGAATTAATTTGTAATTACATTTAAGCATATTCAAACCAATCTATTCTATCCGTGTGAATTTGGTGGAGTACAACAAACAAACTGACACAAAAAATAAAAAATATGAAATATTTTTTAATATAAAACGTTTTTATGGTTAATTTTTAGTATGATTTAAAATGAAAGTTGGGGCGGTAGATAAAACAATTGGATCTTTAAAGTTGACATTAAAAACGTTTTATATTCAAATTTTTTTTTTTATTTCATATTTTTATATCTTACTGTTTTACTCTCTCAGTAAAACAGTAAAAAACCATTAAGACAGTGGAATGCAAGTGTTATTCAATTTCTTCAAAGTCTTTTTTCAATTTCAAAACTTGAAATCTTCAATAAAATGGCTAAAATATAAATAATTTGGTGTGGAGCATTCCACGCCAAATCGACCACTGATGATCTAGATTTAATATGATAATCTGACGCCATTTTAGAAATCAGAGTTCCAAATATATTCAAGAATTATTGCAACTTTTACACTAGATTTTTTTTTTTTTTAAATGATGCCATCGAAATACCATCTTGAAATTTGGCATGAACATTTATATTAAATTAATCAAAATTTACAATTTTTTTCATAAGGACATCAATTTGAAGTTCAAGGATAATTACCATTGGCCTTATGTAAAAGTTTATAAGTTACTACTTACTTGTTTTATTAACTTATAAGCGAGAATTCGACGTGGTTTCTACCTTTTATTGTTCAGGAGATATTTGAATATGAACAACGATAGAAGTGTGATTTTTGTTCATTTTTTTGCAACTTTGAACCACTGTATCTCTGGAAGTAGTGGTCGAAATAAATAAAAAAAAGGATCAATGCATCGATACTCTTTATCAGATGCCCAAATTTCATTGAAATCAAAAACGGTAAAAACTCAAATTTAACTTTTTTTTGGTCGATTTGGAGTGGAATGGCCCATGTATATCAAATCTGTTTTAATATATGACATCAAAATTGGTCGTAGAAAAATTACAGATCATAAAAAAAATTAATTAAAAAAATAAATGAAGTGTGTACACGAAACTTGATGTAAAATGATCAGCATTTGGAAAAAGGGGAACGTTTATAAATCATAATGGCAAATGGCTAAATAGCGATGAAATAAAATAAATAATAAAAAAACCTAATATGTCCGGAAATAACATGACTTTTTTTTCTGATGAAGCTTTGGCGTATTATTTAGAACCCAAATCTTCACATACGTATAACCAGAACAGAAAGTGTTCGATAAAAGCAGATCATGCAGTATCGTCGTCATATAGAAAATTTCGTCAGTTAGAAAATTTAAATTTATAATTTGTTTTTTTTGTAACATTAAAATTACAATATGTCATTCATAACTCCATTTTACTTTGCGCTGTTGATACATCCAATGTATTTATTGTTGAAACTGTTGGGTTTTTTATTGCGTGAAATATTTAAAATAAAAAATATATATATATATATTTTATTGTATGCAATTTTATAATAATTTTTATTTTTTTAATTTTAATTTAATTCTTATTTTCAAACAAATTATTATTTTTCACTCTCATTCTTATTTTTATCTCTATTCACTCCTCCACTTCCAGTAATTCTCTTACATATTTGCTTAAAACCAGAGCTGTAAAGTTTGGATTACGATTACTTTAGATTACGATTACTAAAGAATCGTAATCAAAAATTTTGATTACGATTCTTAGTAGTCGTAATCAAAAATTTTGATTACGATTAGAAATAATCAAAAAGTAATTTGATTCTTAGTACATTTTTTGATTATTTTCACGACTACTTTCAAATAATCAAAAACTAGTTATCCGACGAATCATTATCCTAAGAGGCATTAAACTGGTCCCCCTACTTTGAGTATAATTATAAAACGCACAGCTCAATATGGTGAGAGAGCTCAGCCAAAGTTCTTATGGACTGTAGCGCCAAACAATTATTATAAAAAAAATCTGTTGTTTTAGTTTTACTTATGGATTTAAAAGAATAAATCAGTATCAAAATTATTTTTTTAATTATTTATTACAGGGACAAAAGCCCTTTGGAATATCGAATCCGGTCCAGGTTCAAAGATTTTTAAAATTGTGATTCCGATTCCAACCAAAAAATTAAATTTTCAATTCCGGTTACATACATTTTTTAATAACGGTTCCTATTCAGGTTCTTTACGTTCCCTGACAGGGAGTGTAATATCTGTTCCAGTTCTGGTTCGGGATTTTAAAATGCGGTTCCGATTCCAACCAGAAACAGTTGGGAAGGTTAGATCACATGGGAAATTTTTAAGTAGGGAAATTGTGATAGTTGGTGTGATGCACGCATAGAAAAAAAAAAACGTTCCACACAAACGAAAAATTAGACAAAAGAACTTCGTTTGTGGAGTTCTTTTGACCAAACCGGTTTTTTCGTTTGGACCAAATCGGTTTTTTTCGTTTGGACCAACCGAGTTTTTCGTTTGTTTTTTTAAGTTAAAAATTTAAAAAAAATTGATTTTTAGTTTTATTTTAATAATTATTATTTTTTTTCATTAATTTTTTTTTATTAAATTTTTAATATTTTTTTTATAGTTTTTTTTTTTTTTTCATATATATTAATTTATTTAAAATTTATTTATTTTTATTAATTGAAAAAAACATGATTTTTACTTGCCCGGGCGGGCGGTGACTTGAACTCTCTTCCTTCAGATTGCAAAGCCAGTACACTTCCATTCGACCACTGTCCATTAACAGTGTGCAATTCATTTTGATGTACAATAATCCAACGTATGTTATTGGTGAATGAATTATTAAATATATTCGTTCTTTACATTTGTCGCAAAAATATTCTGAGCAATTTTGTGTTAAACGAAAAGTCCTTTCAGAACAATAAAGACAACATTTACCATAAACTATTTTTTTTGCAACAAACATGTCAACTTGTACAGGCACTGTTGAGAGGATTTGTAAAAGAAATTCTTTTGTCGCAAATGGCCGATAAACGTTTTTTTTCTATGCGTGTGAAGTTAGTAAGAATTTTGAAAGTTATAGTCGGTCTAAGCCGACTATAACTTTCGAGTAGGGATGTCAATCCCGGACTATATATTAATCCTGAAATTTCTGGACTAACAATTTTGAATCCCGGGATTAGTCCCGGGATTTCAAAAATTATAACAAAGGCTTAAAATAACCATACCTATGTTTGAATAATAAACAATTATATTGCTTAAGGCTCAAACAAAACTCATATATTCGAATGCATCCAAATGTATATGGTATGCAAAATACAAAATCCGCGATATATAAACCCCAGTTGATCATCAATCATTTTTTTAAATACTGTTTATTGAAAAATTATTTTTTAGTACAAATATAAAAAAAAAAATTATTATGAATGAACAATCAAATTTTTATTGGGATATTGGTTTTTGGTCGAAAACAGTATTTTATAAAAAAAATATAGTTTATAGTGGACACATTTTATGTGATTTGTAATTAATAACCATTTTAAAAACTAATTCAATTTATGAACGTGAATTTATTTGTATAAATACAATCGTTGAGTAGATTTTATACTGTTAGTTTAATCGAATTTAGATTTATAATAAAGATTTATTCTCTGTCAAATGTATTTTATATGATTGAAATTTGCAGTACGCACAATTTCATTGTAATGAATGTGAAAAATTGTGAAAAATTTTAGTTTTAGACCCAAATGAAAAAATGTTAGGGTGATAAATTATATTTATTTATGTATTTTGGTTTTAATAAAGGTTACAATCATAGACAGCGGTTTCAGTTTTATCGCTATTCGAAACCCGGATTTAATTCGCCAGAGACCGTCATGATATTATAATTATTTACTATTTGTAAGTACTTTCTATATTTCGAATCGAAAAATTATAATAATTATTAGTCGAAAATATGGTAATTTTTAACAATTGTGAATTTTTTAAAAGTCAAAAAGCATGTAATTCGTTATTATTGATGTCAGTGTTTTAATGTCCATTATATGTTAGATTTACTTTTTCACGAAATGTGTATAAAAACTTTTGAATAAACTATTAAAAATTGATACTACTACCTTTTTTTGTAATCCCGAAAATCCCGGGATTTAACGATGATCCCGGGATCAGTTTTTCGGGACTGATTTGACTGAAATCCCGGGATTGACATCCCTAGTCACGAGGGTATACGAATCCTAAAAATAACTCCAAACTTGCAATCGCTGAAGAATTACCTTTCATTTGATACCCATATGTACAAATGGGTAGGTGTACCGAATTTCGTTTTTTTTTGAGTAACCACAAATATTTGAGCATAAATTCAATATATATTTGACCAAAAAAGTTCACTTAAAACCATACAAAGTAAAATTGCTTTGTATATGTAAATTTTATATGAAGTATTTGAATATAAGAGGTCGGTTCTCAAGTCACAATAAAGTGATCATTCCAATTATCTTGTTCAGACAGCTTGGATATATAAGAAATCTAAATCAAAAGTTTCATTGATCTAGCTCTTCTACTTTTTCTGTAATCGTGATTTCGTGATTTGTAAACCGTGCTTCTCGTGCGTGACTGTAAATTTAGTTGTCTGACTCGTGCTTGTGTGTGTCACCTATCGTCGTGCCCGTGCGTGTTCGTGCCATCAAAAACAAGCACACGCCCATCTCTACTCTGAACTAGAGATGGGCACGTGAGTGAGTTTTGACTCACACTCACACACGCTACCTTAACGATATTAGAATACTTTTCAAGTTATTAGTTACGTTACGCCTCCTAATGTGCGTTAGAATATATGCATATACTTAATATACACTAAGAAAATAAGATGGTTATGAAAGTCTTGCAGCAAATATTAGTTTAAATTTATTATACCTTCTAGCTAATATTTAAACATCCCATAAGTTTAAACAAATTTGCAATGAATATGACATATATGCAGATAGCTACAAGATGTTTGCCATGACTCTAATGAGAATATAATAGACTCACACCAAACATTCTGAGTTCTTGGATATTTGCAACAAAACTGTTGGCATATTTTGACATTTGACTAGTATAAAGAAGGAAAATGGCATACTACTTTCTTACGCTCTATTTATCCACAACAATTAAGTAAATTCAATGGTGTAAAAAGGTGTCAACTCAAATCTAACATTTTAATGGCAAAAGTAAAAATAAAATGTCCCGGAATTGAAATTTTCAACACACGATGGAAAATTATTTCTTTTCAGAGTTTACTTTGATGACAGCAGCGCCGGGCCGAGTTGGTTCTTCGGCGAAGAAATCTCAAGTCGTTCTACAATTTTACTTTCGAAGGATTTATAAAGACGATGGCGATGTATATCAAGGATACTATTTTAATTCTGTTTCAATTCAATAAAAATTACTCCGCGAATTCTAATGAAGTACCTTTTATAAATATTTCTCAACTATCTTCATATTTGTAAGTTGTTTAATTGATGGTTGCTATAATGGATACGATGATAATTATCTTATTTGTCGGATGTTTGAATGATGTTTGTCTCAAAGCCGATCTAAATAATTTGTAAATAAGTTGATATTTAGGGCTGTGATATTTCTGGTAAACATTTTTGTTTTCTTAATGTACCCTGTACCATGAGGTACAGTGTACACTAAGAAAACAAAGGTTAGGGTGTAAAAATGGTTTATTTTTACTTATTTTAATGTAAATTTCCTAAACTTAAAAGTAAGGAAAATTTTCTTAACGTTATTTCAAGTTAAATTTACCTTAAATTTAGTTCATTTTTCCTAAATCTTTCCTAAAGTTTTTTCTTCAATTGCTGTAAAGTTTATGCAGACGTCTCACCATCTACCCATCACTAAGTTTTAATTTCGTTTAGATCTTTAATGAGTTTTTTGAAATGCCGTCTGCGCTGTAATATTGATGATTAGTGCTGACAGCATAGTAGGCAATGACAATAATTAAATTTATATTTATCACTTCGCTGCATTTTTCATTAAATATAGTACACAGTGCAACAATAAAAAAAATATATTATTTTTACAATATTTTGGTTTTGTTTTACGGTTTTCTGTTTTTTTTTGTTGGCTATGTTTTTAATTTAAGTTTTAGTTTTTGCTTTTTCATTTGATTTGGTTTTGTCTTTTTTTCGTTTCTTTAGATTTTATGTTTTACTTTTGTTGTTGCGTATTGTTTTAGTGTTTTGTTTCTGTTTTCATTTGTTTTGTTCAAATTATGTGTTTTTGCTTTTGCGTTTTTGTCATTTTTCTTTTCGTTTTTGCGTTTTTGTTTTAGTGTTTTTCTTATCTTTTTGTATATGATTTTGTGGTTTCCTTTCATTTTCTTTCCAGTTGTTTTTTGTTTTCTTTTTTTTTTTTTTTTTGTTTTATTCTTTTTGTATTTGTGTCTTTGTATAATTGCTTTTGTAGTTATTTATATATTTTGTATTTGATTTTTTTTTGTTTTATGTTCGTAGCTGGTCTATTTAATATCTGTATAATATTATTTTAAAAGTTTTGGATAATTGGGAGGTGCCACGCCCTTATGTCAAATCATGCTCAATTTTTGCGATGTATTTGACTTAATTTTTTAACATTTTAATGAGGGATCGTTCGATTTTGAACAATGCTTTGCCCGACCCATATTTATAAAGAAAAGTATTTTATTTTTAAAATTTATTTTTTAATATATTTACGGAGATTATAAAATTATTACTAACACATTATTTTTCTTTGAATATATAAATTTTTTTTGACAGAAAGCTAAATTCCTTATTAGCTGAAATGTGCTGGAATTTATTGGAGGGAAGTGATGAATGTTGATTATAACATTTTATAAAAATGAATAAACAAAAGATGGTTTATTTACTTAGTTTCTTTAACAATTTATAGCTCAAAATAAGGTCTTACATTGTTACAAGGACGAGGAGATAATTTAAAAAAACACAGATATAATGGTTGGGTAAATGTCAATATTCGGTTCTCATACAACGATTGCAAATCTAATACCATTTTCTTAAAAAGTTAGTAGAAATTTTAAGGATTCCAAAAATGTTTAGTGGTCAATTCCTCGAAATGCTGACTAGATAGGATACAAGTTTACAGTACATTAATATATTTGACACATTAATGATATTTAAAATGAAGCCAAATCGCTGAAACCAGTAAAAATTATGACAATTTCTATCCGTTATAGTTTTTGTAATTATGAAAATATGAAAAATTTACATTCAGTGCTTAATATAATAGAAACCATAAATCGCATGGCCTTGACTTCTATTGGCATTTTTACTGTTTTGATGTGCTTAATATTTTTCCCAAAGACATTATGATACATTTATTAGTTCTTCATATAAATTTGTCCAATTAACTGCAGCGATCTTTTGAAAATACTTAAAATTGATGATTTAAGGACGAGATAGAAAATTAAAATGTACTAAAGAAATGATCCTTAGGCCGATGCCTACAATTGCTGCTTAGTCAATAAAATCATATCTTATACCGTTTTCCAGAAAATTTGCTATGAAAATTAAGGATATATCGGATATTTGGGGGTCAATACCACCAAATCCTGACGTGATAGAACATAAGTTTATAGTATGAACATTTTTTTTGACACATTCAGTATATTAAAAATAAAGCCAAATCGCTGGCATCGCTAGAGGATCATTTATTTTTATGCTTCGAAAAACTTTAGTATTTTGTAATTTCATATGAAGTAAAAATAAAAAATCATATACAAAAAAATACTTTGCAGTGATGACTATTAGCAAAACTATTCGTCGTACGGCTTTGACCATTGGCCACTTTTTATGTTTTTTTATGGCATTTTTATATTTTTTCCATAGACAATATGATACATTTTTATCTCCTTAATATGATATTGGTCGATTATGTAGATTGATCCTTTGAAAATCATTAATAATCCTATTAAAAGGACGAGATAGAAACTACAAATATGATGCCTTGGACAGTGTCTACATTTCGTTCTCAGACAACAAATCCATAACTGCTACAGTTTTCTCAATAAATCAACGGTAATATTACGGTCACTTTATGATCTTTATGGTCATATATCTCGTAAACCTGACGTTATAGAGCAGGTTACTCAAGGATGCTAAAAAAATTGTCAAATCTCCGGCACGAAATTTAGTGTCGCACTGTGTTATTAATGTGACTCTATTTTTTGTCCACTTTCAATAATGATTTTTTTAGTTTAGAAGGTTGTACCTAACTCATTTAGTTTTTGAGAACTTTGCAATTAAATATTGACAATAATTTCTCGCAAGTGATCGCCACATTCGTGAACTAAAAATGGTCAAAAATATAAACATACATAAATGTGCTCCTATTATTTTGTCAGTAACTGTATATTAGACTGGTCCTTATCTGTACGGAAAAAAGTCTTCTTTCTCATTCTCTCATTTTGTTCATTTAAACGAAAGATTAATTTGATGAAAACTTTAAATCGATTGGATAATGGTAACCCGTCCCTCACGAGCATTTCCGGTTTGATGAATACTTCAGGAAAAAAGAAATTGTTCATTGTTTCACTTACCATTATCAAATTATTACACTGAAATATATGACCCCATGACATTTTTCTTCTCAAGCAGCCTAACCAATAAACAAAAGAAAGTCGACTCTAAAGACATAATCAGGTTATTTTACAGATATTATCTTATATTCATTTGTCGAAATGCTGTTAAAATATGTATATGTATATATATTTTTGTTTTAAATAACTTTTCCCATAGACATTTTTGGGTAATTAATGATTTTGGATATATATATTGGTATCTTAGAAAATCGATCAAATTCACTGCACTAAAAAAACTACTTAAAATACACGAAATCGTTCGTGTATTTTATGAACAAATTCGTGAAATTTGTCAAAGTTTTATCCAATATAAAGTAAAATACACGAATAAACTTTCGTAAATTTAAGATAAAATTACGAATAATAATTGTTTATTTTACGAAACAAGATTTTATCTACGAAAGCCATTCGTACATAATACGAATGAAATTTATTGAATATTTATTTGAATTATTTGAATAATTTATTGAATATTTTTGTACCTTTTAACGATTATATAAGTACATTTTACGAAAGTATTCGTACTAGTGACGATAGTATTCGTACATTTATGAAACATATCGTCGACGATACTGCAAAACCGCCTAACTGCATGTGAAAATTATGTCTTATTTTGTGTGTTTAATCGCGTTTTTAATGATATGTTGATCGGAGAAATTAGTTAAATATATGTTATGACATACTTAATTTTTTATTAAGTAAGTTCAGAATTGAGACTCAAAATAGGTTTGTTTCTTCTATAAAATTCATTTTGTAGGAGGTATTCGAAATTGTACATAGGAGGTATTGCAGTATCAACGACGATATGAAACATTTTACGAATCTTTCGTAAAATACACGAATACTTTGTTAAAAAAAACTGACTATGAAAATGACGATTCATAAAAATATGAAAAATATGAAATATGATACTTTCGACACAAACAGAATTGACACAAGACACATTTTAAACCATTTTGTATTTATTACTATCTATTTGCGCCCGCGATACTAATTAAATAAAATATTTTGTTTAAACAATTTTTTTGATGAAAATAAGAATACATTCATAAAAATATGAAACATTATGCACTGATTTGATACTTTTCAAACAGAACTCACAAAGAACACATTTTAAAACTGTTTGTATTTCATAACTATCTGCTTGCGACCGATTAAAAAACAATGAAACACAATGTTGCTATTTGACGCAACTGATTTCTGTTTTTATTAAAGATTCGTAAAAAACACGAATGTTTCGTAAAATTTTAAATATAGCCTCAAAATTTATGAAAATTTAATAATTTATTCGTAACATGTAATGCTCATTCTTAAATTATTTTATTCTTTCGTAAAAAAATTGTAATAAAAAATAATATAACGAAAGGTTCGAAATTTAAACGAAATTATCGTAATTTATTTGTTGTTTTAATATTACGAATATTGGTTCGTAGTAAATATTAATCGTTCGTAATATAAATATGGGTAAAAATATAAATTACAAATGTTTCGTGTATTCTACGAATTATTCGTAGAATACACGAATTAAAAATTATGAAAAAATATATCGTAAAATATCCTAGAAATTATTTTGAGTGTAAAACGAATAAAATATATTAAAATATAAATTTTAATTCTTTATTTATACAAGTCTTTGTAAAGATCATTTTTGAGATTATTTCGCGGATTCGCCAAAAAAGCTAAACAAAAAATGTTTATGGATGAATTTGCAGAATCATCAAAGTATTATTCAGGAACAGAAAAACTTACATTTTTTAGGTTTGTCTCATTTTGGTTTTAAATCCTTTTGTCAGGACCTCTGATCAAAAAACTGCAAACGCCAATTTGTTAAGATAGTTTACATACACGCTGTAAAAAATGGCTATCCCAAACATTATTTTTCAGGTATTAATATGCATGTTTGGAATTTTATGTATACATAATATAAAATTGCCTGATAAATCATTTGTAAACAGTGGTGTATTGAGACTTGAAAAGTATTGTAGTGATCTCTGATTTACATTATGATATAAACATTTTAATGTTGCCCCTTAAAATGGAATATGTTCTAATAGAAACATAATAATTACTACATACAAATAAAATAAATATTTGAACCGAAACATAAATATGTTTAAAATATAACATGATTTGTAATGACCTGAATATAAATATGTTTCCAGAGTAACATATCAGTTGTTTCAGTTCAAAAATACTATTTTTGCATAAAACATATCTAAATATTTTTGGAAAGGAATCCTGAAAATAAAATATTGTTTTTTTTTATTAATTTTTATTAAAAATCTTTAAACATGCACAGTGGAAAATTATAATAAGAGAATTCATATACAGCATATAGCGTAGGCAAGGAATTTACGCAGGCTTTTGTAAAAAACATGCCAAATTCTGTTTGAAAATCGAAACACAGATTATTATTTGTGGTTTTTTCACATTAGTTTCAGAAATCATATACTGCAAGTTATTATACCCTGTTACTATTTGTACTTTTTGTAACGCAATTTATATATTTATTTAATTTACAAATAACAAAATTATTACCGACGCGAACACGTTTTCTCAACGAACAACAAAACACACGTACGCAGAAAATGCCGATCAATATGTGTCAACTTTATATACAAGAATTAATTTTATGTTTGTTTTCAAACATCAATATGTTTAAAATGACATATTTAAAACGACGACAAAAGAGACGTAGGTAGAAAATTCTGTTCAACGAGTGCCAACTTCGTATACAAGAAGAATGTAGCAAGAATACACTTATTTAAATCCAATTTCTTTATTGTTTGTTTTTAAACATCAATATGTTCAAACGATGGCAAAAGATGACGTAGGTAGAAAATGCTGCACAACGTTGCCAACTTCGTCAGTCGATAAATTATCGAATTAATTGTATTTAGATTTGATTAGCATTTTCTGTGTTTCGAAACATAGTTTTAACCAAGTTAATTGCCAAGAAATAGTTCATTCAAATGCAATTAAAATTGTTGGTATTGTAACATATTTATGGTAAATTAAAAATGTTATTTGCGTCCAAAAATCATCAGTTTTAACGACACCAATAGAGTATGATCAAACTCTATAAGTGATTCTTTTGACATGAACCAAATGTGAACTAATATGCGTGCCAACTAAAAATTTGTATGCAAAGAGAATTCCACCAATTTCACGAATACCAGTAAATTCATCAGCGCTGTAAGGGAGTAGCACACACTCTACGCGAAAATCATTTTACGAATTGTGACTACAATGCAATGTTTACTCTCGTAGGTTTGCCATTGATTGCCGGGCTAACCAGACGAGCCACCGACGCTAGGCAACATATAAGATAGAATAATGCCATATAAGCACCTGCATTTATATAGGTCCTAAAAACTTTGGTGTATATTGTGGTTGTTTATCTTTTTAACAAATTTTGGAGAGATTGGACAAAAGGGCGTGCTTCTCCCATAATCCATAACATAAAAATGCTATAACTCCTGAACTCTTAATAGTAGAGTTATACAAATGGAAACAAAGTATCAATATGGGCATGATTGGACATAGTGGCGGGGCCTCCTATATAATCAAAACTTTACAAATACAAAAAGTTATGTTTTAAATGTAGTAGTTATAAAAATCAAAGAAGAGCGTAACATTTAACATACTAATCGTCACGTAAAATACGGGAGTGATGGGATAAAAGCGCTTTGTACCTCTCACTCAAGCACTCTTTTTATATATCCATTAGTAAATCTTTGCACCAGCGTAGATGTGCACGGCTCCAGCTAGTATATTTTATAATGTACTTTGGTCATAGCTCTACTAATGTGGAACCTACTTGGCGGAGAACAAGGTGCAAGGGCGCTGATGAGCTATTGAACTGACGCGTTTATGTGATGTCCTTTGTCGACTACACCTAGTCTTTGTGCACTCCACTTATATATATAAATAATCTTGAAGACAATTTAAATTATTCTATACAATCAACTGACATGAAACAAAAAATAAATTTATTTAATTAAAAAAAAAAATAGTTTTATAGGTTTTCAAAATAAACGTTTTAAAAATTTTATCACAAATTTAAAATATTTTTTTCTTGGAATTGTTGCGAAAATTGTCAGTGATGATAAATTGAGTGATGACATATTGTAGGCAATTTAATTTACAATACAATGAAAAAAAATAGTGTCTGAAATCAATTTGATTTTTGAGGTTTTCGGCAACTGTAGGTACTCGCTGCCCGACTGTGCGCCGTTTGTAATAGAGATGGGCATGAGAGCGTGATTCAGCGTGATTCACGTGAATCACGCGTGATTGTGATTGAATCCTTATTTTGCTCACGTGATTGTGAGTGAGTGTGAGTAGACCAAAAAATACCGTGAGTGAGTGTGCGTGAGTAAAATTTTTTTCGTGAGTGTGAGTCGAATATTTCATAAAATAAAAAATCTCACTTTTAATTGTTTCGATTCTTCTATATTTTTGCAGAACTACAGAACAAGTAGGGCCACCCCTTGAACTCAGATGGTTTCGGGAAGGCGGCTGCCCACTATTCAGAACTATTACAAATCAAACCGACCGTCATATACCCACCCCTTCTTCAACTCAGAATAAGTTGCAAGGTTTCAGTCAACAATTGATCTAACCCCTGCCAACCGGCCGTACTTAGTATGGACTAGTCAATTTTTGTGGGGGTCATGTCAATAGTTTTTTCTTGGTTTCATATGATGTTCATAGAAATGGACATAGAACGGATTTTTTTTTCGATATACCCATTTTTGTAAACAGTTGAATTTTAAATTTCAACTATACATGATATTGACTTCCTTTTGTTTATTAAGTTTAGTTTGTTCCAGAGGTTCGTGTGGGGTCCAGTTTTTATTCGAGTTATAAATGTAGTAACTAAAAAATCGCTTCAAAAAAAGTTGTTCACAAAGTCAATTCATCCCTGGTAAATTTTACTCCCGACTATTCTTTTATTGATAATTTTTTTTCCAGAGATCATTTTTCCAGGGACAATTCTCAAAGATTTTACATGAATTCTTTACCGGAGAATTATTTATCGACGCAATTTTTTGGTTTTTATATGAACAGCACATCGAAGGTCTTTCACATTTCCATCTCCGTTAAAAATTAAGATATATTTTATCAAACTCTCTAACATCATAATATCATTATTGCGTTTTAAAGATGTGGGTTTTATTAGAGCTGCCACGCTCGGTCGACCAATCTCACCAACACATACAAATGATATGTGTATTTTTATGCATTTAAAAAAAAAAACACGTGATTCAGCGTTATTCACGTGAATCACGCGTGATCACGCGTGATTGTGATTGAATCTTAATTTTACTCACGTGATTGTGAGTGAGTGTGAATAGAACAAAAAAGACCGTGAGTGAGTGCGTGATTAGAAAAATTATTTCGTGAGCGTGAGTGAGTGTGAGTCAAAACTCACTCACGTGCCCATCTCTAGTTTGTAACACCCATAAGGAAGCATTTCCGGTATGGAAAAGTATATATATTCTCAATCAGCATGGCGTCCTAAGACTATTTATTTAGCGATATTGGCAAGTTTGTAGTTATTTTATACAGTAGCAATTTTTTCTTACGTATTTGACATTTACGCTAAACGAAACTTTTAACTGTCGTTAGCTCGTTTTCGACTGTAACTGACGTCTAATAACGACAGTATTTTTTTGTGTGTGTACTCATCTGTTTTCGCATTTTATTCATTCCTTGGGAAGAGAACTATCGATATCAGAATAATGCGCATGTCAGAGAAGTAATGAGCAACAGTCTGCAGTTTTCTGTTCTCAATGACATTGTATTTGTGCTATTAAACGATACCAATATAGATTTCGGCCGGTAAAGTTTTAAATACATGAAACAATTTACCATACACACTTTAACCATTATTTGCGGTAATGTATCATCTTAATCAACCGACTGATTTCTGCCACTTACACTATAAAATGTTTATTATTAAATAATAACTATTCTCTTCAGTGTGGTTTATGTCAGAGAATGAAAAAAAACGTACTGCCATGTACCGTACCTTATGCTACTTTTACGCTGCAAAGGAAACACTGCAGAAAATTAACATTTAAATGTAATGAATTAAATCGTTCATGTACGCAATTTCTATTCACAGTTTTTTGAACATAATACCAAATACGCACGAGAACTTAGTAGATGGAGCCACAGGTACATCCAGAAAAAATATTAGTAAAATCAACTAAAAACTATCTTTGTTATAGCGCCCATTAAGGAAAATAGTTGTAACAATCAATAGGAAATTGTTAAACTCCGACCGTTAAAATAGTTGAGTTTGCCAACGTTATTGTTGGTAAACCTTTTTGTTATTTGCTAACAGTTTAAATAATAATAGTTAGGCGAATAGTCCTGAAAAAACTTAGGCCGAGCTCTCTCACAATTTGAGCTAGACGTGTTATATTTGTACTCAAAGTGGTGAGACCTACAGTTTAATGCCGAATCCGAACAGCGGGTTGAGAACTTTTCGTAGGTTAGCAATTTACAGCCGAGAGGTAGCGTCGTATAGGAAATGTTTTCTATAAAAAAGGCGTTGACAGTTGCACGAACACGGGACCTTTCGGCTCGTTAGTAAAATATGTTAACCATTTTCCATTGGTTAATTTATTCCAAATGTGAAAAAACTATATAAATTGCATTTTAAACTGCATTCGCATATACATATTTATAGGGAAAAAAACAATTATACGCGCTGCAAAAAAAGGGCTCTCCCAAACATAATTTTGCAGGCATTAACATGTATGTTTGAGGCTTGCACAGTGTTGTAATGAGCTCTGACTTACATTATAATATCACGGAAACATTTTAATGTTGCCCATTAAAATGGTGTATGTTCTAATGGAAACATAATAATTACTACATCCAAACAAAATAAATATTTGAACCGAAACATAAATATGTTCAAATTAAAACATGATTTTGAACGACCTGAATATAAATATGTTTCCAGTGAAATATATCAGTTGTTTCAGTACAAAGAGTAGTATGTTTGCATAGAAACATATTTTAATATTTTTGGAAAGAAATCGTGAAAATAAAATAAAAACAAAATGTTGTTTTTTTATTAATTTTTATTAAAAATCTTTAAACATGCACAGTGGGAATTCATATACAAGTTTTTAAATGCATAAATAAGTAATTCGTTTAAAACTGCAAGTACAAGTGACAGCATCAATGAATGCACCAGCAGACGCTAAACCAGAGGATCGAGGCTCGCTTTATATTTGGCACAGTTACAGTTGATCTCAGTACAGCACATAACGTAGGCAAGGAATTCACGGAGGCTTTTGTAAAAAAACATGCCAAATTATGTTTGAAAATCAAAGCACAGATTTTTATTTGTGGTTTTTTCACATTAGTTTCAGAAATTATATACTGCACTATATTATACTCTGTTACTATTAGTATTTTTTATAACACAATTTATATATTTATTTAATTTAAAAATAACAAAGTTATTACCGACGGGAACACGTTTTCTCAACGGAAAACAAAAACACATACGCAGAAAATGCCGATCAACGAGTGTCAACTTTACATACAAAAATTCATTTTTTGTCTGTTTTCAAACATCATTATGTTTAAAATAACATACTTCAAACGACGACATAAGAGACGTAGGTAGAAAATTCTGCTCAACGAGTATCAACTTCGTATACAAGAAGAATGTTGCAATAAACTTACACTTATTTAAATCCAATTTCTTTTTTATTTGTTTTTAAACATCAATATGTTCAAACGATGGCAAAAGATGGCGTAGGTAGAAAATGCTGCACAACGTTGCCAACTTCGTCCGTCGATAAATTATCGAATTAAGACGAGCGTTGCGAACATACGTTGTATTTAGAATTTATTAGCATTTTCTGTTTTTCGAAACATAGTTTTAACCAAGTAAATTGCCAAGAAATAGTTTATTCAAATGCAATTAAAATTGTTGGTATTGTAACATATTTATGGTAAATTTGACAAATTCTGCTGGCCAATATAATAATGTTTACACGTGAACAAAAATAAATTCAATTTCGATTATAATTTAATTACATTTCATTCCTAATACATGTATGGTAATTTCGTATTACTTTTTAATTACATTCAAACATATTCAAACAAATCTTTTCTATCCGTGTATGTGTAGATTTTATACATTCAGTTAAACATGAGAACATTTATTATTTTAGAATATTAAAGTTTATCTGGCAAAATGTTTTCCTTAAATGTTAAAGCAATATCTTTTTATATTTCCGTTCGACTTAATTGTTCAACCTATCTTGCAAATTCTTCTTTAAAAATTTTGCGTAATCAAATATGTAGTAGAACTACATTTTCATACACTTTATCAGTGTAATGATGATTATGATAGCACGACATCTCTGAAGAACTTATACCGAGCTCTCTCACTATTTAAGCTGTTCGTGTTTATTGCCGAATTCGAACGGAGGGTCAGATATTTTTATAGCGAATATTTTTTACTCTCGTAGTTTTGTCATTGACTGCCGAGAGGTTCAGAGGGAAGATGTTTTATATACACTTATAATAAGTGATACCATTGTTGTTAGATCTTGATTGTTTTAAGCATGTTGTTGATTAATCAGGTAAATGAGAATTCCAAGAAGAGGTGGAGTGAACAGAGAGAGATTAGAAGAAGAATCAGAGTGTGAGTGAAAAATAATTAATAGTTAAGAAGAAAAAAATTATAATAAAATTACAAACAATTAAACAAAAAAAATTTTTTTTTTATTAAAAAAATACAATAGTTTCAACTGTTGAATCAACAGTAAACACATGACCAATAAATGTTGTTGTTAAGATTTACAAAATTGTTGCCATACCAATTTTTTTCTCAGTGAACGATTTTTGAAACAAACATATTAAATTACATTCCAGAATGTATTAGGTGTTTAGAGCAAATACTTTTAAAATGTGTTGTGGGAAACACTTACTGGTTGACCCAAGAAATATTATGTAATTATTATTTAGTTCAATCATATTCATCATTTACTAGCAAACAAACAGAGTTTAGTAGCATATTTTCTGAATATTCAATGTTTTAAAGCATACATTGGTATTTGATATATTCGTACATTTTACGAAAGTATTCGTACTTTTGACGATAGCATTCTTACATTTATGAGACATTTGAAACATTTTACGAATCTTTCGTAAAATACACAAATACTTTGTTAAAAAAAAAACTGTCTAACTGATGAAAACGACGATTCATAAAAAATTGAATATATGAAATATGATACTTTTGGAATTTTTGATACAAACAGAACTAATACAGTACACATTTTAAACCATTTTGTATTTATAAATATCTATTTGCGCCCGCCATAAGTATTAAATAAGATATTTTGTTTAAAAAAATTCTTCATGAAAATGACGATTCATTCATAAAAATATGAAATATTATGCACTGATTTAATACTTTTGCACTTTTAGCACAAACAGAACTCACAAAGATTTCTTGCGACCGTGATACCAATAAAAATAAACTTCAACTCTAAGTTGCTATTTAATGCAACTGCTTTTACTAATGATTCTACAAATGATACTACGAATGTTTCTACTAAAAATTCTACATATAGCCTCAAAATTTTCGAAATTTTAGTCATTTATTCGTAAAATGTAAAGATCATCTTCAATATGTTATTCTTTCGTAAAAACAATGACAAAGAAAATAATATAACGAAAAATTTTTAGTTTTAACGAAATATTCGTAATTTTGTTGTTGTCTTAATTTTACGAATATTGACTCGTAATATATACGAATCGTTCGTAAAAAATAATAACGGAAAAATAGAAATTACAAATGTTTCGTTTATTCTACGAATTATTTGAGTACGTTACGAAATTAAATATTACAAAAAAAAATATTTCGTAAATTGTCCTAGAAATTATTTTGAGTGTAACAAACTGTGAATGCTAAATTTTCGCAAGCTTTAATTTGATTTTACAGTATACTTTTATTTGCAATAGCGAACTGTTTTCTAGCCATCTTAGTTCAGCTAGTTTGCACAAGATTGCGCTTGTATCGCTAATGTGGTTATCGCTAGTGTAGTTAACTTACACTAGATGGCGCCATATTCACTACAGTCATTTGCACGCTGCAGCTAATGCGTCTATAATTCGTTGACTCTTTTACAGCAAATATTTTACATAAAACATATATTTGTCTACGTAATTATGATGCACGCATTCAAGAGTGAAATGTGAATGCACGGAAGGGGAAGGTAATAAAAAATATGAAAAAGATAAATAAAGAAAATTTATAATATATAAAAATAGGAAATAAATAAAATATATATTTGTTTATAAATTGGAGTTAATAGCAAAAAATTAGTTCAAACATGTAAAATTGTCTATTCTAATATAATTAAAAAATATCTTCGGCGCTTTCCTCACTTCAGCATACTCTACCAACATAACTGTGTCACTTAAAACCAGGGCTCGGGTGGAACCGGAACTGGAACCGGAACCGGAACTGGAGCATTTTAAAAAATATTGAGCCTTGCAAATTTTCTTTATATATACATTAGACTGACAATGACTTTGTATGAAAAAAAAAATCATCGAGTTTGACTTTGAAAGTCACCCCCTAGAAATGGTCTATTGAATCGATGTGGAGAATTTTCAGCGAAATCCGAATATGGGAAATGGACCAGTCGGGACCTCAAAGTAGGCGTTTTCGTATCTAAATCAACAATTTAAAAATTAAATTGAAAAAATGTCCCTTAACCGCAATAAACTAAAAATGTGGGTATGTCATCTTTTATATTAAAAAGTCTAAAATTTTGTATTCATTCTAAAATTATCGCAAGGGATGTAAAAAACATATATAAAATAAATTTGAGATGGGAATCGAACTTTTGATTTTAAAGTGTTTCAGGCTAGGCGTGACTGATGAAAAACGAAGGATACCTGTTAAAATAATCACTGCTTCTGTATTTTTTATCCGATTTTTATACCCTACACGTTTGAGGTACAGGGTATATTAACTTTGTGCATATATTGTAACGCTCCTTAGGAGGCGTGTCCGGTATGGAAAAGTATATATATTCTTGATCAGCATCACTACCCGAGTCCGTTTAGCCATGTCCGTCTGTCTGTCCGTCCGTCTTGCTGTCCGAATACAGAATAACTTGAGAAATACTGATCAGAAAATGAGCCAAATCGACCAACGGACACGCCCACCTCCCATACAAGTCACTTTTATATAACTCTTTAGGAACTAATAACTCGAAAAGTATTCAAGATATAGGTATAAATTATTTATTTCCTGGGTTTTCATAGTGAAAATTTGATCCGTAAATTATTAACTATATGTTTCTTTTTTTTATTAGTTTTTTATACTTTTATATAAATTTTTTAATATATGAGGATATAAGACGTAAATTTATGATATGTGAATAATATTCTGAGGGTGGGGAGGTTCAGCATAATTAAAATCTTTACATTAATATCCCAAAGGTGTAGGGTATTCCATAGTCGGGCCCGACCGACTATAAATTCCACCCCATGTGACCGAACTTACCCATGTGACCTAACTTTCCCAACTCGTTTTATTTATAGTTTGTTGAAAAGCTAATAAAATTTTCCAACTGATGACTTACCCACTTTTTTAGTTTAATGTGTTTGAGAGATATAATTTCAATACAATTTCAAAATTGTCGATTTAGGTACGAAAACGCTTACTTTGAACTCCATTCTCATATTCGGATTCGGATTTCGCTTAAAATTCTTCACATCGATTTTATCATCTAATAGATTTTTATAGGGTGACCTCCTCTCGTTTCGAAATCATGATTTTCCATTGGCAGTCTAATGTACATATTGATTGTCATACAAAATATGTTTTATATTTTTAACAAATATTTTGTTCACTTATTTCTCAAAAGATGTATATTTTTGACGTTTTACTTACGTTTAAGTATGGAATCATGCAACTTTATAAATGGTCAATTCCCATATAATGCTTATATATATATATATGCTTTTTTATATGAATATTTTATGTTAGTTTAAAACATACATATAGGAATGACCCCCACGACGTTTGAATACAACCAAAATTTATATTCTATTTTCTATAAAAGTTTATTTAGCCCTTTATCATGTATCTTTTTATTATCGTCTAATTTTCAGTCCCCTTCGTCTAAAATTTGTGTAACGTATTTAAAATGTTTCGTTCGTTTCGCTCTTTGATTTGAACGTTTGTTCAATATTTTTTTTTGCCAACTAATTTTTTGATCAAGGATTGAAACCGTAACCGAAACCGAAACCGATATCCGTTTAAAACCGTTTCATTTTTAAAACCGAAACTGTAACCGAAACCGTTATACGAAAATCAGAAATAAACCGATATCCAAAACCGAAATAAACGGTTTCGGTTTTATACCGGATTAAAACGGTTTTTAAAAAACCATAAAAAGATACCGAAAAACATATTTGATTTTATATAGAAGACCTTAAGTACAAGGCATGTTTAAATGTCATTTAATGAAATTTGGAGTTCTCAAAATAAACATTTCCTGTTGTACAAAAATTCACATGTTGTTTTTTGAGAAACAATATTTCCAAAACAACGGTCTTTGGTATAAAATTTGTTTTTTGTTTCATTGATTTCTGTAGCGGTAAATCGAATTAACAACAAAACACCATCAACTCCAAGCACAATCTTTTGTTAAAAAATGATACAAATTTTAATGATGTTGGTTTTTTATTTATTGTATTAGTAAAATATATAGAGGAGCTTGAGGTAAAGTGGGACAAATTTTGAAAAGTTAATTTGAATATTGTATAAATTCCTTTAAAGGATCTATTCAATAGAATACCATAGGTCTTTTAATGGAGTGATTTTTCAAAAAGTTCAATTTCGAACGTACATATATATTAGGGATTAAAAAATTATAATAAGGTAATAGAAAACAATGGTAAGGCAAGAAAAAATTTGAAAAAAAATTTAAAATTATTAAAATCTCAGTAACTATTTCAGAAAATAAGAAAAATGAAGTGTAAGTTCGAACATTTCAAGTATAAGGCAGATATTGCAGTTCACTGAATTGTTGAAATTTAATTTCTTTGGCTTTTATGGATGAAAATTGTACAAAATTTTTCTCCTTATGAATTTTAAGAATATTTATCGATGTATTCTTGTTTCTCTGGTTTGAGGTTCGCTTCTCTGACCTCTTTTCAAATCAGATCGTATCTCAGGTTAAGTCAAAATGTTGCTTTTCATTGGTTGGATTACGAAGTTTTGAATTGACATTTTTTCTTTGCGAAATCAATTAAATAATTCATATAACACAATATATTTACTGAAATAAAAACAAACATTGTTTAAATTATGTTTCCCACTTTACCCCAATATCACAATTTGAACATAACTTAGCACCATATAAACAATGTTTAGTTATTTGAAAAATATGGAAAAAAAGAAATTTTATATAAAAACCGATATAAAAACCGAAACCGTAACTTAAAACCGGTATACCGAAACCGTTTCGTTATAAAAACTTAAAACCGAAACCGTAACCGAAACCGAAACCGAAACGCGGAAAAAAGCGAAACCGAAATCGAAACCGTTATTCGTTTAGGTTTCAATCCTTGTTTTTGATATACAAAAATTTCATTTTTTTTACCATCGCGTATGATTTATATAAAATCAACTCTCAAAACAAGCGTACTTTACGTTTCGTTTAATACATGAATTAAAAATTGTAGTCACATGTTATTCAACCGATTTTGAAACCGATATTTTAGCCGATATCGTTGTTACCGGGAAATAAATGATCAGGGGGGTTAATATAATAAATTGTCGCCCGTTCGAGCTTTCTGTCACCTAAATTCCTGCTTTAAAGGTCACTAAGTTTTGTCTAATTTCTAAAGTGTCACCTGTCCATGATTCTCCGTCCGTCTTACACCACCCCTATACCCATTTTGGTTCAATTAAAGATAAAATGTCAATATTTAATATAGGTATATTATTTCAAACATTTCAGATATTTTCAAATCTTTGAAACCACGCCATCTGAGAAGATGATTTTTAGCTAATAACTTAAAATTGTGTTGTTTCACCATACCATACATATTGGTGTTAAATAAATACGGAATGTAGTTAAAATAAATTAAGATGCAGTCATGTACCTACATATTTCGGACGTATTAAAAAAGACAAAATGTAGTTATTTTCAATAAAAATGTATTCAAAATTGTATATAAATGCAATCAAATTATGTATTTAATTGCATACAAAATAACTACATCAATGAATTAAAAACGAATACATTTGTGCAAGGACGTAAATCAAATACATATGTATTTATTTTAAAGACATTTTTCTTCCTTTTAATACAGTTTTTTTTTTTCGTTGTATATATATTAGCTGGACTTGTGCATAGCTTCACCGGTGCGACGTTTTCGTATATATTTTTTTGATTTGATTTATATATTAATTAGTACAATAAGAAGTGATTATTTTACAGTTCAACAATATTAAAATTACGTAGATAATCAAAAGGTCAGTTTATAAAAAAGTAAATCTTATATCCAGATAGTTTGTAATGCTACAAAACATGAAAATATCGCGTCACATTATTAAAATCTCCTCTTAGGAGGTCAGTAGAAATAGCATTTAAAAAAGTTTAGTTGTATGGGACGTGCCACTTCGCTTTCTCCAATCTATCCATAGTGGCTATATAAACGAATCCTCATTATTAAAATACAATTCCCATTGGTGGTGCACTTAATGCATTCTCATACAAAACACAAAATTCGATTTTTCCGATTTTCCCGTTTTTCCTTGGGAGTTTTCCGAATCTGTTCTCATGTTTTTGCGAGACTATTGCACGGCAATTAATTTGTATATACATAGATATGTATATAAATTTCATTATTTTTACGTAAAAATAAAAAATATTTATATTTTTATTGCGTTTTTTGTCTTATTTGTGGAACCGGAACTGGAATCGTTATTTTATTTTTTATAGAACCGGAACCGGTACCGGAACCATTTTTTTATTTTTTTTATAGAACCGGAACTGGAACCGCACAGAATAGAATTTCGGTTCCTAGCCCTGCTTAAAACATCTTTCATCGGAAACACATATAACGAATATTACTGTTCTTTAACAGTTTTGAACTATTGGGGAAAAGATTCACATTTGCGCGACCAGCAAAAGTTATTACATATGTACGTAAAAGTAAATCTTTTCCCCAACACTGCAAAACATTCAAACGAATGCTCGTTATATACTTCCTGGACTGTTTTTCAGACAAAAATATTTTATATTCATACAAATTTTCTTATTAAAGTTAATTCAGCAGTGATGTTCCTTTAAAAGTGACAGTCTTGTTGAAAAACATATTTGAGGGAAGATTACATTCTCGATGGAAATTTTTTTGTCATGGCAAATATTAACAATATTTCAACACATAAAAGTATTTGTTTTAACAACTCATTTTTTTTTTGTGTATGACTAACATTATTTGGATATAACAGTCTTCTTTTTTGAGTGTATAGTTTTTCATATATGACACGACTTCTGAGTGTTACAAACGGATAAGCACAGAGAAGAAATTGAATGCTTAGCCAAATTATTTGGTTATCACTGCAAAGAATATTATTGACAGACAGCTAATTGTTCTGAATTGGTTACAATCCAAACTAGTATAAGAAACGTATTAACATTTACGAGAATTGAATATGTTTGTATGGACCTATTGGGTTGTGGCAACAAATTTTGTTTACTGAAATACTCGTATAATAAATTTTGTTAAACTAAAATATGTAGTTACGTATTTGACAAACAATCAGCTGTTTGAGAGGACAATTGTCATATTTGGTCATGCGCAAAGACTCATTGTGGGCAATGTTTATACAGATTCCACATGGAAATTATAATATAATGCAGGAAAGCAGAGAGTACTATTAACTGAGTAAATGCAAATACTAAGTTCCTGCACAAGCAACGAGGAATAAGCAGTTCTATTTGACTGTGTGGCATTGGAGCCCATTGTAGGTTTACGAATTTTCTTAATATCCTCCATAAAACGATTGGCACTAACGAATGTAACCGCGTCTCAAGTGAAAAATTTACTCGCACTGTCAGTCGATTCGAAACATTACTTGAAGGCGGGCGTGCGTTTTGCTGCGGAATAAGTTTTAAAAATAATATAGAAATAAAATGTGATATATGTTGTATGACGTATTAAAATATGTGGTTTATAACAAACAAAAAATTGAATACGTTAATTTCTAAGTTGCATTCGAAATTTAAGTGACAATTTCCTCAACTATAACTTCTCATAAATTAACTCCGTCCCTTGCAATTTATGGATTGCATATGCATCTGACACAATCAAGTGCTTGACCGTCACAGTCTCTCAATTGTGTGCCACTTAAGTGGTCGCCCGGCAAATGGGAAATACATCGCAGTCATACTCTGGTTCAATGTCGTCTCTGATGGGATGTGTGTGAATTAAATGAATTACATAGGTTGTCTATAAATTATAGACTTTACTTTTAAAAAAAAAAATATTAAAATTTGAAACAATTTTTATTATATCTAGTCACAGTGTAAATGTTAAACAACGTCAAGTTGCAACAAAAGTTCCGAAAAAATGATTGACAAAGTCAATTCGTGCTTTTCGATGCATATAATACAATTATATATAACAAAGTGATTTAATATATTATCTGCGATAAATTAACTTTAGAAATTTCTTAAGTATGAAAAATAACAAAGACGTATGAAGAAGGACACAAGTGCTGTTTTGCAATTTTGCGTTCAATTGTAAGTAATCCAGTGTCTGTCTATTTAAAACACCATACAAGAAAAGAGCCATACACAAAATAAGAAAATTTAAATTACTTACACATCTCCTCACACAGCATAATACTTTCGGAATATTCGTAAACCCTCCACTTTATTTTACAAAAGAATTAAAGTTAGCTAGCAAAGATTTTTTCGAAAAATCTAAATTCATTTATCACGGATATTGCTCAAAGATATTGCCCATGATTACAAATAAAATTTACCAAGATGTGTAATCCAATACCCTAGTGGCAATTTGTAAATGTTAGCCTTTTTCCACACACGTTCCTGATCAAATATCAAAGGCATTCACTAAGAAAACAAAGTCTTAAAGAAAATTTTAGTTGTTATATTAATTACATTTTTGCTGCAAGTTTAAGTGTATTTAATGTATATTGGAAGTGTTGTCGAAATTAATATTGTTGCGATGTTGTTTCTGCAACACTTTTATAAATATTATGTATTTATACACATAAGGACATATTTTTTAGTCAAGATATTATGAATGCAACAATATTATTTATATTTATAGACGTTTAAAATAAATATATTTATAATATATTTGTCTCATTTATAAGTTATGCAATGAATGCCAAAATAATTTAATTTTTTTTGTATAAAAGTAACAACCAAATGAAGTCAGAAGATGTATGATTCCAAACATTAATTTTATGGTTCATGTATAAATAGGTTTTTTATATTAATTCAAAAGTTTTCTAATTTATTTGACAGTTTTCGAAACATTCAGTACTTTAATTCAATTATTTCAATATTATTATTTTAGTATAAACACTACCCTAGTAGAAATTTTGGTAGGGCCATGGTCATGAACTGATCATGTCATTATTTGAGATGATCGGGATATGACGAGGCCCATAATGTCCTTGGAACGCAGTGTCCTGATCATATATTGACCTCAGGCCATGGTCATGTACAGATCGGGCAATTCCCCATTTTAATATTTACCCGACAATTTCCATGTCTGAGCCCGAATAATAGGATTTCTCTCATTAATCTCAATCATTGCCTGATGCTAATTTCGTTATGAGGAACAAATAATGTAGCTATGATCGGGAACATTGACTGTTTAGATAATGTAAACCCGGCATGCAAAGGCATGATAAGGGCATGCAAAGGCAATGCTCATATTTTCTCTAATAGGGCTTACCCAACGAAACCCGATCATTTCCTGATGGCGCATCGGGCAAATTTCTACTAGGGTATTGTATTATTGGTTTTCTCCTATAATAATAAACTTGGTAACGGACTCAAAAATAAATGCAGACTCAAGTATAACAATCAAATATTGGAAACTGAAACGAGCATTAATTGTGTTATAACCTTTTTCAGAGTGAAGTGTTTTTTATGTGTGTGATTTTTTAAAACTTTGTCTAAATTTCGACATATAAATAAAATAAATTATACAATAAAATAACTAAAATCCATTTATGTTTTAATAAATTGTACTGTTCGGCAGAGAATTCTCCCCCTTCTTCATTCATATCATTTCTATATAATTTTAATGTGCTGATTCAAACTGCGTTTTTAGTTTTTCCCCTGTACGTAACGTTTTTGAGAAAAATGCATTTTATGTTTTTTGCATTTTTCACTGTATTATACGAACATTTTTTATGAAAAGATTAAACAGCTATTGATTTAAAATTAATACGGTTCTTGACCAGGAATAAATCAAGGAATATTATGGCATTAAGTTCACTTGAATATTCTTTAAAGTTTGGTTAAAATACACTGTTAATGTTGAAACTTTAGAAAATAAGGACTATTTATGAAATCATCGGAAAAGCATATACTTCTATATTTTAAATCACTGGTAATACTAGAGAGAATAAATATTTCGACAATGATATTGCTTTTTCTGTATCTACACACTTGTATCTATATATTATTCGTGTATAAAATGAACCCAGTTGTTAAAACTAAAAAGGGTCCTGAGGTTACTGGGGCTATCGGATCATGAACATAATAACATATTAATCGTGAGATCAATATCTGTCATTTCAGTACATACATATTCATATAGGTAGGTGTATAAGGTCCGATAGTTTGAAGAAAAAATATTTCACTTCATCCGGTTATCTAAAGTTCAGCCAATTTGTTTGTTTGGTTGGAGATTTTTTGGTAGGAGTAAAGACTTTTTTTCCATATATCATATATCAAAAATATCAAAAATAATAATGAATTTTGATTTTAATAAATATGTATCTAAAATAAAAATTATATTTGAATTTTGAAAGTATTTATCAAGAATAATTATTTTTGACTTTAATAATATTAATCAAACTTTTATTTATATTTCTCAAATATAATTATTAAAAAATATTTTAAAATTTAACAGTCCTATAATAAAAATGAGACCATAAATTAAAAATGTTCATCGAATGTTATCTAATGGTACGCTTTGTTTTACAGTGCCATCATTTCTTACAATGACTTTTTACATAGAAATTTGAAAAAAAAAAAATTTTTTGGTCTCTGATTTTACTAAGCTGTACATATCTCAGTATCCTTTGGAAACAAAATTCAATTTGTGTATTATATTAAAGGTGATCAATACCGACATATCGTTGGAAAACTATTTCGGACATACACAATGTATTTTTAATGATTATTTTCATTTAACAAGTCAGCATATTTCGAAAACCAAAAATATTTGAATTAGATTTTTTAAGTATAACATTTGTACCAATTGTACCATTTGTACCAAACATAAGTTTAATATTTAACCTGGTTTTTTGTACCATTTATTCAAGAATTAAAAGGTAATAGTTATTTCACCAATTATAAAATTAATTTACAACAGAGTTTTTTAATTTCAAAAATACTAAAAACGTAAAAATCGGATTATAAATCGTCGTTATAGAACTAAAAGTCATCAAATAAATTTTATTTCAATATCGATTTTTTTTTGTTAATAACTTCTTCAATTATAATTTGAAACAATCATAACCTTTTAGCGCAGTGCCAATTGGACATATTTAAAAACTATATTTTGTGAATATTTGATTTTTAATTATGAAAAATACACCAACACATCTAAAAATATGAATTGTCGAACTTTTATCAAACTATCAAAAATGGTATTTAGACTTATAGTTGTACAACGAAGATATACAAAAAAATATGTATATTTTTTAAAAACTAAAAATTGTCTATGGATATGCGCCTATAATGTTTAAATTCGATTTAATATTGATACCCCGAGACAAAATTTATGTAATTTTTCAGGAATATTTCCGGCCAACACACAGATAAATGGAATATTTTGGGAAGTGTATAGCAGGTTGTAAAATTTTGTGGAATTTTAATGACAGATTCACCGCATATTTTGGGATCGGGCAGACAGCTCGTGATACAAACTCCGCCTATCTATTTTGAAAATATGTCGAAAAAATGTTTCTAAACTGTCTAAACTGCCTAAAATTTTTGTCTTGGGACATTTTGATATAGATCTCAAAACACTTAAAACTCGAATTGTGTAATCTTCAGAATCTTTGCCAAAATACAATGGCGCATATTCGTAGACAATTTAAAGTCAACTTTAAAATTAAAGTTACCCGATATTTTGATAATGTCAAAAAGTTTTCTTAAGTCGTAAAATTTAAAAAAAAGCGAACAATTAAAAAGGTAATTTACAGAATATTAGTAATCTGGAAATAGTTAGTTATTTTTACACATGGCGCAATGTAGAGAGAAAAGCTCAAAAAGGCGTAAACTATTCAAATAACAATCAAAATTAAAACAGCGCATAACTTACAGTATTTTATCGTCTTTACAAGCGCAAAATTATCAAAACAAACCAAACGCAAAATTTCTCTGTAAATTAATTGTGTTTTTTTTTGAAACTTTGGCGATTTTTTCTATATTTTGCGATCTTTTAAATTTTTTTAAAATAATACACAAATTGAATTTTGTTTCCAAAGGATACTGAGATATGTACAGCTTCGTAAAATCAGAGACCAAAAATATTTTTTTTTTCAAATTTCTATGTAAAAAGTCATTGTAAGAAATGATGGCACTGTAAAACAAAGCGTACCATTAGATAACATTCGATGAACATTTTTAATTTATGGTCTTATTTTTATTATAGGACTGTTAAATTTTAAAATATTTTTTAATAATTATATTTGAGAAATATAAATAAAAGTTTGATTAATATTATTAAAGTCAAAAATAATTATTCTTGATAAATACTTTCAAAATTCAAATATAATTTTTATTTTAGATACATATTTATTAAAATCAAAATTCATTATTATTTTTGATATATATATGGAAAAAAAGTTACTCCTACCAAAAAATCTCCAACCAAACAAACAAATTGGCTGAACTTTAGATAACCGGATGAAGTGAAATATTTTTTCTTCAAACTATCGGACCTTATACACCTACCTATATGAACATGTATGTACTGAAATGACAGATATTGATCTCACGATTAATATGTTATTATGTTCATGATCCGATAGCCCCAGTAACCTCAGGACCCTTTTTAGTTTTAACAACTGAGTTCATTTTATACACGAATAATATATAGATACAAGTGTGGGTACCCAAACGAAAAGAAATTTAATCAGGAGTCTATTATACACTTTTGTATTTATGTTTTAAAAAATATAAAATTGCAAACGAAATATTCTAATTAACTGTTGGGCCACTTCTACAAAATTTTAAAAAAGAATTTCAGCGTTACCTATTCATTTCAAAATTTTCTCGTCATTTTGATAAATAATTAAATCTTTTTCTCAACAATCAGCATTTCATTTTAATTTTTTTTTTTACATAATTACATATCCTAATCGCTATGGTTATTAGATCATAAAAACAACCATATAATATGTAGATGCACCGGATATCGTTTTTTCTAAGGTACCACAGATCCGACCGCACCCTATATTTTTTTGTTTTTTAAGCAAATAAAACGGTTGATTTAAAGAAAAAAAGTTGGTTTAAAGAAGTACAGTTATATAAAATATAAAGTACAGAAAATATAAAAAAGGGCGCAAAATAAATTATTGGGGCCCATTTTAGAAAAAATTGGAAAAAAAGCGCAAAAAAATCAATCAATCAAACTTCATTATATTGATGAATTTTGTTCTTCTAACCACTACAATAAATCTATTTTATAAATTCAGCATTAATTTAATGAATGACGGAAAAGACTGGTCCCCTAGAGACAAATCAGAGAATAGCCCCATAAGACAGTTCAAAGAATAGTCCTTTTCAGGGCAATGCTTACTCTCGGATGTTTGCGATTGTCTACCACTGTTGACAACATTTCAGTCTGGAGCAACTATAATTTAGTTATTATCCAACCAGTTAGTGCTCTTGATGAACCGTTGCATTTCATTAATTACGGAAATCGTTGTCCCAGGCATTTAGGAGATACTCAGGTTCAAACGTCGCTGTAAATTCCTCATCACTGCAACTTCTGCAGGACTTTTTTTGATCAATGCTGTCATTTGCTAAGCATTTGGCTTTTTGCGCATATAGTCTCGTTTGTTATGATTTCATTATGAAATTTTCATCAATAGCTTAATACATGTTTATAATCGGTGGTAGAAGGAGCCAGTTTTCTATTAGCCAAATGTCAGATTAAGCCAATAGTTTTGACATACCGCAATTCCGGATGTTTACTGTGAAGCACAACTTTCATTACTGTTGTAGTAAACATATCATAACTATCTGCATATATGTCATATTTAAAAGATGCTTTCATCGCTTGAGGGAAAACGAATGTGACTAAGTAGATACGGACTTTATATTTTAGTACAAAAAGAATTTTTTATGCAAGCTTGAAAGATATTTTAAATTTGTTAAAAATATTAGTTGTTCACTCACAAAATAATCAATTCATCAAGAGCAATCTCTTTATATGTATATTATAGGAATCTGCACAAGGACATGTGGTCGAAATAATTTATTCTGCTCTTTCTGCTGCACTGCGAAGGGACAAGCAATAGATAGAACAAGCACGTGCTAGACATTAAATCGATTTGTTTTTCTTTGGTGTGTTGTAGTTTTTGCATCGACCGGTTTTCATACAAATAACCATGAGATGGTTCCTATAGATTGTATTTATTATACAATGTAAATATAAACCCTAGGATCGCTAATTTAAAAATATTTATTATAATTGCGGGAAAAAATTATTATTATATATTTCCGTATAAAGTCAATATATATATATATATATATATATATATATATATATATATATATATATATATATATATATATATATATATATATATATATACATATATATATATATATATATATATTTGACCAAAAAAGTTCGCTAAAGGTATAAAGTAAAATGAAAAGGTCGTTTTACGTTCACGGATAGACAAGATATGTTTGAATATACTTGATTGGAGTAACATATAATTACATTATAATTGAATTATATAATTATTTTGTTCAGATTGTAATATTATCTTACGATTTTTAAACAAAAATTGATTTAACCGTGGATTTTTTTGAATTTAATATATTAATGATTCTATATCTCTGTTTTCATTGGATATTACTATATTGTTACGAAAATTCAGTCTACGGAAAACTGTTCTATGAGTTCGTATCGCTGGATTGTGTACAAAATAAAAACACACTAATATATGGTTTTAACTAGTATTATTTCAACTAGTATTAATTAACTTTATTTTCTTAAATAACAACGTAATAACAATCCCTTATAACCACTGCTGTATTACTACAATTTATATTTACAATGTTCGCTCACGAGATGCACTAATTCACTATTAAATCACAACTGAAGTGCTGTACCTCAGATGCGGCTCCCTTATATACTGCTTGAATCAGTTCGATACGTTTCGACAAGCTTCGACGTGTTTCGAGAACCTTCTACTCGTTTCGTGAATGACGCATGCTATTGGCATCTCATTCGCACTCATGTGTTTTAATGCGCTGATCTTCCATCTCTTTCTCGCACACTGCCTCAGTGCGCTGAATGATCTTCCGTCTCTTTCTAACACATTGCTTAGTGCGCTGAATTGTTTTGCGTATCATTAATTATTGTTGATTGCTTGCACTATGGGAAAATTACCTCTTTTCGTAACACTGCCCTCCACCTAAATCTGTTCGTCCCGAACAGATGTTAATCCTCTCTCTCTGTATTGCGTCAACCTTTCTAAATGAACGACTTTCATTTTTCTTCTGACGACAGTAGTATTCTGAATCCTGTACACAATGTCATTAATCTTTTTAATTATCCTGTACGGTCCTTCCTGGTGTGTTTGTTGTTTTGGATTTAACAATTTCACTCGTGGCGAGCTACAAAGCATGACCAGATCTCCTTCCTTAAATCCCTTAGAGTTTGCTCTCAAGTCGTATCGGGACTTCATCTAATCACTTGCAATTTGTATACTCTGCCTTAAAGACTGAAGCAACTCGTCTTGGTCTTCACTTTTCTTCTTGCCTAAATACCTTTTGAAATCAGATTTTTCACATCCATGGCAGTACGTTCGCAATGTCCTCTTATGTTGTATTGATTCGTCTTACCGCAACTCCTGACGGCTGTTCTTTTTGCGGATACACATTGCTTACATCTCTGAATCCAGTAGGCGGCTGACTTCTGATATCCGACCCAATAGAAATGCTTCCTGACTTCTTCAATCGTTTTATTAATGCTCAAGTGACATCCATTGGTTTCACAATGGCATTTCAGTACTATGGCTTTTATTTTTGACTTGGGAACAACAATCAAATTTCGTGCAGATCTGCCATTTTCACTTTCCCACACACGGTACAAACAACCATTTTGTAGCTGCAGACTTTGCCACTGCGCCCAGTAAGCCCTGCTTATTGGACTGTTGGATGCTAACTCATAATGGCTTTCTTTGTTGTTCCTTGAACGTCCTAATTTTTGCGATGTCGGTGTCCTTCTTATGATCATTTCGTAATTGCTCTAGAGTCCATTGATCATCTGCCATGACATTTAACGAACGAATGTCATGGCATGGCAGAATCCAGAGACTGCTCCGTCGAGCCATTAAACACACCCGTGCCAACACAGTGCCTGAATTTCCACGATGTCCCCCGGTGTTATTTTGGGTATCTCCAGACATCTTTTCTGGACTGTATCCCTTAGGTGGTTGCACAATTACACATTTACATTTTTTACGACAGTCGCGTGCCATATGCCCACAATTGTAGCATTTACCTTTTAATTGTGTGTTTCCGTTGGCAGCATAATGTTCGAATTTAACGCTGGTTTTGGACGCTCTACTTACTCCTTGACAAAAATGTCTCTCTTCATCTAGTACACGTTTCTCCATCGCTGGTCGGCACAATGTACACGCTATCTCCTGCATAAGCGCTGTGGTGACTGTTTCCATAAATGTCACCTTCGGCATGACCATTGCTGCCCGCTTTGTCTCAGGATCACGTATGCCATCAACGAACGCATTTATCTTGCACATTCCTAAGAAATCACACGCTGAATCGGAATACGCCAAATGTGCAAGTCTAACAACATCCGCAGCATATTCCTGCAACGATTCGCCATTATTTTGCCTTCGTAACTTCAGCTGTATTTTATAAATCGGTGCCATGTGGTCACTGCCATATTTTCGTTGTAGTGCACCCATGACTGCTGAATAACTGTTTATGTCACATTTCGGAACTGTCAGCAAAACTTCGGCTGTAGTGCCACAATAAGCGCTGCTACGCTGTCATCATTGTTCCAACGATTACAGCCGTGGTCTCAAATTGCAGCTTGAAAATGTTGAACGCTGTAGTTCCATCGTAAATCGGCGATTTTAGCCTCGTACAACTAAAAACATGCTGTGTAGGTCCATTTATCTGCAACACGTGCAAATCTTTCTTTATTTCCTGAAGCTCTTTGTCGATGTCTTGATATTTCTCATCAACATTATTTATATGCGCATCAAGCTCATTAACTTTGCCATGAAGTGTATTAGAAACTTCCAGAATCTGTTTCGAATGTTCCTGCATTTGTTGCTCCATTTTTACTTGATGTTGGTTGGAATTTTCCAGAATTTCTGTTTGAAGTTGATTGGAATTTTCTTGAAGCTTCTGTTCCATTTTGTTGTCATTTTCTTGAAACTGTTTTGAATTTTCTAGAAGTTTCTGTTCCATTTTGCTGGAATTTTCTAGAAGGTTCTGTTCCATTTTGTTGGAATTTTTTTGAAGATTCTGTTCCATTTTGCTGGAATTTTCTTGAAACTGTTGTTGTATTGCTCCGAGCAACTGGCTCATATCAAATCTTTGGGACTGTACTTTTTGCTCAGTGTCCACACTTTTCGATGACGCTGTTGCAGCTTCCACTTCAAACTCGTGCTCTGCTAGGTCAATGCCTTGGTTCTCTAATTCTTTCATTAGACGCTTTTGTAGATCTTCTTTCGTACCTACAGTTGGAAGATTATGAATCGCCAGCTCCTTCTTTAGCTGGTCGACTTTAAGTTGTTCGAATTTAACCACTTTGTATCACAATCCCACTTCTGACACCAATGTTACGAAAATTCAGTCTACGGAAAACTGTTCTATGAGTTCGTATCGCTGGATTGTATACAAAATAAAAACACACTAATATTTGGTTTTAACTAGTATTATTTCAACTAGTATTAATTAACTTTATTTACTTAAATAACAACGTAATAACAATCCCTTATAACCACTGCTGTATTACTACAATTTATCTTTACAATGTTCGCTCACGAGATGCACTAGTTCACTATCAAATCACAACTGAAGTGAAGTACCTCAGATGCGGCTACCTTATATACTGCATGCATCAGTTCGACAGGTTTCGACAAGCTTGGACTTGTTTCGAGAAACTTCTACTCGTTTCGTGAATGACGCATGCTATTGGCATCTCATTCGCACTCTTGTGTTTTAATGTGCTGATCTTCCATCTCTTTCTCGCACACTGCCTCAGTGCGCTGAATGATCTTCCGTCTCTTTCTAACACATGCATAGTGCGCTGAATTGTCTTGCGTCTCATTAATTATTGTTGATTTCTTGCACTATAGGGCAATTTACATCTTTTCGTAACAATATGTATGTTTGTTATTTCTGGTACTTTGTATTACATGTATTTTGTTATTCGTGATTGTAACTGGGTGAAAACGAATTTACAAATAATATAATTAGTTTGACAATTATATGTATATTTGGCATTACGAAATTACAATTAAATAGCCCCGCTTCCTCTTTTGGCACTGAATTCATAACCACTTTTTGGTGGATAAATTTGATAAGTACCGCCAATCACTGTTAATAGCAGATCGTGGCTGTTTGTGAAATGTCCAATTGATCCGTAATTCACTGAGTTCAAAATAGGAAAAACAGATGGAAAAAATTATTAAATATAAATAAAAATGTGTAATAAAATAAATCAAAAATAGTTTATGTTTATAATTATATAATAAAAAAACGAGTTAAAAAAGGGTAAGAAATATGAATGACACGTAAAAAAAATATTAGAATTAAATTTTAAGAGTGAAAGGGTTTGGTACGCCGTTTGTAACACCCATGGAACACTTCTCCGGTATGGAAAAGTATAGTATATATTTAGCGATGTCCGTCTGTCTGTCTGTTGAAATTCCTAATACTTAAATAATTGAAGAGTTAGATAAATTAAACTCATAATTTAGATTACTTATATACCTACGCTATATGTGCGAAAAAAGGCATATCGGTCCATTGTGACCATCTGACCATTTATATTCAAATAACTCATATACAATTTACATCTATAATTCAGTTTTACTGTATACGTGCTTAAGTAAACTTTTTTGGCCAAATATATATTGACTTCATGCTCAAATACATGGAAATAATGTTTTCCCGCGAAACGACTTGTGGTTCCAAAAAAAAAACCAAATTCGGTACACTTACCCATTTGTAAATATGGGTATCAAATGAATGGAAATTCTTCAGCGATTGGAAGTTTGTAGTTATTTTCAAGATTCGTATACCCTGGTGATCTATATACCACTTTGAATGGTAACCACACATATATGTAGGGTATTTATAGTCGGCTTAGACCGACTATAATTTTGATAATCCTAACTATCATAATAACACCTACTTCAAAACTTCCCATGTGATCTAACCTTCCCAACTGGTTTTTATAAAAATGAAATGTAAACATCAATTAGTTTATATATAAATACATGTTTGCAATAACGGCTAAAGTTATTCATTCTCAACATCAATATGTTTGAACGAAAAACCACAATATGTTTGGTTGTCATTATAATAATGTTTTTGCAATGGAATAATACTTTTGTTGGCATAAATCTTCAAAGATATATGTAATAATAATAATAATAGTTTGGTACTTCAGTCCTGAAGAACTTAGGCCGAGCTCTCTTACCATTTTGAACTGTGCGTGTTATATTTGTACTCAGAGTGGTGGGACCTACAGTTTATTGTCGAATCCGAACGGCGGGTGAGAGGTTTTCATACGCATCTCCGGTATGGAAAAGTATATATATTCTTGATCAGCATGACCTCCTGAGTCGATTTAGCGATGTCCGTCTGTCCGTCTATCTGTCTGTCCGTCTGTCCGTCTGTCTGTTGAAATCACTACTACTTAAACAATTGAAGAGTTAGATAAATGAAACTCATAATTTAGATTACCTATATACCTACGCTGTAAGTGCGAAAAATTGGCGAGATCGGTCAATTGTGACCTGTGATCTGACAATTTATATTCAAATAACTCATATAAAATTTACATTACATTTCAATTTTACTGTATACGTCTTAGGTAAACTTTTTTGGTAAATATATATTGACTTCATGCTCAAATACATGAAAATAATGCTTTCCCGCGAAACGACTTGTGGTTCCCAAAAAAAACCAGTTGGGAAGGTTAGATCACATGGGAAATTTTAAAGTAGGTGTAATTATGATAGTTAGGATTATCAAAATTATAGTCGGTCTAAGCCGACTATAAATACCCTACATATATGTGTGGTTACCATTCAAAGTGATATATAGGTCACCAGGGTATACGAATCCTGAAAATAACTACAAACATTCAATCGCTGAAGAATTTCCATTCATTTGATACCCATATTTACAAATGGGTAGGTGTACCGAATTTCGATTTTTTTTTGTGAACCACAAGTCTTTTCGCCGGAAAACATTATTATCATGTATTTGAGCATGATATCAATATATATTTGACCAAAAAAGTTTACCTAAGCACGTATACATAAAAATTGATCTTTATATGTACATTTTATATGAGGTATTTGAACATAAGTGGTCGGATCATAGGTCACAATGGACCGATCTCGCACATACAGCGTAGGTATATTAGTAATCTAAGTTATAAGTTTCATTTATCTAGCTCTTCAATTTTAAAAGTAGTAGGGATTTCAACAGACAGACAGACGGACAGACAGACGGACAGGCAGACGGACGGACATCGCTAAATCGACTCAGGAGGTCATGCTGATCAAGAATATATATACTTTTCCATACCGGAGATGCTTCCTTCTGGGTGTTACAAACGGCGTACCAAACTGAATATACCCTTTCACTCTTAGTGTAGGGTATAAAAAACGAAATTCGATACACCTACCCATTTGTAAATATGGGTATCAAATGAAAGGAAATTCTTCAGCGATTGAAAGTTAGATTTGTATACCCTGGTGACCAATATACCACTTTGAATGGTAACCACACATATGTGTAGGGTATTTATAGTCGGCTAGGACCGACTATAATTTTGATAATCTTAACTATCATAATAACACCAAATTTAAAATTTCCCATGTGATCTAACCTTCCCAACTGGTTTGTCGTTTTAATCAACATTTATGCTACGACTTGCAAGATTTCGCTATAATTTCAATACAATTTGAATAGAATGTAGATCATTTTCAGTTTCGATTTTAAAAATCTTCTATAGGAGATTGGTTGGCGTTCATGTGCAATTTCGAACAGAACAAAAATTCTTACGCAGCAATATCGTCGTCAGTTATTTAAATTTAAGCCCAGAATTTAAGTCCGTGTTTTTTGTGTTCACTCCTTACAAGGTAGGACTTCTGCAGCTTTTCTCTTTTTTTGTGTACATTGGTGTGTCGGTTGTCTGTGTAATCCTTGTATAGTCCACACTCATTCATGGCCATTGTGTTACCTTAGGCTAACTTGCATCAGAGCACAGGTCATTGGAATTGTACGACACACATACTCGCATTTGTGAATATAATTGAGTTAACACCCTGGAAATGGCAGTACCGTGCAGGTGTGACGATAATCTTCTTTCGAAAGGTGGAAGGTTTACACAGACAAAAATTGTTTTGGTATAAGCATAATAGAATTCACAGAAAATAAATTAGTTGTGGCAACAAATTTAAACATTAAATTTTAAAGTCCTCAACCTCCTCGTCATATCCAATTGGTAATGTCCAATGCCAAACCGGATGTTCCAGCTAGATAGTTCCAGCTATAGTAACGTATTTGACTGGTTAATACGCGAAATCATCTGGGCTAGAGGTGCAAAGCAAGCATTCCTGAACTGTCGTTAAGATAGAAATGGAACTGATTAGGACGGAACCGCCACGCGCGGGCACACCTATGGGTAACACGGACGAACTCGATACCCGTGTATGCAGAGATAATATGTGCAAAAATTGTATTTAAACAGTTAATGAAACTATTCAAATTAATGTTTTGTATCCAAATATATAGTATTAGTTGTACAAGTTGTAAGAAATATTTATTTTTGTGTATTAAAAAAATAAATAATACGCAATTTGACCATTTGAAAAAATCGTAACGTGGCCTTGGCAAATAAAGCATAATTTTGTGGTGACTTCAATTTCGACTTGTATAGACGAGCAGTTGTATTTCATTCTTCTGGAACTTGTAACATCGGTGGATCAGTTGATTAGTCCACTGGATAACGAGCTAAAATTAAACACTCACATGTTGTTAAAAGTCATATCTGAACTTTTTCTTTTATAGTGTACTCGCTAAGTATTATCGATTATAGCAACACCTACTTGTTTTGAATTGTAGGTTGAATTGTAGGTCATATTTTCCGATTTTCATCAGTATCTTCTCAGAATCCGTTTGCGGTGACACATTTCCATCTGTATATCCGAAGTCTTTTAAACAATGTCATCAACTCATTCAATATCAAAAATGGAAATTGAATTGATCTTTCGACCATATTACCGTACCTAACATAACTATGAAAAGTCAAAAAGCCCTCAGACACCGAAAAATGACCAAACCTAAATTTTCTCTTTCATATTTTATTATTTTTATATACGATTAATCAAATACTTGATTAATCGTGATTGCGATTAATCAGAATTTCCGGTAAAACGATTAATCGCACAGCCCTAGTGTAGACACAAAGGTTAAATGCATAAGTACTATAACGGCCTATTTTTATGACAAGTTTAACATACCACGAATTTTTTATTTTCAGATGTACTTCCATTACCATATTTGAAGTAATTGTGTGTCAGCAAAATAAATGCGATTGTTATAACTATCTTTTACTTATTTCTAATCTCATATCATATGAGGATTTTCTTTCTGGAGAAAAGTATATAAATTATTATAAAAAAGAGTTGGGAAAGTTAGGTCACATGGGTAAGTTCGGTCACATGGGACGGACTTTTATAGTCGGTCGGGCCCGACTATGGAATACCCTACTCCTTTGGTGGAGATATTAATGTGGGATATTTAATTTTATACCTTAATTTTAAAGTTCTTAATTATGCTGAAATTTTTTTTTATAAATTTGTTAATTTAATTTCAATATTCAGTTTGTCTAGCAAATAATACTAGAATAAACACTCATAACAATCTTTTTAAATTATAAATATCAGCGAAATTAATTCTAGTTATTTGGTTCTCAGAAACAAATTTATTTTCTGTGTGTAGGTGTAAATCAGATCTATTCACTACTTTTGTAAATGAAATACTGAGGTTTTGTATGCCAAGCTGAATGCTATTTTCAGTAAAATGACACAAAAGCGTGGAGGCAAAGATTTGCAGTTAAATTTCGTCCTTTGAGTGTCCGTATGTAGTTCCCATACAATTTGCATAAACCAAAGGCTTTCAAAATTGTTGTATTAGTATTTCTAAAAAAAAAAAACCTGGAAAACCTCAATGCAATACCTTCTGCTTAAATTCTCATTACATTTACTTCATCCCATTTTAATAAATTGACATGTTTTGACAACGTTTTTGCAATGTTTATAAATTCGTTTATTTGCACATTAAGCAGAGTAAGGGCTGTTTTGACAGGCTTTCGCTAGAATTAGAGATGAACTGACAGCGTGACATCGGTTGACAGACGTAGATTACGCGAATAAAATACAAGAACGCGTCGGTCTCCTTGCTCTATTCGGATGTTGTCTGCGCGCTCACGCTCCTGCTAACAAGGATTCTGAGTGCGCCGTCAACAAACTGTCTCGGATGGATTCTGTTGTATCGTTGGCTGCGAGTACTGGCAGTGCGACTACTATATGACAATGAGATTGAAAAACCTACTTTTCAATTGGACGGTTAGAAAGACTTGGCAGTGTTGACTTTCGCGTTCATTTCTTGCTGTACTTGTTTGGAGTTTTTTTCAGAGAAATTCAAACTATATACAGCCTAAGGATATTGAATTCAAATCAAAAGACGACAGACAGTTTCAAAGTGTACGAAATATAAGCAATGACAACTCAGATAAAATATATCAGAGTGGATTACTCTGATTCACTTGTCTTACATGTTTTTCACTTCTTTTTTATTAATTTTACAGATATTGATTTCATGCTAATGCTGTAATCGTTTTCGTCTGGTAGAAATTCCGGTAAGTCCTTCAGCAGATACTTCGTCTTGTCCACATTCATTCGAAGATATTCGATTAGTGTTTATCAAATTTTGCCTCATTTAAACGTAAAATGAATTCCTCAAAAATCATCAGAAATCCCAGTTTTTCTGAAGCTAGACCGAATCTTTTTTGTGCTACTGTAAAATAATTTATCGTCTTGTTGTTAATTCTCATTTGCGCACGTTGCGAATTCAAGAATTTCATTATACATCCTTAATTAACACCCAAGTCAGCCACGAGCGCAGAGATGCAACAATGCCATTTACGGAATGTGTCACATTTAGCCGTGTTTTTCACCGTTCCGTGGAGAAATGTGCCCAACCAATATGAAGAAGTAGGTTTAAAATTAAAGCAATGACGACAAACAATAAAAAGCAAATTGCCACAGACAAATTTCCTAACGATTTTCATGATTCGTTGTAAATTTATTCGGGATATAACATTTATTTTTCAAGCTTAATTTAAAACATTACTATTATTTATATTGAAATTTTATATATCGGTCGTTGTAGAAGTGAAATTCACCAACTACACTCAAAATAAAAAGTCTGCTGTAATAGCAAACTCTGACTGCTAAATTTTAGCACACTTTAAATTGCATTTACAGCATACTTTTATCTGCAATAGCGAACTGTTTTCTGGGAATCTTAGTTCTGCTAGTGATCAAGATCGTGCTAGTGTCACTGGTGTGCATATTGCTAGTGAAGCTAACATGCACTAGATGGCGCCAGAGTCACGAGACGCTGCAGCTAAATGTGTCTATAATTCGTAGACTCTTATTGGACAATAAGTTTGTTTAAAAGGGATATTTCTTATACGTGCAAGAGTGAAATAGTGAAACAAAGGTAAAATTAAAATATGCGATAAATAAAAATAAATAAAATAAATATAATATTATAAAAATAAAAAAAGTATATCAGAAATAAAAAAAATATTAAAATACAAAAAAAATATATTTTTTTGTATTTTCTTTTTTTATGAATTGGAGTTAACAGCAAAAAAATTTGTTAAAACAAAATTGTCTGCTCTAATAGCATAAACAAAGTTCACTGAAACAGCAAACTGTCATTTGCTGTTTCATCAGAATCCGGCGCTTTCCTCTTTTTAGCAAACATTTTTGCTACATTGGCAACCTTTTTTGCTACTGTTACAGACTTTTTATTTCAAGTGTACAGTTTCAAAATGTCAATTATTCATTTACAAAAATCTTTATATGTATATATGTCAGTTACTGATCGATGATCTCAATATTTACCAAATGATAAGAAAATATGAATCTAGGAATCGGTATTTAAACTTTAAAAATGTAACGTTTATTTTTAATAATAATAACCAACAAACTCGAAATTTAAGATTTTCATAAAAATGTATTTGGTGACTTTTAGTTTGAAAACGACGATATTTGAATGTAATAATTCATTAACCTATTACCTACACTCAAAATATTCAGTGCGACAATTAACGAAATACTTTTTCGTATATTCAAATATCCGAAAATGCATTAAGCATGCGTAATTTTCGACCTCGTTCCGATTTTTATACCCTACACTAAGAATGATATTCAGTTTGGTACGCCGTTTGTAACACCCTGAAGAAAGCATTTCCGGTATGGAAAAGTATATATATGCTTAATCAGCATGACTTCCTGAGTCGATTAAGTGATGTCCGTCTGTCCGTCTGTCTGTCCTTCTGTCTGTCTGTTGAAATCACGATTACAGAAAAAGTAGAAGAGCTATTGAAATGAAACTTTAGATGTAGATTAATTATATATCTAAGCTGTCTGAACAAGAAAATTGGTCTATTGTGACCTGAAAACCGACCACTTATGTTCAAATACCTCATATAAAATTTACATCTACAGAACTGTATACGTGCTTAGGTAAACTTTTTTGGTCAAATATATATTGACACCATGCTCAAATATATGAAAATAACGTTTTCCGGCGAAACGAATTGTGGTTCCCAAAAAAAAAAATCGAAATTCGGTACATCTACCCATTTGTAAATATGGGTATCAAATGAATGGTAATTCTTCAGCAATGGAAAGTTTGTAGTTACTTTCAGGATTCGTATTCCCTGGTGACCTATATGCCACTTTGAATGGTAACCACACATGTGTAGGGTATTTATAGTCGGCTTAGACCGACAATAATTTTGATAATCCTAACTATCATAATAACACCCACTTAAAAATTTCCCATGTGATTTAACCTTCCCAACTAGTTAACTTTACGTTATATTCGCATATTTTACATTTTGCAAACGATAGGAAGCAGAAAAATGAGAATAATGTATACTTTTTTATATTAGTGTATTAGTTTTACATACTTTTCAGTATATATTAATTTTTACACTTTCATAAATATGTACTTTATTTTTTTTATTTAAGGCCCAACTATGCTCCGCTTCAGCAGATTACGAAAATGTCAAATAAAACAAAATAATAAAATTCCGTACGAAATGAGTCAACCAGTAAATTCCCGTCTTTGTTTTGTTTTGAATTCTAATAATACTAATAGCTCAGGGGATGCCCCATATTCATGCAATGCACAGTGTTGATCGAATGAAAGACTATAGGTTATTGGGAGGAAAGATGGAGTAATATCGGTGGATGTTTGTTTTGAACTTGCCAACATCAAAGACTCAGGGAGATTGTTTCACAAACGTATCGGGCGACTGAATACCGAATTCTCTCTGTAATGCGTTGTTGGTTTGAGAGCCGAGTGGACTACGAAGGGGTGGGCCTAGTGTGATGCACGAGTAGAACGAGAAAACACACGACCTGCTGTAATACAGTGAATGTTCTAGAGAACGGTAATACAGTGAATGTTCTAGAGAACGTTAAATAAACTATAAAATGAAAATATACTATTGCTATGATTATCTACATGATTATTTTAGCAGGTATATCAAAACAACCGACACTATTTTAGCAACGTACTTCTGTCATTTTCTCAGAACCCAAACATCAAAATGCAAACAAGATCCAATATTGTCTGCTATCTTAAAAACAAATTGATGACAGTTTTGGCATTATCAAGTTCCACCGAGACTACTCAATATTTCCTCTCTCCATTAGCCTATAATCCTTAGGGGCATTACAATATCCGCCCAAACTTTATATTTCCTGTACCTCACGAAAAAGTGTTTTTCATCAGAGTTGGTTCATGTATTAGTAGTTTTTGAATATTAATTTAAAAGTTTTTAATTAATTTGCGAGTATTCGAAAAATTCTGTACCATTCATTTATATATTTCAATATTATCATTTTGAATAAATATTTGTTATACCCTACACCTATGAGGTACAGGGTATATTAACTTTGTGCATATATTGTAACGCCCCTTAGGAGGCGTGTCCGGTATGGAAAAATATATATATTCTTGATCAGTATCACTACCCGAGTCCGTTTAGCCATGTCCGTCTGTCTGTCTGTCTGTCCGTCTTGCTGTCTTGCTGTCCGAATACAGAATAACTTGAGAAATACTGATCAGAATGCGATAAAATTCAATATGTCGTCTCAATATATTTTAGCCAAAAGTAGGAACTG